>OX465445.1:0-1200000 GCA_950005045.1 Agrotis exclamationis
AAAGTATCGATATTTTCATTATTATAGGTGCGATTTTGGAGCTGTTTTCAGCTAATTAGACCTAAAAAGGCGGACGCCTATCGTTTGACACGAATCGCAACCCCTAAAAATCAACCCTTACCCGTATTTTGCATTTTTTCAAAATTTCACCATATTAAATTCATTAACTTCGCCATTTTTCGACCAATTACAACCGTTTAAATTTTATATTAGTCTCAGCGACCGCCCTCAATTAATCCCGTGACCAGGTCCGCGATCCGTGGCCCGAGTTTCGGAGTGGGGGTGAAAAACACCAATTTTCGCTTAAAAAACTGGTTTTTCGGCCAAAACTCAAAATTTTGTCTCTTGTCGTTAACAATTTTATTACATATTCGGCTAGCCCGCGCGGAGCCCGATCCGACGATACCCCGCACGTGCGTCTAGCTCGCAAAAAATTTTCCCCACCCACCCGCCCACTGGCCTATAGCTGGGAGGGGTAAACATTCTCATTTCGAACAAAATTTTTCTTCAAAATTGGATTTTAATTAGTATTGTTCTCTTAGGGTAGCTTATGCATTTTTGTACGGAAAAGGGTATTTTGACACTAATTTTGACTTTTATTTGAACTTTATATTTTATTTGACATTTTGACCTACTTTTCACTTATATTGACTGTGTACCCTTCTATACAGGGACACATAGGGACTTATAACCCACGTTATTAAATTCTAAAACTCAATTTTATCTCTTTTATATTAGCTGTTTTCCCCCCTTTACAGGGACATAGCGCTGACATAACTTATTGACGCTTATTTATTGAATTAGAAAAGTTATTTATATTTGATTGTAATTGTATATTCCTTGTGTCCCCCCTTTACAGGGACGCCAGTGTCCCATGTTACTGACCTTCTCCACAGCGACCAGACCTGCACGACCCTCTCTATACAAGGGTATGTCTCTTTGCGCTCAAATGAACACCCCCGACCCTTATGACGCTCCGTACGAGCATCGGTCGACGGGTGAGTCCATGGGGGAGAAGTGTCTTTCCCCGAGGGATCGTGACCATGCCAAGAGAAGAATATCCTTTGGGAACGCCACCCCTCGTGAGCATATTCTAGTTTTCACGACGCCAAAGGGGCGCCGGCCTCCTGTGGCTGCCACCGGATCGCTCGGAGGGACTGGGGGTGAGCACCGCAGCCGCCTTGAGGAGGCGAGAGATTGCCTACAGAAGGCAAAGCTCAACCTGGGCAACTCTCGCAACCTCAAGACCAACATAAAAAATGCAGTGCTGGAAGCCCTGGAACGGCTCTTCGAGCTGGTCGAGGACGCGGAACTCGAGCGGGCCCCTGACGCGCCCATTACCGTACCAGAGCCGGTGACCGCCGCGCCCACTGCTGTCCATGATCCCCTGCCCGTCCCCAGCGAGATTCTTGCTGGCCAGGCTGAGCTCCTTAATACACTCAAGGAGCACATCTCGGAGTTGAAAGACCACTCCGAGAAGATGGATAAACTCCGAGACAGCCTGGCCAGCAGGGATAGAGTGGAGGGGACAACCTACGCGAGTGTTGCGTCCATGACAAATCGCCAAACTGGGACTCAAGCCCTGGAGCGAAAGACGCTGCACTCCGTGGTTGTCTCCTCCACAGAGGAGATGGATACGGGGGACCAGGTCCTTGAAAGGGTTAGGGCGGCGGTGGAGGCGAAGGATGGCTGGGTGCGGATTGAGCGTGTCCGCAAAGCCAAGGACCGCAAAGTCATTATGGGGTGTGCAACCGAAGAGGAGAGGCATAAGGTAAAGGAGCGATTGAGGGCAGCCGGAGAGAACCTCGTCGTCGAGGACGTGAAGAACAAGGACCCGCTTCTGATTCTTAGGGATGTGCTTGTGGTGCACAGTGACGAGGAGTTACTGAGGGCCCTTAGGAATCAGAACCGGGAGGTGTTTCGCGGCCTCGAGGACGAGGACCACAGAGTGACGGTCAGATACCGTAAAAAATCTAAAAATCCACATGTGAATAGCGTTGTGCTCAGTGTGTCCCCCACGATCTGGAGGCGCGCACTCGAGGAGGGTAAGCTCCGCATAGACCTGCAGCGAGTGCGCGTCGAGGACCAGACGCCTCTGGTGCAGTGCACGCGCTGCTTGGCTTTCGGGCACGGGAAACGCCTGTGCTCGGAGCCAGCAGACCTCTGTAGCCACTGTGGTGGTTCGCACCTCAGGGTGGACTGCCCGGAGAGGCGAAACGGCGCAGTGGCCGTATGCGTGAACTGCACCAGAGCCAAACTGGAGGCCACTGGGCACAACGCTTTCAGCAGCGAATGCCCAGTACGCAGGAAGTGGGACGCATTTGCCAGAGCAGCAATTGCGTATTGCTAAGGTTGCCAATGCGCCCACTTCCTGCTACACAGTGCGTACGGGTTCGACACAACCAGATAGCAACTGCATTGAGCGAACCACTGGGGTTGGCTCAATGAAGGGTATTAACTGGAGTCACTTTCATGAGAAAGTGGCTGCAATTATGATGAATCATGAGTCAACTCCAGTGGAATCGTCGAGTTGTGTCGAGCCCTAAAACACACAGTGATACTATATTGTATAATAATAGTATACAGATATGAGTGATCACGCAGTGGTACACGCACAAGAGCAAGGCAAATCTAACCACAGGATAAAATAGGATGAAATAATAATATTAAAAAATTCCAGTTAATAAAAAATAGAACAAAATACCTAGCATGTTATTAAAACTAGTACTATTGACACATATTTATTTAGTTTAGTTTACTTAGTATTTACACGAATGAAAACTTTAGATAGAACCAAATAGCAAATAGAAAAGACATCAAGAAATAAACAAAACAGTAAATGAATTCCGGTAACATAAATAAGAATGATAATATAAAACCAATAAACTGACCGTCCATATATGTGGTCTCTCCGGCCACCAAAACGGCAAATAAAACGCAGAGCAATAAGGTCTCTGGCGTCGCCAGAGGGACACTGGCAGGGCAGGAGTGGGTTTTAGCGGGTTCGAGTCCCGCACTACCTCGACTGTCTCACAATCTCTGTGAGACGGTGAGACAGCCGAGGTGTCCGTGGGGATTTCCCACTCCTGCCTCAACAAAAAAAAAAAAAAAAAAAAAAAAAAAAAAAAAAAAAAAAAAACCTAACCTAACCTAACCTAACCTAACCTAACCTAACCTAACCTAACCTAACCTAACCTAACCTAACCTAACCTAACCTAACCTAACCTAACCTAACCTAACCTAACCTAACCTAACCTAACCTAACCTAACCTAACCTAACCCATCGATATTTTCTTTGTTACAGGTGCGATTTTGAACCTGTTTTCAGCTCATTAGACCTAAAAAGGCGGACGCCTATCTTTTGACACAAATCGCAACCCCTCAAAACCAACCCTTATCCGTATTTTGCATTTTTTGTATTTTTCTTCAAAATTTCAACATATTTAATTTAATAACTTCGCCATTTTCAGATCAATTTGAACAGTTTTAACTTTATATTAGTCTCAGTAACCGTCCCCTACTAATCCCGTGATTTGGTCCGCGTTCCGCGGCCCGATTTCCGGAGTGGGGGTAAAAAACACCAATTTTCACGTAAAATAACTGGTTTTTCGGCCATAACTCAAAATTTTGCTTCCGGTCGTGGGAAATTTTATTGCATATTCGACTAGCCCGCGCGGAGCCCGATCCGTCGACACCCCGCACGTGCGTCTAGCTCGCAAAAAATTTCCATACATTTCCATACACTCAAATTTTCTTTATTAAAGGTGCGATTTTGAAGCTGTTTTCAGCTCACTAGACCTTAAAAAGGCGGACCTCTATCGTTTGACACAAATCGCAACCCCTAAAGTTCAACCCTTACTCGTACATTGCATTTTCAAAATTTCATCATATTTAATTCATTAACTTTGCCATTTTTAGATCAATTTCAACCGTTTAAATTTCATTTTAGTCTCAGCAACCGCCCCCTAATAATTCCGTGATCAGGTTCGCGTTCCGTGGCCTGAGTCCCGGAGTGGGGGTGAAAAACACATATTTTCACTTAAAAAACTGGTTTTTCGGCCAAAACTCAAAATTTTGTCTCTTGTCGTATTTTATTTTATTACATATTCGGCTAGCCCGCGCGGAGGCCGATCCAACGATACCCCGCACGTGCGTCTAGCTCGCAAAAAGTTACCCTTCATTTTTTGGAATTTCGTCTAAGTCCCAAAATAAACTGATGTACCTGGGTAGGCTGTTGAAAAAAGTATCGATATTTTCTTTGTTACAGGTGCGATTTTGAACCTGTTTTCAGCTCATTAGACCTAAAAAGGCGGACGCCTATCTTTTGACACAAATCGCAACCCCTCAAAACCAACCCTTATCCGTATTTTGCATTTTTTGTATTTTTCTTCAAAATTTCAACATATTTAATTTAATAACTTCGCCATTTTCAGATCAATTTGAACAGTTTTAACTTTATATTAGTCTCAGTAACCGTCCCCTACTAATCCCGTGATTTGGTCCGCGTTCCGCGGCCCGATTTCCGGAGTGGGGGTAAAAAACACCAATTTTCACGTAAAATAACTGGTTTTTCGGCCATAACTCAAAATTTTGCTTCCGGTCGTGGGAAATTTTATTGCATATTCGACTAGCCCGCGCGGAGCCCGATCCGTCGACACCCCGCACGTGCGTCTAGCTCGCAAAAAATTTCCATACATTTCCATACACTCAAATTTTCTTTATTAAAGGTGCGATTTTGAAGCTGTTTTCAGCTCACTAGACCTTAAAAAGGCGGACCTCTATCGTTTGACACAAATCGCAACCCCTAAAGTTCAACCCTTACTCGTACATTGCATTTTCAAAATTTCATCATATTTAATTCATTAACTTTGCCATTTTTAGATCAATTTCAACCGTTTAAATTTCATTTTAGTCTCAGCAACCGCCCCCTAATAATCCCGTGATCAGGTTCGCGTTCCGTGGCCTGAGTCCCGGAGTGGGGGTGAAAAACACATATTTTCACTTAAAAAACTGGTTTTTCGGCCAAAACTCAAAATTTTGTCTCTTGTCGTATTTTATTTTATTACATATTCGGCTAGCCCGCGCGGAGGCCGATCCAACGATACCCCGCACGTGCGTCTAGCTCGCAAAAAGTTACCCTTCATTTTTTGGAATTTCGTCTAAGTCCCAAAATAAACTGATGTACCTGGGTAGGCTGTTGAAAAAAGTATCGATATTTTCTTTGTTACAGGTGCGATTTTGAACCTGTTTTCAGCTCATTAGACCTAAAAAGGCGGACGCCTATCTTTTGACACAAATCGCAACCCCTCAAAACCAACCCTTATCCGTATTTTGCATTTTTTGTATTTTTCTTCAAAATTTCAACATATTTAATTTAATAACTTCGCCATTTTCAGATCAATTTGAACAGTTTTAACTTTATATTAGTCTCAGTAACCGTCCCCTACTAATCCCGTGATTTGGTCCGCGTTCCGCGGCCCGATTTCCGGAGTGGGGGTAAAAAACACCAATTTTCACGTAAAATAACTGGTTTTTCGGCCATAACTCAAAATTTTGCTTCCGGTCGTGGGAAATTTTATTGCATATTCGACTAGCCCGCGCGGAGCCCGATCCGTCGACACCCCGCACGTGCGTCTAGCTCGCAAAAAATTTTCCCCACCCACCCGCCCTCTGGCCTATAGCTGGGAGGGTGAACCAGGATTTTGGCAAAACATATTTTTTGAATTTGTACTTTAACTCCTTTAGGCTAGCTTTAGAAACCTTCTTATGCGGAAAAAGGGATTTTATTGATACAATATATTGACTTTTAATTACATATTTTATATTTAACTTTATTAATTTGACTTATTAATATTGACCGTGTACCCCTCTATACAGGGACACATATAAGTTGTTAGAATACTTTGTTTTAGATAGTTTTGATCTTCCTACTACAGCAAAAATTTACGAGAGCATTGTTTCATTATAGATAACCATCTTCTGCTGTAGTCAAATTTTTAATTGATTATATTTATATATTATTCTTTGTGATTCCCCCTTTACAGGAACACAGAAGGGTCCAGTGTCCCTCTCTCCTCTGAGCAGATTACACAACGTCAGTCTGACCCCCTCTTTACAGGGGTCCATACACATTAACTGCTACACAACACCAAACGAATTATGTTCCGTACCCCAGTCGTTGCCACTAAGACTCAGAGCTCCGGGGGCTCGCCGCGATCGGTGGAAAAGGCGGGGCCGCCTCCCACGGAGGCCAGGAGGAGAATCTCGTTTGGAGAAGATAGTCCTCCTGCGTCTCAGGTCGGCCCCGTAGTTCCGGCGACGCGGCGAGTTGCTGTAGAAGCCGCCAAAACACTCAAAGAGTCTGTGGTCGGGCGCCGCAGTCGTGTTGCGGAGGCGAGAGCTTGCCTAAATAAGGCAAAGGTCAATTTGGGCAACTCTCGCAACCTTAAAACCGATATTAAGGCTGCGGTGCTCGAGGCCATAAACAGGCTCTTTGAGCTGGTTAAAGAGTCGGAGCTTGACCGGGCTCCTTCCATCCCTACCGTCATACCGGTACCTGCCTCCACTGCCAACCATAGTCCAGACCCCGTTTCCGGCAATGTTCACGCTGGCCAGACTGAGCTTCTGAATACCATCAAGGAGCATATCTCGGAGCTAAAAGACAACTCCAGGAAATTGGACTCGCTCCGAGACAGTCTGACCAGTAGGATAAATGTGGGGGAGACAACCTACGCGGGTGTAGCAGCCAACGCAAAGAGCCATACTGGGACGCACGTCCCGGAGCGAACGACGCTGCACTCGGTGATTGTCTCCTCGACAGATGAGATGGAAACGGGGGACGAGATCCTCGAGAAAATCAGGAAAGCAGTGGACGCAAAGGAAGGCTGGATACGGGTGGACAGAGTCCGGAAAGCCAAGGACAAGAAGGTGATACTGGGGTGCGAGACAACGGAGGAGAGGGCTAAACTCCGGAAGCGGCTTAGTCAGGCCGGAGAGAACTTCGTCGTCGAGGAGGTGAAAAATCGTGACCCGCTTCTGGTTCTTAGGGACGTACTTTCGGTTCACAGCGACGAGGAAGTGCTTCAAGCCCTTAGGAACCAGAACCAGGAGATTTTTCACGGCCTCGGGGACGAGGAGCAGAAAGTATGCGTCCGGTTTCGGAAAAAGTCACGTAACCCTCACGTGAATAGCGTTGTACTGAGTGTGTCCCCCGCGGTCTGGAGACGGGCACTCGAAGGAGGCAAGCTTAGGATTGATCTCCAGAGAGTGCGCGTTGAAGACCAAACTCCCCTGGTGCAGTGCACGCGCTGCTTAGCATTCGGTCACGGCAAGCGTCTTTGCACAGAGCCGGCTGACCTATGCAGCCACTGCAGCGGTCCACATCTGAAAGTGGACTGCCCTGAAAAGCAGAATGGCCAACCAGCGGTGTGCGTGAACTGCACCAGGGAAAAGCGGGGGGAGCACTCACACAACGCTTTCAGCAGTGAGTGCCCGGTGCGCAGGAAGTGGGACGCATTTGCGAGGTCGGCAATTTCATATTGCTGAAGTTACGGATGCGACCACTTCCTCGCTTGCAGAAAAAACCAATTCGGCACAGCCGAAGAGCAGCCGCACTGAGCGAACCACTAGGGCTGACTCAATGAGTGTGTCAAATTGTGGCCACTTTCATAAGAAAGTGACGAAAATTATGCTGGGCCATGAGTCAGCGTTAGTGGAAACGCTCTGCTGTGTCGAATTGGTCAAACCCCTGTATGGTGAAATGTCATTTTGTTTTAAAGGATTGCTAGAGATTGGTAAATTGGTAGGACGTGTAGCGTAATAATGTTGACCTGTATATTAAGTATACATGGCAAATATTATTTGAAAGGAAGACGGAAAACAACAAAGTGCACATGTTACACCTAACGGAGGACCAGACCAGAGGAGGTACTAGAAATTTGGAAACTTAAAAATTATTGGAAAGTTACAAAGTTACAAAAAGCCTTAGAAATAATTATTATTAGAAACAAAAATGTAAAAATTTTAGTCAAAACTGTAAATCTACAAAATAAGCTGCAGAAACCGGTGCATAACAAACTTGCGAACACATGATACATGATCGTCTCAACGGCCCCGACAGACAAATAAAACAGAAAATCAAAAGTGACGCCGCAAAAGAAGGACTCTGCATATCTTTAGCAGAGGGACACTGGCAGGGCAGGAGTGGGTTTTAGCGGGTTCGAGTCCCGCACTACCTCGACTGTCTCATGGTCTCAGCGAGACGGTGAGACAGCCGAGGTGTCCGTGGGGATTTCCCACTCCTGCCTCAACAAAAAAAAAAAAAAAAAAAAAAAAAAAAAAACCTAACCTAACCTAACCTAACCTAACCTAACCTAACCTAACCTAACCTAACCTAACCTAACCTAACCTAACCTAACCTAACCTAACCTAACCTAACCTAACCTAACCAAAACAGAACTTTGGTAAAAAGAAAATAAAAATACAAATATGAACAAAATGTTAAAAGTAAAAAAGGTCTCTGACCATGTCAGGGGACACAAAGCAAAGCAGGAGTGGGTTTTAGCGGGTTCAAGTCCCGCACTATCTCGACTGTCTCACAATCTCCGTGAGATAGTCGAGATGTCCGAAGGGATTTCCCACTCCTGCCAAAACAAAAAAAAAAAAAAAAAAAAAAAACCTAACCTAACCTAACCTAACCTAACCTAACCTAACCTAACCTAACCTAACCTAACCTAACCTAACCTAACCTAACCTAACCTAACCTAACCTTTTTTTTTTTTTTTTTTTTTTTTTTTTTCGAGGTGGAAATCCTCATAGGACTTCCTCCGCCTGGGGAAAGGCGGAGGGGCATGTCAGACTTGACTGACTAAAACCACCCCGGTGTTCCCTCGCACACTTGCGTCCGGAGCTGCGGGTGCGCATGTGACTTCCGCTGCCCCGGACTAGTGCCGGCCCGCCTCTTGCAGGCCCCTTCCAGTTGGGGTGAGGTGTTCTCCCCCGTTACCTCTTAGATAGGCGCGCGCGGAACACTGCGCGCTGCCTTCTTCTCGGGTCCAGTTGAGTGGGGGATGGCAGACGTCCCCAAATCTGCCACCCCTGGACCCACTTATGGAGGCCGAAAGAGAGCGTTGTCCGCTCTCCTTCGACGCCCGGTGCGTCTGCTGCGGGATGGGAGAGCACTGGCGATCTCCCTCTCCCTTTCCGCCGCTTCCTTCTGCGAGATGACATCCTCGCAGAAGGAAATCACTGCGTCCCAGGACTCTGCCTCTCCGACCATTGACTTAACAATGGCCGGCAGTGACAGGTCGCTCCCCACTTTTGCGGTGAGAGCACGGCGCGGCTCGTCCCACGCGACACACTCGACCAGCGTATGGCGCGCCGTGTCCTCCAGACATTGGACGCAGTGATGACACCGAGCGTCCGGCTCCCTGCTTATTCGACACAGGTATTTCCCGAAGCAGCCATGCCCCGAGAGCACCTGCGTCGCTCGAAACGTCAGGGAGCCGTGCCTCCTTCCGAGCCAATCTTCGAGTACTGGCTGGATCGCCTCGATCGTATTGAGACCAGCGGAAGGGCGTAAAAGCCTCTCCCGCCATGCCGCCACCAGGTCCTCACGAAGCGCCGACCGGCGCAGCTTTATTTGCTGCTGCACCAGTCTTTCACCTCGCGCCTTTGCCTCCTCATGCCACTTGTAGAAGGTCGCGAGGACTTTCGCCTCTAGGTCCCAGGGCGGGGATCCAGCCAGCACGCAAGCCGCCTCGTAGGAGATCGTGCGATATCCTCGGATGACTCTGACGGCCATCGCCCTCTGCGGTTTTCGCAGCACTGCAATATGTCGGGCCGTCAGGTCAGCCGCCCACACAGGGGCCCCATATAGGGCCATAGATCGCACGATCCCCACGTATAACCGCCTACAGGCGGTGCTCGGGCCCCCCAGGTTGGGAAGCAGCGTTGAGAGCGCACCCGCTGCGCCCATCAACTTGGGCACCAGCCGCCGAAAGTGGGGGCCAAAATCCCAACGGCTGTCGAGCACCAATCCTAGATATTTCATGGTAGACTCGACAGCAATCTGAACCCCTCCGACCACTATGTGTAGTCCCGGCGGTGGCGCCCGTCGAGGACCATGGAAAACTATGGCCTCCGACTTGTTGAGGGCCACCTCCAGTCCCAAGCGCCGTATGCGGCTCACAACCTGTGAGACCGCAGCCGTAGCCAGCAACGCTGCCTCCCTGTGCGAACTGCCCCGGGCCGTGACCAGCGTGTCGTCTGCGTAACACACCAGGTTCACCCCCGGCTGAAGCTCACCTCTCAGCGCCCAGTCGTACCCGATGTTCCACAGGGGTGGGCCTAAAACCGAGCCCTGTGGAACACCGCACGACATCTCGCGACGACCCCTACCATTGCTTCCCGTGTAAGTGACACACCTTCCAGCCAAATAGGCCCCAATAATGTGGCGGAGGTAGGGAGGCACGTTATGGTATCGTAACGCCTCCCTAATGCAGCTCCAGGGCAAGGTGTTGAACGCGTTGGAAATGTCCAAGGACACTGCCAGCACCACCTCGCCCCGGGACACTGCTTCCTCCGCTAGGACTCTAACTCTCATGATGGCGTCAATTGTGGAGCGCCCATGGCGAAATCCAAACTGGGCGTCGTCAAGATTCGGCCCCTCTCCGCACAAGTGGCTGACGAGGCGGTTCGCGATTATCCGTTCGAACAGCTTGCCCGTCTCGCCCAGCAGCACTATGGGCCGATATGCAGACGGCGAGTCCGCAGGGCGCCCCGTCTTCCTAAGCAGGACCAGTCGGCCGGTTTTCCACTGAGTGGGAAATTGGCCCCGCTCAAGGCACGCTGAGAAGAGTCCTCTCAATGGGGGTTCTAGTTCTCTTAGGGCGAGAACCAGAGCACGGCCGGGAATGCCATCAGGCCCCGGAGCGGTGTTTTTAGCCCGAAGCCGAATCACGGCCGCCCTCATCTCTGGCTCTGTCACCTCCGGGACACTTGGGTCCTCCTCATCTTGAGACTCTGCAGCTGTTGGCAAAGCCATCGGCGGTGGCACGTGCTCTGATCTTGTTGGGAAGAGAACCGAAACCACCTCCTCCAGTAAACGTGGCTCTAGGCTTTCCGTAAGTGGAGGGGCCCAGGGCCGGAGTTTCCCCCTGACCTTACGGTAAGGGCGCCCCCACGGATCTCCATCCAAGGCAGCCAACAGTTCTTCCCGAGAGCGTGTCTTAGCCTCACCGATTGCCAGCCACAGAGTCTGCTTCGCCGCGCGGTACACCTCATACAGCGCAGCCTCCCTCTCGGGATCCCGTTGACGTCTCCTCCGAAACCGCGTGTACTGCCGCCTAGCATGTACGCATGCAACGCGCAACTGCGCGATTTCCGCCGACCACCAGTACACGCGGCGCCTTACGGATTGTGCGTGGACGCGGGGCATCGATGCGTCGCAGATTTGCATCATTGCCTCACTGAACCACTGCGCCTCCTCATCGATGTCGACAGGTCCCTCTGTCGCTGACTCCCGAATCCAGGACTGGACGATGGTGGCCTCCTCGAAAGCTTCCCGGTCCATTTGCTTAAGCGCCCACCGTGGGCTGTCACTCTGCGGGGCCGGTTGGATGTGGCCTCCCGCGGTCTGGGTGGAAACATCGAAACGTATGTATCGGTGGTCCGATAGTGTCTCCACCTCCGCAGCAACACGCCAACCACCAACTCGGCGCGCGACGGCTGGGCTAGCAAAAGAGACATCGACTATAGATCCGCCCCGCTGCCGCACGCACGTGTAGGCTGTGCCCCGGTTCAAGACGACCAGACCTGTCGTAACAGCCCAGTCTTCGAGTACCTCACCCCTAGGATCCGTGATCGGGGATCCCCAGGCCGCAGACTTGGCATTGAGATCCCCAAGAAGAAGTATCGGACGGGGGTGATACTGGCCCACAACTGCTGCCAATTGCACCAGGAAGCTCTCGAAGTCAGCAAGACCCCTGTTGGGGGAGAAGTACGCCCCAACTGTGACTATTCCATTCACGATGGCGGCAACCCAACCGTGACCTCGGGACACGTCGACAAGGTTCCCGCCGGTGATGGTCACTAAACCGTCAAGGTCTCCAACCCAGTTATCTTGGGAGGGGACGAAGTATGGCTCACTAACTACCGCCACATGTATTGACCACTGCACCATGCTCTGCATCAAAAGATCCTGAGCTCTGGTACAGTGGTTGATATTGGCCTGAAGGAAGCGCAAGTGTGCCATTATCTGCACTCCATTTCAGATCCGTCCTGTTCCGAGGGCCGCGAGTCAGCCGGAGGATTGCTAGGCTTTGGCGGGGGTCCCGCGGCAGCCTTATGTACAGCTCTTTGGCTCCGCGTCTTAGGAGCATGGCATGCTTTGCCTCCCATTCTGTGTTCAGCAGACTTTCCTGCAGCTGTACAGAGGCTGCAGTTAGGTTTCGCGGAACACTGGGCCGCCTTATGTCCAGACATACCGCAGCGATAACAAAGATCACTGCGGTCACATCCAACGCACCGTGCCCGAACATGTCCCTTTTCCAGACACCGGTAGCACTGCATGTCCCTGGGTGGCAATAGCTTCACACTCGCCGATACCCAACCCACCAGCAATCGCCTTCCGTCGGTGACTTGCTTTGCTGCCGCCGCTGGACACCGCAGCCAAATAGTGCCACGCCCGCCAGCGCTCACGCGGATTTCACCCGCCTGCACGGTCTCAGGCGGACACCCACCACATCGGGCAACGGCTGACACTACCTCTTCTGCGGTAACGGAGTCATCCAACCCATCCACGCGCAGTTCAGCCGTCTTAATGGGTCGAGACACGCGGGCTTCGTCCGGCTTAAGGACGTCTCGCAGTTTAGCGGCAAAAGCATCCGCCCTCTCATCGCAGGAGGTACCAGACAGCTCAAACATCTTGGCCCCCGTGGCTGCCGTTTTAAATCGGAAGCCAGCAGGGGTACCAAAATCGCTGAACACGAGCTTGTCTTTAGCCTCCCCTAGGAGTGCCTTGTAGGTGACACCCCTTTTCTCGGCCTCAGGCTGCAGCGTCACTATGACAGCCGCGGAGCGAGGTAGGCGGATCTTAGGCATCCGCTGGCCATCCTTGACTGCTGACTGCGGACCCGACCTTCCTTTGTGGCGCCTTCTCCTCCTCTTTTTACGACCGATAGCCGTAGTCCAGGCGTCGGTGTTGGAGCCTGATGCGTTCGCAGCGGGTTGCCGGACACTCGCGGTGCTCTCGGGCTTCCTGGCCCCATCTGCGGGCTTTATTGACCCCGCCACGGATTCTTTCACCCTCACCGCGGGTTTCTTAGAACCCCCTGCTGGTATTTTAGCTTCCGTTGTCGACTTCTTCTTGCCCCCCTCCATGGGACTTCTGGCTCCCTCAGCGGATCTTTTGGCCGTCTGTGCAGGCTCCTTAGCTCCCAACGCTGGCGATTGCGCACACTTCGTGGAACCGGCCGCAACGGTGGCCCACGTCCTAGCGTCCACCCCTTTTCGCTTGTCTGCTGCAAGCGGCGGCCTTGCGCGTTCAATTGGGGAGAGCCTTGCCTCCAGGCGAGCAGTCACCATCTCGGTAACTTGGTATGCCAGCTTTTGGAGACTGTCCTGCTCCAGCGGAACGGTCGCTGACGTGGAGACCACAGATGCAGGGACCGAACTACCCTGCTGCCGAGAAAAGTCTGCCCTGAGGGCGGCGACCTCTCGCTGGAGCTTTTCCAGGCTAGATTGGAGGCGACTGTTCTCCTCTCGTAGCCTGGTAGTCTCCTCTGATGTTGTGCGGTCAAGGAGGACCTCAACCGCCTCCCTTATATCCCCCGCCGCCTCCTTGAGCGCACGCGTGAACGTGCCCTTTAGGTTGCCTGATTTTGTGGCTACCTTGAGGACCATGTCCACACCGTCCATTACCTGGCGGCTTAAGGCCTCCGCCGTCAGTTCCACCGTGGCAGTTGCGGTCTGAGACCGCCTTTCTCTGGCAAGTCGGGCCATTTCGGAGACCTCGTCAATGGCCATGGTCTTACGGCCCTCACGTCTCGCAGCATTGAGTTCGGCCTTGGTGCTAATAAGTGAGGCAGAACGTTCGGCATCACTCTGCCCCGTCTGCATTGCCCCATCGGAGTCGCTCACTTCGCTGGCCGCCGGCGTGTCAGGACGCCTGAAGCGACCTCTTGTGTCGCGCGATAATTCCGGAGCAACTGCTCCTACAGGCGTCGCGCGACCTCTTCCTCTGCGTCCTGTGGACACTTTTGCGGCCGGAAGGTTTTCCTCACTAGAGGAAAACATCGAACCCGCTTGGTCCATCTCAGTGTCACGAAGGCGCTTCCCCCAAAATTTGGAGGAAGCGCTCGCAAGACGCCCTCTCGACTCCTTGTTGGACGTGTCCGAAAGATCGGACCGCGATCGGGAGCCTCCTCGGCTCCTATTTCCATCGGTATTATTCGGAGCGGCACGCTGTGCCTGCTCGTTCCTTGCTCCCGTCTCCTCCTTCTCCTCTTTCTTCTCCTCATCGATTTTCTTAGAAGTATTCTTTTCCATATTGTTCCCACGAGTATGGGGGAAATAAACAGTCCATCTGGGCAGAGACCCCTGTACCCAGATAAGCCTATTACATTTTTTACTCGCCAGGGGGTCGGCCGGTACCCTGGCGAGGGTAGCACTCACGACTGATTGTTCATTAGAACACCCGTCAGCCATACATCTCCTCGCGGTGCTCCGCCACTTGAGATTCGGGGTAACTTTTTATAGAGGTTTTCTACCTCGCGGCCCGGGCGGTTAAGCCAAGGCCCTCGGCCCCCGTCGAAAGTCAGAGACGTGATCCTGACAATCTTCGGGGCTACGAGAATAGCGGTGGCAAGAGGAGGCGGAAGTGCAAGACCTCCTCCCGCCTGCCCGACGGCAGGGTAAGTGCACGCCGGGCCCGCTCTTACTCCCACCACTGTGTCCTCTGCTAAGCAGAGGGGCACGTGGTGGGGCGACGTGACAGGACATTGGCATACGGGCAAGAAGACCCCTGGCGGGGAGTTCTTGCCCGTACCCCGGGGCGCACCGTCCCGAGAAACTGGGCTTCCCCCCGGACGTATCCGGAAGGGAACTTCCAGTCCTCGGGCACTCGAGGAGGTTTCCTGTCCTTAGCACCCCAACCTAACCTAACCTAACCTAACCTAACCTAACCATCGATAACTTCTTTGTCATAGGTGCGATTTTGAAGCTGTTTTCAGCTAATTAGACCTAAAAAGGCGGACGCCTATCGTTTGACACAAATCGCAACCCCTAAAAATCAACCCTTAACCGAATTTTGCATTTTCTCAAAATTTCACCATATTTAATTCATTTGCAACGCCATTTTTCGACCAATTACAACCGTTTAAATTCTATATTAGTCTCAGCAACCGCCCTCAATTAATCCCGTGATCAGGTCCGCGATCCGTGGCCCGAGTTCCGGAGTGGGGGTGAAAAACACCAATTTTCACTTAAAAAACTGGTTTTTCGGCCAAAACTCAAAATTTTGTCTCTTGTCGTCATTAATTTTATTACATATTCGGCTAGCCCGCGCGGAGCCCGATCCGACGATACCCCGCACGTGCGTCTAGCTCGCAAAAAATTTCCCCACCCACCCGCCCACTGGCCTATAGTTAGGAGGGAAACTTTGATTTTGACAAAAAAAAATATTTTTGCAGATTCGTGCTCAATTGACCAATTGGACAGTCAGCAAGTGCTTGACGGTGAATAGGGTTGACTCCGTAAAGAAATATAGTGTTTTTAAAATATTTTTAATTAAATTGACCTGTAAAAATTTCTAAAATTTTATTCATTTTATTTATACTAATTATATTTAATTGTTCTTGACTGGATCCCCCCTTTACAGGGATTCAGCCGTATTGATTTTTATTTTTCCCCCTTTACAGGATTACAGAAGTGTCCAGTGTCCAACCCTCTCCCCGAGCCGATTGCTTGTAATCGATCTGTCCCCCTCTTTATAGGGGTCCATATTATATTATCTGCTCCATAACTCAGAAGTATGTTCCGCACCCCAGCCGCTGTCGCCAAGACTCAGAGCTCCGGGGGCTCGCCGCGATCGGTGGAAAAAGCGGGGCCGCCTCTCACGGAGGCCAGGAGGAGAATCTCGTTTGGAGAAGACAGTCCTCCTGCGTCTCAGGTCGGCCCCGTAGTTCCGGCGACGCGGCGAGTTGCTGTAGAAGCTGCCAGAACACCCAAGGAGTCTGTCGCCGGGCACCGCAGTCGTGTTGCGGAGGCGAGAGCTTGCCTAAATAAGGCAAAGGTCAATTTGGGCAACTCTCGCAACCTTAAAACCGACATTAAGGCTGCGGTGCTCGAAGCCATAAACAGGCTCTTTGAGCTGGTTAAAGAGTCGGAGCTTGACCGTGCTCCCTCCATCCCTACCGTCATACCGGTACCTGTCACCACTGCCAACCATAGTTCGGACCCCGTTACCGGCAATGCTCACGCTGGTCAGACTGAGCTCCTGAATGCCATCAAGGAGCATATCTCGGAGCTGAGAGACAACTCCAAGAAATTGGACTCGCTCCGAGACAGTCTGACCAGTAGGACGGATGTCGGGGAGACAACCTACGCGGGAGTAGCAGCCAATAAAAAGAGCAATGCAGGGGCGCACGCCCCGGAGCGAACAACGCTGCACTCGGTGATTGTCTCCTCGACAGAGGAAATGGAAACGGGGGACGAAATACTTGAAAAGGTGAGGAAGGCAGTGGATGCAAAGGAGGGCTGGGTACGGGTGGAGAGAGTTCGAAAAGCCAAGGATCGAAAGGTGATCCTGGGGTGCGAAACGATTGGGGAGAGGCTCAAACTCAAGGAGCGACTACGAGAGGCTGGAGGGAACCTCGTCATCGAGGAAGTGAAGAATCGGGACCCGCTTCTGGTTCTGAGGGACGTACTCATGATCCACAGCGATGAGGAAGTAGTGCGGGCCCTTCGGAACCAGAACCGGGAGATCTTTCACGGCCTCGATGACGGGGAACAAAGAGTGAGCATAAAGTTCCGTAAGAAGACCCGGAACCCGCATTTAAACAGCATTGTGTTGAGTGTGTCTCCCGCAATCTGGAGACGGTCACTCGAAGGAGGCAAGCTCCGGATTGACCTCCAGAGAGTGCGTGTCGAGGATCAGACGCCTCTGGTGCAGTGCACGCGCTGCCTAGCATATGGTCACGGGAAACGTCTCTGCACAGAGGCCGCTGACCTGTGCAGCCACTGCGGCGATCCGCATCTCAAAGCGGATTGCCCTGTCCAGCAAAGTGGCGCAGTAGCGGTGTGCGTGAACTGCACCAGAGCAAAGCGGGGGGAGCACTCACACAATGCTTTCAGCAGCGACTGCCCGGTGCGCAGGAAGTGGGATGCGTTTGCGAGGTCGGCAATCTCGTACTGCTAAAGTCGCGGACGTGGCCACTTCCACGCACAGAGAAATGACCGGTTCGACACAACCAAAGAGCAGATGCATTGAGCGAGCCGCTGGGGCTGGCTCAATGACGGACGATAATTGTGGCCGCTTTCATGGGAAAGCGACTAATATTAAACCGGGTCATGAGCCAGTGCCACTGGAATCGTACTGTTGTGTCGAACTGGTCAAGCTTCCGTTTGATGCGCCATTGTATGGGTTGAAAGAATTGGGAAAAGTAGCCGGGTGTTTTTCGAAAAGAATAATCTTGACCTGTATAATGATTATACTAAGCAAGTATTATTAAAAAGGACAGAAATAAGCAACGCTGGCGTATCAGACGGAAGATTGAACAAACGGGAAATAATAAAAAGAGTTGTTAAATGGAAATTATAAAATTAGAGTTAAAAACAAAAAGAGAAACATAATAATATAAAGTATTCGGTAAAACGAACAGATATAACGTTAATTTTAGATAAACATTTAGAACAACAAAATATTAAAATAAATTAAGAGAAATAGTTTCAAAATTATAATCACCATAAAATAAATAAAACCATAGCCAACACGGTCTCACCAGCCTCTTAATAAAGATACCAAAGAATTATAAAGCCGTAAAGAAGGTCTCTGCAAGCTCTATAGCAGAGGGACACTGGCAGGGCAGGAGTGGGTTTTAGCGGGTTCGAGTCCCGCACTACCTCGACTGTCTCATGGTCTCAGTGAGACGGTGAGACAGCCGAGGTGTCCGTGGGGATTTCCCACTCCTGCCTCAACAAAAAAAAAAAAAAAAAAAAAAAAAAAAAAAAAAAAAAAAAACCTAACCTAACCATCGATATTTTCTTTGTTACAGGTGCGATTTTGAAGCTGTTTTCAGCTCATTAGACCTAAAAAGGCGGACGCCTATCTTTTGACACAAATCGCAACCCCTCAAAACCAACCCTTATCCGTATTCTACATTTTTTGCATTTTTCTTCAAAATTTCACCATATTTAATTCAATAACTTCGCCATTTTCAGACCAATTTCACCAGTTTTAATTTTATATTAGTCTCAGCAACCGTCCCCTACTAATCCCGTGATTTGGTCCGCGTTCCGCGGCCCGATTTCCGGAGTGGGGGTAAAAAACACCAATTTTCACCTAAAATAACTGTTTTTTCGGCCATAACTCAAAATTTTGCTTCCGGTCGTGGGAAATTTTATTGCATATTCGACTAGCCCGCGCGGAGCCCAATCTTTCGACACCCCGCACGTGCGTCTAGCTCGCAAAAAATTTCCATACATTTCCATACACTCAAATTTTCTTTATTAAAGGTGCGACTGTGAAGCTGTTTTCAGCTCACTAGACCTTCAAAAGGCGGACCTCTATCGTTTGACACAAATCGCAACCCCTAAAATTCAACCCTTACTCGTACATTGCATTTTCAAAATTTCACCATATTTAATTCATTAACTTCGCCATTTTTAGATCAATTTCAACCGTTTAAATTTCATTTTAGTCTCAGCAACCGCCCCCTAATAATCCCGTGATCAGGTTCGCGTTCCGTGGCCCGAGTCCCGGAGTGGGGGTGAAAAATACATATTTTCACTTGAAAAACTGGTTTTTCGGCCAAAACTCAAAATTTTCTCTCTTGTCGTTTTTTATTTTATTACATATTCGGCTAGCCCGCGCGGAGCCCGATCCAACGATACCCCGCACGTGCGTCTAGCTCGCAAAAAGTTACCCTTCATTTTTTGGAATTTCGTCTAAGTCCCAAAATAAACTGATGTACCTGGGTAGGCTGTTGAAAAAAGTATCGATATTTTCTTTGTTACAGGTGCGATTTTGAAGCTGTTTTCAGCTCATTAGACCTAAAAAGGCGGACGCCTATCTTTTGACACAAATCGCAACCCCTCAAAACCAACCCTTATCCGTATTCTACATTTTTT
Source organism: Agrotis exclamationis (assembly GCA_950005045.1). Taxonomy (NCBI): domain Eukaryota; kingdom Metazoa; phylum Arthropoda; class Insecta; order Lepidoptera; family Noctuidae; genus Agrotis; species Agrotis exclamationis. Next base: position 19,348 of record OX465445.1, read on the forward strand.
GCATTTTTCTTCAAAATTTCACCATATTTAATTCAATAACTTCGCCATTTTCAGACCAATTTCACCAGGTTTTAATTTTATATTAGTCTCAGCAACCGTCCCTACTAATCCCGTGATTTGGTCCGCGTTCCGCGGCCCGATTTCCGGAGTGGGGGTAAAAAACACCAATTTTCACCTAAAATAACTGGTTTTTCGGCCATAACTCAAAATTTTGCTTCCGGTCGTGGGAAATTTTATTGCATATTCGACTAGCCCGCGCGGAGCCCAATCTTTCGACACCCCGCACGTGCGTCTAGCTCGCAAAAAATTTCCATACATTTCCATACACTCAAATTTTCTTTATTAAAGGTGCGACTGTGAAGCTGTTTTCAGCTCACTAGACCTTCAAAAGGCGGACCTCTATCGTTTGACACAAATCGCAACCCCTAAAATTCAACCCTTACTCGTACATTGCATTTTCAAAATTTCACCATATTTAATTCATTAACTTCGCCATTTTTAGATCAATTTCAACCGTTTAAATTTCATTTTAGTCTCAGCAACCGCCCCCTAATAATCCCGTGATCAGGTTCGCGTTCCGTGGCCCGAGTCCCGGAGTGGGGGTGAAAAATACATATTTTCACTTGAAAAACTGGTTTTTCGGCCAAAACTCAAAATTTTCTCTCTTGTCGTTTTTTATTTTATTACATATTCGGCTAGCCCGCGCGGAGCCCGATCCAACGATACCCCGCACGTGCGTCTAGCTCGCAAAAAGTTACCCTTCATTTTTTGGAATTTCGTCTAAGTCCCAAAATAAACTGATGTACCTGGGTAGGCTGTTGAAAAAAGTATCGATATTTTCTTTGTTACAGGTGCGATTTTGAAGCTGTTTTCAGCTCATTAGACCTAAAAAGGCGGACGCCTATCTTTTGACACAAATCGCAACCCCTCAAAACCAACCCTTATCCGTATTCTACATTTTTTGCATTTTTCTTCAAAATTTCACCATATTTAATTCAATAACTTCGCCATTTTCAGACCAATTTCACCAGTTTTAATTTTATATTAGTCTCAGCAACCGTCCCCTACTAATCCCGTGATTTGGTCCGCGTTCCGCGGCCCGATTTCCGGAGTGGGGGTAAAAAACACCAATTTTCACCTAAAATAACTGTTTTTTCGGCCATAACTCAAAATTTTGCTTCCGGTCGTGGGAAATTTTATTGCATATTCGACTAGCCCGCGCGGAGCCCAATCTTTCGACACCCCGCACGTGCGTCTAGCTCGCAAAAAATTTCCATACATTTCCATACACTCAAATTTTCTTTATTAAAGGTGCGACTGTGAAGCTGTTTTCAGCTCACTAGACCTTCAAAAGGCGGACCTCTATCGTTTGACACAAATCGCAACCCCTAAAATTCAACCCTTACTCGTACATTGCATTTTCAAAATTTCACCATATTTAATTCATTAACTTCGCCATTTTTAGATCAATTTCAACCGTTTAAATTTCATTTTAGTCTCAGCAACCGCCCCCTAATAATCCCGTGATCAGGTTCGCGTTCCGTGGCCCGAGTCCCGGAGTGGGGGGTGAAAAATACATATTTTCACCTTGAAAAACTGGTTTTTCGGCCAAAACTCAAAATTTTCTCTCTTGTCGTTTTTTATTTTATTACATATTCGGCTAGCCCCGCGCGGAGCCCGATCCAACGATACCCCCGCACGTGCGTCTAGCTCGCAAAAAGTTACCCTTCATTTTTTGGAATTTCGTCTAAGTCCCAAAATAAACTGATGTACCTGGGTAGGCTGTTGAAAAAAGTATCGATATTTTCTTTGTTACAGGTGCGATTTTGAAGCTGTTTTCAGCTCATTAGACCTAAAAAGGCGGACGCCTATCTTTTGACACAAATCGCAACCCCTCAAAACCAACCCTTATCCGTATTCTACATTTTTTGCATTTTTCTTCAAAATTTCACCATATTTAATTCAATAACTTCGCCATTTTCAGACCAATTTCACCAGTTTTAATTTTATATTAGTCTCAGCAACCGTCCCCTACTAATCCCGTGATTTGGTCCGCGTTCCGCGGCCCGATTTCCGGAGTGGGGGTAAAAAACACCAATTTTTCACCTAAAATAACTGGTTTTTCGGCCATAACTCAAAATTTTGCTTCCGGTCGTGGGAAATTTTATTGCATATTCGACTAGCCCGCGCGGAGCCCAATCTTTCGACACCCCGCACGTGCGTCTAGCTCGCAAAAAATTTCCATACATTTCCATACACTCAAATTTTCTTTATTAAAGGTGCGACTGTGAAGCTGTTTTCAGCTCACTAGACCTTCAAAAGGCGGACCTCTATCGTTTGACACAAATCGCAACCCCTAAAATTCAACCCTTACTCGTACATTGCATTTTCAAAATTTCACCATATTTAATTCATTAACTTCGCCATTTTTAGATCAATTTCAACCGTTTAAATTTCATTTTAGTCTCAGCAACCGCCCCCTAATAATCCCGTGATCAGGTTCGCGTTCCGTGGCCCGAGTCCCGGAGTGGGGGTGAAAAATACATATTTTCACTTGAAAAACTGGTTTTTCGGCCAAAACTCAAAATTTTCTCTCTTGTCGTTTTTTATTTTATTACATATTCGGCTAGCCCGCGCGGAGCCCGATCCAACGATACCCCGCACGTGCGTCTAGCTCGCAAAAAGTTACCCTTCATTTTTTGGAATTTCGTCTAAGTCCCAAAATAAACTGATGTACCTGGGTAGGCTGTTGAAAAAAGTATCGATATTTTCTTTGTTACAGGTGCGATTTTGAAGCTGTTTTCAGCTCATTAGACCTAAAAAGGCGGACGCCTATCTTTTGACACAAATCGCAACCCCTCAAAACCAACCCTTATCCGTATTCTACATTTTTTGCATTTTTCTTCAAAATTTCACCATATTTAATTCAATAACTTCGCCATTTTCAGACCAATTTCACCAGTTTTAATTTTATATTAGTCTCAGCAACCGTCCCCTACTAATCCCGTGATTTGGTCCGCGTTCCGCGGCCCGATTTCCGGAGTGGGGGTAAAAAACACCAATTTTCACCTAAAATAACTGGTTTTTCGGCCATAACTCAAAATTTTGCTTCCGGTCGTGGGAAATTTTATTGCATATTCGACTAGCCCGCGCGGAGCCCAATCTTTCGACACCCCGCACGTGCGTCTAGCTCGCAAAAAATTTCCATACATTTCCATACACTCAAATTTTCTTTATTAAAGGTGCGACTGTGAAGCTGTTTTCAGCTCACTAGACCTTCAAAAGGCGGACCTCTATCGTTTGACACAAATCGCAACCCCTAAAATTCAACCCTTACTCGTACATTGCATTTTCAAAATTTCACCATATTTAATTCATTAACTTCGCCATTTTTAGATCAATTTCAACCGTTTAAATTTCATTTTAGTCTCAGCAACCGCCCCCTAATAATCCCGTGATCAGGTTCGCGTTCCGTGGCCCGAGTCCCGGAGTGGGGGTGAAAAATACATATTTTCACTTGAAAAACTGGTTTTTCGGCCAAAACTCAAAATTTTCTCTCTTGTCGTTTTTTATTTTATTACATATTCGGCTAGCCCGCGCGGAGCCCGATCCAACGATACCCCGCACGTGCGTCTAGCTCGCAAAAAGTTACCCTTCATTTTTTGGAATTTCGTCTAAGTCCCAAAATAAACTGATGTACCTGGGTAGGCTGTTGAAAAAAGTATCGATATTTTCTTTGTTACAGGTGCGATTTTGAAGCTGTTTTCAGCTCATTAGACCTAAAAAGGCGGACGCCTATCTTTTGACACAAATCGCAACCCCTCAAAACCAACCCTTATCCGTATTCTACATTTTTTGCATTTTTCTTCAAAATTTCACCATATTTAATTCAATAACTTCGCCATTTTCAGACCAATTTCACCAGTTTTAATTTTATATTAGTCTCAGCAACCGTCCCCTACTAATCCCGTGATTTGGTCCGCGTTCCGCGGCCCGATTTCCGGAGTGGGGGTAAAAAACACCAATTTTCACCTAAAATAACTGGTTTTTCGGCCATAACTCAAAATTTTGCTTCCGGTCGTGGGAAATTTTATTGCATATTCGACTAGCCCGCGCGGAGCCCAATCTTTCGACACCCCGCACGTGCGTCTAGCTCGCAAAAAATTTCCATACATTTCCATACACTCAAATTTTCTTTATTAAAGGTGCGACTGTGAAGCTGTTTTCAGCTCACTAGACCTTCAAAAGGCGGACCTCTATCGTTTGACACAAATCGCAACCCCTAAAATTCAACCCTTACTCGTACATTGCATTTTCAAAATTTCACCATATTTAATTCATTAACTTCGCCATTTTTAGATCAATTTCAACCGTTTAAATTTCATTTTAGTCTCAGCAACCGCCCCCTAATAATCCCGTGATCAGGTTCGCGTTCCGTGGCCCGAGTCCCGGAGTGGGGGTGAAAAATACATATTTTCACTTGAAAAACTGGTTTTTCGGCCAAAACTCAAAATTTTCTCTCTTGTCGTTTTTTATTTTATTACATATTCGGCTAGCCCGCGCGGAGCCCGATCCAACGATACCCCGCACGTGCGTCTAGCTCGCAAAAAGTTACCCTTCATTTTTTGGAATTTCGTCTAAGTCCCAAAATAAACTGATGTACCTGGGTAGGCTGTTGAAAAAAGTATCGATATTTTCTTTGTTACAGGTGCGATTTTGAAGCTGTTTTCAGCTCATTAGACCTAAAAAGGCGGACGCCTATCTTTTGACACAAATCGCAACCCCTCAAAACCAACCCTTATCCGTATTCTACATTTTTTGCATTTTTCTTCAAAATTTCACCATATTTAATTCAATAACTTCGCCATTTTCAGACCAATTTCACCAGTTTTAATTTTATATTAGTCTCAGCAACCGTCCCCTACTAATCCCGTGATTTGGTCCGCGTTCCGCGGCCCGATTTCCGGAGTGGGGGTAAAAAACACCAATTTTCACCTAAAATAACTGTTTTTTCGGCCATAACTCAAAATTTTGCTTCCGGTCGTGGGAAATTTTATTGCATATTCGACTAGCCCGCGCGGAGCCCAATCTTTCGACACCCCGCACGTGCGTCTAGCTCGCAAAAAATTTCCATACATTTCCATACACTCAAATTTTCTTTATTAAAGGTGCGACTGTGAAGCTGTTTTCAGCTCACTAGACCTTCAAAAGGCGGACCTCTATCGTTTGACACAAATCGCAACCCCTAAAATTCAACCCTTACTCGTACATTGCATTTTCAAAATTTCACCATATTTAATTCATTAACTTCGCCATTTTTAGATCAATTTCAACCGTTTAAATTTCATTTTAGTCTCAGCAACCGCCCCCTAATAATCCCGTGATCAGGTTCGCGTTCCGTGGCCCGAGTCCCGGAGTGGGGGTGAAAAATACATATTTTCACTTGAAAAACTGGTTTTTCGGCCAAAACTCAAAATTTTCTCTCTTGTCGTTTTTTATTTTATTACATATTCGGCTAGCCCGCGCGGAGCCCGATCCAACGATACCCCGCACGTGCGTCTAGCTCGCAAAAAGTTACCCTTCATTTTTTGGAATTTCGTCTAAGTCCCAAAATAAACTGATGTACCTGGGTAGGCTGTTGAAAAAAGTATCGATATTTTCTTTGTTACAGGTGCGATTTTGAAGCTGTTTTCAGCTCATTAGACCTAAAAAGGCGGACGCCTATCTTTTGACACAAATCGCAACCCCTCAAAACCAACCCTTATCCGTATTCTACATTTTTTGCATTTTTCTTCAAAATTTCACCATATTTAATTCAATAACTTCGCCATTTTCAGACCAATTTCACCAGTTTTAATTTTATATTAGTCTCAGCAACCGTCCCCTACTAATCCCGTGATTTGGTCCGCGTTCCGCGGCCCGATTTCCGGAGTGGGGGTAAAAAACACCAATTTTCACCTAAAATAACTGGTTTTTCGGCCATAACTCAAAATTTTGCTTCCGGTCGTGGGAAATTTTATTGCATATTCGACTAGCCCGCGCGGAGCCCAATCTTTCGACACCCCGCACGTGCGTCTAGCTCGCAAAAAATTTCCATACATTTCCATACACTCAAATTTTCTTTATTAAAGGTGCGACTGTGAAGCTGTTTTCAGCTCACTAGACCTTCAAAAGGCGGACCTCTATCGTTTGACACAAATCGCAACCCCTAAAATTCAACCCTTACTCGTACATTGCATTTTCAAAATTTCACCATATTTAATTCATTAACTTCGCCATTTTTAGATCAATTTCAACCGTTTAAATTTCATTTTAGTCTCAGCAACCGCCCCCTAATAATCCCGTGATCAGGTTCGCGTTCCGTGGCCCGAGTCCCGGAGTGGGGGTGAAAAATACATATTTTCACTTGAAAAACTGGTTTTTCGGCCAAAACTCAAAATTTTCTCTCTTGTCGTTTTTTATTTTATTACATATTCGGCTAGCCCGCGCGGAGCCCGATCCAACGATACCCCGCACGTGCGTCTAGCTCGCAAAAAGTTACCCTTCATTTTTTGGAATTTCGTCTAAGTCCCAAAATAAACTGATGTACCTGGGTAGGCTGTTGAAAAAAGTATCGATATTTTCTTTGTTACAGGTGCGATTTTGAAGCTGTTTTCAGCTCATTAGACCTAAAAAGGCGGACGCCTATCTTTTGACACAAATCGCAACCCCTCAAAACCAACCCTTATCCGTATTCTACATTTTTTGCATTTTTCTTCAAAATTTCACCATATTTAATTCAATAACTTCGCCATTTTCAGACCAATTTCACCAGTTTTAATTTTATATTAGTCTCAGCAACCGTCCCCTACTAATCCCGTGATTTGGTCCGCGTTCCGCGGCCCGATTTCCGGAGTGGGGGTAAAAAACACCAATTTTCACCTAAAATAACTGGTTTTTCGGCCATAACTCAAAATTTTGCTTCCGGTCGTGGGAAATTTTATTGCATATTCGACTAGCCCGCGCGGAGCCCAATCTTTCGACACCCCGCACGTGCGTCTAGCTCGCAAAAAATTTCCATACATTTCCATACACTCAAATTTTCTTTATTAAAGGTGCGACTGTGAAGCTGTTTTCAGCTCACTAGACCTTCAAAAGGCGGACCTCTATCGTTTGACACAAATCGCAACCCCTAAAATTCAACCCTTACTCGTACATTGCATTTTCAAAATTTCACCATATTTAATTCATTAACTTCGCCATTTTTAGATCAATTTCAACCGTTTAAATTTCATTTTAGTCTCAGCAACCGCCCCCTAATAATCCCGTGATCAGGTTCGCGTTCCGTGGCCCGAGTCCCGGAGTGGGGGTGAAAAATACATATTTTCACTTGAAAAACTGGTTTTTCGGCCAAAACTCAAAATTTTCTCTCTTGTCGTTTTTTATTTTATTACATATTCGGCTAGCCCGCGCGGAGCCCGATCCAACGATACCCCGCACGTGCGTCTAGCTCGCAAAAAGTTACCCTTCATTTTTTGGAATTTCGTCTAAGTCCCAAAATAACCCCACCAACGTGTCCCCACGTTGCCGTCGTGGTGGGGCTTGTGTGTCTCGATGATCTCTGGGCCCCTGCCGGTAGAGGCACTCGTGCACTCATGCCGGACAGGCTCAGAGGGAGAGACCAGACCAAGAGGGACACACCGGGGAAAGGCGCGCCGCCTGGAGGATCGAGCAGTCAGCTCGAGCCTCTAGACGGCGCGGGGCCCGGTCTCAGAGACTGGGTCTAGGGGGGGAAAGGTTCACTTCCGGTACGCGTCTAATCTTCAGACGTAACCGTGAAGTGAACCAAGGGAAGGGAAATGGGGGCTTAGGGAAAAAAGAGGAACTCACCTCTCTAAAAAAGTAAAAATCAATGGATAAAAAGGTTAATGCAAGGCATACCCAGGCGGGTCCCAGCTGCTCTACAGCTGGGGAATCCCGCACCGGACACGTCCGGTCAGTCCCAACGTACTCTGGGGGGGACAACACTGACCACTTTTACCCAACTTTTGGGCCGGCAGTCGCCGCATTGAGCCAGGGAGGCTCACGTGCCCGTGGTGTGGAGTCGCTGGATCATTCCAGCACGTCCGCGCCACCGGCACCGACAACAGAGCGGGCACAGAGTGCCGCTCCGCGGATGGAGGGGGCGCTGGTGCTCGGGTCGGAGTCCGACTCGGCATCAGACGCCGTGAGCTTCCAGAGCGTGGGCTCTGGAGGCGTGGCGAGGAGGGATGAGGGGGGCACGGATAGGAGGAAGGAGTTCCTCAAGCGCCCCCATTCAAGGGACGACATTTCGTCGTCGGAGGAAGGGCTTGCCTCGGCCCGTAAGATCCCCACGAGCGTGCGGGGTAAAGGCCGAGGCAAGACTTCGGGGAGGGGGATCTCCTCTGGAGAGCCCAAAACTGGTCTGGCCTCGAACGAGGCTAGACTAGCAGAGGCCGTGGCAGCCGCCATCCGCATCGTCATCCAGAAGCGGACCAAAAGCAGTAAGGAGGGTGCGATCGGCGACGCCACGGCCTCCATCATGGCGGCCGCGCGCGTTCACAGCGGGGCTCCGGCTGCAAGGGACGATATGTCCGAACTGCGGTCGGAAGTCGCCCGCCTGACTGCCGCCATGGGGGCTCTCCAGAGGGAGAACATCGCCCTCAAGGAGGACCTGGCCAAACTTCGGGGAGGCGGCCAGCGGGACACGCCGCCGCGGGGCCAAAAGGAGAAAGGCCAGCCCACACCAGCGGAGAACTCTGTTCTCGACCTGGTGCGACAGGAGCTGGCCGCCTTTCAGCAGCGGTTCTCCGTATTGGAGAGCCGCGTGCTCAGACCCCCGCTGGCGGCGTCCTCATACGCGGCTGTGGCCGCGTCGAGGTCGCCCCCGACCAAGCCGTCCCCAGCAGAGACGGCTGCGAAGAAGACGGCTGCGGCGAAGACGGCCCCTTCTAAGACGGCCCCGGGCATGCCTAGCCAGGCGAAACCGGGCCCGTCAAAGCCGCCTCCGACCCCGACACCTGCGGGGCCGGCACAGGCGGCCAAAAAGAAGAAGGCCCAAGCCGGGAGCCAGTCGTCCCAGCAGCCTCCTCCAAAAACTCCACCGGCCGGCGCCGATTGGCAAGTGGCCGGGGAGAAGAGGAAGGCTGCCAGTGCGGCCAGGTCGAAGAGGAGGAGAGAGAGACGGCGGCGGCGCAAAGAGCGCGACGTCGCGGCGCGATTGCGCGCCCCAAAGACCGCGGCTGTAGTGATCACACTGCAGCCGGACGCGGTCAAGAAGGGCGTGTCGTACCGCGACGTGCTCGCGAAGGCGCGGGAGGCGGTGAACCTCGCGGAGCTCGGCATCGCCGGGGGCCTCCGTCTACGGGTCACCGCAACGGGGGCTCGGATGTTGGAGCTCCCCGGCGCGGCCAGTGGCCCCACCGCTGACGCTCTGGCCGAACGGCTCAGAGCGTCCTTAAATGCGGAGGAGGCCCGAGTGTCCAGACCCACCAAGCGCGCAGACGTGCGCATATTGGGTCTGGACGACTCCGTGACGGCGGAGGACGTTGTGGCTGCTGTTGCCAGGACTGGGGGGTGCCCTACCGATCAGGTGAGGGCGGGTGCCCTGCGTCCTGACTTCGCGGGGTTGCAAACCATCACGGTTAGCTGCCCCGTGTCGGCGGCCAAAAAGTTGCAGGAGGGCCGAAGGCTCCTGGTTGGTTGGGTGTCGGCGCAGGTTAAAGTCCTGGAGCCCAGACCCCTGAGGTGTTACCGCTGCCAAGTGGGTAACCACGCGGCATGCGTTTGCACCTCGGAGGTGGACCGCAGCGATAGGTGCTTCCGCTGCGGTCAGCCCGGTCACAAGGCCGGCTCGTGCTCTGCCCCGCCTCACTGCTTCGCATGTGAGGCGGCTGGCAAGCCGGCCGATCACCGGGCTGGGGGCAAGTCCTGCGCCCCACCCACCAAAGCCAGGCGCAGAGGTAGGCCCTCTGCCGCCGCCGTCACCGCCACCGCCGCCGCCGCCGCCGCTCCCGCTGCCGCCGCCGCCGCCGTGGCTCAACCCTCGGAGAGGGTCCTGGAGGAGGCTGCAATGGATTCAGATTAATGTCTCCATTGCGCTTCCTCCAGGCGAACATCAACCACTGCGCCGCTGCTCAGGATCTCTTGCTCCAGAGCATGGCGCAGTGGTTGATCAACGTCGCCGTGGTCGCCGAGCCGTATTTTGTCCTGCCCAGGAATGACTGGGTAGCGGACCTGGACGGCTCGGTGACCCTAATTTCGTCGGCCGCCGCCGGTACCCCGCCCCTCGATCGCGTAAAGAGAGGGCGCGGGATCGTCGCAGCACGGTTCGGGGAGATCGCCGTTGTAGGCGTTTACTTCTCCCCGAATCGATCTCTCGCCGAGTTCCAAGACTCCCTAACGGAGCTGGGAGATGTCGTCGTCGCCCTCGGTTCCCTCCCCGCGCTCGTCCTTGGGGACTTCAACGCCAAAAGTCCGGCTTGGGGTTCCCGGTCCACGGACTATACGCGGGGCAGGATGCTCGAGCACTGGGCCCGTGCGCAGGGCCTGGTAATCGAGAACCGGGGTTCTGTCCCCACGTGCGTGCGGTGGACGGGCGAGTCAGTGGTAGACGTCACGTTTGCCAGTGCCGCCCTGTCACCGCGCGTCACCGGCTGGCGCGTTGTGGAGGAGGTGGAGACCTATTCCGACCACCGGTATATCCGGTTCGACGTCTCCGCCCAGACCTCAGACGCGCCGGTTCCAAGTGGACGGAACCCAAGTGGTCCGCGATGGGCGCTGAAGCAGCTGGACCGGGAGCTATTCCTGGAAGCCTCGATCGTGCAGGCCTGGGTGTCACCACCGGACAGGCCTGCCGACATCAACGACGAGGCGGAGTGGTTCCGGGAGGCCATGTCCGAGATCTGTGACGTGGCCATGCCCCGGGTCCGGCAAGGACGCGCCCGGCGTCAGTTGTACTGGTGGTCGCGCGAGCTAGCAGCGCTGCGCGAGGCGTGCGTTGTCGCGCGACGCCGGTACACCAGGTTCCGCAGGCGCCGCACCCGACCTCCGGATGCGGCGACTGTAGAGGCGGAGCTCCACGAGAGCTACAGGGCAGCGAAGACCGTCCTCCGCGACGAGATCTGGCGGGCCAAGGAATTGGCCCGCGAGGAGATGCTGGGGACTCTGGACGGGGACCCATGGGGCCGCCCCTACAAGTGGGTGCGAGAAAAGCTCCGCCCCTGGGCTCCCCCGTTGACGCAGAGTCTCCAGCCTCAGTTCGTGGAGGACGTGGTGAGCGCCCTGTTCCCATCGCGCGGGGAGCATACTCCCCCGCCCATGGCTCCGTCTCCGACGGAATCTGAGGACGAAGCTGACGCAAACGCGGACCACAGCGACGACGACGTCTACGACGCTCCAGAGGTGACCGAGGTAGACATGAGAGTGGCGGTACAACGGCTCAAGGCCAAAAATACCGCCCCAGGACCCGACGGCCTGCCAGGGAAAGCCTGGGTCCTGGCCTCGAGGACTCTCGGGCCTCGACTTGGGGGGCTCTTTAGCGCATGCTTGGAGAGGGGCCGGTTCCCGCTTCTTTGGAAGACGGGAAAACTGGTCCTCATCCAGAAGCACGGGCGCCCTGCGGACTCTCCGTCCGCATTCCGGCCCATCGTGCTGCTCGACGAGGTGGGCAAGCTCTTTGAAAGAGTAATTGCAGACCGCCTCGTCGGGCACCTGAATCGGATGGGCCCGAACCTTGCGGAGAGCCAGTTTGGCTTCCGCAGGGGGCGCTCGACGGTGGACGCCATCATGCGCGTGAGAGCCCTCACGACGGGGGATGCAGTAGCCCGGGGCAGGGTCGTCTTGGCGGTGTCTTTGGACATCACCAACGCCTTTAACACCCTGCCCTGGAGTTGCATCAGGGAGGCACTCCGGTATCACCGGGTGCCGACCTACCTCCGTCGCATAGTCGAGGACTACCTGACGGACAGAGCCGTCATCTACCCCGGTCACCGGGGAGAGTGGAACCGGCGAGAGATATCGTGCGGTGTTCCACAGGGATCGGTCTTGGGGCCGCCCCTGTGGAACATCGGATACGATTGGGTGCTGCGCGGCGACCTCCCTGACGGCGTCAGCGTAATATGTTACGCTGACGACACGCTCGTCCTGGCGGAGGGAGAGTCGCACCAGGCGGCGGCCGACCTGGCGACGCAAGCGGTTGCGACAGTCGTCGATAGGATCCGGCAGCTGGGACTCGAAGTGGCGCTGCACAAAACGGAGGCCATGTGTTTTCATGGCCGCGTTAACGCGCCACGGTCCGAGTCCCACATAACGGTGGAGGGGGTTCGCATCGGCGTCGGGAGGACGATGAAGTACCTGGGACTCGTCCTCGACAGCCGGTGGAACTTCAGGGAGCATTTCCTGAGTTTGGCCCCAAAGCTGAACCGGGCAGCAGCCGCCCTCAGGCGACTCCTGCCTAATCTCAGCGGGCCAAACGCCTCCTGCCGTAGGCTGTACGCCGGTGTCGTGCGGTCCATGGCCCTCTACGGGGCCCCAGTGTGGGCCCTGAGCATCCGGACGCGACCACTAAAGTTGGTCGCATGCCAGAGGGTCATGGCGATCCGAATGATCCGGGGATACCGCACGATCGCCGGCGAATCGGCCAATCTGCTTGCCGGATTACTGCCTTGGGATCTGGAGGCGACTGCCCTCCAGCGCGTCTATGAGTGGCGCGTGGAGGCGCAGCGCCGGGGAGAATTCCCGCTGCCCCGACAAGTCGAGGCGCGGCGGGAAGAGGTCCGGCGCGATCTCAGGGCAGTATGGAGGGGACGATTGTCGCAACCGACGGCCGGGCACGCCGCAATCGCGGCGGTAAGACCCCTCTTTGAGGAGTGGCTGGATAGGAGTCACGGCGTCCTGACCTACCGCATGACGCAGGTCCTCACCGGACACGGAAGTTTCGGGAGGTACCTGTGTCTAAGGAGAAAGGAGGAAACGCCTGGGTGTCACCACTGCGAAGATCGCCCGGAGGACACAGTAGAGCATACGGTGCAAGACTGCCCAGCTTGGGCAGAGCACCGACGTGTCCTCACGGGGGCGATAGGCGGAGACCTCTCGCGCCCGGCATTGGTTGCGGCCATGCTGCGGGGCGAGACGGAGTGGGAAGCGGTCGCCTCCTTCTGCGAAGCAGTAATGCTCGCGAAGGAGGAGGCGGGCCGCGTGAGAGAGAGGACAGTGTCCTCCCTCCGCCCCAACCGCAGTGGTGGACGCCCACGGCGACGGACGTCGCAAGACAATATCCGGCCACCGTAGGCGCGGGCATGCGGGCGGCGAGTAAAGGGCAACTCGCTGCCCGACCATGGACCATGCCCGGGTCGACGGCGCGTTGTGTTCCACGCGCGCCTCAAAGAGCGTCAGCAAGATGACGGGGCCCCCCTCTAGAGGGCCAAAGCCTGCCGGGGTCGCGGGACTTATCTCATTACCGTGACCCCGGAACATAAAGGGCTATCGAAGGACACCGTGGATTTTAGTCAGTACAAGTCTGACAGTCCCTCCCGCCCTGCCCGGGGTGGGAGGACTCATTTGATGATTTTACCACGCAAAAAAAAAAAAAAAAAAAAAAAAAAAAGTCCCAAAATAAACTGATGTACCTGGGTAGGCTGTTGAAAAAAGTATCGATATTTTCTTTGTTACAGGTGCGATTTTGAAGCTGTTTTCAGCTCATTAGACCTAAAAAGGCGGACGCCTATCTTTTGACACAAATCGCAACCCCTCAAAACCAACCCTTATCCGTATTCTACATTTTTTGCATTTTTCTTCAAAATTTCACCATATTTAATTCAATAACTTCGCCATTTTCAGACCAATTTCACCAGTTTTAATTTTATATTAGTCTCAGCAACCGTCCCCTACTAATCCCGTGATTTGGTCCGCGTTCCGCGGCCCGATTTCCGGAGTGGGGGTAAAAAACACCAATTTTCACCTAAAATAACTGTTTTTTCGGCCATAACTCAAAATTTTGCTTCCGGTCGTGGGAAATTTTATTGCATATTCGACTAGCCCGCGCGGAGCCCAATCTTTCGACACCCCGCACGTGCGTCTAGCTCGCAAAAAATTTCCATACATTTCCATACACTCAAATTTTCTTTATTAAAGGTGCGACTGTGAAGCTGTTTTCAGCTCACTAGACCTTCAAAAGGCGGACCTCTATCGTTTGACACAAATCGCAACCCCTAAAATTCAACCCTTACTCGTACATTGCATTTTCAAAATTTCACCATATTTAATTCATTAACTTCGCCATTTTTAGATCAATTTCAACCGTTTAAATTTCATTTTAGTCTCAGCAACCGCCCCCTAATAATCCCGTGATCAGGTTCGCGTTCCGTGGCCCGAGTCCCGGAGTGGGGGTGAAAAATACATATTTTCACTTGAAAAACTGGTTTTTCGGCCAAAACTCAAAATTTTCTCTCTTGTCGTTTTTTATTTTATTACATATTCGGCTAGCCCGCGCGGAGCCCGATCCAACGATACCCCGCACGTGCGTCTAGCTCGCAAAAAGTTACCCTTCATTTTTTGGAATTTCGTCTAAGTCCCAAAATAAACTGATGTACCTGGGTAGGCTGTTGAAAAAAGTATCGATATTTTCTTTGTTACAGGTGCGATTTTGAAGCTGTTTTCAGCTCATTAGACCTAAAAAGGCGGACGCCTATCTTTTGACACAAATCGCAACCCCTCAAAACCAACCCTTATCCGTATTCTACATTTTTTGCATTTTTCTTCAAAATTTCACCATATTTAATTCAATAACTTCGCCATTTTCAGACCAATTTCACCAGTTTTAATTTTATATTAGTCTCAGCAACCGTCCCCTACTAATCCCGTGATTTGGTCCGCGTTCCGCGGCCCGATTTCCGGAGTGGGGGTAAAAAACACCAATTTTCACCTAAAATAACTGGTTTTTCGGCCATAACTCAAAATTTTGCTTCCGGTCGTGGGAAATTTTATTGCATATTCGACTAGCCCGCGCGGAGCCCAATCTTTCGACACCCCGCACGTGCGTCTAGCTCGCAAAAAATTTCCATACATTTCCATACACTCAAATTTTCTTTATTAAAGGTGCGACTGTGAAGCTGTTTTCAGCTCACTAGACCTTCAAAAGGCGGACCTCTATCGTTTGACACAAATCGCAACCCCTAAAATTCAACCCTTACTCGTACATTGCATTTTCAAAATTTCACCATATTTAATTCATTAACTTCGCCATTTTTAGATCAATTTCAACCGTTTAAATTTCATTTTAGTCTCAGCAACCGCCCCCTAATAATCCCGTGATCAGGTTCGCGTTCCGTGGCCCGAGTCCCGGAGTGGGGGTGAAAAATACATATTTTCACTTGAAAAACTGGTTTTTCGGCCAAAACTCAAAATTTTCTCTCTTGTCGTTTTTTATTTTATTACATATTCGGCTAGCCCGCGCGGAGCCCGATCCAACGATACCCCGCACGTGCGTCTAGCTCGCAAAAAGTTACCCTTCATTTTTTGGAATTTCGTCTAAGTCCCAAAATAAACTGATGTACCTGGGTAGGCTGTTGAAAAAAGTATCGATATTTTCTTTGTTACAGGTGCGATTTTGAAGCTGTTTTCAGCTCATTAGACCTAAAAAGGCGGACGCCTATCTTTTGACACAAATCGCAACCCCTCAAAACCAACCCTTATCCGTATTCTACATTTTTTGCATTTTTCTTCAAAATTTCACCATATTTAATTCAATAACTTCGCCATTTTCAGACCAATTTCACCAGTTTTAATTTTATATTAGTCTCAGCAACCGTCCCCTACTAATCCCGTGATTTGGTCCGCGTTCCGCGGCCCGATTTCCGGAGTGGGGGTAAAAAACACCAATTTTCACCTAAAATAACTGGTTTTTCGGCCATAACTCAAAATTTTGCTTCCGGTCGTGGGAAATTTTATTGCATATTCGACTAGCCCGCGCGGAGCCCAATCTTTCGACACCCCGCACGTGCGTCTAGCTCGCAAAAAATTTCCATACATTTCCATACACTCAAATTTTCTTTATTAAAGGTGCGACTGTGAAGCTGTTTTCAGCTCACTAGACCTTCAAAAGGCGGACCTCTATCGTTTGACACAAATCGCAACCCCTAAAATTCAACCCTTACTCGTACATTGCATTTTCAAAATTTCACCATATTTAATTCATTAACTTCGCCATTTTTAGATCAATTTCAACCGTTTAAATTTCATTTTAGTCTCAGCAACCGCCCCCTAATAATCCCGTGATCAGGTTCGCGTTCCGTGGCCCGAGTCCCGGAGTGGGGGTGAAAAATACATATTTTCACTTGAAAAACTGGTTTTTCGGCCAAAACTCAAAATTTTCTCTCTTGTCGTTTTTTATTTTATTACATATTCGGCTAGCCCGCGCGGAGCCCGATCCAACGATACCCCGCACGTGCGTCTAGCTCGCAAAAAGTTACCCTTCATTTTTTGGAATTTCGTCTAAGTCCCAAAATAAACTGATGTACCTGGGTAGGCTGTTGAAAAAAGTATCGATATTTTCTTTGTTACAGGTGCGATTTTGAAGCTGTTTTCAGCTCATTAGACCTAAAAAGGCGGACGCCTATCTTTTGACACAAATCGCAACCCCTCAAAACCAACCCTTATCCGTATTCTACATTTTTTGCATTTTTCTTCAAAATTTCACCATATTTAATTCAATAACTTCGCCATTTTCAGACCAATTTCACCAGTTTTAATTTTATATTAGTCTCAGCAACCGTCCCCTACTAATCCCGTGATTTGGTCCGCGTTCCGCGGCCCGATTTCCGGAGTGGGGGTAAAAAACACCAATTTTCACCTAAAATAACTGGTTTTTCGGCCATAACTCAAAATTTTGCTTCCGGTCGTGGGAAATTTTATTGCATATTCGACTAGCCCGCGCGGAGCCCAATCTTTCGACACCCCGCACGTGCGTCTAGCTCGCAAAAAATTTCCATACATTTCCATACACTCAAATTTTCTTTATTAAAGGTGCGACTGTGAAGCTGTTTTCAGCTCACTAGACCTTCAAAAGGCGGACCTCTATCGTTTGACACAAATCGCAACCCCTAAAATTCAACCCTTACTCGTACATTGCATTTTCAAAATTTCACCATATTTAATTCATTAACTTCGCCATTTTTAGATCAATTTCAACCGTTTAAATTTCATTTTAGTCTCAGCAACCGCCCCCTAATAATCCCGTGATCAGGTTCGCGTTCCGTGGCCCGAGTCCCGGAGTGGGGGTGAAAAATACATATTTTCACTTGAAAAACTGGTTTTTCGGCCAAAACTCAAAATTTTCTCTCTTGTCGTTTTTTATTTTATTACATATTCGGCTAGCCCGCGCGGAGCCCGATCCAACGATACCCCGCACGTGCGTCTAGCTCGCAAAAAGTTACCCTTCATTTTTTGGAATTTCGTCTAAGTCCCAAAATAAACTGATGTACCTGGGTAGGCTGTTGAAAAAAGTATCGATATTTTCTTTGTTACAGGTGCGATTTTGAAGCTGTTTTCAGCTCATTAGACCTAAAAAGGCGGACGCCTATCTTTTGACACAAATCGCAACCCCTCAAAACCAACCCTTATCCGTATTCTACATTTTTTGCATTTTTCTTCAAAATTTCACCATATTTAATTCAATAACTTCGCCATTTTCAGACCAATTTCACCAGTTTTAATTTTATATTAGTCTCAGCAACCGTCCCCTACTAATCCCGTGATTTGGTCCGCGTTCCGCGGCCCGATTTCCGGAGTGGGGGTAAAAAACACCAATTTTCACCTAAAATAACTGTTTTTTCGGCCATAACTCAAAATTTTGCTTCCGGTCGTGGGAAATTTTATTGCATATTCGACTAGCCCGCGCGGAGCCCAATCTTTCGACACCCCGCACGTGCGTCTAGCTCGCAAAAAATTTCCATACATTTCCATACACTCAAATTTTCTTTATTAAAGGTGCGACTGTGAAGCTGTTTTCAGCTCACTAGACCTTCAAAAGGCGGACCTCTATCGTTTGACACAAATCGCAACCCCTAAAATTCAACCCTTACTCGTACATTGCATTTTCAAAATTTCACCATATTTAATTCATTAACTTCGCCATTTTTAGATCAATTTCAACCGTTTAAATTTCATTTTAGTCTCAGCAACCGCCCCCTAATAATCCCGTGATCAGGTTCGCGTTCCGTGGCCCGAGTCCCGGAGTGGGGGTGAAAAATACATATTTTCACTTGAAAAACTGGTTTTTCGGCCAAAACTCAAAATTTTCTCTCTTGTCGTTTTTTATTTTATTACATATTCGGCTAGCCCGCGCGGAGCCCGATCCAACGATACCCCGCACGTGCGTCTAGCTCGCAAAAAGTTACCCTTCATTTTTTGGAATTTCGTCTAAGTCCCAAAATAAACTGATGTACCTGGGTAGGCTGTTGAAAAAAGTATCGATATTTTCTTTGTTACAGGTGCGATTTTGAAGCTGTTTTCAGCTCATTAGACCTAAAAAGGCGGACGCCTATCTTTTGACACAAATCGCAACCCCTCAAAACCAACCCTTATCCGTATTCTACATTTTTTGCATTTTTCTTCAAAATTTCACCATATTTAATTCAATAACTTCGCCATTTTCAGACCAATTTCACCAGTTTTAATTTTATATTAGTCTCAGCAACCGTCCCCTACTAATCCCGTGATTTGGTCCGCGTTCCGCGGCCCGATTTCCGGAGTGGGGGTAAAAAACACCAATTTTCACCTAAAATAACTGGTTTTTCGGCCATAACTCAAAATTTTGCTTCCGGTCGTGGGAAATTTTATTGCATATTCGACTAGCCCGCGCGGAGCCCAATCTTTCGACACCCCGCACGTGCGTCTAGCTCGCAAAAAATTTCCATACATTTCCATACACTCAAATTTTCTTTATTAAAGGTGCGACTGTGAAGCTGTTTTCAGCTCACTAGACCTTCAAAAGGCGGACCTCTATCGTTTGACACAAATCGCAACCCCTAAAATTCAACCCTTACTCGTACATTGCATTTTCAAAATTTCACCATATTTAATTCATTAACTTCGCCATTTTTAGATCAATTTCAACCGTTTAAATTTCATTTTAGTCTCAGCAACCGCCCCCTAATAATCCCGTGATCAGGTTCGCGTTCCGTGGCCCGAGTCCCGGAGTGGGGGTGAAAAATACATATTTTCACTTGAAAAACTGGTTTTTCGGCCAAAACTCAAAATTTTCTCTCTTGTCGTTTTTTATTTTATTACATATTCGGCTAGCCCGCGCGGAGCCCGATCCAACGATACCCCGCACGTGCGTCTAGCTCGCAAAAAGTTACCCTTCATTTTTTGGAATTTCGTCTAAGTCCCAAAATAAACTCCTGAGTTTGGCCCCAAAGCTGAACCGGGCAGCGGCCGCCCTCAGGCGACTGCTGCCTAATCTCAGCGGGCCAAACGCCTCCTGCCGTAGGCTGTACGCCGGTGTCGTGCGGTCCATGGCCCTCTACGGGGCCCCCGTGTGGGCCCTGAGCATCCGGACGCGACCACTAAAGTTGGTCGCATGCCAGAGGGTCATGGCTATCCGGATGATCCGGGGATACCGCACGATCGCCGGCGAATCGGCCAACCTGCTTGCCGGATTACTGCCCTGGGATCTGGAGGCGACTGCCCTCCAGCGCGTCTATGAGTGGCGCGTGGAGGCGCAGCGCCGGGGAGAATTCCCGCTGCCCCGACAAGTCGAGGCGCGGCGGGAAGAGGTCCGGCGCGATCTCAGGGCAGTATGGAGGGGACGATTGTCGCAACCGACGGCCGGGCACGCCGCAATCGCGGCGGTAAGACCCCTCTTTGAGGAGTGGCTGGATAGGAGTCACGGCGTCCTGACCTACCGCATGACGCAGGTCCTCACCGGACACGGAAGTTTCGGGAGGTACCTGTGTCTAAGGAGAAAGGAGGAAACGCCTGGGTGTCACCACTGCGAAGATCGCCCGGAGGACACAGTAGAGCATACGGTGCAAGACTGCCCAGCTTGGGCAGAGCACCGACGTGTCCTCACGGCGGCGATAGGCGGAGACCTCTCGCGCCCGGCATTGGTCGCGGCCATGCTGCGGGGCGAGACGGAGTGGGAAGCGGTCGCCTCCTTCTGCGAAGCAGTCATGCTCGCGAAGGAGGAGGCGGGCCGCGTGAGAGAGAGGACAGTGTCCTCCCTCCGCCCCACCCGCAGTGGTGGACGCCCACGGCGACGGACGTCGCCAGACGATCTCCGGCCACCGTAGGCGCGGGCATGCGGGCGGCGAGTAAAGGGCAACTCGCTGCCCGACCATGGACCATGCCCGGGTCGACGGCGCGTTGTGTTCCACGCGCGCCTCAAAGAGCGTCAGCATAATGACGGGGCCCCCTCTCTAGAGGGCCAAAGCCTGCCGGGGTCGCGGGACTTATACCATTACCGTGACCCCGGAACATAAAGGGCTATTGAAGGACACCGTGGATTTTAGTCAGTACAAGTCTGACAGTCCCTCCCGCCCTGCCCGGGGTGGGAGGACTCATTTGATGATTTTACCACGCAAAAAAAAAAAAAAAAAAAAAAAGTCCCAAAATAAACTGATGTACCTGGGTAGGCTGTTGAAAAAAGTATCGATATTTTCTTTGTTACAGGTGCGATTTTGAAGCTGTTTTCAGCTCATTAGACCTAAAAAGGCGGACGCCTATCTTTTGACACAAATCGCAACCCCTCAAAACCAACCCTTATCCGTATTCTACATTTTTTGCATTTTTCTTCAAAATTTCACCATATTTAATTCAATAACTTCGCCATTTTCAGACCAATTTCACCAGTTTTAATTTTATATTAGTCTCAGCAACCGTCCCCTACTAATCCCGTGATTTGGTCCGCGTTCCGCGGCCCGATTTCCGGAGTGGGGGTAAAAAACACCAATTTTCACCTAAAATAACTGTTTTTTCGGCCATAACTCAAAATTTTGCTTCCGGTCGTGGGAAATTTTATTGCATATTCGACTAGCCCGCGCGGAGCCCAATCTTTCGACAC
Organism: Agrotis exclamationis; assembly: GCA_950005045.1. Lineage (NCBI taxonomy): Eukaryota > Metazoa > Arthropoda > Insecta > Lepidoptera > Noctuidae > Agrotis > Agrotis exclamationis. Next base: position 40,409 of record OX465445.1, read on the forward strand.
CCCGCACGTGCGTCTAGCTCGCAAAAAATTTCCATACATTTCCATACACTCAAATTTTCTTTATTAAAGGTGCGACTGTGAAGCTGTTTTCAGCTCACTAGACCTTCAAAAGGCGGACCTCTATCGTTTGACACAAATCGCAACCCCTAAAATTCAACCCTTACTCGTACATTGCATTTTCAAAATTTCACCATATTTAATTCATTAACTTCGCCATTTTTAGATCAATTTCAACCGTTTAAATTTCATTTTAGTCTCAGCAACCGCCCCCTAATAATCCCGTGATCAGGTTCGCGTTCCGTGGCCCGAGTCCCGGAGTGGGGGTGAAAAATACATATTTTCACTTGAAAAACTGGTTTTTCGGCCAAAACTCAAAATTTTCTCTCTTGTCGTTTTTTATTTTATTACATATTCGGCTAGCCCGCGCGGAGCCCGATCCAACGATACCCCGCACGTGCGTCTAGCTCGCAAAAAGTTACCCTTCATTTTTTGGAATTTCGTCTAAGTCCCAAAATAAACTGATGTACCTGGGTAGGCTGTTGAAAAAAGTATCGATATTTTCTTTGTTACAGGTGCGATTTTGAAGCTGTTTTCAGCTCATTAGACCTAAAAAGGCGGACGCCTATCTTTTGACACAAATCGCAACCCCTCAAAACCAACCCTTATCCGTATTCTACATTTTTTGCATTTTTCTTCAAAATTTCACCATATTTAATTCAATAACTTCGCCATTTTCAGACCAATTTCACCAGTTTTAATTTTATATTAGTCTCAGCAACCGTCCCCTACTAATCCCGTGATTTGGTCCGCGTTCCGCGGCCCGATTTCCGGAGTGGGGGTAAAAAACACCAATTTTCACCTAAAATAACTGGTTTTTCGGCCATAACTCAAAATTTTGCTTCCGGTCGTGGGAAATTTTATTGCATATTCGACTAGCCCGCGCGGAGCCCAATCTTTCGACACCCCGCACGTGCGTCTAGCTCGCAAAAAATTTCCATACATTTCCATACACTCAAATTTTCTTTATTAAAGGTGCGACTGTGAAGCTGTTTTCAGCTCACTAGACCTTCAAAAGGCGGACCTCTATCGTTTGACACAAATCGCAACCCCTAAAATTCAACCCTTACTCGTACATTGCATTTTCAAAATTTCACCATATTTAATTCATTAACTTCGCCATTTTTAGATCAATTTCAACCGTTTAAATTTCATTTTAGTCTCAGCAACCGCCCCCTAATAATCCCGTGATCAGGTTCGCGTTCCGTGGCCCGAGTCCCGGAGTGGGGGTGAAAAATACATATTTTCACTTGAAAAACTGGTTTTTCGGCCAAAACTCAAAATTTTCTCTCTTGTCGTTTTTTATTTTATTACATATTCGGCTAGCCCGCGCGGAGCCCGATCCAACGATACCCCGCACGTGCGTCTAGCTCGCAAAAAGTTACCCTTCATTTTTTGGAATTTCGTCTAAGTCCCAAAATAAACTGATGTACCTGGGTAGGCTGTTGAAAAAAGTATCGATATTTTCTTTGTTACAGGTGCGATTTTGAAGCTGTTTTCAGCTCATTAGACCTAAAAAGGCGGACGCCTATCTTTTGACACAAATCGCAACCCCTCAAAACCAACCCTTATCCGTATTCTACATTTTTTGCATTTTTCTTCAAAATTTCACCATATTTAATTCAATAACTTCGCCATTTTCAGACCAATTTCACCAGTTTTAATTTTATATTAGTCTCAGCAACCGTCCCCTACTAATCCCGTGATTTGGTCCGCGTTCCGCGGCCCGATTTCCGGAGTGGGGGTAAAAAACACCAATTTTCACCTAAAATAACTGTTTTTTCGGCCATAACTCAAAATTTTGCTTCCGGTCGTGGGAAATTTTATTGCATATTCGACTAGCCCGCGCGGAGCCCAATCTTTCGACACCCCGCACGTGCGTCTAGCTCGCAAAAAATTTCCATACATTTCCATACACTCAAATTTTCTTTATTAAAGGTGCGACTGTGAAGCTGTTTTCAGCTCACTAGACCTTCAAAAGGCGGACCTCTATCGTTTGACACAAATCGCAACCCCTAAAATTCAACCCTTACTCGTACATTGCATTTTCAAAATTTCACCATATTTAATTCATTAACTTCGCCATTTTTAGATCAATTTCAACCGTTTAAATTTCATTTTAGTCTCAGCAACCGCCCCCTAATAATCCCGTGATCAGGTTCGCGTTCCGTGGCCCGAGTCCCGGAGTGGGGGTGAAAAATACATATTTTCACTTGAAAAACTGGTTTTTCGGCCAAAACTCAAAATTTTCTCTCTTGTCGTTTTTTATTTTATTACATATTCGGCTAGCCCGCGCGGAGCCCGATCCAACGATACCCCGCACGTGCGTCTAGCTCGCAAAAAGTTACCCTTCATTTTTTGGAATTTCGTCTAAGTCCCAAAATAAACTGATGTACCTGGGTAGGCTGTTGAAAAAAGTATCGATATTTTCTTTGTTACAGGTGCGATTTTGAAGCTGTTTTCAGCTCATTAGACCTAAAAAGGCGGACGCCTATCTTTTGACACAAATCGCAACCCCTCAAAACCAACCCTTATCCGTATTCTACATTTTTTGCATTTTTCTTCAAAATTTCACCATATTTAATTCAATAACTTCGCCATTTTCAGACCAATTTCACCAGTTTTAATTTTATATTAGTCTCAGCAACCGTCCCCTACTAATCCCGTGATTTGGTCCGCGTTCCGCGGCCCGATTTCCGGAGTGGGGGTAAAAAACACCAATTTTCACCTAAAATAACTGGTTTTTCGGCCATAACTCAAAATTTTGCTTCCGGTCGTGGGAAATTTTATTGCATATTCGACTAGCCCGCGCGGAGCCCAATCTTTCGACACCCCGCACGTGCGTCTAGCTCGCAAAAAATTTCCATACATTTCCATACACTCAAATTTTCTTTATTAAAGGTGCGACTGTGAAGCTGTTTTCAGCTCACTAGACCTTCAAAAGGCGGACCTCTATCGTTTGACACAAATCGCAACCCCTAAAATTCAACCCTTACTCGTACATTGCATTTTCAAAATTTCACCATATTTAATTCATTAACTTCGCCATTTTTAGATCAATTTCAACCGTTTAAATTTCATTTTAGTCTCAGCAACCGCCCCCTAATAATCCCGTGATCAGGTTCGCGTTCCGTGGCCCGAGTCCCGGAGTGGGGGTGAAAAATACATATTTTCTCTTGAAAAACTGGTTTTTCGGCCAAAACTCAAAATTTTCTCTCTTGTCGTTTTTTATTTTATTACATATTCGGCTAGCCCGCGCGGAGCCCGATCCAACGATACCCCGCACGTGCGTCTAGCTCGCAAAAAGTTACCCTTCATTTTTTGGAATTTCGTCTAAGTCCCAAAATAAACTGATGTACCTGGGTAGGCTGTTGAAAAAAGTATCGATATTTTCTTTGTTACAGGTGCGATTTTGAAGCTGTTTTCAGCTCATTAGACCTAAAAAGGCGGACGCCTATCTTTTGACACAAATCGCAACCCCTCAAAACCAACCCTTATCCGTATTCTACATTTTTTGCATTTTTCTTCAAAATTTCACCATATTTAATTCAATAACTTCGCCATTTTCAGACCAATTTCACCAGTTTTAATTTTATATTAGTCTCAGCAACCGTCCCCTACTAATCCCGTGATTTGGTCCGCGTTCCGCGGCCCGATTTCCGGAGTGGGGGTAAAAAACACCAATTTTCACCTAAAATAACTGGTTTTTCGGCCATAACTCAAAATTTTGCTTCCGGTCGTGGGAAATTTTATTGCATATTCGACTAGCCCGCGCGGAGCCCAATCTTTCGACACCCCGCACGTGCGTCTAGCTCGCAAAAAATTTCCATACATTTCCATACACTCAAATTTTCTTTATTAAAGGTGCGACTGTGAAGCTGTTTTCAGCTCACTAGACCTTCAAAAGGCGGACCTCTATCGTTTGACACAAATCGCAACCCCTAAAATTCAACCCTTACTCGTACATTGCATTTTCAAAATTTCACCATATTTAATTCATTAACTTCGCCATTTTTAGATCAATTTCAACCGTTTAAATTTCATTTTAGTCTCAGCAACCGCCCCCTAATAATCCCGTGATCAGGTTCGCGTTCCGTGGCCCGAGTCCCGGAGTGGGGGTGAAAAATACATATTTTCACTTGAAAAACTGGTTTTTCGGCCAAAACTCAAAATTTTCTCTCTTGTCGTTTTTTATTTTATTACATATTCGGCTAGCCCGCGCGGAGCCCGATCCAACGATACCCCGCACGTGCGTCTAGCTCGCAAAAAGTTACCCTTCATTTTTTGGAATTTCGTCTAAGTCCCAAAATAAACTGATGTACCTGGGTAGGCTGTTGAAAAAAGTATCGATATTTTCTTTGTTACAGGTGCGATTTTGAAGCTGTTTTCAGCTCATTAGACCTAAAAAGGCGGACGCCTATCTTTTGACACAAATCGCAACCCCTCAAAACCAACCCTTATCCGTATTCTACATTTTTTGCATTTTTCTTCAAAATTTCACCATATTTAATTCAATAACTTCGCCATTTTCAGACCAATTTCACCAGTTTTAATTTTATATTAGTCTCAGCAACCGTCCCCTACTAATCCCGTGATTTGGTCCGCGTTCCGCGGCCCGATTTCCGGAGTGGGGGTAAAAAACACCAATTTTCACCTAAAATAACTGGTTTTTCGGCCATAACTCAAAATTTTGCTTCCGGTCGTGGGAAATTTTATTGCATATTCGACTAGCCCGCGCGGAGCCCAATCTTTCGACACCCCGCACGTGCGTCTAGCTCGCAAAAAATTTCCATACATTTCCATACACTCAAATTTTCTTTATTAAAGGTGCGACTGTGAAGCTGTTTTCAGCTCACTAGACCTTCAAAAGGCGGACCTCTATCGTTTGACACAAATCGCAACCCCTAAAATTCAACCCTTACTCGTACATTGCATTTTCAAAATTTCACCATATTTAATTCATTCCCCACCAACGTGTCCCCACGTTGCCGTCGTGGTGGGGCTTGTGTGTCTCGATGATCTCTGGGCCCCTGCCGGTAGAGGCACTCGTGCACTCATGCCGGACAGGCTCAGAGGGAGAGACCAGACCAAGAGGGACACACCGGGGAAAGGCGCGCCGCCTGGAGGATCGAGCATTTAGCTCGAGCTTCTAGACGGCGCGGGGCCCGGTCTCAGAGACCGGGTCTAGGGGGGGAAAAAGTTCACTTCCGGTACGCGTCTGATCTTCAGACGTAACCGTGAAGTGAACCAGGGGAGGGGAAATGGGGGTTAGGACAGAGGAACTCACCTCTTAAAAAAAGTAAAAACCACCATGGATAAAAAGGTTAGTGTACAGCATACCCAGGCGGGTCCCAGCTGCTCCGCAGCTGGGGAATCCCGCACCGGACGCGTCCGGTCAGTCCCAACGTACTCTGGGGGGGACAGCAAGAACCGATTTTACCCACTTTTTGCTCCGGCAGTCGCCGAACCGAGCCAGGGGGGCTCACGTGCCCGTGGCGTGGAGTCGCTGGATCAGTCCAGCACGTCCACGTCACCGGTACCAAACGAGCGGGCACAGAGTGCCGCTCCGCGGAAGGAGGGGGCGCTGGTGCTTGAGTCGGAGTCCGACTCGGCATCAGACGCCACGAGCTTCCAGAGCATAGGCTCTGGAAGCACGGCGAAGAGGGATGAGGGGAGCGCCAGTAGGAGGAACGAGTTCCTGAAGCGCTCCCGGGACGACGTCTCGTCGTCAGAGGAGGATCCTGCCTTGGGCCGGAAGATCCCCACCAGTGTGCGGGGTAAAGGCCGAGGCGGGACGTGCGGCAGAGGGCGGGAAGCCGAGCCCTCCTTGGAAAAAATGGTGGAGGACGCCATCCGCACACTTAAGGGCCGGCCTGGCAGGCCCGGAAAAAAGGCTACGAAAGATCTGGCCATAAGTAAGGCCACGGCCACGATCATGGCGGCGGTGTCGGACAGCCTCAGCCGGCCTCCGCCCGCATCTAAAGCATCGGACGAAATGTCCCAAATGCGGGAGGAGGTCGCCAAACTGACGGCGGCGATGGATGTTCTCCGGAAGGAGAACATCCAACTTAAGACGGAGCTGGCCGGGCTGCGGAAGGGGGACCGCCGGGAGGAGATGCCGCAGACGCGGAAGAAGGAGTCGCCGGCGAAGCCCGCACCAACAGAAGACAGCAATGTCCTAAATCTGGTGCGGCAGGAGCTGGCGGCCTTCAACCAGCGGTTCGCAGCGCTGGAGAACCGCATCTTGCGCCCCCCGCTCGCGGCATCCTACGCGGCCGTTGCTGCTTCCGCGCCGCCCAGGCCGGCTCCGGAGAACCGGGCCGCAGCGAAGCCGCCGGTGCCGCCTAAACAGGCCCCGAAAAGAGCTGCCTCAGCGGCGGCGGCACCGGCGAGGACGGCACCGGCGAGGACGGCCCCAGCGAGGGCGGCCCCTGGGGGAACGGCCCCGCAGAGCTCGGCCCCACAAAAGAAGAAGAGGAAGGGTGTCACGGCGGCGGCGGCAGCGAGTCAGCCGTCCCAATCTGTCCCGCCTGCACAGCCTTCGCGGCCCCCTCCAGCCGATGCCGAATGGCAGGTGGCTGGAGAGAGCAGGGCCAAAGGAAGGCGAAGGCGGCGACAGAGACAGCGGCAGCGCAAGCGAACCGTCGCGGCGAAACTCCGCGCCCCTAAGACCGCGGCTGTAGTAATCACTCTACAGCCGGACGCGGTCAAGAGGGGCGTGACGTACCGCGACGTGTTCGCGAAGGCGAAGGAGGCGGTCAACCTCCGAGAGCTGGGAATCGACGGGGGTCTCCGGGTGCAAGTCACCGCTACGGGGGCCAGACTTCTGTCGATCCCCGGCGCGGACAGCGGCCCTACCGCTGACGCTCTAGCCGAACGGCTCAGAGCGTCCCTAGACGCGGAGGAGGCCCGAGTGTCCAGGCCCGTAAAGCGCGCTGATCTGCGCATAATGGGCCTGGACGACTCCATCTCGGAGGGGGACGTAGTGGCTGCCGTTGCCAGGGCTGGGGAATGCCCTGCCGACCAAGTGAAGGCAGGCACCCTACGCCCTGACTTCACGGGGCTGCTGTCTATCACGGTCAGCTGCCCCGTGCCGGCGGCCAAAAAGATTGGGGAGGGCCGAAGGCTCCTGGTCGGCTGGGTGTCCGCGCAGGTGAAACTGCTGGAGCCCAGGCCTCTGAGGTGCTTCCGCTGCCAAGTGGGTAACCACACGGCATGCAAGTGCACCTCGGAGGTGGACCGCAGTGACGACTGCTTCCGCTGCGGTCAGCCCGGTCACAAGGCCGGCTCTTGTAACGCCCCGCCGCACTGCTTCCTATGTGCGGCGGCTGGCAAGCCGGCCGATCACCGGGCAGGGGGCAAGTCCTGCGCCCCGCCCGCCAAGACCAGGAGCAGAGGTAGGCCCTCTGCCGCCGCCGTCGCCACCGCCGCCGCCGCCGCAGCTCCTGCTGCTGCCGCCGCCGCCGTGACTCAACCCTCGGAGAGGGTCCTGGAGGAGGCTGCAATGGATTCCGATTAATGTCTCCATTGCGCTTCCTCCAGGCGAACATCAACCACTGCGCCGCTGCTCAGGATCTCTTGCTCCAGAGCATGGCGCAGTGGTTGATCAACGTCGCTGTGGTCGCCGAGCCGTACTTTGTCGTGCCCAGGAATGACTGGGTAGCGGACCTGAACGGCTCGGTGACCATTATTTCGTCGGCCGCCGCCGGTACCCCGCCCCTCGATCGCGTCAAGAGAGGGCGCGGGATCGTCGCAGCACGGGTCGGGGAGATCGCCGTGATAGGCGTATACTTCTCCCCGAACCAAACTCTCGCCGAGTTCCAGGACTCCCTATCGGAGCTGGGAGACGTCGTCGTCGCCTTCGGTTCTTTCCCCGCGCTCGTCCTCGGGGACTTCAACGCCAAGAATGTGGCTTGGGGTTCCCGGTTTACGGACGTTGTGCGGGGCAGAAGGCTCGAGCACTGGGCCCTGGCGCAGGGCCTGGTCATCGAGAACCGGGGTTCTGTCCCCACGTGCGTGCGGTGGAGGGGCGAGTCGGTGGTGGACGTCACGTTCGCCACCTCCGACCTGTCACCGCGCGTCACCGACTGGCGCGTTGTAGAGGAGGTGGAGACCTATTCCGATCACCGGTATATCCGGTTTGACGTCTCCGCCCAGACCTCAGACGCGCCGGTCCCGAGTGGACGGAACCCAAGTGGTCCGCGATGGGCGCTGAAGCAGCTGGACCGGGAGCTATTCCTGGAAGCCTCGATCGTGCAGGCCTGGGTGTCACCACCGGACAGGCCTGCCGACATCAACGACGAGGCGGAGTGGTTCCGGGAGGCCATGTCAGAGATCTGCGACGTGGCCATGCCCCGGGTCCGGCAAGGACGCGCCCGGCGTCAGCTGTACTGGTGGTCGCGCGAGCTAGCAGCGCTGCGCGAGGCGTGCGTTGCCGCGCGACGCCGGTACACCAGGTTCCGCAGGCGCCGCACCCGACCACCGGATGCGGCAACTGTAGAGGCGGAGCTGTACGAGGGCTACAGGGCAGCGAAGACCGTCCTCCGCGACGAGATCTGGCGGGCCAAGGAATTGGCCCGCAAGGAGATGCTGGAGGCTCTGAACGGGGACCCATGGGGCCGGCCCTACAAGTGGGCGAGAGAGAAGCTCCGCCCCTGGGCTCCCCCGTTGACGCAGAGTCTCCAGCCTCAGTTCGTGGAGGACGTGGTGAGCGCCCTGTTCCCATCGCGAGGGGAGCATACTCCCCCGCCTATGGCTCCGTCTCCGACGGAATCTGACGGTGAAGCTGACGCAAACGCGGACCACAGCGACGACGACGTCTACGACGCTCCAGAGGTGACCGAGGTAGACATGAGAGTGGCGGTACAACGGCTCAAGGCCAAAAATACCGCCCCAGGACCCGACGGCCTGCCAGGAAAAGCTTGGGTCCTGGCCTCGAGGACTCTCGGGCCTCGACTGGGGGGGCTCTTTAGCGCATGCCTGGAGAGGGGCCAGTTTCCGCTTCGTTGGAAAACGGGGAAGCTGGTCCTGATCCAGAAGCCCGGGCGCCCTGCGGACTCTCCGTCCGCATTCCGGCCCATCGTGCTGCTCGATGAGGTGGGCAAGCTCTTTGAGAGAGTCATTGCAGACCGCCTCGTCGGGCACCTGAATCGGGTGGGCCCGAACCTTGCGGAGAGCCAGTTTGGCTTCCGCAGGGGGCGCTCGACGGTGGACGCAATCATGCGCGTGAGAGCCCTCACGACGGGGGATGCAGTAGCCCGGGGCAGGGTCGTCTTGGCGGTGTCTTTGGACATCACCAATGCCTTTAACACCCTGCCCTGGAGTTGCATCAGGGAGGCACTCCGGTATCACCGGGTGCCGACCTACCTCCGTCGCATAGTCGAGGCTTATCTGACGGACAGAGCCGTCATCTACCCCGGTCACCGGGGAGAGTGGAACCGGCGAGAGGTGTCGTGCGGTGTTCCACAGGGTTCGGTCTTAGGGCCGCCCCTGTGGAACATCGGATACGATTGGGTGCTGCGCGGCGACCTCCCTGACGGCGTCAGCGTAATATGTTACGCCGACGACACGCTCGTCCTGGCGGAGGGAGAGTCGCACCAGGCGGCGGCCGACCTGGCGACGCAAGCGGTCGCGACAGTCGTTGGAAGGATCCGGCAGTTGGGACTCGACGTGGCGCTCCACAAAACAGAGGCCATGTGTTTTCATGGCCGTCTGAACGCGCCACGGTCAGAGTCCCACATAACGGTGGGAGGGGTTCGCATCGGCGTCGGGAGGACGATGAAGTACCTGGGACTCGTCCTCGACGGCCGGTGGAACTTCAAGGAGCACTTCCTGCGTTTGGCCCCAAGGCTGAACCGGGCGGCAGGCGCCCTCAGGCGACTCCTGCCCAACCTCAGCGGGCCAAACGCCTCCTGCCGGAGGCTGTACGCCGGTATCGTGCGGTCCATGGCCCTCTACGGGGCCCCCGTGTGGGCCCTGAGCATGCGGACGCGACCAGCGAGGCTGGTCGCATGCCAGAGGGTCATGGCTATCCGGATGATCCGAGGATACCGCACGATCGCCGGCGAATCGGCCAACCTCCTTGCCGGATTATTGCCCTGGGATCTGGAGGCGACCGCCCTCCAGCGCGTCTATGAGTGGCGCGTGGAGGCGCGGCGCCGGGGAGAATTCCCGCTGCCCCGACAAGTCGAGGCGCGGCGGGAAGAGGTCCGGCGCGATCTCAGGGCAGTATGGAGGGAACGACTGTCGCAACCGAGGTTCGGGCACGCCGCAATCGCGGCGGTAAGACCCCTCTTTGAGGAGTGGCTGGAAAGGCGTCACGGCGTCCTGACCTATCGGATGACGCAGGTCCTCACCGGACACGGATGTTTCGGGAGGTACCTGTGTCGGATGGGGAAGGAAGAAACGCCGGGGTGTCACCATTGCGAAGATCGCCCGGAGGACACAGTAGAGCATACGGTGCAAGACTGCCCCGCTTGGGCAGAGCACCGCCGTGTCCTCACGGCAGCGATAGGCGGAGACCTCTCGCGCCCGGCATTGGTCGAGGCCATGCTGCGGGGCGAGACGGAGTGGGAAGCGGTCGCCTCCTTCTGCGAAGCAGTAATGCTCGTTAAGGAGGAGGCGGGCCGTGAGAGAGAGAGGACAGCGTCCTCCCTCCGCCCCACCCGCAATGGTAGACGCCCACGGCGTCGGACGTCGCAAGACGATCTCCGGCCACCGTAGGCGCGGGCATGCGGGCGGCGAGTAAAGGGCAACTCGCCGCCCGGACATGGACCATGCCCGGGTCGACGGCGCGTTGTGTTCCACGCGCGCCTCAAAGAGCGTCAGCACGATGACGGGGCCCCGCCCAAGAGGGCCAAAGCCTGCCGGGGTCGCGGGACTTATCTCATTACCGTGACCCCGGAACATAAAAGGCTATTGAAGGACACCGTGGATTTTAGTCAGTACAAGTCTGACAGTCCCTCCCGCCCTGCCCGGGGTGGGAGGACTCATTTGATGATTTTACCACGCTAAAAAAAAAAAAAAAAAATATTTAATTCATTAACTTCGCCATTTTTAGATCAATTTCAACCGTTTAAATTTCATTTTAGTCTCAGCAACCGCCCCCTAATAATCCCGTGATCAGGTTCGCGTTCCGTGGCCCGAGTCCCGGAGTGGGGGTGAAAAATACATATTTTCACTTGAAAAACTGGTTTTTCGGCCAAAACTCAAAATTTTCTCTCTTGTCGTTTTTTATTTTATTACATATTCGGCTAGCCCGCGCGGAGCCCGATCCAACGATACCCCGCACGTGCGTCTAGCTCGCAAAAAGTTACCCTTCATTTTTTGGAATTTCGTCTAAGTCCCAAAATAAACTGATGTACCTGGGTAGGCTGTTGAAAAAAGTATCGATATTTTCTTTGTTACAGGTGCGATTTTGAAGCTGTTTTCAGCTCATTAGACCTAAAAAGGCGGACGCCTATCTTTTGACACAAATCGCAACCCCTCAAAACCAACCCTTATCCGTATTCTACATTTTTTGCATTTTTCTTCAAAATTTCACCATATTTAATTCAATAACTTCGCCATTTTCAGACCAATTTCACCAGTTTTAATTTTATATTAGTCTCAGCAACCGTCCCCTACTAATCCCGTGATTTGGTCCGCGTTCCGCGGCCCGATTTCCGGAGTGGGGGTAAAAAACACCAATTTTCACCTAAAATAACTGTTTTTTCGGCCATAACTCAAAATTTTGCTTCCGGTCGTGGGAAATTTTATTGCATATTCGACTAGCCCGCGCGGAGCCCAATCTTTCGACACCCCGCACGTGCGTCTAGCTCGCAAAAAATTTCCATACATTTCCATACACTCAAATTTTCTTTATTAAAGGTGCGACTGTGAAGCTGTTTTCAGCTCACTAGACCTTCAAAAGGCGGACCTCTATCGTTTGACACAAATCGCAACCCCTAAAATTCAACCCTTACTCGTACATTGCATTTTCAAAATTTCACCATATTTAATTCATTAACTTCGCCATTTTTAGATCAATTTCAACCGTTTAAATTTCATTTTAGTCTCAGCAACCGCCCCCTAATAATCCCGTGATCAGGTTCGCGTTCCGTGGCCCGAGTCCCGGAGTGGGGGTGAAAAATACATATTTTCACTTGAAAAACTGGTTTTTCGGCCAAAACTCAAAATTTTCTCTCTTGTCGTTTTTTATTTTATTACATATTCGGCTAGCCCGCGCGGAGCCCGATCCAACGATACCCCGCACGTGCGTCTAGCTCGCAAAAAGTTACCCTTCATTTTTTGGAATTTCGTCTAAGTCCCAAAATAAACTGATGTACCTGGGTAGGCTGTTGAAAAAAGTATCGATATTTTCTTTGTTACAGGTGCGATTTTGAAGCTGTTTTCAGCTCATTAGACCTAAAAAGGCGGACGCCTATCTTTTGACACAAATCGCAACCCCTCAAAACCAACCCTTATCCGTATTCTACATTTTTTGCATTTTTCTTCAAAATTTCACCATATTTAATTCAATAACTTCGCCATTTTCAGACCAATTTCACCAGTTTTAATTTTATATTAGTCTCAGCAACCGTCCCCTACTAATCCCGTGATTTGGTCCGCGTTCCGCGGCCCGATTTCCGGAGTGGGGGTAAAAAACACCAATTTTCACCTAAAATAACTGGTTTTTCGGCCATAACTCAAAATTTTGCTTCCGGTCGTGGGAAATTTTATTGCATATTCGACTAGCCCGCGCGGAGCCCAATCTTTCGACACCCCGCACGTGCGTCTAGCTCGCAAAAAATTTCCATACATTTCCATACACTCAAATTTTCTTTATTAAAGGTGCGACTGTGAAGCTGTTTTCAGCTCACTAGACCTTCAAAAGGCGGACCTCTATCGTTTGACACAAATCGCAACCCCTAAAATTCAACCCTTACTCGTACATTGCATTTTCAAAATTTCACCATATTTAATTCATTAACTTCGCCATTTTTAGATCAATTTCAACCGTTTAAATTTCATTTTAGTCTCAGCAACCGCCCCCTAATAATCCCGTGATCAGGTTCGCGTTCCGTGGCCCGAGTCCCGGAGTGGGGGTGAAAAATACATATTTTCACTTGAAAAACTGGTTTTTCGGCCAAAACTCAAAATTTTCTCTCTTGTCGTTTTTTATTTTATTACATATTCGGCTAGCCCGCGCGGAGCCCGATCCAACGATACCCCGCACGTGCGTCTAGCTCGCAAAAAGTTACCCTTCATTTTTTGGAATTTCGTCTAAGTCCCAAAATAAACTGATGTACCTGGGTAGGCTGTTGAAAAAAGTATCGATATTTTCTTTGTTACAGGTGCGATTTTGAAGCTGTTTTCAGCTCATTAGACCTAAAAAGGCGGACGCCTATCTTTTGACACAAATCGCAACCCCTCAAAACCAACCCTTATCCGTATTCTACATTTTTTGCATTTTTCTTCAAAATTTCACCATATTTAATTCAATAACTTCGCCATTTTCAGACCAATTTCACCAGTTTTAATTTTATATTAGTCTCAGCAACCGTCCCCTACTAATCCCGTGATTTGGTCCGCGTTCCGCGGCCCGATTTCCGGAGTGGGGGTAAAAAACACCAATTTTCACCTAAAATAACTGTTTTTTCGGCCATAACTCAAAATTTTGCTTCCGGTCGTGGGAAATTTTATTGCATATTCGACTAGCCCGCGCGGAGCCCAATCTTTCGACACCCCGCACGTGCGTCTAGCTCGCAAAAAATTTCCATACATTTCCATACACTCAAATTTTCTTTATTAAAGGTGCGACTGTGAAGCTGTTTTCAGCTCACTAGACCTTCAAAAGGCGGACCTCTATCGTTTGACACAAATCGCAACCCCTAAAATTCAACCCTTACTCGTACATTGCATTTTCAAAATTTCACCATATTTAATTCATTAACTTCGCCATTTTTAGATCAATTTCAACCGTTTAAATTTCATTTTAGTCTCAGCAACCGCCCCCTAATAATCCCGTGATCAGGTTCGCGTTCCGTGGCCCGAGTCCCGGAGTGGGGGTGAAAAATACATATTTTCACTTGAAAAACTGGTTTTTCGGCCAAAACTCAAAATTTTCTCTCTTGTCGTTTTTTATTTTATTACATATTCGGCTAGCCCGCGCGGAGCCCGATCCAACGATACCCCGCACGTGCGTCTAGCTCGCAAAAAGTTACCCTTCATTTTTTGGAATTTCGTCTAAGTCCCAAAATAAACTGATGTACCTGGGTAGGCTGTTGAAAAAAGTATCGATATTTTCTTTGTTACAGGTGCGATTTTGAAGCTGTTTTCAGCTCATTAGACCTAAAAAGGCGGACGCCTATCTTTTGACACAAATCGCAACCCCTCAAAACCAACCCTTATCCGTATTCTACATTTTTTGCATTTTTCTTCAAAATTTCACCATATTTAATTCAATAACTTCGCCATTTTCAGACCAATTTCACCAGTTTTAATTTTATATTAGTCTCAGCAACCGTCCCCTACTAATCCCGTGATTTGGTCCGCGTTCCGCGGCCCGATTTCCGGAGTGGGGGTAAAAAACACCAATTTTCACCTAAAATAACTGGTTTTTCGGCCATAACTCAAAATTTTGCTTCCGGTCGTGGGAAATTTTATTGCATATTCGACTAGCCCGCGCGGAGCCCAATCTTTCGACACCCCGCACGTGCGTCTAGCTCGCAAAAAATTTCCATACATTTCCATACACTCAAATTTTCTTTATTAAAGGTGCGACTGTGAAGCTGTTTTCAGCTCACTAGACCTTCAAAAGGCGGACCTCTATCGTTTGACACAAATCGCAACCCCTAAAATTCAACCCTTACTCGTACATTGCATTTTCAAAATTTCACCATATTTAATTCATTAACTTCGCCATTTTTAGATCAATTTCAACCGTTTAAATTTCATTTTAGTCTCAGCAACCGCCCCCTAATAATCCCGTGATCAGGTTCGCGTTCCGTGGCCCGAGTCCCGGAGTGGGGGTGAAAAATACATATTTTCACTTGAAAAACTGGTTTTTCGGCCAAAACTCAAAATTTTCTCTCTTGTCGTTTTTTATTTTATTACATATTCGGCTAGCCCGCGCGGAGCCCGATCCAACGATACCCCGCACGTGCGTCTAGCTCGCAAAAAGTTACCCTTCATTTTTTGGAATTTCGTCTAAGTCCCAAAATAAACTGATGTACCTGGGTAGGCTGTTGAAAAAAGTATCGATATTTTCTTTGTTACAGGTGCGATTTTGAAGCTGTTTTCAGCTCATTAGACCTAAAAAGGCGGACGCCTATCTTTTGACACAAATCGCAACCCCTCAAAACCAACCCTTATCCGTATTCTACATTTTTTGCATTTTTCTTCAAAATTTCACCATATTTAATTCAATAACTTCGCCATTTTCAGACCAATTTCACCAGTTTTAATTTTATATTAGTCTCAGCAACCGTCCCCTACTAATCCCGTGATTTGGTCCGCGTTCCGCGGCCCGATTTCCGGAGTGGGGGTAAAAAACACCAATTTTCACCTAAAATAACTGGTTTTTCGGCCATAACTCAAAATTTTGCTTCCGGTCGTGGGAAATTTTATTGCATATTCGACTAGCCCGCGCGGAGCCCAATCTTTCGACACCCCGCACGTGCGTCTAGCTCGCAAAAAATTTCCATACATTTCCATACACTCAAATTTTCTTTATTAAAGGTGCGACTGTGAAGCTGTTTTCAGCTCACTAGACCTTCAAAAGGCGGACCTCTATCGTTTGACACAAATCGCAACCCCTAAAATTCAACCCTTACTCGTACATTGCATTTTCAAAATTTCACCATATTTAATTCATTAACTTCGCCATTTTTAGATCAATTTCAACCGTTTAAATTTCATTTTAGTCTCAGCAACCGCCCCCTAATAATCCCGTGATCAGGTTCGCGTTCCGTGGCCCGAGTCCCGGAGTGGGGGGTGAAAAATACATATTTTCACTTGAAAAACTGGTTTTTCGGCCAAAACTCAAAATTTTCTCTCTTGTCGTTTTTTATTTTATTACATATTCGGCTAGCCCGCGCGGAGCCCGATCCAACGATACCCCGCACGTGCGTCTAGCTCGCAAAAAGTTACCCTTCATTTTTTGGAATTCGTCTAAGTCCCAAAATAAACTGATGTACCTGGGTAGGCTGTTGAAAAAAGTATCGATATTTTCTTTGTTACAGGTGCGATTTTGAAGCTGTTTTCAGCTCATTAGACCTAAAAAGGCGGACGCCTATCTTTTGACACAAATCGCAACCCCTCAAAACCAACCCTTATCCGTATTCTACATTTTTTGCATTTTTCTTCAAAATTTCACCATATTTAATTCAATAACTTCGCCATTTTCAGACCAATTTCACCAGTTTTAATTTTATATTAGTCTCAGCAACCGTCCCCTACTAATCCCGTGATTTGGTCCGCGTTCCGCGGCCCGATTTCCGGAGTGGGGGTAAAAAACACCAATTTTCACCTAAAATAACTGGTTTTTCGGCCATAACTCAAAATTTTGCTTCCGGTCGTGGGAAATTTTATTGCATATTCGACTAGCCCGCGCGGAGCCCAATCTTTCGACACCCCGCACGTGCGTCTAGCTCGCAAAAAATTTCCATACATTTCCATACACTCAAATTTTCTTTATTAAAGGTGCGACTGTGAAGCTGTTTTCAGCTCACTAGACCTTCAAAAGGCGGACCTCTATCGTTTGACACAAATCGCAACCCCTAAAATTCAACCCTTACTCGTACATTGCATTTTCAAAATTTCACCATATTTAATTCATTAACTTCGCCATTTTTAGATCAATTTCAACCGTTTAAATTTCATTTTAGTCTCAGCAACCGCCCCCTAATAATCCCGTGATCAGGTTCGCGTTCCGTGGCCCGAGTCCCGGAGTGGGGGTGAAAAATACATATTTTCACTTGAAAAACTGGTTTTTCGGCCAAAACTCAAAATTTTCTCTCTTGTCGTTTTTTATTTTATTACATATTCGGCTAGCCCGCGCGGAGCCCGATCCAACGATACCCCGCACGTGCGTCTAGCTCGCAAAAAGTTACCCTTCATTTTTTGGAATTTCGTCTAAGTCCCAAAATAAACTGATGTACCTGGGTAGGCTGTTGAAAAAAGTATCGATATTTTCTTTGTTACAGGTGCGATTTTGAAGCTGTTTTCAGCTCATTAGACCTAAAAAGGCGGACGCCTATCTTTTGACACAAATCGCAACCCCTCAAAACCAACCCTTATCCGTATTCTACATTTTTTGCATTTTTCTTCAAAATTTCACCATATTTAATTCAATAACTTCGCCATTTTCAGACCAATTTCACCAGTTTTAATTTTATATTAGTCTCAGCAACCGTCCCCTACTAATCCCGTGATTTGGTCCGCGTTCCGCGGCCCGATTTCCGGAGTGGGGGTAAAAAACACCAATTTTCACCTAAAATAACTGTTTTTTTCGGCCATAACTCAAAATTTTGCTTCCGGTCGTGGGAAATTTTATTGCATATTCGACTAGCCCGCGCGGAGCCCAATCTTTCGACACCCCGCACGTGCGTCTAGCTCGCAAAAAATTTCCATACATTTCCATACACTCAAATTTTCTTTATTAAAGGTGCGACTGTGAAGCTGTTTTCAGCTCACTAGACCTTCAAAAGGCGGACCTCTATCGTTTGACACAAATCGCAACCCCTAAAATTCAACCCTTACTCGTACATTGCATTTTCAAAATTTCACCATATTTAATTCATTAACTTCGCCATTTTTAGATCAATTTCAACCGTTTAAATTTCATTTTAGTCTCAGCAACCGCCCCCTAATAATCCCGTGATCAGGTTCGCGTTCCGTGGCCCGAGTCCCGGAGTGGGGGTGAAAAATACATATTTTCACTTGAAAAACTGGTTTTTCGGCCAAAACTCAAAATTTTCTCTCTTGTCGTTTTTTATTTTATTACATATTCGGCTAGCCCGCGCGGAGCCCGATCCAACGATACCCCGCACGTGCGTCTAGCTCGCAAAAAGTTACCCTTCATTTTTTGGAATTTCGTCTAAGTCCCAAAATAAACTGATGTACCTGGGTAGGCTGTTGAAAAAAGTATCGATATTTTCTTTGTTACAGGTGCGATTTTGAAGCTGTTTTCAGCTCATTAGACCTAAAAAGGCGGACGCCTATCTTTTGACACAAATCGCAACCCCTCAAAACCAACCCTTATCCGTATTCTACATTTTTTGCATTTTTCTTCAAAATTTCACCATATTTAATTCAATAACTTCGCCATTTTCAGACCAATTTCACCAGTTTTAATTTTATATTAGTCTCAGCAACCGTCCCCTACTAATCCCGTGATTTGGTCCGCGTTCCGCGGCCCGATTTCCGGAGTGGGGGTAAAAAACACCAATTTTCACCTAAAATAACTGGTTTTTCGGCCATAACTCAAAATTTTGCTTCCGGTCGTGGGAAATTTTATTGCATATTCGACTAGCCCGCGCGGAGCCCAATCTTTCGACACCCCGCACGTGCGTCTAGCTCGCAAAAAATTTCCATACATTTCCATACACTCAAATTTTCTTTATTAAAGGTGCGACTGTGAAGCTGTTTTCAGCTCACTAGACCTTCAAAAGGCGGACCTCTATCGTTTGACACAAATCGCAACCCCTAAAATTCAACCCTTACTCGTACATTGCATTTTCAAAATTTCACCATATTTAATTCATTAACTTCGCCATTTTTAGATCAATTTCAACCGTTTAAATTTCATTTTAGTCTCAGCAACCGCCCCCTAATAATCCCGTGATCAGGTTCGCGTTCCGTGGCCCGAGTCCCGGAGTGGGGGTGAAAAATACATATTTTCACTTGAAAAACTGGTTTTTCGGCCAAAACTCAAAATTTTCTCTCTTGTCGTTTTTTATTTTATTACATATTCGGCTAGCCCGCGCGGAGCCCGATCCAACGATACCCCGCACGTGCGTCTAGCTCGCAAAAAGTTACCCTTCATTTTTTGGAATTTCGTCTAAGTCCCAAAATAAACTGATGTACCTGGGTAGGCTGTTGAAAAAAGTATCGATATTTTCTTTGTTACAGGTGCGATTTTGAAGCTGTTTTCAGCTCATTAGACCTAAAAAGGCGGACGCCTATCTTTTGACACAAATCGCAACCCCTCAAAACCAACCCTTATCCGTATTCTACATTTTTTGCATTTTTCTTCAAAATTTCACCATATTTAATTCAATAACTTCGCCATTTTCAGACCAATTTCACCAGTTTTAATTTTATATTAGTCTCAGCAACCGTCCCCTACTAATCCCGTGATTTGGTCCGCGTTCCGCGGCCCGATTTCCGGAGTGGGGGTAAAAAACACCAATTTTCACCTAAAATAACTGGTTTTTCGGCCATAACTCAAAATTTTGCTTCCGGTCGTGGGAAATTTTATTGCATATTCGACTAGCCCGCGCGGAGCCCAATCTTTCGACACCCCGCACGTGCGTCTAGCTCGCAAAAAATTTCCATACATTTCCATACACTCAAATTTTCTTTATTAAAGGTGCGACTGTGAAGCTGTTTTCAGCTCACTAGACCTTCAAAAGGCGGACCTCTATCGTTTGACACAAATCGCAACCCCTAAAATTCAACCCTTACTCGTACATTGCATTTTCAAAATTTCACCATATTTAATTCATTAACTTCGCCATTTTTAGATCAATTTCAACCGTTTAAATTTCATTTTAGTCTCAGCAACCGCCCCCTAATAATCCCGTGATCAGGTTCGCGTTCCGTGGCCCGAGTCCCGGAGTGGGGGTGAAAAATACATATTTTCACTTGAAAAACTGGTTTTTCGGCCAAAACTCAAAATTTTCTCTCTTGTCGTTTTTTATTTTATTACATATTCGGCTAGCCCGCGCGGAGCCCGATCCAACGATACCCCGCACGTGCGTCTAGCTCGCAAAAAGTTACCCTTCATTTTTTGGAATTTCGTCTAAGTCCCAAAATAAACTGATGTACCTGGGTAGGCTGTTGAAAAAAGTATCGATATTTTCTTTGTTACAGGTGCGATTTTGAAGCTGTTTTCAGCTCATTAGACCTAAAAAGGCGGACGCCTATCTTTTGACACAAATCGCAACCCCTCAAAACCAACCCTTATCCGTATTCTACATTTTTTGCATTTTTCTTCAAAATTTCACCATATTTAATTCAATAACTTCGCCATTTTCAGACCAATTTCACCAGTTTTAATTTTATATTAGTCTCAGCAACCGTCCCCTACTAATCCCGTGATTTGGTCCGCGTTCCGCGGCCCGATTTCCGGAGTGGGGGTAAAAAACACCAATTTTCACCTAAAATAACTGTTTTTTCGGCCATAACTCAAAATTTTGCTTCCGGTCGTGGGAAATTTTATTGCATATTCGACTAGCCCGCGCGGAGCCCAATCTTTCGACACCCCGCACGTGCGTCTAGCTCGCAAAAAATTTCCATACATTTCCATACACTCAAATTTTCTTTATTAAAGGTGCGACTGTGAAGCTGTTTTCAGCTCACTAGACCTTCAAAAGGCGGACCTCTATCGTTTGACACAAATCGCAACCCCTAAAATTCAACCCTTACTCGTACATTGCATTTTCAAAATTTCACCATATTTAATTCATTAACTTCGCCATTTTTAGATCAATTTCAACCGTTTAAATTTCATTTTAGTCTCAGCAACCGCCCCCTAATAATCCCGTGATCAGGTTCGCGTTCCGTGGCCCGAGTCCCGGAGTGGGGGTGAAAAATACATATTTTCACTTGAAAAACTGGTTTTTCGGCCAAAACTCAAAATTTTCTCTCTTGTCGTTTTTTATTTTATTACATATTCGGCTAGCCCGCGCGGAGCCCGATCCAACGATACCCCGCACGTGCGTCTAGCTCGCAAAAAGTTACCCTTCATTTTTTGGAATTTCGTCTAAGTCCCAAAATAAACTGATGTACCTGGGTAGGCTGTTGAAAAAAGTATCGATATTTTCTTTGTTACAGGTGCGATTTTGAAGCTGTTTTCAGCTCATTAGACCTAAAAAGGCGGACGCCTATCTTTTGACACAAATCGCAACCCCTCAAAACCAACCCTTATCCGTATTCTACATTTTTTGCATTTTTCTTCAAAATTTCACCATATTTAATTCAATAACTTCGCCATTTTCAGACCAATTTCACCAGTTTTAATTTTATATTAGTCTCAGCAACCGTCCCCTACTAATCCCGTGATTTGGTCCGCGTTCCGCGGCCCGATTTCCGGAGTGGGGGTAAAAAACACCAATTTTCACCTAAAATAACTGGTTTTTCGGCCATAACTCAAAATTTTGCTTCCGGTCGTGGGAAATTTTATTGCATATTCGACTAGCCCGCGCGGAGCCCAATCTTTCGACACCCCGCACGTGCGTCTAGCTCGCAAAAAATTTCCATACATTTCCATACACTCAAATTTTCTTTATTAAAGGTGCGACTGTGAAGCTGTTTTCAGCTCACTAGACCTTCAAAAGGCGGACCTCTATCGTTTGACACAAATCGCAACCCCTAAAATTCAACCCTTACTCGTACATTGCATTTTCAAAATTTCACCATATTTAATTCATTAACTTCGCCATTTTTAGATCAATTTCAACCGTTTAAATTTCATTTTAGTCTCAGCAACCGCCCCCTAATAATCCCGTGATCAGGTTCGCGTTCCGTGGCCCGAGTCCCGGAGTGGGGGTGAAAAATACATATTTTCACTTGAAAAACTGGTTTTTCGGCCAAAACTCAAAATTTTCTCTCTTGTCGTTTTTTATTTTATTACATATTCGGCTAGCCCGCGCGGAGCCCGATCCAACGATACCCCGCACGTGCGTCTAGCTCGCAAAAAGTTACCCTTCATTTTTTGGAATTTCGTCTAAGTCCCAAAATAAACTGATGTACCTGGGTAGGCTGTTGAAAAAAGTATCGATATTTTCTTTGTTACAGGTGCGATTTTGAAGCTGTTTTCAGCTCATTAGACCTAAAAAGGCGGACGCCTATCTTTTGACACAAATCGCAACCCCTCAAAACCAACCCTTATCCGTATTCTACATTTTTTGCATTTTTCTTCAAAATTTCACCATATTTAATTCAATAACTTCGCCATTTTCAGACCAATTTCACCAGTTTTAATTTTATATTAGTCTCAGCAACCGTCCCCTACTAATCCCGTGATTTGGTCCGCGTTCCGCGGCCCGATTTCCGGAGTGGGGGTAAAAAACACCAATTTTCACCTAAAATAACTGGTTTTTCGGCCATAACTCAAAATTTTGCTTCCGGTCGTGGGAAATTTTATTGCATATTCGACTAGCCCGCGCGGAGCCCAATCTTTCGACACCCCGCACGTGCGTCTAGCTCGCAAAAAATTTCCATACATTTCCATACACTCAAATTTTCTTTATTAAAGGTGCGACTGTGAAGCTGTTTTCAGCTCACTAGACCTTCAAAAGGCGGACCTCTATCGTTTGACACAAATCGCAACCCCTAAAATTCAACCCTTACTCGTACATTGCATTTTCAAAATTTCACCATATTTAATTCATTAACTTCGCCATTTTTAGATCAATTTCAACCGTTTAAATTTCATTTTAGTCTCAGCAACCGCCCCCTAATAATCCCGTGATCAGGTTCGCGTTCCGTGGCCCGAGTCCCGGAGTGGGGGTGAAAAATACATATTTTCTCTTGAAAAACTGGTTTTTCGGCCAAAACTCAAAATTTTCTCTCTTGTCGTTTTTTATTTTATTACATATTCGGCTAGCCCGCGCGGAGCCCGATCCAACGATACCCCGCACGTGCGTCTAGCTCGCAAAAAGTTACCCTTCATTTTTTGGAATTTCGTCTAAGTCCCAAAATAAACTGATGTACCTGGGTAGGCTGTTGAAAAAAGTATCGATATTTTCTTTGTTACAGGTGCGATTTTGAAGCTGTTTTCAGCTCATTAGACCTAAAAAGGCGGACGCCTATCTTTTGACACAAATCGCAACCCCTCAAAACCAACCCTTATCCGTATTCTACATTTTTTGCATTTTTCTTCAAAATTTCACCATATTTAATTCAATAACTTCGCCATTTTCAGACCAATTTCACCAGTTTTAATTTTATATTAGTCTCAGCAACCGTCCCCTACTAATCCCGTGATTTGGTCCGCGTTCCGCGGCCCGATTTCCGGAGTGGGGGTAAAAAACACCAATTTTCACCTAAAATAACTGGTTTTTCGGCCATAACTCAAAATTTTGCTTCCGGTCGTGGGAAATTTTATTGCATATTCGACTAGCCCGCGCGGAGCCCAATCTTTCGACACCCCGCACGTGCGTCTAGCTCGCAAAAAATTTCCATACATTTCCATACACTCAAATTTTCTTTATTAAAGGTGCGACTGTGAAGCTGTTTTCAGCTCACTAGACCTTCAAAAGGCGGACCTCTATCGTTTGACACAAATCGCAACCCCTAAAATTCAACCCTTACTCGTACATTGCATTTTCAAAATTTCACCATATTTAATTCATTAACTTCGCCATTTTTAGATCAATTTCAACCGTTTAAATTTCATTTTAGTCTCAGCAACCGCCCCCTAATAATCCCGTGATCAGGTTCGCGTTCCGTGGCCCGAGTCCCGGAGTGGGGGTGAAAAATACATATTTTCACTTGAAAAACTGGTTTTTCGGCCAAAACTCAAAATTTTCTCTCTTGTCGTTTTTTATTTTATTACATATTCGGCTAGCCCGCGCGGAGCCCGATCCAACGATACCCCGCACGTGCGTCTAGCTCGCAAAAAGTTACCCTTCATTTTTTGGAATTTCGTCTAAGTCCCAAAATAAACTGATGTACCTGGGTAGGCTGTTGAAAAAAGTATCGATATTTTCTTTGTTACAGGTGCGATTTTGAAGCTGTTTTCAGCTCATTAGACCTAAAAAGGCGGACGCCTATCTTTTGACACAAATCGCAACCCCTCAAAACCAACCCTTATCCGTATTCTACATTTTTTGCATTTTTCTTCAAAATTTCACCATATTTAATTCAATAACTTCGCCATTTTCAGACCAATTTCACCAGTTTTAATTTTATATTAGTCTCAGCAACCGTCCCCTACTAATCCCGTGATTTGGTCCGCGTTCCGCGGCCCGATTTCCGGAGTGGGGGTAAAAAACACCAATTTTCACCTAAAATAACTGGTTTTTCGGCCATAACTCAAAATTTTGCTTCCGGTCGTGGGAAATTTTATTGCATATTCGACTAGCCCGCGCGGAGCCCAATCTTTCGACACCCCGCACGTGCGTCTAGCTCGCAAAAAATTTCCCCCACCCACCCGCCCTCTGGCCTATAGCTGGGAGGGAAACTTTAATTTTTGCCAAAAAAGTATTTTTGCAAATTTGTATTTTATTGACCAATTGGACAGTCAGCAACAGATTGACGGTGATTAGGGTTGACTTATTGACGAAGGACAGTCCTTTGAAATTTTATTTATTATTTGACTTAGGAATTTAGTTAAAATTTTATTGTATTTATTTATAAAAATTGTATTTAATTATTTTCTGACTGGATCCCCTCTTTACAGGGATCCAGTATCACTGATTACTATATATTTCCCCATTTACAGGAACAACAATTTTTCAGTGTCCCACCCTCTCTCCGAGCAGATAACTTGTTAACAATCTGACCCCCTCTTTACAAGGGTCCATATATATATTATCTGCTCCACAAAACGAAACTATGTTCCGCACCCCAATCGTTGTCGCCAAGATTCAGTGCTCCGGGGGCTCGCCGCGATCGGTGGAAAAAACGGGGCCACCTCCCACGGATGCCAGGAGGAGAATCTCGTTTGGAGAAGACAGTCCTCCTGCGCCCCAGGTCGGCCCTGTGGTTCCGGCGACGCGGCGGGTTACCGTAGAAGCCGCCAAAACCCTCAAAGAGTCTGTGGCCGGGCACCGCAGTCGTGTTGCGGAAGCGAGAGCTTGCCTAAATAAAGCAAAGCTCAATTTGGGCAACTCTCGCAACCTTAAAACCGACATTAAGGCTGCGGTGCTCGAGGCCATAGACAGGCTCTTTGAGCTGGTAAAAGAGTCGGAGAAAGAGAGAACCTCCTTCATGCCTATGCCTGCACCGGAACCGGCACCCACCGCATCCACCGCTGTCCATGTTCCCCCACCCATCCCCAGCGAGATCCTTGCTGGTCAGGCTGAGCTCCTCAACACTCTCAAGGAGCACATCTCGGAGTTGAAAGACCACTCCGAGAGGATGGATAAACTCCGAGATAGTCTGGCCAGCAGAGAAAACGTGGAGGTGACAACCTACGCGAGTGTTACATCAGCGACACGCCGCCATACCGAGATCCAGGCCCTGGGGCGAGCGACGCTGCACTCCGTGGTTGTTTCCTCCACTGACGAGATGGATACGGGGGACCAGGTCCTTGAGAAGGTCAGGAAAGCGGTGGATGCGAAGGAGGGCTGGGTGCGGGTTGAGCGCGTGAGGAAGGCCAAAGATAAGAAGATTATTGTGGGGTGCGCGACGGAAAGTGAGAGGCGAAAGGTGAGAGAGCGCCTGAAGGCGGTCGGAGGGAACCTTGTCGTCGAGGACGTAAAGAATCGGGACCCGCTTCTGGTTCTTAGGGAGGTACTCGTAGTACATAGTGACGAAGAGCTACTAAATGCCCTTAGGAACCAGAACCGGGAGATCTTTTGCGGCCTCGGCGACGGGGAAGACAGGATGGCGGTCCGTTTTAAAAAGAAATGCCGAAACCCGCACGTGAATAGCGTTGTGCTGAGCGTATCCCCCATGATCTGGAAGCGCGCACTCGAGGGGGGCAAGCTGCGCATTGACCTCCAACGAGTGCGCGTTGAGGACCAGACTCCTCTGGTGCAGTGCACCCGCTGTCTGGCTTTCGGGCACGGGAAACGCCTGTGCTCGGAGCCCGCCGACCTGTGTAGTCACTGTGGTGGCCCGCACCTTGGTGCGGATTGCCCTGAGAAGCAGGTTGGCACGGCGGCGGCGTGCGTGAACTGCACCAGAGCCAAACTAGGAGCCGCTGAGCACAACGCATTCAGCAGTGAATGCCCAGTACGCAGGAAGTGGGACGCATTTGCCAGGGCGGCAATTGCGTATTGCTAAGGTTGACAATGCGCCCACTTCCTGCTACACAGAGAGAACAGGCTCGACACAACAAGATAGCAGTTGCATTAAGCGAACCACTGGGGTTGGCTTAATGAAGAACGATAACTGGGGCCACTTTCATGAGAAAGTGGCAGCAATTATACTTGATCGTGGGTCAACTTCAGTGGAATCGTTAAGTTGTGTCGAGCTTGAAAGTCCTAAAGTGATACTATGCTATATTATAATAATATAGATAAATGAGTCATCACAAGATAGGAAACACAAATGGTAAAGGGTAAAATATTAATAATAGAGAATAAACAAAATAGTAAAAAATTAGATTTAAAATAGAAGTTGGAATTTTTTAGAAAAACATAATAAAAATCAAGTTAAACACAAAATTACATTACAAAGATAAAATAAATTAAACAGTAAAGTAAGTTGAATACAATATATTTTAAGAAACCACACACCGCAATGAATGTGGTCTCTCCGACCGCCTCAAGGCGCCCCAACAAAAATTAGAAACGAAGGTCTCTGCGAGTTATGGCAGAGGGACACTGGCAGGGCAGGAGTGGGTTTTAGCGGGTTCGAGTCCCGCACTACCTCGACTGTCTCATGGTTTCAGCGAGACGGTGAGACAGCCGAGGTGTCCGTGGGGATTTCCCACTCCTGCCTCAACAAAAAAAAAAAAAAAAAAAAAAAAAAAAAAAAAAAAAAAACCTAACCTAACCTAACCTAACCTAACCTAACCTAACCTAACCTAACCTAACCTAACCTAACCTAACCTAACCTAACCTAACCTAACCTAACCTAACCTAACCTAACCTAACCTAACTAAATTAGCAAATTGGGCACAAAAAATAAAATTTGACAAAAACTTAAAAGAAAACATAAATGGAGTAAAACTGCTTTTATACAAAGCGTAAATATTTAATACGTACAATAACATAAACTGACCGTGCTGAATGTGGTCTCTCCGACCGCCACAAGACGCCTCACAAAAAATAACAAGATCATAAGGTCTCTGCCTACGACAGAGGGACATTGGCAGGGCAGGAGTGGGTTTTAGCGGGTTCGAGTCCCGCACTACCTCGACTGTCTCATGGTCTCAGTGAGACGGTGAGACAGCCGAGGTGTCCGTGGGGATTTCCCACTCCTGCCTCAACAAAAAAAAAAAAAAAAAAAAAAAAAAAAAAAAAAAACCTAACCTAACCTAACCTAACCTAACCTAATCAAAATTTCGTCAAAGTTCAAAAATTGATATACCCCGGTAAGCCGTTGAAAAAAGTATCGATAACTTCTTTGTCATAGGTGCGATTTTGAAGCTGTTTTCAGCTAATTAGACCTAAAAAGGCGGACGCCTATCGTTTGACACAAATCGCAACCCCTAAAAATCAACCCTTAACCGAATTTTGCATTTTCTCAAAATTTCAGCATATTTAATTTATTTACAACGCCATTTTTCGACCAATTACAACCGTTTAAATTCTATATTAGTCTCAGCAACCGCCCTCAATTAATTCCGTGATCAGGTCCGCGATCCGTGGCCCGAGTTCCGGAGTGGGGGTGAAAAACACCAATTTTCACTTAAAAAACTGGTTTTTCGGCCAAAACTCAAAATTTTGTCTCTTGTCGTCATCAATTTTATTACATATTCGGCTAGCCCGCGCGGAGCCCGATCCGACGATACCCCTCACGTGCGTCTAGCTCGCAAAAAATTTTCCCCACCCACCCGCCCACTGGCCTATAGCTAGGAGGGAAAACTTTTTTTGACAAAAAAATATTTTCGGTAATTTGTGTTATATTGACTAATCTGACGTTTAGAAAGTGGTGGACCGTGATAAAGGTTGTTTTCGTGACGAAAGACTGTCATTTTAAACATTCTTATACATTTTTATATTTTATTGACCTTTTGTGAAGACTGTGTTTCCCCCATATACAGGGATCCATACATTTTAGCTAATTAATAACATTTATTGACCCCGTACAACCTTAATTTTAGTTATTTATATATTACACAATTTTATTTCATTCTCATTTTACGTACTGAATCCCCCCTATACAGGTATTCAGTGCCGTTGATTATATTCACTATATTGCCCCCTGACTTTTTAGAAATTCCAAAGTCTCCCTCAGAGTCTCTGCAATGTTCGGAATCAGAACTCCGGTGGTTAAGGCAAAGCCCGCGGAGGCGAATTTGGAGGTGGAGGTATCAAGTCCAGTACAGACGGGCCCATCAGTTCGGCGAAGCATCGATGAGTGGGAGGCGGAGAGACAAACATCGGGACCATCCCGGAAACCCCTAACACCCCCTGAAGTGGTACCCGCCTCCATTCTGCTAAAAAAGAATCTGGCTCTTATACCCTCCAAACTCAAATCCACCGCCAAAGTCACAACGTCACAACCAGATTCCCAAAAGCAGCCGGAGAGTTCCCTTGAGAGCTCGCTCTTGGAGGTGCCACCCGTGAGGTACGCAAATAGAACCACGGAGGCAAGGGCGTGTCTCTCGAGGGCTAAAAATCTGCTCAATGCTTCCCGGAATCTAAAGAAAGAGATCAAGGAAGGCATGGTGAGCGCGGTGGAAAGACTGTTTGAGTTAGTCAAGGAGAGCGAAAGCGGGAAAAGGAGAGCCTCCGGAGCAACGGAACCCGGGAAAGTCTCCAAGGACCTGACGCCGACCCCGGATGCCCCGACAGAGCTCATGAAACAGCTCATGGAGGACCTCCGGACCCACAACAAGGCCCTGGAGGAGTGCCAGCAGCACACACGGGCTCTGTCGGAGCAACTGAACCAGGCCCCTCGCTACGTCGCCGGTCAAGGCCCCTCGTTCGCTGAAATGGCCGCCGCCCCGAAGCAGCAATTCCAACCACCTCTTCACTCGGCGGTGATCTCATCGACTGACGAAAAAGACACCGGTGAAGAGGTGATTGAGAAGCTAAGAACGGTGGTAGACGCCAGGAACGAGGGTACTCGCGTCGAGAGACTGCGGAAGGCGAGGGACCGTAAGGTAGTTGTCGGATTCAGGACCAGGGAGGAACTAAACCGGGTAACCGAAAGAATCATCAAGGCCGGGAACCTCACAGTGGAGGAAATTAAAAACAAAGACCCACTAGTCATATTGCGCGATGTGCTCTCCTGCCACACTGATGTGGAGGTCATCGAGGCGCTTAAGCGCCAGAACAGCCACCTGATCGGGGACCTGCCAGTGGATGGCTCACGACTGGGGGTGAAGTACCGCCGCAAGGCGAGGAACCCCCATCTGTGTCATGTCGTCTTGCAGGTGTCCCCGACTATGTGGCAGAGGTTGACGTCTGCGGGTCGAGTGCACATTGACTTGCAGCGGGTGCGCGTGCTGGACCAGTCGCCACTGATTCAGTGCACCCGCTGCCTGCGCTACGGTCACAGTCGCAAGATGTGCACTCAACCTGCCGATCTTTGCGCTCATTGCGGTGACCCCCACATGAGTGTGGACTGCCCCTCTCGACTGTCTGCGAAGCCCCCAAAATGTAGTAACTGCACCGCCTCCAAGTTGGAGAATACCGAGCACAACGCCTTCGACAGCCAGTGTCCAACCCGCATGAAGTGGGACGCATTGGCGCGGTTGTCGGTGGCGTATTGCTGAGGGCCAGCCAATGGAAACCGGAACCGGGGACTCCTCCAGGGGTTCTCGAACACGCGGAGGCGTCCATACAACTTACCAGGTTATCCAAGCGAATCTGCAGAGGAAGAACCTAGCAACCCAAGAGCTCATGCTTGTTGCTAGTGAGCGGAGGGTTGCGTTCGCTTTGCTCCAGGAGCCGTATGTGGGTGGGGTTAGAAGAATGCGAGACTACCAAGGAGCTAGAGTGTACCAGAGCGCTGACCAAGGAGATGGGACTGTGAAGGCGGCGATAGCCGTCTTTAATCACGACCTCGAAGTGACACAGTGCCCAGAACTCACCACCAACAACATCTCGGTGGTGAGGATCCGAACCAGCGCCTGGGAAATCGCTGTGGTCTCGTTCTACTTTGAGCCGGACCAGCCCATACGGCCATACCTGGATCAACTCATGCGGATTCGTGAGGAAATGGGCCCCACTAAGCTGCTAATGGGCGGGGACGCCAACGCCAAGAGCACTTGGTGGGGCAGCCTGGTAACAGACGCCAAGGGCGAGGACATGTCGGGATCCCTGGAGGAAATGGGCTTGCAGGTACTCAATGTCGGCAACACCCCGACTTTCGACACCGTCAGAGGTAACACCTTGTACAGCAGCTTCGTTGATGTAACGGCTTGCTCGACGGAGCTGCTGGACCTGGTGGAGGACTGGCGGGTCGAGGAAGGCATCACGAGCTCGGACCACAACGGCATAGTTTTCAAAATTAATTTGCTGAAAAGTAAACGAATTAGCATCAATAGAACCACAAGACTGTTTAACACTAGGAAGGCAAATTGGAGCCAGTTTCATGAGAAACTGGTTCAATTGAAAGCCGATACTAATCTCAACCCAAACAATATTAAAAATATCCAGAATACCTCAGAACTAGACGATTTCATAAATAAATACACTGACATTTTAAAACAGTCTTGTGAAGCAACAATTCCGAAAATAAAGAAAAATAATAAACTTACCGTGCCGTGGTGGTCCAATGAGCTCGCTGATCTGAAGTCGGAGGTGAATACTCGTAGACGCCGCATCCGTTGCGCTGCACCAATCCGGAGACAGAAAGTCGTTGATGAGTACCTGCAAGCAAAAGAAAAATATGAGTCCCTGGCCAAAAAGGCGCAGACGGACAGCTGGAAGAGCTTCTGCGAGAGGCAGAATAGAGAGGGAGTCTGGGAGGGCATCTATAGGATCATGGGACGGACCGCCAAAAGACAGGAGGACATGCCGTTGGTAAAGGATGGGAAGCCACTGAATGCCCAAGAATCGGCTCTGCTGCTAGCGGAGACCTTCTACCCCGAGGACCTAGAAGAGGGAGAAACGGAGGACCACCACCGGACACGGGAAGCAGCCTGTCGTGTAAACGAGTGGAAGCATGATGAACACCATGACCCTCCGTTTACACTTCAGGAGCTGAAAACCGCGGTGGAGAGCTTCAACCCGAAGAAGGCACCCGGGGCAGATGGTCTCACAGCCGACATATGCGCCCAGGAGATATCTCGAGATCCGGAGACGTTCCTCGCACTAGCCAACAAGTGCCTGGAACGCGGACATTTCCCTGGGCCATGGAAAACAGCAACAGTTGTAGTCCTCCAGAAGCCCGGCAAAGACTCGTACACCACCCCTAAGTCCTACAGGCCGATCGGCCTCCTACCGGTCCTGGGCAAGATCTTAGAGAAGATGCTGGTAGCTAGACTGAAATGGCACTTGATCCCGCGGCTCAGTACTCGCCAGTTTGGCTTCATGCCACAAAAAAGCACCGAGGACTCCCTCTATACAATGATGCAACATATTCGAGGAAAGCTGAAGGAAAAGAAGCTGATCACTGTTGTGTCACTTGATATAGAGGGAGCCTTCGACAGCGCATGGTGGCCGGCCATCAGGACCAGACTGGCTGAGGAAAAGTGCCCGGTGAACATCAGACGCATGATGGATAGCTACCTGACCGGTAGGAGTGTCCGTCTTAGGTACGCAGGGACAGAGTGCCTCAGGCACACAAGCAAGGGGTGTGTGCAGGGGTCAATTGGCGGTCCGATCCTATGGAACCTTATACTCGACCCGTTGCTGAAAGGACTGGAAGAACGGGGAGTCTACTGCCAAGCATTCGCGGATGACGTGGTCATGATTTTCGACGGTGACACAGCATTGCAAATCCAGAGACATGCCAATGCCGCCCTCGAGTATGTTCGGGAGTGGGGCATCCGAAATAAACTTAGATTTGCACCACACAAAACCTGTGCAATGGTCATCACCAGGAAGTTAAAGTACGATGTCCCGCTCCTGAGCATGGGCGGGGTAGACATTGGCATGTCAAATGAAATAAAAATACTGGGGCTCACCGTCGACCACCAGCTCACCTTCAACACCCACGTCGCCAATGTTTGCAGAAAAGCTGTAAACATTTACAAACATCTGGCACGTGCAGCCAAGGTGAGCTGGGGCCTTCACCCGGAAGTCATCCGCGTCATCTATACAGCAGTAGTCGAGCCGATAATCCTATATGCTGCAAGCGCATGGGCACCCGCCGCCAAAAAAGTAGGTATTAGGAAACAGCTCAGTGTGGTCCAGCGGGGTTTTGCCCAAAAACTGTGTCGTGCATATCGCACGGTCTCCTTAAACTCGGCGCTAGTGCTGGCTGGGATACTTCCACTCGACATTCGGGTGCGGGAAAACGCGGCACTATACGAGGCCAAGAGGGGTGTGCCCCAGCCAGCGCTGGGAGACAGGGAGGTCGAGCGGATGGCTCCAGCGACGGAAGCACCGCATCCCGCGGACCAACTAAACTTAGAGTTTGGAAGCCTGGTAGACGAGGAACACTACACCAACCACAGCGACTTCGCTGTGCGAATATTCACAGACGGCAGTAAAATTGAGGGCAGGGTTGGGGCGGCGCTATCCTTGTGGCATGGTGCCACTGAAACCAAGGCCCTCAAACTTGTGCTGCCGTCCTACTGTACCGTCTACCAGGCTGAACTTCTGGCCCTACAAAGGGCGGCAGGAGAGGCCCTCAAGCGCAGAGAGTCGACATTCGGCATCTTCAGCGACTCCATGGCGGCCCTTCAGTCGGTCACAAACGTTGCCTCCTCCCATCCCTTGGCAGTTGAAACAAGGGACACCATCAGACGCTGTAAGCTCCAGAACAAGAGTGTCTCCTTGTTCTGGATCAAAGCCCACGCAGGGTTGGAGGGGAACGAAAGAGCCGACCAACTAGCGAAGGAAGCTGCTCTGAAGTCGAAGAAGAGGCCGGACTACGACCTGTGTCCCGTATCATTTGTCAAGCGACAGATCCGTAAGGAGTCGCTTGACGAATGGAACCACAGGTACCAGCATGGCGAAACGGCAGCGGTAACTAAGGTGTTCTTCCCGGACGCGACCGACTCCTACAGGATAGTGCGGAAAATTGAACCAACGAGCATCAACACCCAGATCTTTACGGGCCACGGTGGGTTCTCCGAATACCTGCATCGTTTCAAGTGTAAGGAGAACCCATCGTGCATCTGTGAACCAGATGCAGTGGAGTCGGTCATCCACATCTTGACTGAATGCCCCGTATTCAATAAGGAAAGGCTGGAAACGGAAATGAAGCTGGAGACCGAAATAAAAAAGGATAACCTTCAAACCATAATGAAATCAAAAACATCTAGGGGTTTATTTCTGGAATTTTGCCTCGAAATTGTAGGAAAGGTAATAAAAAGAAACAAAATTTGAAAAGTCGTTTGTGCTTTATACTATATGGACAGTTCTTTTAAGAATAGGTATAGAGATGAAAGCGCGACGCGGTAGGGAAACATTCGGCAATAGTCTTTTAATAAAATGTATAACTAGATTTAGATGTATGTAGATTTCAAAAGTGGGTAGTGATACTCTAAATAAAACAGAACTTTGGTAAAAAGAAAATAAAAATACAAATATGAACAAAATGTTAAAAGTAAAAAAGGTCTCTGACCATGTCAGGGGACACAAAGCAGAGCAGGAGTGGTTAAAAAAAAAAAAAAAAAAAACCTAACCTAACCTAACCTAACCTAACCTAACCTAACCTAACCTAACCTAACCTAACCTAACCTAACCTAACCTAACCTAACCTAACCTAACCTAACCTAACCTAACCTAACCTAACCTAACCTAACCTAACCTAACCTAACCTAACCTAACCTAACCTAACCTAACCTAACCATCGATATTTTCTTTGTTATAGGTGCGATTTTGAAGCTGTTTTCAGCTCAATAGACCTAAAAAGGCGGACGCCTATCGTTTGACACAAATCGCAACCCCTAAAAATCAACCCTTAACCGAATTTTGCATTTTCTCAAAATTTTGCCATATTTAATTCATTTACAACGCCATTTTTCGACCTATTACAACCGTTTAAATTTTATATTAGTCTCAGTGACCGCCCTCAATTAATCCCGTGATCAGGTCCGCGATCCGTGGCCCGAGTTTCGGAGTGGGGGTGAAAAACACCAATTTTCACTTAAAAAACTGGTTTTTCGGCCTAAACTCAAAATTTTGTCTCTTGTCGTTTTCAATTTTATTACATATTCGGCTAGCCCGCGCGGAGCCCTATCCAACGATACCCCGCACGTGCGTCTAGCTCGCAAAAAATTTCCCTCCATTTTTTCAAAATTCCATATAAGTCCAAAAATTGATATACCGGAGTAAGTGTTTGAAAAAAGTATCGATATTTTCTTTGTTATAGGTGCGATTTTGAAGCTGTTTTCAGCTCAATAGACCTAAAAAGGCGGACGCCTATCGTTTGACACAAATCGCAACCCCTAAAAATCAACCCTTAACCGAATTTTGCATTTTCTCAAAATTTTGCCATATTTAATTCATTTACAACGCCATTTTTCGACCTATTACAACCGTTTAAATTTTATATTAGTCTCAGTGACCGCCCTCAATTAATCCCGTGATCAGGTCCGCGATCCGTGGCCCGAGTTTCGGAGTGGGGGTGAAAAACACCAATTTTCACTTAAAAAACTGGTTTTTCGGCCTAAACTCAAAATTTTGTCTCTTGTCGTTTTCAATTTTATTACATATTCGGCTAGCCCGCGCGGAGCCCTATCCAACGATACCCCGCACGTGCGTCTAGCTCGCAAAAAATTTCCCTCCATTTTTTCAAAATTCCATATAAGTCCAAAAATTGATATACCGGAGTAAGTGTTTGAAAAAAGTATCGATATTTTCTTTGTTATAGGTGCGATTTTGAAGCTGTTTTCAGCTCAATAGACCTAAAAAGGCGGACGCCTATCGTTTGACACAAATCGCAACCCCTAAAAATCAACCCTTAACCGAATTTTGCATTTTCTCAAAATTTTACCATATTTAATTCATTTACAACGCCATTTTTCGACCTATTACAAACGTTTAAATTTTATATTAGTCTCAGTGACCGCCCTCAATTAATCCCGTGATCAGGTCCGCGATCCGTGGCCCGAGTTTCGGAGTGGGGGTGAAAAACACCAATTTTCACTTAAAAAACTGGTTTTTCGGCCTAAACTCAAAATTTTGTCTCTTGTCGTTTTCAATTTTATTACATATTCGGCTAGCCCGCGCGGAGCCCTATCCAACGATACCCCGCACGTGCGTCTAGCTCGCAAAAAATTTCCCTCCATTTTTTCAAAATTCCATATAAGTCCAAAAATTGATATACCGGAGTAAGTGTTTGAAAAAAGTATCGATATTTTCTTTGTTATAGGTGCGATTTTGAAGCTGTTTTCAGCTCAATAGACCTAAAAAGGCGGACGCCTATCGTTTGACACAAATCGCAACCCCTAAAAATCAACTCTTAACCGAATTTTGCATTTTCTCAAAATTTTACCATATTTAATTTATTTACAACGCCATTTTTCGACCTATTACAACCGTTTAAATTCTATATTAGTCTCAGTGACCGCCCTCAATTAATCCCGTGATCAGGTCCGCGATCCGTGGCCCGAGTTTCGGAGTGGGGGTGAAAAACACCAATTTTCACTTAAAAAACTGGTTTTTCGGCCTAAACCCAAAATTTTGTCTCTTGTCGTTTTCAATTTTATTACATATTCGGCTAGCCCGCGCGGAGCCCTATCCAACGATACCCCGCACGTGCGTCTAGCTCGCAAAAAATTTCCCCACCCGCAAACTTAACTTATTTTTGGGAAAAATAAAATTTTTTTCTTTGGTGTTTATATTCTACGTCTCATTGGAAGTTTGACTATCGTTGTAAGCGCGGACAGGGTCTGATTTTGACGAAGCTTCATTAGTTTTAAGTATTTTAAATTTTATCTGACAATTTTAATTTTATTATTTTATTTAAACTGTGTTCCCCATTTACAGGGACATAGTATTGACGCATTTTGACCAAGACTTTTTGACGTTTATTACTTAATTAAAATACCTTTTGTTTGTGATTATTTAGTTATTTATTATACTCTGTGTCCCCACTTTACAGGGATTCAGAAAGGACCAGTGTCCCATGTTACTAGCGTTCTCCACTGCAACCAGACCCGCGCGACCCTCCCTCTACAAGGGTATGTCTGCTTGCACCCAAATGGATACCCCCGACCCACATGATGCTCCGTACGAGCATCGGTCGACGGGTGAATCTATGGGGGAGAAGCTGCTTTCCCCGAAGGAACGCGACGAGGTCAAGAGGAGGATATCCTTCGGGGACGCCACCCCTCGGGAATATATAGAGATCGTTTCCACACCAAAGGGGCGCCGGCCTCCTGTTGCCGCCACCGGATTGCTCGGAGGGACTGGGGCCGAGCACCGCAGTCGTGTTGAGGAAGCGAGAGATTGCCTACAGAAAGCAAAGCTCAACCTGGGCAACTCTCGCAACCTCAAAACCAACATAAAAAATGCGGTGCTAGAGGCCCTAGAACGGCTCTTCGAGCTGGTCGAGGAGGCGGAGATGGATCGAGACCGGGCCCCTGCCGCACCCATACCTGATCCGGTACCCGCGTCCGCCGCCGAATGTGGTCCCCAGCCCAGTCCCATCGAAATCCTTGCCGGTCAGACTGAGCTCCTTAATACGCTGAAGGAGCATATCTCGGAGTTGAAGGACAACTCCGAGAAGCTCGAGAAGCTTCGAGACAGTCTGGCTGGTAGGGAGACTGTGGAGAGGACAACCTACGCCAGTGTAGCGTCTGTAAGTAAGAGCCACACTGGGGCACAGGCCCTGGAGCGAACGACGCTGCACTCCGTGGTTGTCTCCTCCACGGATGAAATGGATACGGGGGACCAGGTCCTCGAAAAAGTCAGGACAGCGGTTGATGCGAAGGCTGGCTGGGTGCGGGTGGAGCGAGTAAGAAAGGCGAAAGACAAAAAGATAATAATAGGATGCACAACAGAGGATGAGAGGCGCAAAGTGAGGGAGCGTTTGCGGGCGGTCGGAGAGAACCTCGTCGTCGAGGACGTAAAGAATCGAGACCCGCTTCTGGTTCTTAAGGAGGTGCTTGTAGTGCACAGTGACGAAGAGTTGCTGAAAGCCCTTAGGAACCAGAACCGGGAGATCTTTTGCGGCCTCGGGGACGGGGAAGACAGAATGGCGGTTAAATACAAAAAGAAGTGCCGAAACCCGCACGTGAATAGCGTTGTGCTCAGTGTATCCCCTATGATCTGGAAGCGCGTACTCGAGGGGGGCAATCTGCGCATTGACCTCCAACGAGTGCGCGTTGAGGACCAAACGCCTCTGGTGCAGTGCACCCGCTGCCTGGCTTTCGGGCACGGGAAACGCCTGTGCTCGGAGCCGGCAGACCTCTGCAGCCACTGTGGCGGCTCGCACCTCAGGGTGGACTGCCCGGAGAGGCGAGACGGCACAGTGGCTGTTTGCGTGAACTGCACCAGGGCCAAACTGGGGGCCACTGAGCACAACGCATTCAGCAGTGAATGTCCGATTCGCAGGAAGTGGGACGCATTCGCCAGAGCAGCGATTGCATATTGCTAAGGTTCTGGGCGGCCCCACTTCCTGCTCAGTGAAAACCGGTCCGACACAACCAGATAGCAGCCGCATTGAGCGAACCCCTGGGGTTGGCTTGATGAAGAAAGGTAACTGGAGCCACTTTCATGAGAAAGTGGCTGCAATTGAACACGTTCATAAGTCAACTCCAGCGGAATCGTCAAGTTGTGTCGGACCCAAAACTGATACTATACTGTATATTAAGTATACAGGGATGAGTGATCAGCATAAGATTACTAGACGGACAAAAGTTATAAGATAAAATATTAAAAAGCTGTAATTTGGAAAGTTAAAATAAAAATATTAAAGTTAAGATTTAGTAAGATAAACGGTAGTACGAGTAGGAAAATAATTAGTAAAATTGGCACATAAACAACAATATGACAAAACAACCAAAAAGAAAAATAAGAGTAACGTAAAAAATTGCTCTGATTCAAGGATTACAAAGTAAATGTATGGATACGTAAATTATCATTATCTGACCGCACAGAATGTGGTTTCTCCGACCGCCTCAAAGCGCCTCAAACAAAAAATTGAAACTAAGGTCTCTGCGAATTACGGCAGAGGGACACTGGCAGGGCAGGAGTGGGTTTTAGCGGGTTCGAGTCCCGCACTACCTCGACTGTCTCATGGTCTCAGTGAGACGGTGAGACAGCCGAGGTGTCCGTGGGGATTTCCCACTCCTGCCTCAACAAAAAAAAAAAAAAAAAAAAAAAAAAAAAAAAAAAAAAAAAAAA
Organism: Agrotis exclamationis; assembly: GCA_950005045.1. NCBI lineage: Eukaryota > Metazoa > Arthropoda > Insecta > Lepidoptera > Noctuidae > Agrotis > Agrotis exclamationis. The sequence continues at coordinate 78,928 of OX465445.1, forward strand.
AAACCTAACCTAACCTAACCAGTTGCACTCGGTCTCTCGAGCTGAACGCCACGAAAAACCACGCGCTCCGCACAAAAAATTACTTAAAAATAGGTTTTTCTACACGTATTTACAAGTGTGAGATATCGTTGGGTGCGGAATTCTAAGCCCCACAAAGTGCCGTGTTCGACATCAATAAATCACAAGTGCCTGAAAAGTTACAAGTGAAAATCATCTTTTTTAGAGGTTAAGTGAATTTGTGAAAACCTAAAAACAGTAACGCTGCCAAAACGCGATCGACAACCCCCCATTTTCTTTTTGGAATATCATCGGCGCCGTGGTTCCCGAGCATCTGGGCTACTGAAACTCATCCTGCCCCGTCGCATCAGCGAGTTATTCAGGATTTTCTCAAAACCACGTGCCCTGAAAAAGTGGAAGGGGTGGAGCTAGCGGCGTGAAATTCGGCACCGAAGCGGATCTACATGAAAAAAGGCGAGTGCAACAAAAACCAAAATTTTTTGACAACCTGATAATTTATTATTCAACTTTAAATTCACCAAATTTTGACTATTATAACTCTGGACAGAAGACACTTTTGGAAATTCTGAAACTGCTATTTGGTGCGCGCTTCAAAGAAGACTCTTAGTTTTAAAACCCAGAATTTTTGTGTAAGCCACCTCGGCACAGTAATCAAAAACCTGAAAAATCTTAGAAACCAAAAATTTTGTTATTAATAATTTACTTTCAATTAAACTTATTTTATTACTCGATAGAGGCCTATTTATAGTTAATTTACACATTTTTTTCAAAATTTTCCGACAAGTAGTTTTAAAGTTATACAATTTTATATGTTTTTAGCTAATAAGTCATTAATAATAAGTAAAATACAATTTTTTAGGTCGTAATTGTGTTTATATAGCCCAGCTGGTCCCAAATAAGCCCAAACACGGGCCGTGTATCTTTTAATTTGACGGATTTGTCAATTTTCGCCATTTTGGTTTTTATGGTTGAAATTTTCAGATACAAATAACTTGGGAACCGCTGGGCCAATTAAGCTCGGGTTTTCAACCCTTACTGAGGCTTTCAGAGGAGCTTGCAAATAGTCGGTTTTTAGGAGTTTTCAGGGAACTAAAATTTTGTCAGCTGAAAACACTTTCAGGGGGTGCCTGAAGTGGTGCCATCCTGTATACCCAAAACCCCGACTTTCTGCGACCACGGGTTCCGGAGTTACGGCTGGTTTAAGTGGTCATTTGACAGTTCGGCGGCCATTTTGTTTATTTTAAAACTGTTATAACTCCTGAACCGCTGGTCGTAGAAGGTTGCGACTTGCGTTAAGGCGATCTAGGGCACATTGTTTACCCTTCCCAGTTCTTTCAGGTGTTTTGGGGCTGAAAATTTTCAGCATCCTGAAAGCGGCCTCACGCGATAAAGCGGGGGGAGCCAAGCCGGGAGAGTCCAAACACGGGTGTTCTGAGGCTTGTGGGGTGGGAGTTGTGCTGGGTTGAAAATTGACTTTGACAGTTCTCGAACTGTCAAATTGATTTTCGAACCTCGATATCTCTTCAACCGGGAGTCGTAGAGGACTCGGGTTTCTTTTCCGGACATTGCCTGGCTCTGCTCTTCCCGATCGCAGTGTTTTCAGGAGCTTTCAGAACCTCGAGATTTTTCAGCCTGAAGACCTTTTCGGTGGGTAGGTCTCATCGGGCCAATCTCGGAGAACCCAAGCACGAGTGCATTCGGACCGGTAGTTCCGGTGATATCCTCTTGTAACCATTTTTGGTTGCCATAGTGGCAAAAAACCATATTGCTTTGGATCAGGATATCTCCGAGACCCCTTGACGTAACAGTGCCGTGTTTGGTATCATTTGGGAGGGCTCGGCGAGAGCTATCAATTGAGCGTATAAGAACGGCTCTACATAGAGTCGTAAACAAAAACCTTTAGAAGTCGACAACCGAAAGCCCTGGAAGGGGTTTTCTTGGGAAATCAGACCTCAGTGTGACTAAGATTTGAACCAGCCGGAGTTCCGGTAGAGACAGCCTCTACATAGAGGCAAATTTCTTTTTATATTGTTTTTTTTTTTTTTTTTTTTTTAATTATATTGTATTCTTCTTTTGTTTTTTGTGTGTTTACGAAGGCTTTATTGAGCCTAATAAAAATCCTGTATTACGACTGCAGAGTTGCAATAACGCGCAGGCTTTCCTGTTTATTCACCTTCTCTTTCTTTACCAAATTATTATACTATTTATTACTGACACTGCACACACTCTATACACTGTGTGTAGTACATCTCTTGACGCACTATTGTGTATTTTTACTTTCTAACTCCTTCCTCCGACCATGCTGGCCAGAACACCAGCAAAGACCTGCGACACGATGGAGAAGCAGAAGACTCCACCGACGAAAGCCCAAGCCAAAAACTCTCCTCCAAAGACCCAAACACTCGCTACCAATGTGAGGCGGAGCATCGAAAAATTAGAGGGAACCGGAACAGAGCCGCAAAACTTGACTCCGGCTACCAGCAAGACAGAAGCCCAGGTTGTACCCAGGCAGGTCCTGTCCAACCGCACTGCTGAAGCCAGAGCAAGTTTAATAAAGGCCAGAACAAATATCGGCAACTCTAGGAACATAAGGACGGACATAAAGGCGAACGTCCTGGAAGCTGTGGAAAAACTCTTCCAACTAGTGAAGGATGCGGAGGCCGAAGTAAAGAGACTGAAGAAGACCGGGGACACCACTGCATCCCCACCTAGACCGGTTACCCCTTTAACAACGACCTTTGAGGAGACTGGCGAGGACCCTATAATGAAACAACTCCAAGAGCAGAGCCGGCTACTCATCGAGAATGGGAAGAAACTAGATGAACTGAAGGACAAGATAGGACAACAGACCTCTAATACAATAAGGACCTACGCGGAAACAACAGCGGTCAGATCCACCCTGCACCAGCCCCAACAGAGCGCACTGCACTCTGTGGTGGTGACGTCAAAAGACGAAAATGACACCGGAGACCAAGTGCTCACTAAGGTCCGGGAGGCAGTCAACGCAAAGGAGGGCTGGATCAGGGTGGAGAGGACCCGCAAGGGAAAAGACCGGAAGGTGATCATGAGCTGTCAAACAGAGGAAGATAGAGCAAAGGTCAAACAAAGGCTCGAAAAATCGGGGAAGAACCTAATCGTGGAGGAGGTTAAAAACCGGGACCCACTCCTGAGACTTGCGGACGTCCTCTCAGTAAATACTGATGAGGAGGTCCTCAAGGCGTTCAGACGACAAAATCAGGGTCTATTCCACGACATTGGGGAAAATGAAATCAGGATCGCCATTAAATATAAGAGGAAAGCTCGAAACCCCCATACGAACCATGTCATCTTATGCGTCTCGCCAGGCATCTGGAGAAGAGCGATGGACGCCGGCGCGGTCTACATTGACCTCCAGCGCATCCGGGTGTTTGACCAATCGCCCTTGGTCCAATGTTCAAGATGTCTAGGCTACGGACACAGTAAAAAGTACTGCGTGGGCGAAGTAGACCTCTGCAGCCATTGTGGGGGACCTCACCTCAGGGCGCAATGCCCAGAGTGGCTCGCAGGACGAGAGCCCACATGCAGAAACTGCACCGCAGCCGACCTCGACCGAAATGACCACAATGCGTTCAACCCGGAATGCCCAATACGCAAAAAGCGAGAAGCAATAGCCCGCATGTCGGTGGCGTATTGCTGAGGGCACCCAGGATGGCAGACATAAATACAAAATCCTCCAATGCAACCTCCAGAGAAAGAAGCTTGCCACGGAAGAACTCATGATAGAAGCGACCAAAGAAAAGGTGGCCATAGCATTGATCCAGGAACCTTACGTGGGCGGGTCTGAGAATATGAGGTCTTATCGTGGTGTCAGAATATACCAACATACCAGAGGAGGCGTGGTCAAAGCAGCAATTGCTGTTTTTGATGACAATCTAAACGTCACGCAACATCCAGAGCTCACCACGAACAACATCATAGTGGTGAGCGTAAGTACAAAGCAATGGAAACTGACTCTGACCTCCTATTATTTTGAACCGGACCGACCCATAGATCCGTACCTGGATCAACTCAGAAAAGTCGCTACCCAAAACACGAGGAGGCTAGTCATTGGAGGGGATGCAAACGCAAAGAGCACCTGGTGGGGGAGCTCCGAGATAGACCAAAGAGGAAACGACATGGCTGGAACGCTTCACGAGCTGGGCCTCCACATACTGAACAGAGGCGACACACCCACTTTCGATACCATCCGAGGCGGCAAACGTTACTCCAGCTTCGTAGACGTGTCGGCCTGCACTCCTGATATGCTGGACCTAGTGGAGGACTGGAGAACCAATGAAAACCTCACGAGTGCTGACCACAATGGGATAAGCTTCAGCGTCATGCTCAAAAAATCAGCCGGGGTAAGTGTCAAACGAACTACGCGGATCTACAACACAAAAAAAGCCAATTGGGATAGATTTCACGAGAATTTTATAAAATTCAAAACAGAGTACAATATAAAAATAGAACAAGTTAAAGAAATCAACACAGTAGAGCAATTAGAAAAAATCATAATAAACTACAATAAAGCCATTACAGAATCCAGCAACATTTCAATTCCACTTAAAAAGAACACGGAGACACTTACCTTGCCCTGGTGGTCAGAGGAGCTCGAGAAGTTGAAACGGGAGGTCACCACTAGGAAACGCAGAATCAGGAACGCCGCACCGATACGAAGACAATTTGTGATAAATGCCTACATAGAAGCCAGGGATGCGTACGAAAAGAGAGCAAAGGAGGCCCAGATCGAAAGCTGGAAGAACTTCTGCCAAAAACAAGATAAAGAAAATGTCTGGGAGGGGATTTATCGGGTTATCGGAAGAACTGCAAAGAGAGAAGAGGACTTACCCCTGGAACACGGCAATGTCACCCTCAGCGCTAAAGACTCCGTGAAGCTACTGGCCAATACCTTCTACCCAGAAGATCTACGGGAGGAAGATAACCCAGAGCACCGGGAAACAAGGGACCTAGCGATGGTAGTGAACGGTCAATCAGTCGAAGGAAACAACGACCCACCTTTCACAATCACAGAAATGTTTGCCGCGATTGACTCCCTAAACCCAAAGAAAGCGCCCGGCGCCGATGGCTTCACAGCCGACATCTGCAGGCACGCCATCAAGAACGACGCGGAACTTTTCCTGGGAGTACTCAATAAATGCCTAGAGCTCCACTATTTCCCAATAGTTTGGAAGGAGGCCACAGTAATAGTATTGAGGAAACCAGGAAAAGAATCTTATACGACCCCAAAATCATACCGTCCAATAGGGCTACTGCCAGTAATGGGAAAGGTTTTCGAAAAACTGTTGGTCAGTCGTCTCAATCACCACATCCTGCCGAAACTGAACCCCAGCCAGTTCGGGTTTATGCCCCAAAAAAGCTGCGAAGACGCCCTCTATACACTGATGAAACACATCAATTCCAAACTCAAGGAAAAGAAAATTATCACCGTTGTCTCCTTGGATATAGAGGGCGCCTTCGACAGCGCTTGGTGGCCAGCAATTAAGGTCCAACTGGCTAATCTAAACTGTCCTCTAAATATCAGGAGAGTGATGGACAGTTACCTGGACCAGAGGCAAGTTACAGTGCGGTATAGCGGCGAGAAGTATACCAAGGCGACCAATAAAGGCTGCGTCCAGGGGTCTATAGGAGGGCCCATTTTGTGGAACGTATTATTGGACCCATTACTCAACGCACTCACAGCGGGAAATCACTACATACAGGCGTTCGCCGACGACGTCGTCATGGTCTTCGATGGTGATACGGCATTGCAGGTGGAAGGACAGGCCAATGCCGCTCTCGAACTTGTCCGGGCGTGGGGTGTCAGAAATAAGCTCAGATTCGCGTCGCATAAGACCAGCGCAATGGTGATCACGCGCAAGCTTAAATTTGACACGCCGCGCCTGAGCATGGGCGGGATCGACATTGGCATGTCCAAACAAATTAAGATGTTGGGTGTCACGTTTGATGACAAACTGACATTTAACGCACACGTCACAAACACCTGCAAAAAGGCCATAGGCGTATATAAGCAGCTTGCAAGAGCGGCTAAAGTAAGCTGGGGCCTCCACCCAGAGGTTATACGAACGATATACACGGCGACCGTCGAGCCCATCATACTATACGCGGCGAGCGTCTGGGCACCAGCGGCCGGGAAAATAGGCGTACAAAAACAGCTAGGAGCAGTACAGAGGGGCTTTGCACAAAAAATGTGCAAAGCCTACCGCACGGTTTCCCTGAACTCGGCGCTAGTCTTGGCAGGGTTACTCCCACTTGATCTTCGTGTACGCGAGGTAGCCTCGCTATACAGGATCAAGAAGGGGGAAGCCCTGCCCGAACTGGGAGACAGGGAAATCGAACGGCAAGTACCGGCGACGGAGGCGCCACACCCGGCAGCAATCGCAAGTCTCCAGCTGACCTGCCTAAAAGACCAAAGGGACGTGGACGCAAGCGGGGACTGTGCAGTGAAAATTTTCACGGACGGCAGCAAAGTAGGCGGGAGGGTCGGAGCAGCGTTGTCCATGTGGGAGAACGAAGCGGAAACCAAAACCGTCAAGCTTTGTCTGCCGAGTTACTGCACAGTCTACCAGGCAGAATTGCTGGCCGTTTGCGAAGCCACGAGGCGAATTAAGAGACACAACGCATCCACATTCGGAATCTACAGCGACTCGATGGCAGCACTACAAACGGTAACTAACCTCGGCTCCCTCCATCCCCTAGCAGTAGAAACCCGCGAGAACATAGCAAACCTGTCTCGAAAGAACAAAGTTATAACTTTGTTCTGGATTAAAGCACACGCGGGGTTGGAGGGAAACGAGAGAGCAGACCAACTCGCAAAAGAAGCCGCCGCTGCATCGAGCAAACGAAAGCCCGACTACGACCTGTACCCCGTCTCATTCGCGAAGCGACAACTCCGACAGGACACGGTTCGCGAATGGGACGAGAGATACAGAGCGAGAGACGTGGCCGGAGTCACAAAGCTCTTTTTTCCGGATGTGGTTGCAGCGTTTAAGGTGACTCGAAAATTCGAATCGACCGCCCTGAGCACCCAGCTGCTGACCGGCCATGGGGGATTCTCCGAATACTTATACCGCTTTAAGTGCAAGGAGAGTCCCTCATGCATCTGTGATCCCGCTGTGGGAGAATCCGTTCCCCACATCGTTTTGGAATGCCCAGTATATGCAGTTGAAAGATACAAGGTAGAACAACAGCTGAACATAAAACTGACGAAGGAAAGTATCGGAAAAATAATGATAAGTAAAGAAAGAGAAGAGTTTCTAAACTATTGCCTAAAAATAATTAAACCTGTAATAAAGAGAAATAAGTTATAAAAGGTATGATGACCGTGTATTATAAGAATATACAGCACATCATACACGAAGACTCATTAGGTAAATAATGTAATTAGTTAAAATAAGCTTAGTCTAAGAAACCACAGATTTTATACACCTTAAATAGTTACTTTGTAATGAATTCTTTTCTTCATATAATATATTGTGTTGTGTAAAGTTAAAACCTCTGCAAACTAGTGTAGAAATAAAGAAACCCTCTAATAAAGGGGAAATGTATAAAAACTGTATCTTAGTGTTATTAAGAAATAGAGATAAGCACCCCAATAGTAACTAAGTAAAAGTAGAAGATAAGAGTAAATGTAAATTTAACTGGGCACTCCATCGAATAAATGGAACATGTATGTATTAAACCGAACCCAAGAAAATTAAATAAGGATAAAAGTAAGAGAAAAATTGGCATGTAAAAGTAGAAATTAAGGAAGTAGTTTAAGCTCATTTAGAAAAATAAAACAAAAGAAATGTGTACGTGTAAACCCCCGATCCCTATAAATAAAGATAATAAATAAAAAGATAGACTAGAGTAGACAGACAAAGTATAAGACCGGAATCCCACCGGGTAAAGTATGAAAGAGATGAATGCAAGAAAGACCAAAGTATGAAGAATAAAAGTGCGAGAGGCATAAATGATAGAACTGGAATGAAAGAGTAGTTTAGATAGAATAGGCTCTGACGATTGTGTCGGAGGAAGAGCATAAAAAAAAAAAAAAAAAAAAAAAAAAAGATAATAAAAGATAATAAATAAAAAGATAGACTAGAGTAGACAGACAAAGTATAAGACCGGAATCCCACCGGGTAAAGTATGAAAGAGATGAATGCAAGAAAGACCAAAGTATGAAGAATAAAAGTGCGAGAGGCATAAATGATAGAACTGGAATGAAAGAGTAGTTTAGATAGAATAGGCTCTGACGATTGTGTCGGAGGAAGAGCATAAAAAAAAAAAAAAAAAAAAAAAAAAAAACCTAACCTAACCTAACCTAACCTAACCTAACCCATCGATATTTTCTTTGTTACAGGTGCGATTTTGAAGCTGTTCTCAGCTCATTAGACCTAAAAAGGCGGACGCCTATCTTTTGACACAAATCGCAACCCTTCAAAACCAACCCTTATCCGTATTTTGCATTTTTTGTATTTTTCTTCAAAATTTCAACATATTTAATTTAATAACTTCGCCATTTTCAGATCAATTTGAACAGTTTTAACTTTATATTAGTCTCAGTAACCGTCCCCTACTAATCCCGTTATTTGGTCCGCGTTCCGCGGCCCGATTTCCGGAGTGGGGGTAAAAAACACCAATTTTCACGTAAAATAACTGGTTTTTCGGCCATAACTCAAAATTTTGCTTCCGGTCGTGGGAAATTTTATTGCATATTCGACTAGCCCGCGCGGAGCCCGATCCGTCGACACCCCGCACGTGCGTCTAGCTCGCAAAAAATTTTCCCCACCCACCCGCCCTCTGGCCTATAGCTGGGAGGGTGAACCAGGATTTTGGCAAAATATATTTTTTGAATTTGTACTTTAACTCCTTTAGGCTAGCTTTAGAAACCTTCTTATGCGGAAAAAGGGATTTTATTGATACAATATATTGACTTTTAATTACATATTTTATATTTAACTTTATTATTTTGACTTATTAATATTGACCGTGTACCCCTCTATACAGGGACACATATAAGTTGTTAGAATACTTTTTTTAGATAGTTTTGATCTTCCTACTACAGCAAAAATTGACGAGAGCATTGTTTCATTATAGATAACCATCTTCTGCTGTAGTCAAATTTTTAATTGATTATATTTATATATTATTCTTTGTGATTCCCCCTTTACAGGAACACAGAAGGGTCTAGTGTCCCTCTCTCCTCTGAGCAGATTACACAACGTCAGTCTGACCCCCTCTTTACAGGGGTCCATACACATTAACTGCTACACAACACCAAACGAATTATGTTCCGTACCCCGGTCGTTGCCACTAAGACTCAGAGCTCCGGGGGCTCGCCGCGATCGGTGGAAAAGGCGGGGCCGCCTCCCACGGAGGCCAGGAGGAGAATCTCGTTTGGAGAAGATAGTCCTCCTGCGTCTCAGGTCGGCCCCGTAGTTCCGGCGACGCGGCGAGTTGCTGTAGAAGCCGCCAAAACACTCAAAGAGTCTGTGGTCGGGCGCCGCAGTCGTGTTGCGGAGGCGAGAGCTTGCCTAAATAAGGCAAAGGTCAATTTGGGCAACTCTCGCAACCTTAAAACCGATATTAAGGCTGCGGTGCTCGAGGCCATAAACAGGCTCTTTGAGCTGGTTAAAGAGTCGGAGCTTGACCGGGCTCCTTCCATCCCTACCGTCATACCGGTACCTGCCTCCACTGCCAACCATAGTCCGGACCCCGTTTCCGGCAATGTTCACGCTGGCCAGACTGAGCTTCTGAATACCATCAAGGAGCATATCTCGGAGCTAAAAGACAACTCCAGGAAATTGGACTCGCTCCGAGACAGTCTGACCAGTAGGATAAATGTGGGGGAGACAACCTACGCGGGTGTAGCAGCCAACGCAAAGAGCCATACTGGGACGCACGTCCCGGAGCGAACGACGCTGCACTCGGTGATTGTCTCCTCGACAGATGAGATGGAAACGGGGGACGAGATCCTCGAGAAAATCAGGAAAGCAGTGGACGCAAAGGAAGGCTGGATACGGGTGGACAGAGTCCGGAAAGCCAAGGACAAGAAGGTGATACTGGGGTGCGAGACAACGGAGGAGAGGGCTAAACTCCGGAAGCGGCTTAGTCAGGCCGGAGAGAACTTCGTCGTCGAGGAGGTGAAAAATCGTGACCCGCTTCTGGTTCTTAGGGACGTACTTTCGGTTCACAGCGACGCGGAAGTGCTTCAAGCCCTTAGGAACCAGAACCAGGAGATTTTTCACGGCCTCGGGGACGAAGAGCAGAAAGTATGCGTCCGGTTTCGGAAAAAGTCACGTAACCCTCACGTGAATAGCGTTGTACTGAGTGTGTCCCCCGCGGTCTGGAGACGGGCACTCGAAGGAGGCAAGCTTAGGATTGATCTCCAGAGAGTGCGCGTTGAAGACCAAACTCCCCTGGTGCAGTGCACGCGCTGCTTAGCATTCGGTCACGGCAAGCGTCTTTGCACAGAGACGGCTGACCTATGCAGCCACTGCAGCGGTCCACATCTGAAAGTGGACTGCCCTGAAAAGCAGAATGGCCAACCAGCGGTGTGCGTGAACTGCACCAGGGAAAAGCGGGGGGAGCACTCACACAACGCTTTCAGCAGTGAGTGCCCGGTGCGCAGGAAGTGGGACGCATTTGCGAGGTCGGCAATTTCATATTGCTGAAGTTACGGATGCGACCACTTCCTCGCTTGCAGAAAAAAACCAATTCGGCACAGCCGAAGAGCAGCCGCACTGAGCGAACCACTAGGGCTGACTCAATGAGTGTGTCAAATTGTGGCCACTTTCATAAGAAAGTGACGAAAATTATGCTGGGCCATGAGTCAGCGTTAGTGGAAACGCTCTGCTGTGTCGAATTGGTCAAACCCCTGTATGGTGAAATGTCATTTTGTTTTAAAGGATTGCTAGAGATTGGTAAATTGGTAGGACGTGTAGCGTAATAATGTTGACCTGTATATTAAGTATACATGGCAAATATTATTTGAAAGGAAGACGGAAAACAACAAAGTGCAGATGTTACACCTAACGGAGGACCAGACCAGAGGAGGTACTAGAAATTTGGAAACTTAAAAATTATTGGAAAGTTACAAACTTACAAAAAGCCATTAGAAATAATTATTATTAGAAACAAAAATGTAAAAATTTTAGTCAAAACTGTAAATCTACAAAATAAGCTGCAGAAACCGGTGCATAACAAACTTGCGAACACATGATACATGATCGTCTCAACGGCCCCGACAGACAAATAAAACAGAAAATCAAAAGTGACGCCGCAAAAGAAGGAATCTGCATATCTTTAGCAGAGGGACACTGGCAGGGCAGGAGTGGGTTTTAGCGGGTTCGAGTCCCGCACTACCTCGACTGTCTCATGGTCTCAGCGAGACGGTGAGACAGCCGAGGTGTCCGTGGGGATTTCCCACTCCTGCCTCAACAAAAAAAAAAAAAAAAAAACCTAACCTAACCTAACCTAACCTAACCTAACCTAACCTAACCTTTTTTTTTTTTTTTTTTTTTTTTTTTTTGCGCTGGGAAAAAATGCATTACGCATACCCTCCCATCGGGGGGATGGGAGGGTTATGTGGGACTCCCCGGTCTGACCCGGTATACCCACTAAAATAACCCAGCGGCATTCCCGCTTCGTCTGAGTGGCGGGGACTGGGAAATCACTGGCACAGCCATCACTTCCAGTCCTCCGCCGACGAGTGCCCTTCAGGCCGGGCCCTCACGCGGGCCCGGGAATGTCTGACGAAGGTGGTGACGGGACGGGAGGTGGTGGTGGTGGAGGGAGAGGACGGCGCCTTCTCCGACCTCTTCTTCGTCTGCGGAGCGGCGCCGCGAGAGGATCGTCCTCCCGCACGCGCTCCGCCTCCTCCTTTTGCGAGATTACTTCCTCGCAAAAGGAGGCAACCGCTGACCAGGCCTCCTCGCTCTCTAGCATGGCTTCGACCACAGCGGGAAGCGAGAGGTCCTGCCCAACCTCCGCGGTCAGACCGCGGCGCAGTTCGGACCATGCCGGGCACACCTCGAGGGTGTGCTGCGCCGTGTCCTCCGCTGCGCCGCAGTCGTGGCACACCGGGGTCTCCTCCCTCCCGATCCGGTGCAGGTGCGATCCGAAACAGCCATGGCCGGATAACACCTGCACCAGACGGAACGAGAGGAAACCGTGGGACCGCTCGAGCCAGCTCTGCAGAACCGGACCGAGCGCGTCCAACGTCCGGCGGCCAAAGGCGGCGGCGGCGAGGTCCTCCGTCCAGTGGAGGACGATGGCGTCCTTCGCCTCCCGCCGCACGGCCTCCCGCTCTTCGGCGACGGGGCGCTCCCCGAGCGCCTTCCGGCGCGCCGTCCACTCATACACTCTGGCGAGCACCCAAGCCTCCAACTCCCAAGGAGGGGTGCCGGCCAGAGCGCACGCCGCCGAGAAGCCCACCGAGCGGTAGGCCCTTGCCACCCGCTGTGCAATGGCCCTTTGGGGCCTGCGGATGGCGGTCGCATTCTCCCTCCTGTGGAGGGAGTCCGCCCAGATGGGAGCCCCGTATAGGGCCATGCTGCGGAGGATGCCGGCATACAGGCACCGGCATTTCGCCTTTGGCCCCCCAAGGTTCGGGAGGAGCCATGAGAGGGCGTCCGCGGCTTTCAAGAGGCGCGTCGACAGCCCGCTGAAATGCGGGCCGAAGCGCCACCTCTCGTCCAGCACCAGACCCAGATACTTCATCTGGGGCTGGACCCCTATCCGGACGCCCTCCACGACAATGTGGGCATCCGGAGGAAGGCGGCGCTGCCGAGGCCCGCGAAAGAACACGGCCTCGGTTTTGTGCAGCGCCACCTTCAATCCCAGGCGGCGGATCCTCTCTGCAACCAAGGATCCGCCAGCCGAGGCCAGACAGGCCGCCTCCCGAAAGTTCCTCCCCCGAGCAGTGAGAAGAGTGTCATCCGCGTAGCAGATGACACTCGTGCCCTGGAGGAGGGCTCCCCGCAGGAGCCAGTTGAACCCGATGTTCCACAGGGGAGGGCCAAGCACCGACCCCTGCGGAACACCGGACTCTGCGCCGTACCGCCTCACCGTGGCCGTCTTGTCCACGAGGAGGACTTCTCGGTCCTCCAGGTAGCTCGCCAGGAGGTCCCGCAGGTATTGGGGCACTCCGTGATACCGGAGCGCCTCCAATATCGTCGAGTGGGGCACGGAGTTGAAGGCGTTGGAGATGTCGAATGACACCGCCAACACTCCGTCCCCCGCCTCCACTGCCTCCTTCACCTGGCCCTTGAGTAGGGCCAGCGCGTCGATCGTCGAACGCCCTCGGCGGAAACCGAACTGGGCGTCCGACAGGTCCGGCCCTACCCCCCGCAAGTGGCTATCAAGCCGGGAAGCGACAATCCCCTCGAACATTTTACCGACCTCATCGAGCAGGACGATGGGTCGGTATGCCGAGGGGGAGTCCACCGGGCGTCCCTCTTTACGGAGGAGGCATAGCTGCCCCTCCTTCCACAGTTTTGGGAACCTCCCAGCCGTAAAACACGCGCTGAAGAGGTCCCGAAACCTGTCCTGCATTTGAGAGGCGGCGATAGCCACCACCCGTGCGGGGACGCCGTCTGGTCCGGGGGCCGTCTTCTTCTGGCGGAGGTTGAGAACCCCCGCCCCGATCTCCGCCGCCGTCACCGGGGGGATCTCCTCCTCCGGCGGGGCCGCCCCTTGCGGGGGATCCATGGTTGGAGGGGTGAAGTCGGTCCTGCGCGGAAACAGGGACCGGACCACCCCATCCAGCAACGCTGGCTCCAGGGTCTCCGACAGTGGGGGGCCACAGGGGCGTAGTTGGTTCCGCGCCGCCCTGTATGGCCTTCCAAAAGGATCCCTGTCGAGACCCTCCAGCATCTCGGCCCTCGCCGAGTCCTTGGCGGCCCCCATTGTGGACTTGAACACCGTTGTCGCTTCCCGGTATGAGGCGTATAGGCGGTCCTCTTCGGCCTGGTTGCGGGTGCTGCGCCGTCGGCTCCGCGCAAAGGCCCGTCTGGCCGCCACGCAGGCGGCCCGGAGCCCCGCAAGCTCCTCCGTCCACCAATAGACGGCACGACGGGGAGGCGGACGGCGAGACCGGGGCATGCTGGAGTTGCACACCTCGGTCAGGGACTCCCTCAGCCGAACCGCTGCGGCGTCCACGTCCCGGACCTCGCCAGGGGGCGACAGCCAGTCCTGGAGGAAGGCCGCCTCCTTGGCTGCCTCCCGGTCCAGGCGGGTGAGAGCCCAACGCGGGAAGGGGGATTGCCTAGCGCGGGTCACCGCTCCCCCCCGGGTAGACATGTCGAACCGCACATATCGGTGGTCCGACAACGTCTCCACCATCTCTACCCGCCAGTTTACGACGCGGGCGGCCAGCGCGGGGGTGGCAAACGAGACGTCCACCACCGACCCACCCTGTTGTCGCACACACGTGTGGACCGCCCCCCTGTTGAGGAGGGACACACCGCATGAGGCCGCCCAAAACTCGACGGCGCGTCCCCGGACGTTGCAGCTGGTGGCTGGGTTGCCCCAGGCCACCGACTTGGCGTTCAGGTCGCCCAACACCATGGCCTGGCGTGGCGCCGCCCTCCCTACGACTGCGGTGAGGACCTCGAGGAAATCCTCAAAGTCCGAGAGAGGGCGGTTTGGGGAGAAATAGACCCCCACCACCGCTATGTCTCCCCACGCGGCGGCCACGTATCCCGGTCCCCTCTCTAAGAGCGAGAGGGGAGGGGAGTCTGTGGAAGACCGCGTCATCACTGCCACGAGGCCGTCCCGGTCGCCCAGCCAACGACCAGGGACCGAGTAAGGCTCGGCGACCACCGCCAAGTCCACCAACCACTCAGCCATGGTCTGCATCAGCAGATCCTGGGCTGCCCTGCAGTGGTTGGCGTTCGCCTGAAGGATGCGATGTTCGACCCTATCCATCAGTCGGACATCGCACCCCCCTCCACAGCCGCCGCAGGAACGACGGCGCCAGCAGCAGTAGCAGGCCCGGTCGGTGCCTGCGCTTTGCCCCGCTTAGGGGGAGGATTGCAGTTCCTCCCCTTCATGACGTGGGCCGCCGGGCGGCCACTGGCGGCACAGACCGCGCAGTGCGGCGTGGCGACCTTGCAGGAGGCGGCTTTGTGGCCCTCCTTGCCGCAGCGGTAGCACGTGTCCGTCCTGTCTGCAGTGGACGGACACAGGGGCCGGGTGTGTCCGATGCCGAAGCACCGGAAACACCGCAGTGCCTGTTCCTCGAGTGCCCGTACTGCACCCGAGCTGAACCCTACTAAAAGCCGTCCCTTCGCAAGGACGGCTTTGGCAGCGGCGATTGGGCACTCGAGGCGAATGGTGCCCATGCCGCCGCGGCCGGGTCTTATGTCCCGGCCTTGGACCGCCGCGACGCCACAGCCCCCTATCGCTGCGACCGCCGCCACCACCTCCTCCTTGGTGACGGAGTCGTCAAGGTCCGTCACCTCTATGGCCGCCAACTTCACCGGCCGAGCCACCTTGGCCGAATCTGCGATGACCTCTTGCAGCTTGGCTGCAAAGAGGTCCGCATGGGCACTCCCCTCTGCCCCCGGGAACTCGAAAATTCGAGCCCCGGCTTGGGTCCGCCGGCAGGAGACACTGCTGATCCCCAGTTGGGTGGGATCGGCATTTGGACGCGCCCGCATCAGAAGGGACGCGTACGTCTCCCCTCGCCCCGCGGCCTCCGCGGTGAGCGTCACTACGACGGCCGCGGTTTTTGGGGGGACTAGCTTCCCCTTTCCCCTCGCTTGTCCCTTCCCCTTCCCCTTGCCGGTCATTTGTGACTGGCTGGGAGCGGTGGGAGCGGTAGTGGCCGGGACGGCAGGGACGACCGTCGCCGACTTTTTACCCTTGCCCTTTCCCTTGCGGCCCACTACCGTCCACTCGTTGGTCGGTGTGGTCGAAGGGAGAAGGGCATCTTCTGCCTGAGATGAGGACGGCTCCGGCTCGCACTGCCGTTTATCCGCCGCAAGCGGCGGCCGGAGGCGTTTCTCCGGCAGGAGCCGGTCCTCTATCCCTGCTAAGCAGGACCTTGTGAAGGCCCTCTCCTCCATCACAACCTTGCGGATAATATCCTCAAGGTTGGAGGTGGGGCCCTCTCTTGCGGGGCTCGCCTCGGCTTGTTGAGGCCGGCCCGTGGCTTCGGCCAGCTTCTTGTGAAGCTGGCTGACCTCTGACTGCAGGCGATCAACCTTCGCCTGCAGTTGCCTCGTCTCATCGGTGGCCTTACGCCGTACCAACTCCGCGACGACACCGCGAAGGCTCGTGGCCCGGCACTTGAGGGCCTTTTGGAAGGTCCCCTTCAGGTGAGACGACTTCGTGGCGACCTCCACGATCTCCCCCTCGTCCTCCTCCGCCAATCTCTCCAACTCTACGAGGGAGAGGTCCGCGTACACAACGTGGGACGCGCCGTACCCGGACTTGGCACGTGCGGCGTGCGCCCGTTCCTCACTCGCCGCAACCCGCTCCTCCAGCTCTTGTTGGAGCTGCTCCCGCCGAGCCAGATCCAGCCGGCGTTGGGCGTCCGCGAGCCCAACGGCATGGGTGTCCGCTACGGCCGTCGGCTTTTTAGCCTTCGGCTTCGCCCTACCCGAGGCCGAGGAGCCCCCGGACCCACCGCTCGGATAGACCCGCTTTCGCGAACGACGAGAGTCGTCCGTGTCCGACACTCGGACAAGAGAGTCGTCTGACGACTCGTCCGCCTCTCCGAAGAAGCTAGCCGCAGACGGCGCGCGGCTAGCCTCTGACGCCACAGCGTCGGAGTGGCCCTGAGAAGGGCCTTTGGGTTGGCCCTGAGAAGGGCCATTGGGTTGGCCCTGAGAAGGGCCGTGGAGTTGGCCCTGAGAAGGGCCTTTGGGTTGGCCCTGAGAAGGGCCTTTGGGTTGGCCCTGAGAAGGGCCTTTGGGTTGGCCCTGAGAAGGGCCTTTTTGTTTTAAGAAACGCCCGCAGGCGTCCCGCGCAGGTTCTTTCGACATTATAAAATTCCGCAGTTCTTAGCTTCGCAAGGCAAGATAATAGAGCTTCGAGCACAGTGTACTTTGGCCAACCCAGTCTGCCACTCCGTTACGGTGGTCAGAACTGGGTCGTTTCCAGGGGACGCGACGTGGACGCAAACACTGTGGGGTGGTCCCCCAACCTAACCTAACCTAACCTAACCTAACCTAACCTTTTTTTTTTTTTTTTTTTTTTTTTTTTGTTTGCGCTGGGAAAAAATGCATTACGCATACCCTCCCATCGGGGGGATGGGAGGGTTATGTGGGACTCCCCGGTCTGACCCGGTATACCCACTAAAACAACCCAGCGGCATTCCCGCTTCGTCTGAGTGGCGGGGACTGGGAAATCACTGGCACAGCCATCACTTCCAGTCCTCCGCCGACGAGTGCCCTTCAGGCCGGGCCCTCACGTGGGCCCGGGAATGTCTGACGAAGGTGGTGACGGGTGCAATGCAGGCGAAGGCGCCCCCGCGCCTGTCGCCCGCCCGTCGCCACCATGAGGAGGGAGAGGACGGCGCCTTCTCCGACCTCTTCTTCGTCTGCGGAGCGGCGCCGCGAGAGGATCGTCCTCCCGCACGCGCTCCGCCTCCTCCTTTTGCGAGATTACGTCCTCGCAAAAGGAGGCAACCGCTGACCAGGCCTCCTCGCTCTCCAGCATGGCTTCGACCACAGCGGGAAGCGAGAGGTCCTGCCCAACCTCCGCGGTCAGACCGCGGCGCAGTTCGGACCATGCCGGGCACACCTCGAGGGTGTGCTGCGCCGTGTCCTCCGCTGCGCCGCAGTCGTGGCACGCCGGGGTCTCCTCCCTCCCGATCCGGTGCAGGTGCGATCCGAAACAGCCATGGCCGGATAACACCTGCACCAGACGGAACGAGAGGAAACCGTGGGACCGCTCGAGCCAGCTCTGCAGAACCGGACCGAGCGCGTCCAACGTCCGGCGGCCAAAGGCGGCGGCGGCGAGGTCCTCCGTCCAGTGGAGGACGATGGCGTCCTTCGCCTCCCGCCGCACGGCCTCCCGCTCTTCGGCGACGGGGCGCTCCCCGAGCGCCTTCCGGCGCGCCGTCCACTCATACACTCTGGCGAGCACCCAAGCCTCCAACTCCCAAGGAGGGGTGCCGGCCAGAGCGCACGCCGCCGAAAAGCCCACCGAGCGGTAGGCCCTCGCCACCCGCTGTGCAATGGCCCTTTGGGGCCTGCGGATGGCAGTCGCGTTCTCCCTCCTGTGGAGGGAGTCCGCCCAGATGGGGGCCCCATATAGGGCCATGCTCCGCAGGATGCCGGCGTACAGGCGCCGGCATTTCGCCTTGGGCCCCCCGAGGTTCGGGAGAAGCCACGAGAGGGCGTCTGCGGCTTTTAAGAGGCGCGTCGACAGCCCGCTGAAATGCGGGCCGAAGCGCCACCTCTCGTCCAGCACCAGTCCCAAATACTTCATTTGGGGCTGGACCCCTATTTGGACGCCCTCCACGACAATGTGGGCATCGGGAGGAGGGCGGCGCTGCCGAGGCCCGCGAAAGAACACGGCCTCGGTTTTGTGCAGCGCCACCTTCAATCCCAGGCGGCGGATCCTCTCTGCAACCAAGGATCCGCCGGCCGAGGCCAGACAGGCCGCCTCCCCAAAGTTCCTCCCCCGGGCAGTGAGAAGAGTGTCATCCGCGTAGCAGATGACACTCGTGCCCTGGAGGAGGGCTCCCCGCAGGAGCCAGTTGAACCCGATGTTCCACAGGGGAGGGCCCAGCACCGACCCCTGCGGAACACCGCACTCTGCGCCGTACCGCCTCACCGTGGCCGTCTTATCCACGAGGAGGACCTCTCGGTCCTCCAAGTAGCTTGCCAGGAGGTCCCGCAGGTATTGGGGCACTCCGTGGTACCGGAGCGCCTCCAATATCGTGGAGTGGGGGACGGAGTTGAAGGCGTTGGAGATGTCGAATGACACCGCCAGCACTCCGTCCCCCGCCTCCACTGCCTCCTTCACCTGGCCCTTGAGTAGGGCCAGCGCGTCGATCGTCGAACGCCCTCGGCGGAAACCGAACTGGGCGTCCGACAGGTCCGGCCCTACCCCCCGCAAGTGGCTATCAAGCCGGGAAGCGACAATCCCCTCGAACATTTTACCGACCTCATCGAGCAGGACGATGGGTCGGTATGCCGAGGGGGAGTCCACCGGGCGTCCCTCTTTACGGAGGAGGCACAGCTGCCCCTCCTTCCACAGTTTTGGGAACCTCCCAGCCGTAAAACACGCGCTGAAGAGGTCCCGAAACCTGTCCTGCATTTGAGAGGCGGCGATAGCCACCACCCGTGCGGGGACGCCGTCTGGTCCGGGGGCCGTCTTCTTCTGGCGGAGGTTGAGAACCCCCGCCCCGATCTCCGCCGCCGTCACCGGGGGGATCTCCTCCTCCGGCGGGGCCGCCCCTTGCGGGGGATCCATGGTTGGTGGGGTGAAGTCGGTCCTGCGCGGAAACAGGGACCGGACCACCCCATCCAGCAACGCTGGCTCGAGGGTCTCCGACAGTGGGGGGCCACAGGGGCGTAGTTGGTTCCGCGCCGCCCTGTATGGCCTTCCAAAAGGATCCCTGTCGAGACCCTCCAGCATCTCGGCCCTCGCCGAGTCCTTGGCGGCCCCCATTGCGGACTTGAAGACCGTCGTCGCCTCCCGGTAAGAGGCGTATAGGCGGTCTTCTTCTTCCTGGTTTCGGGTGGCGCGCCGTCGGCTCCGCGCAAATGCCCGTCTGGCTGCCACGCAGGCGGCCCGGAGCCCCGTCAGCTCCTCCGTCCACCAATAGACGGCACGACGGGGAGGCGGACGGCGAGACCGGGGCATGCTGGAGTTGCACACCTCGGTCAGGGACTCCCTCAGCCGAACCGCTGCGGCGTCCACGTCCCGGACCTCGCCAGGGGGCGACAGCCAGTCCTGGAGGAAGGCCGCCTCCTTGGCTGCCTCCCGGTCCAGGCGGGTGAGAGCCCAACGCGGGAAGGGGGATTGCCTAGCGCGGGTCACCGCTCCCCCCCGGGTAGACATGTCGAACCGTACATATCGGTGGTCCGACAACGTCTCCACCATCTCTACCCGCCAGTTTACGACGCGGGCGGCCAGCGCGGGGGTGGCAAACGAGACATCCACCACCGACCCACCCTGTTGCCGCACACACGTGTGGACTGCCCCCCTGTTGAGGAGGGACACACCGCATGAGGCCGCCCAAAACTCGACGGCGCGTCCCCGGACGTTGCAGCTGGTGGCTGGGTTTCCCCAGGCCACCGACTTGGCGTTCAGGTCGCCCAACACCATGGCCTGGCGTGGCGCCGCCCTCCCTACGACTGCGGTGAGGACCTCGAGGAAATCCTCAAAGTCCGAGAGAGGGCGGTTTGGGGAGAAATAGACCCCCACCACCGCTATGTCTCCCCACGCGGCGGCCACGTATCCCGGTCCCCTCTCTATGAGCGAGAGGGGAGGGGAGTCTGTGGAAGACCGCGTCACCAGCGCCACGAGGCCGTCTCGGTCGCCCAGCCAACGACCAGGGACCGAGTAAGGCTCGGCGACCACCGCCAAGTCCACCAACCACTCAGCCATGGTCTGCATCAGCAGATCCTGGGCTGCCCTGCAGTGGTTGGCGTTCGCCTGAAGGATGCGATGTTCGACCCTATCCATCAGTCGGACATCGCACCCCCCTCCACAGCCGCCGAAGGAACGACGGCGCCAGCAGCAGTAGCAGGCCCGGTCGGTGCCTGCGCTTTGCCCCGCTTAGGGGGAGGATTGCAGTTCCTCCCCTTCATGACGTGGGCCGCCGGGCGGCCACTGGCGGCACAGACCGCGCAGTGCGGCGTGGCGACCTTGCAGGAGGCGGCTTTGTGGCCCTCCTTGCCGCAGCGGTAGCATGTGTCCGTCCTGTCTGCTGTGGACGGACACAGGGGCCGAGTGTGTCCGATGCCGAAGCACCGGAAACACCGCAATGCCTGTTCCTCGAGTGCCCGTACTGCACCCGAGCTGAACCCTACTAAAAGCCGTCCCTTCGCAAGGACGGCTTTGGCAGCGGCGATTGGGCACTCGAGGCGAATGGTGCCCATGCCCCCGCGGCCGGGTCTTATGTCCCGGCCTTGGACCGCCGCGACGCCACAGCCCCCTATCGCTGCGACCGCCGCCACCACCTCCTCCTTGGTGACGGAGTCGTCGAGGTCCGTCACCTCTATGGCCGCCAACTTCACCGGCCGAACCACCTTGGCCGAATCTGCGATGACCTCTTGCAGCTTGGCTGCAAAGAGGTCCGCATGGGCACTCCCCTCTGCCCCCGGGAACTCGAAAATTCGAGCCCCGGCTTGGGTCCGCCGGCAGGAGACACTGCCGATCCCCAGTTGGGCGGGATCGGCATTTGGACGCGCCCGCACCAGAAGGGACGCGTACGTCTCCCCTCGCCCCGCGGCCTCCGCGGTGAGCGTCACTACGACGGCCGCGGTTTTAGGGGGG
The DNA here is from genome assembly GCA_950005045.1 of Agrotis exclamationis. Classification (NCBI taxonomy): domain Eukaryota; kingdom Metazoa; phylum Arthropoda; class Insecta; order Lepidoptera; family Noctuidae; genus Agrotis; species Agrotis exclamationis. Next base: position 100,429 of record OX465445.1, read on the forward strand.
ACTAGCTTCCCCTTTCCCCTCGCTTGTCCCTTCCCCTTGCCGGTCATTTGTGACTGGCTGGGAGCGGTGGGAGCGGTAGTGGCCGGGACGGCAGGGACGACCGTCACCGACTTTTTACCCTTGCCCTTCCCCTTGCGGCTCACTACCGTCCACTCGTTGGTCGGTGTGGTCGAAGGGAGAAGGGCATCTTCCGCCTGGGATGAGGACGGCTCCGGCTCGCACTGCCGTTTATCCGCCGCAAGCGGCGGTCGGAGGCGTTTCTCCGGCAGGAGCCGGTCCTCAATCCCTGCTAAGCAGGACCTTGTGAAGGCCCTCTCCTCCATCACAACCTTGCGGATGATGTCCTCAAGGTTGGAGGCGGGGCCCTCTCTCGTGGAGCTCGTCCCGGCTTGTTGTGGCCGGGCCGTGGCTTCGGCCAGCTTCTTGTGAAGCTGGCTGACCTCCGACTGCAGGCGATCGACCTTCGCCTGCAGTTGCCGAGTCTCGTCGGTGGCCTTACGCTGGACCAGCTCAACGACGACACCGCGCAGGCTCGCGGCCCGGCACTTGAGGGCCTTCTGGAAGGTCCCCTTCAGGTGGGAGGACTTAGTGGCGACCTCCACGATCTCCTCCTCGTCCTCCTCAGCCATTCTCTCCAGCTCTGCGAGAGTATGGTCCGCGTATACAACGCGGGACTCGCCGTACCCGGACTTGACCCGGGCGGCGTGCGCCCGTTTCTCGGTCGCCGCAACCCGCTCCTCCAGCTCTTGTTGGAGCTGCTCCCGCCGAGCCAGATCCAGCCGGCGTTGGGCATCCGCGAGCCCAACGGCATGGGTGTCCGCTACGGCCGTCGGCTTTTTAGCTTTCGGCTTCGCCCTACCCGAGGCCGAGGAGCCCCCGGACCCACCGCTCGGATAGACCCGCTTTCGCGAACGACGAGAGTCGTCCGTGTCCGACACTCGGACAAGAGAGTCGTCAGACGACTCGTCCGCCTCTCCGAAGAAGCTAGCCGCAGACGGCGCGCGGCTAGCCTCTGACGCCACAGCGTCGGAGTGGCCCTGAGAAGGGCCTTTGGGTTGGCCCTGAGAAGGGCCGTGGAGTTGGCCCTGAGAAGGGCCTTTGGGTTGGCCCTGAGAAGGGCCTTTGGGTTGGCCCTGAGAAGGGCCTTTGGGTTGGCCCTGAGAAGGGCCTTTTTGTTTTAAGAAACGCCCGCAGGCGTCCCGCGCAGGTTCTTTCGACATTATACACAACAGGTCTCGGCTCTACAAGGCAAGATAATAGGATGAGCTTCGAAGTCACAGTGAACTTTGGCCAACCCAGTCTGCCACTCCGTTACGGTGGTCAGAACTGGGTCGTTTCCAGGGGACGCGACGTGGACGCAAACACTGTGGGGTGGTCCCCCAACCTAACCTAACCTAACCTAACCTAACCTTTTTTTTTTTTTTTTTTAACGTGTGGAAATCCTCATGGACTTCCTCCGCCTGGGGAAGACGGAGGGGCATGTCAGACTCGACTGACTAAAACCACACGGTGTCCTCTGCTGCCTTTAGCCGGGGGTGCGGGTCCACTTGCGCATTCACCGCTCCCCGGCAGGCCTTGACCCGACTACATCGCCGGGTCCCTCTCCTCGGTGCGGCCGTTCACTAACGGCCGCACCTCTCTTCGAGTGGCGACGAAGGACACGTCGCTGCCAGCTCGGGCCTGTATCTGGTCGGGCGGCTGACTGCCCCAAGTCAGCCGCCCGCAGGCTACCTCTCATGGAGGTCGCAGATCGGTTTGCGCCCGTCGGCGCCCGGTGCGTCTGCTGCGGGAGCTGAGAGGGATAGATGATCTCTCCCTCTCCCTCTCCGCCGTCTCCTTCGCGAGCATTACCTCCTCGCTGAAGGCGACAGCCCCTTCCCACGCACTCTCGCTTTCGACCATGGCCTCAACGACAGTCGGAAGCGAGAGGTCGCTCCCGCCGATCGCCGCGATCAGATCACGGCGCTGCGACGCCCACGCTGAGCACTCCTCGAGCGTGTGCTGCGCCGTGTCTTCCGGGCAACCGTCGCAGTGGTGGCACACGGGCGTCTGCTCCCGACCTATGCGATGCAGATACTTTCCGAAGCAACCATGTCCGGAAAGTATCTGCGTCAGTCGGAAGGTGAGAGCGCCGTGCCTCCTGCCGATCCACGCCTCCATGACGGGCCTTACCGCCGCAATAGCGGCGTGCCCCAACCTAACCTAACCTAACCTAACCTAACCTAACCTAACCCTGTCCGCAAGCAGGTAGAACGGGTGGTGGGATTTGCAGAGACTCCGCACCCAGCGAAACATACGGCTATGGGGTTCGTGTGCCTGGATGACCGGGCGCTTGTGGAGTCCCACAACCGCCAAGCACTGAGAATTTTCACCGACGGCAGCAAGATTGAGGGCAAGGTCGGAGCAGCGCTGTCATTTTGGGACGGTGCTGCCGAGATCAAGGCCATCAAACTTTGCTTGCCGTCATACTGCACGGTCTACCAGGCGGAACTCCTGGCCGTATGCGTAGCCACGCGGGAAATCCTCAAGCGCGGGGAGGGAACCTTCGGTATTTACAGTGACTCGAGGGCCGCTTTCGGTCACAAACCAGGGTTCCCTCCACGCGCTGGCCGTGGAGGCGAGGGCGAATGTTGGCGCGGCTCTGGCCCAGAGCAAAGATGTCTCCTTGTTCTGGGTCAAAGCACACGTCGGTCTCGAGGGCAATGAGCGCGCCGACCAACTCGCCAAGGAGGCTGCACTCCGATCAAAAAGAAGGCCGGACTATGATCGCTGCCCGGTTTCATTCGTCAAGCGAGAGATCCGCAAGGGGTCGCTTGACGAATGGAACCGGAGATATCAGGCGGGGGAAACAGCCTCAACGACAAAAATCTTCCTTCCAAATGCTACCGACGCCTACCGTATCGTAAGGAAAATGAAACCAGAAGGCACGCTGACACAAATCTTGACGGGGCATGGTGGGTTCTCCAAATACCTGCACCGATTCAGATGCAAGGGGAGCCCATCGTGCCTCTGTGACCCCAATGCAGAGGAGTCAGTGGAACATCTCCTATTCGAATGCCCGATTTATGAGAGGGACAGGTACGAGACCGAAAGTAAGTTGGAGTCGAAAATTAATAAAGAAAGCGTTAGACAAATTTTGGAAAACAAAAAATTAAGGGAACTGTTTTTAGAATATGCCAACAGAGTCGCGACACAAGTGATAAGGCGAAACAAGGATGCCCGATGATTTTGTGTTTTACCCTATATGAAATATTTCTATCTAGAAAGGATATGGAGGTTAAAGCACAAAATCATCAAACATGACAGAAAAACTTTTTAAATATTCATTCGAAAAAATTAAAATTGAATATCCTTAACCTAAATAAAATCAGTTTATTTTTAAAAATTTTAGACAGTAAAAGAAAAACTTGATTAAAAAAAAAATAACAAAACGCCTTAAAAGATCTCTGACAACGTCAGGGGAACACAGCAGAGCAGGAGTGGGTTTTAGCGGGTTCAAGTCCCGAGCGTGGACTTCACTAGAAGAGACCTTTCAAGCTTCAAATTGAATATTTAATGTGCCAGTGACGATTTGGTGATCGCTACTGGTTTTTACCTTGGCGATCACAGAGATATCACTGAATATTCGCTTCTTGGTCGTCATGATGAAGTCAATTTCATTTCTGTTAGTACCATCGAGGCTTATCCACGTCCATCTCTTTGATGGCCGCTTCTGGAAACAGGAGTTCATTAAATGGATTTCTTCTTTTTCCATGAAGGCGACCAGCCGCTGCCTCCTATGGTTTCGCTGCCAATACTTACATGGCTCCACTCTCAACTCATCGCCGTTCCGTGCGCCCACCTTCGCGTTGAAGTCCCCCATAACAATGGTGAAGTATATTTCGAGGTATGTATGGCCTCGGATATCTCCTCATACAATGCCTCTGCTTCATCATCAGAATGTGTCGAGGTCGGTGCTTAAACCTGTATGACCTTCAGCGAATACCGGATGGTAATTCTGAATATAAGGTATGCTACCCTACTCGACACACTGTTAACTGTCATAACTTTGTTGATGAGGGACCTGTGGACGAGAAATCCAACACCACCCTGGGATTTACGCTCTCGTTCCCGCTAGAAGAGCATGTTGCCCGAATCTAGAACTATTGTATCCTGACCCTCTCTTCGGAGGTTAGATAATCCCAAGATTCAAGTGTATTTTGCTCAATTCTTCCTCCAGCTCCATGCGTTATAAGGGTAAGTACCCAGACCTTTCAAATTGTTTATGCGACGAGTGCGTGATTACTTCCGTCCAAGTAGATCAAATCGTGAATGGAAAAAAGGCGTAAAAATGATTATTTCGAAAATGTGTGCGAGTGCACCCGTAAATAAGAAAATACGGCTCTTTTTGTTTGATTATTTTTGTTTGTGATGGGATGTAATCGGTATTATTTTAAGAAAATCATTTTTTTATTAGGCATTAAAAAGCATAACATGAGATACAATTATGACATTTTTGCTTTATTTAATGAAACAAAAACTTAAGCAGGATTAGGTGTATTTTAATGAAATTTTACGTTCTTATGTTGGTTTATTGACTTTATTAATTGACAAAATATTGAACTTAATCGACACCAAAAAATTTTTTTTTGGTATAAAAGCCTCATTTTGAGTCAAAATGACACGGAAAAAATTGAGCGCATGTATCTTTACTTATAATATCCAAAACTGCAAAAAAAAAAATTTGACGTAATCGCACTTACGTCTTTGTTGATCTGGGGGTGCGGTTTGATATTTCGTTAGTTGCAATAGTTAGCTAGTCGTTTAAACATTTCTAGTAGTTGCTGTACCTACCTCTCTCCATTCCCGTGATCAGGTCCGCGTTTCGTTGCCCGAGTCCCGGTGAACGGGTTGTAGAACCCTATTTTTCAACTTAGAAAATTGATCTTTGACATTTTTTTTTAAATGTCGCCGATAGTCTCATACCATGTTTTATTTCATATTCGGCTAGCCCATGCGCAGTCCGATACAACGATACCTCGGACGTTCGATTAGCTCTCAGAAAAAATTTCGGCCCCGTTCCCAACCCAAAATTTCACACTTACATCGTTTGATATTTCGTTAGTTGCAATAGTTAGCTAGTCGTTTAAACATTTCTAGTAGTCGCTGTACCTACCTCTTTCCATACCCGTGATCAGGTCCGCGTTTCGTTGCCCGAGTCCCGGTGAACGGATTGCAGAACCCTATTTTTCAACTTAGAAAATTGATCTTTGACATTTTTTTTAAATACTGCCGATAGTCTCATACCAAGTTTTATTTCATATTCGTCTAGCCCGCGCACAGTCCTATACAACGATACCTCGCACGTTCGATTAGCTCTCAGAAAAAATTTCGGCCCCGTTCCCAACCCAAAATTTCACACTTACATCGTTTGATATTTCGTTAGTTGCAATAGTTAGCTAGTCGTTTAAACATTTCTAGTAGTCGCTGTACCTACCTCTTTCCATTCCCGTGATCAGGTCCTCGTTTCGTTTCCCGAGTCCCGGTGAACGGGTTGTAGAACGCTATTTTTCAACATAAAAAAATTGATTTTTGGCATTTTTTTAAATATTGCCGATAGTAGTATATTATTGGGCATTCTACCCCACCTGCCGTTCCTACGGCTCACTCCGTTCGCCTTCGTCACTGGTGGGGTAGAATTCCCAATAATATTTCTGATATCGATGGTTGTGGAATAGAATAGAATGTACAAAAATACTGGTTCGACGCCTATTCCACCTTTCAGTTCTAAAATTCAATGCCCAATAGTTCCTATTCCAAATTCGCGTTTTAAAACTAGTCTTACCTGTCGTTCCTTCGTTCACCTCTGTCAATTTCAGCTGAAAATTGGAGGGTACGTTTTGACGTTTCGTTTTAAGAAACACGAATTTGCGGTCCTGAGAAGAACCTTTTGTGATCACAACTCTGTTTCACTACACTACTTTACTGTCATTCTTTCACTACACATTTCACCACTACTGAATTTATTCCTAATTTAAATCTACATGAAACGTGGTAAGCTAAACTTCAGGACAGATTGTCTCATGTCTCTCCACAAAGTTTGAGATAGCGCATTACCGCAAAGGTTAAACACACACTCAGTTTTTGCAGCCAGAGTGGCACCAAGGACATCTGAATTTTAGGCTACCGTATACATTAAACTAAAACTTGGGACAGATTGTCACTATGTCTCTCCACAAAGTTAGAGATAGCGCTTTACCGCAGAGGTTAACGCACACTCAGATTATGTGTCGAGAACATCCGAAATTTTAATTTAATTTCGTTTCATATAGATGAAAATTTACACGTTTATTAAACAAGTAAATGCGTCGGCTGTCTGAACCGATGACCTAAACTTCAGGACAGATTGTCTCATGTCTCTCCACAAAGTTTGAGATAGTGCATTACCGCAAAGGTTCAACACACACTCAGTTTTTGCAGCCAGAGTGGCACCAAGGACATCTGAATTTTAGGCTACCGTATACATTAAACTAAAATTTGGGACAGATTGTCACTATGTCTCTCCACAAAGTTAGAGATAGCGCTTTTACCCCAGAGGTTCAACGCACACTCAGATTATGTGTCGAGGACATCCGAAATTTTAATTTAATTAAATTCACCCAGACGACACTACTTACTTGATAATGAACACGTTACGTCTGGTACTGATTGCTATCCAACCGCACGTCGCGCTGAGTTAAGGTGCATTTACACCATTATTTACCGTTCGGTGTGTGTACGTCCGATCAGTTTCGCTATATTGTATTCTTCCGGACAAAATTCATTAGCAGTTTTATTTGCTTGGAAATGAATAAAAATACGTAAGTGAATAAAGAAAATCATATATTTATATAAAGTTCATAAAATTGCTGAATAATTGAAATCTATACTAATATTATAAAGCTGAAGAGTTTGTTGTTTGGTTGAACGCGCTAATCTCAGGAAATACTGGTTTAAGTTGAAAAATTTCTTTTTGTGTAGCATAGTCCATTTATCGAGGAAGGCTGTATAACATCGTGCCACAACCAATAGGAGCCGAACAGCGGGGTGAAACCACGGGGATCAGCTAGTATTCTTATATCACTTTAAAAGTCCTATATTTCAAAGTGGTGGAATTATGTGGAAAAGGTTTTTACTGTTTTACCACAAAAGTAAATTTAAAACCCGATATAACTCGGTACTATTACAAAAGTACTAATTAGTAAAAAAAACATACACGATTTTCATTTTTTAATCCTGTATGATGCGGGTTCCGAGTTAGGACCGTTTTATGATAGTACCATTACTTAGGTGTAATAAAATCCTAATTTGAGTAACATTTACAGAAATTTGTAAGCGTCATTTTTGTTCGGTTTTGAAGTCAAAATGCTCCTTAGTGCGACGTTGGAATCGACCGTATCAGATGATTGTTACGAGTGAGTGTAAATGAGTCTTTACAGTCTGTGAAACTGCAAAATTGCAAGTAGCAATAATTTGCTGACCATATGTTGTTGTATGTAAGGTGTCCATGGGAACCATAATAATAATATGCATGATAAGCACTACGCTTGTTGCGCACATAGTTTAAATTTGTCTTATACAGGACTTCCTATGTTCATAAAATAGGTACTTCAGTTTCGGTACGGCACACTCATCTTGGAAATTACTTTATTGTAATAACCTTTATGACTTTGTAGTTACAATAAATAAATGTGTATAAAAATATTTTTAATGACTAACTTTTTTGTCTAGGGATTGTTTAAAAATACTATTTATATTGTAAAAATTGTAAGATATCAATATAACTTCTACTATATACGATTTTATTAATATACTATACTTATATTTCTATTACAGATGATGGTTTGATATTTGCAGTTTGACTGCAACATACTCGTATTACGTAATAAACTAGTTTTGTTACGCGTATCCGTTCAAAACTTTTCTACACATAAATTATCTCGAATGTAACTTATTGATTGATGACGCTGGCGTCATCCCTATATGATCAAAGTACAGGTTAAATTCTACTCTGCAAACAGGATTGTGAATACCCCTGGTATAAATAGGCTTATGTATATTTCCAGGTTTCAGGTTCGAATCCCTATCGCAATCCCTTTTCCTATAAGTTAATAATTAAGTTAATAAATTCGTGCAGCAAGCGTTAGTACTACCTTAAATATTATAATTATATAATAAAGTATAATCACCAAATATTTGTTCCAGATTTTTCACATGCGTCTTAAAAAATCTATTATTTTACAACCGTGCATAATGATGTCTTGTTATTATTTTTTAAATAAACAAACATACAGAAATTACATAAATAGTAGTAATCATAGATACCTAAGCAAGGTACCGGACAAATGCTGGTTTTATATTTCATTTCTCACGATAAAATTGCATTTTGACGGAATCAATATTATGATTTAAATGGACGTAACTGACATAAGTTAGTAATACAATTGTAATACTAAGATTTAAGGTTTAATTTGTAATGAGGTTAAATTTGCTGAGATGGTATTTTTCTTTACTTAAATTCGATTAATTTATATGAAAATTCACATTCGCTCCAACGTCTTCTAGTGACAAGCTCCACTTAAGTTTATTGTTAATTACGAATACCGAATACTTCTATAAAATGTACGTAAGTATTTTTTTTAAAATAATTATGTTATTTCAGTGTCCTTGTGTTTCATAAGTCGAGCGTTCAATTGTTCTAATCTTCTTTACAGACTTTTTTTATTTGAAATTAATTGTTGTCTACTCGATTACAGGTCTGACTCCGAATCTGAATACCCACGTCGCGCACCTGAGGCTGCAAAGGTGCAGTCCAAAAAGAAATCTCCTAAGCGTAAAGCTTCTGAGAGCACCTCCACCTCGCAATCGGAATCTAAATCAAGGTAATTTCTATTATTTCTTGTCTTTAGGTATTTATGTATTTTATTCCAATAGGAGTGTTATACGTTAGTAGTGGATTTATTTCTATACTTAAAACCACACCACAATCCAATGATTCATAATTCCATTGGTTCTTTTTTGATAGAACGTTTACAAGGTGCTGTTATTGTAATGATAATGTACTTATATTATTTTATTTTTACAGTAAAAAACAACCACAACAACATCGCTCGGACCTCTTCGGCTTGGAGGATAGCGAGCAACGCGCACCAGCAACCGGCGGCGAGGAGCTCACGTCGTCTCTCGTGAGCAGAGTTGCTAACGGGAAGTTGCGGCGGACGGCGCCGTACATTGAGGGTGACTTTTACGTGGAGGTAAAAGTATACAATAAGTCCGATGCAGCGTCCACGACTCCACTTGAACGGTGGAAGAAAGCCTTAGTTGCACTTAAAGTGCAAATTAATAAAGACACTCCGCAGTGGGACGCGCTGCAGACATTTATGAGACGGGTCTATGTAGTTTTTCAAGACTCGGAGCCCGTGTTTTACAGTGACAACATAAATATAAAATAATATAATAATTATATATACTTTATATTTTTGTTAACAGTTTATTCTAAGGTTAGGTTAAAATTATAAGTCTTTGATCATTAGTATCTTTTGTTTGTGCTGTTAATCTAAAACTTACTCTATTTTACGTGGACATTAGGTCTAATAATATACAAAAATGCCTTTCTGTACTGTTTGCAATACATCCGTTGAGCGCAGTCAGTGGACAGGTCACCTACGCAGTACTAATCATAAAAACAAAAATATTTCGTATTTTTGCGAAGGTGTTGAAATAATACATTCTGCATTTCGTAATCGTATAGCTTCTTATAGAATTGTCGATCCGTCTGAGAATTATTCTCTAGATCCATTTCTTAACAATATTTGGAGCAAAATTAAAACGTTAATTGACATGTCTCTTAAAGAACATACTTCTCTAAAAGTTAATTTCGAATATTTTGCTTTGTTTTTAATGTTTAAAAATGATTCTCAAGAGATGAAATCATTTGCCACAAAAAACGTTACTATACATCAGAATTATAAATTTGATTCATTATTGTCTCAAGTAAAAAACACTTTAACAAAAAAGATAGAAGAATTTCAGGACCGAGACAGTGGATGGACATTCTTGAGCAGTTCTCATTTGGAAATAAATGTTAACAAATATCAGCCTTTGCGCGGTTCAGGCTTTATCGAATTGCCGTCTGCAATAAAATCGAAAAAAGCATGTGTTAATATCCACAATAATGACGAATATTGTTTTTTATGGTCTGTTGTTGCTGCTTTATAGCCAGCTAAGAGTCATCCTGAAAGAGTATCTTCTTACCCTGATTTTCGTAATGTGTTAAATGTAGAGGATATATCATTTCCAGTGAATTTCTCAGATATTGCGCGATTCGAAGTGAATAACCCCGAAATTTGCATTTACATTTATGGTTTAAAAAATAATACCGTTATAGGACCGCTTTACAAACCAAAAACCTTGAACGGAAAGGTGATTCATTTACTTTATTTAGAAAGAGATGATTTATCACATTACTGTCTCATTAAAGACTTGCCGCGACTTGTTAAAAATCAAATAACAAAACACCACAGTAAACTGTACTTTTGTGACATTTGTTTAATGTTTTTTAATTCATGCGATGATCTTAGTTCGCATAGTTGTGGAGGTGTCGCCACTGAACTACCTCCAATGGGTTCTTTTATACAGTTTAAAAATTATAATAGAAAGCAAATTGTACCATTTGTTATATACGCAGATTTTGAGACAATGCTAGAACGGTATGAATCTTGTGACCCTGACCCTACTAAGGCGAGTACTATAACGCGACAGCGACATGTGCCTGTAGCTTTCGCTTATCATATTACGTGTACGCTGGACGAAAGCCACAATCGTTACGTTTCTTATCGCGGTTCGGATTGTGTATCAAATTTTGTGAAGTCTATCTATACAGATGCACAAAAAATTTACGATATTTTAAAAAATAATGCTCCTATGATTTACTCAAATGATAATGCTCACGACTTTGAAAACGCGATAACATGTTATATTTGTGAGCAGTTCTTGTTTGGCGATAGGGTTCGCGATCATTGTCACTTGACTGGTAAATATCGTGGCGCAGCTCATAGTTATTGTAACTTACAATACAAACTACCTACATTTTTGCCAGTATTTTTTCATAATTTGTCCGGATACGATTGCCACCTTTTCATAAAAGAATTAGGTGAAGCTCCTGGATCTATTAAAGTGATACCTAAAACAAAAGAAAACTATATTTCATTCACTAAATTTATTCCGATTTCTACCGGGGAAAGCATCCAGGTCCGGTTTGTAGATTCTTTCAAGTTTTTAGGAACTAGCTTAGAAAAGTTGGTTAATACCATGAAAAAACAAGAATTTAAACAATTAAAATCTTATTTTCCTAATAAAAAACAATTTAACCTACTGACTCGTAAAGGAGTGTATCCATATGACTATATGTCTCAATGGGAACGTTATGAAGATATATGTTTACCATCTAAAAAATATTTTTTTAACTCCATAACTAATGAGACAGTGACCGACGAAGACTATGAACACGCTCGGTCTGTTTGGTCAGTATTTAATATTCAAAACATGGGTATGTACACAGATTTGTATCTCAAAACAGATGTTCTATTGCTAACAGATGTATTTGAAAATTTTCGAAAAACTTGTAAACTACATTACAATCTCGATCCCGCGTTCTATCTTACAGCACCAAGTCTATCTTTTGATGCAATGCTTTTAAAAACAGGAGTTAAATTAGAATTGATTAGTGATATTGAAATTTTTAGAATGATACAAAAAGGTATTCGAGGAGGTGTTTGTATGTGTTCTAAAAGACATGTCAAAGCCAATCATAAATATTTAGATACTTACGATCCAACACGTCCAAATTCATTTATCATATATTTAGATTGTAACAACTTATATGGTTATAGCATGTGTCAATCCCTACCCTATTCCGATTTTAAATTTATGAATAGACAAGAAATTGATTTTTTACAATTGAACTTAGCAAACATCAGTGATACTGCGGAAAACGGTTACATTCTTGAGGTTGATTTAATATATCCGGAGAATTTGCACATGCAACACAATGACTTTCCCTTTTGTCCAGAAAAATGCTTGCCACCTGGTGGTAAGAATAAAAAGCTAATACCTAATTTGTACGATAAATATCACTATGTTATTCATTACGTACATTTAAAAAAATGTTTACAGCACGGTTTAGTATTAAGAAGAATCCATCGCGCTATTATATTTAAGCAAAGTTGTTTTTTAAAGCAGTATATTGATATTAACACCCAGTTACGTCAAAAAGCAGAGTCAACGTTTGAACAAGACTTTTTCAAATTATTAAACAATAGTATTTTCGGAAAGACTTTGGAAAATAATGAACATCGAATAGACGTAAAGTTAGTAAACAAGTGGTGTGACTCAAACAATAAAACAAAAAAGACTACTTGTGCTGAAAAATTGATAGCCAGCCCATATTTTCATAGCGCCTCTGTATTTTCTGATGATCTAGTGGCAATCCAAATGAAGCCTGTGCGTATTATACTTAATAAACCAATTTACATAGGGTTTGCAGTATTAGAATTGTCTAAGACTCACATGTACGACTTTCACTACTCTATCATAAAACCTTTTTATGGTAACCGAATTGAATTGTGCTATACTGACACAGATAGTCTAGTATATGATGTACAGAGTAATGATGTTTATAAAGACTTCAAGCTCCATTTTCTAAAATATTTAGATACCAGCAATTATGACTGTAGCAATGAGTATAACTTACCAATTATTAATAAGAAGGTTCCAGGACTATTTAAGGATGAAATGGGGGGCAACATTATCAAAGAATTCGTAGGACTGCGCTCAAAGCTTTATTGTATTAAAACGTTAAACAAAACAATTCAAAAGGCAAAAGGTACAAAAAAATGTATTACCAAAAAATTAAATATGTTAGACTATAAAAATGTTTTGTACAATTGCAATGTTATTCGCAAAAAAAATGTATTGTTTAGATCAATAAAACATGAAATATTCACTCAGGACGTAAATAAAATAGCACTTTCGAGCAATGATGATAAACGAATGCTATCGTTTGATAAAGTTTCTACTTTAGCCTGGGGTAACGCAACTATATTTATGTAATGCATTACCACAATTTAAATGTAATTACAGTAGTTACATTTTTAATATGTATTTTATTGATTGTAAATGATAAAACTTATGACGTCCTGAATGGATAGTTAGATAATCTTTCAACCTACCTACTGTGTTACCTACTATTATAAAATGATTGTTATTCTTTTAATGTGAATAATGTAATATTTTTGTGTAATGTAATTCAAATAGTATCGACAGAAGTTACTTTGAACCTGACTTTATTATGTATGCAATTCTAAAATGTGTGTATTCTTGGTGTCCCTTGTACTAGTTAGAGCTAAACAGTGTTTAAGAATACTACAGTGTTTAGGAATACTCTATACAACCTTAGGTACCTATATAGGTCTTATATAAGTTTACTTTTATTGATACTTATGTACACCTACTAAATATAATTATACTTAAATAAATAATATTTTATGTTCATAAATCTGTTTCATTTCTATTCCTGATTGATAACAATGCACCTAAGGTACATCAACAGATGTTTTGATCCAGGCTCATATTTGCTAATTTTTTCAGAGTATTATTTTTATATTTAATAAAATAATGACGAAAAAAAACATAAAAACAAAATCCAGACCGGAACAAATACTTAATGTTCCGTGCGGGAATCGAACCCGCGACACTGAATTTGGCACATTCATATACTAATACTTACCATTGTGACGCGATGACGAGCTCATAACCAATGCGCCAAATGTGTCGTCGAAATTGTGACAAAATACTGGATCGCTTTGAAGATGCATGCGCGGTGTAGAATTTGACACCGAACAGGTGCTCGGGCACGAGTTCAAACATGTTGAAACTTGAAATTGGTTAGCAGTAATAAAGCAAGTACTAAGCAAAATTATATACGTATGTATAAAATCTATACAATTCCTGATGACTAAGCACGCGCCGGCACAGGCGCGCTGCATTGAGAAATACAACACTTATCAGGTGTTCGCGCTGTCTACAAGGATACAGGTTCAAACTTGTCGAATTCAATTGTACTGTACAGACTATGGTTACACCAGAATATTCATACATCATAAGCAATATTGATAGTCTGTCATTTCATTACGCAGTCACTTGTTGGAGTGGACACATCGGTTCAAAGCAAATAATTCGTAAGTATATTCTGTTTTGTGTATCTTTATAAATTTCCTCTTTTGTTATAAAATTAAATAATATTAATGACTATTTTGTTTATTTCAGATCATCAAAAATGTGTGATTCTCCAGATATTATCGACTACTCACAATACGCTCAACGTTTTCCGACCCCGAGTTTAAGCTGGCATATCCCAGATTTCTCAGAACAACAAAATCCTCTCAACATGGATTCTAGGGCAAGACAAGACTGCAGACCTGTCAACAAGAAGCCTCGAACAAGGCGGGAGTGTCTAAAACAGAAGTCATCTCTACCTACAAGTCAATCATTCGTCATAAACAATGAGAAGAAAAAAGGTTTACGACTGATCCAGGTACAAGTGTTGGATATCAGCGAACAACAAGAACCTACAAGTGACAATCATGACGTGGTAATGTTAAGTGCTCAATATGTAGTGACTGAATCGGAGGACCATGTTATGGACGAGACGCATGCGTTAATTAATAAAATATCAAAAAATCTTTGTGGGGATAGATGTTATTATTAACTGGTATCATTATTTTGTAAGTGTCTACTTTATAAGTTGTTGTATTTAATTTGTAGTAATAAGCAGTAATAAATTATGTAAGTTATATCATAATTATTAATGGGTACTTATATTATTGTTAGGAATGTATGACGTATAGGTATGTGTAAACGTTTTAAGTTTTTATATTGTATAAGTTTTGAATATATAAATATTCACTATAATTAATATAATTTTAGTAAGTATAATATAATTATTCAATATAAGTTTTAAATTCTATATATTGTAATAAACTACATAAAAATAAATTGTTTCATTATTTAAATTGTTTTTTTTTTGTATTATCATTAATTTATTTATACTCGAACTCTAAATTAGCTCTAGTGTAATGATAATAATTGTAGGTTATTTGCTTTCAGTATTTTTATTAGAATAATTCGTTTAAAATCATGTTATATTTGCATTTTTATCATAAATTCATAAGAAATATCATTTTGCTGCAGCTAATTTAAAGTCTGTTATGTAGGTTACCCTGATTATAATAAATAAAACACTCTTATTAGATAGACATTTTTATTAAATGTTGAACACAATAATAATTAAAACAAATTAAATACAGACATATTATTATAAAAATACCACTTCCTTATACAGACAGCATTATTCAATGTACAATTCATTTTATGATTCACACAATTAAAATCAGTTTTATTTTTACAAAACTTTCTTTTTAATTCTGAAAAATTAGGACATCCCTTCTCACCTATGTCGATCACTTTACAGTTTGTACATAACTCTTTAATCCACTTAATCTTTTCCAAACCCTTCGTGATAATTTTTTTGTTTTCTAAGTATGGTAAAATAACGCGTTGAAACTCTTTGTAGTCTATGTAGCCCTCGCTCCAGTAAATTCCTCGATTTCTTTCTAGCCACCTCACCTGTTTTTTTTCTTCTTGTGTTAGGTAATGGAATGAATATGGTGGTTTTACCAAGAACGTCTGTGTATGATCCTGACTCGCAATGGTCAATTCTTTGACAATAAAATTATTTATAGAATCTTTAAATCCTTGGAGTTCCACTATAATAGTATCCGCCTTCATGATATCTTCTTAACAATGTTACTTAATGGTTTGTATTCAACAATGCAATCGTTCAGAATGAGACAGTATGCTGAAGTTTGATCTGGTATCTCTGAATCACTCTCAATTTCTACTCTCACATCTACAACCGGACCTGTCTTTAGATTATCCGCTTGTCTAGAGCAATCAATGACAAACAGCGGTGCTAAATCTCTAAACTGTTTTTCGCTTAATATGGGCTCCGGACGACGTCCGTAATACGACTGTTGAAATCTGGTGTATTGCTCGTATAATAAAGCGATTCTGTTATTAGCAAAACTCACATTTAAGTTTTCATACGGAAAATAAGTTGAATTGAGATATACTCTAACGTTTCGAACATGACAGTGATCGAATTGAGACATGTCCGAACTTGCATTGCTTTTCCTATTTGTCTGTAGTCCGATAATAATGTATCTTGGTTTTTCTATTTGAGATGAAGTTTTGATAGACCAGGTATGTTTTGTAGTTTTAGGTAAAGCTGGATATTCGTACAGATCCCAATTTCTGTATATCATTTGAAGTGGACGATCTTTTTCTAATACTTTTAACAAACCAATTTTTTCTTTGTCTGATACTTTAACATGCGGTACGCGCCATATGATTTTGTTGATCTGAACATCATCTACTACTTCGCCAGTATTAAGTTTTACAGCGTTCAAATTAGTATTACTTCGTAACAATATCAGTTCATGTCTACTATTTATTACAACTTTTTTAAAATCTTCAGCAAACCCAAGGAGGTTACGAAGTGGTATAGAAGCTGAAAATCTTCCTCCATCAACATTTTTTATGCCATCAATATTCCACCCCCAAGCATTAGACGTTTTTGATTCACTTTCGTTCATTGAAATTAGTGATTTCATGGTTGTTGTTATACCAGCATTTTTTATTTTATCAATCTCCACTCCATTTAGCTCATACCTAATGTCTTGAAACAAGTAGAGTAGAGCATTGTTCGTGAAATTAACACTAGCGGCTTTGTCCTTCGAATCTTTTTTGCTTACGATTACAGTTCCTTCCAAATATAGGGTGCTAGCTGATGGTAATATGTATAAGTCCTGTTGATTGATGGGTATGCGGATTTCATCGTTCCTGTTGAAACTCGTTACATATGGTTTGTAGGAATGAAATTCGATTCCTTCTATAGTATTATCAAAGGTCGGAGCTGATAAAACGTCTAAGATATTCATTTTAGCAATCCGATCGCTCTAAGAAATGCTTTATTGTCTTTTGTTAATTTTATTTTCTTCTTATTTCCTATCTTCTTAGATAGAGGTCTTATTTGATAGGTAGCTTGAGCAGAACTGATATTCTTTACTTGTTGAGACACATTTTTATTGTAATCAATCATTTTTTTCTTCTAAGATGTAAATATACCTGCACTTCTTCACCACGTAAATTGATTAATCGTTTGTTTATATCCAATAGCCTGATATGTATGCAGCTTATGTTGTTTTGATTGATTGGAAAGTAAATTGCGTTCTTCGGGATTTCTATGATCCTGTAACCAGGTGGCACATTGAGTGCAAATTCGTGAATAATGTGGCTTGGTTCACCGTTTATGTATGAACCGCTTACAATATCACATTCAATCCTGACTACGGTCGTAGGTAGAATGTTGACTGGAGACTGTGACACATGCAATTTATTTGCTTTCAAGATTTGTTTGTTGAATCCTAAAAGTCTTCCAAAAGAGTCTTCTTTTATAAAGTTAACGTCTTTTGTACAGAAGATAGTAGTTTTCAAAGTATTATTATTGCACTGTAACTTAATCGATGCATCTTTTATTTTGGATTTTAAATAATCATTGATATCTTGCAACTCATAAGTACCCTCTGGTATTTCAATAACTTCGTTAGAACCATAATAGAATCTATTATTACTTTTATCAATGTTTGGAATAGCATTAAATGTTGAAAAGTGCAATAATGCACACTCATACTCTCCATCTAGTTGTAACGTATTGGGATAGTACGTAGATAACACTGACGAGTTTCCAGTTATAGACAAAGTGAGTGACATCTTGTAAATGATTGAAATTAAAGAAAAGCATATAATTTATAACATAATTTTATTCCAAAAAGTCGACAAGTATTCTAAACATAAATGACCGCAATTTACCGAATTAAATGTTTGATATCTTGTATAGTTATAAAACACATTACAATTTTTGAAATATCGTATCAACTCCATAGGTGGTTTTAAATTTCCATAACTATCAAAATATTCACAATAATTGTAAACTTTGACATAAGCTACCCAATGCGTTCCATTGTTCTTAGAATCATCTAAGTTAACGATACCACATTCAATCTGTTTCGGCTTCTTAGGTAACCGATCCTTCATATATACCCCACGGAAATATGGTATGTCTCTTGAGTACTTTTGAATGTCCACATTAGTTAGAGGGCGATCGGGCAGCATATTTTTCAGTTTTTTGAAGATGTTATAAACAGGCCTTTACCACTTTTATACGGCTTTATGTATAATCCCTTGCCCACCATTAAAGCCTCCATAGCTTTATTGTGACGTTCCGATTCTTGTAAATGTTGTTTGCTGGCTTTGTAATCATTAACGGTTTTTGCAATACCCGCTGCACCACCAGCTAAAGTTCCTAAAGCCGATAAACCAGCGAAAATTGGGATCAAAGGCAGAATTCCTCCAGTCTTTGGTAGAGGTATTACTCGTGGTACCCGAATTCGATGACATGCGTTTGGAAATATTTTTTTTGCTGCTAAGTATGCTGCTTTTATCAAAGTCTTATTATCGCTGCATTTGAGTTTCTTAATTTTTGATTTTATTTTTGAAACTAAGCTTTTAAATGTTTTGACCCCAGATCCAGACTTCAGTTTGGCTTTCATGACTTTGCTCACTAGCCAAGAGCTTAGTTTTTCACCTTTCCCCGCATCTTTTGATTTCAATCTTTGTTTAGCCATATTAAGTAGTTGTAAATCAGCTTTGTGACGATTTGTTAAATCTGGATGGTTTGCATATGCAATGTCGTGGTGCATACAAGCTTCGTCTAGCTTATTTACACCTCGGTCACCTCGTGCTAAGCGTTTCTGTAGTTTAGTACCTGGTCCGCAGTAATTGTAGCCAGGCAAATGAACTTCAAATGGTAAATTATTAATTATGTCGTTGACTAGTCCACCACCCTGCATTACTCAAAGTATAATGACAGAAATAAAAAAAGGAAATGATTATATTATAATATCTTAGCTCGTTATTGCAGCTTTTTCAATCCAACTGTTTTCTGCGCTATTAAGACCTAACCATTTGACATACAATTTATTACCTTTCTTTTTCAAAACCTTTTCTATCAAATAAACATCAGGATAATTCGATTTTTGAAGTTCTTGCTCGTAAAAACTTCCTAATATGTTTTGTTTTCGCTGATCTTCTAAGTGATATGTTACTGGTAAGGTTTTATTAACCTTTTTTATAACAAATAATTCAGTGGACCAATTAGGAGTGTAACCTTTCTCAAAATTATGTTTATATTTACTTATGCGAACACAATCACCAACTTTAAATTTAGGCTTCCATTGAACTGAATCATGTTTATTTGTTTTTGTTATTATTTTTTTAATTACTGATTCATTGGATTTATTCACATCAACTGGTTTAAATTGAATAGTGCGATGTTTTGTGTTATTATATTTATTCAATATATCTTCCAATGGTAGACCAAACCACTTGTAATTCCCGTTAAGGCTAAAATATTTATATAATTGATTTTTCAAGGTTCTAATAAGTCTCTCTACAATTGATGCCTTTTTAGTGGAGAACGATGAGTAATGGTTTATGTTGTGCTTCTTCATAAGCATTTGAAAAGTGCTGTTGTAAAATTCAGTTCCCTTATCGGTTTGTAAGTTAACAGGTTTTTTACGAGTATTAAGCAATATGTCTTCAAAAGCACGAGTAACATCAAATTTATTTTTTGATTTTATCGGTTTAGCCCACGCATACTTCGAGAAGCAGTCAATGACCACTAAAATGTAATTGTAACCTTTGTTAGACTTCTTCAGGTTTTGCATGTCCATTAAATCCGCTTGCCATAAATCGTGAATTCCTTTCAAAATAACAGAACGCCGGAGAAAATTTCGTCGTGCCGCTTTGTGTATTTCATTTACAATTTGCTCTTTTGCCATTACAGAGTTTTCTGAAGTATTTTGTCTACACCTGCTTTGGGGTCAAACTTATCTTGCAATTGAGTTAAAACCTCTGGTATCCTTGCTTTTAAAGTAGCTTGAACTGTATTCTGTGCGTCTCTTATGATTTGAGAACGCAATGATCCGATTAGCTTATTTACTTCTTTCAACGTATTCGCATTTATCAGATCTACATAACTCTTATTCACAGCGTCATCAGCTTCTATGGGTGATCTAATTCCTCTCAATCTAGTCGATTTTAAATCAAATTCTCCACTTTCTGATTTAATCAATGCATTTTCATTAAACTCGAACAGTTCTGATAAACGCATTCTTTTGTGAACATGATGACCAAATTTATCTATATTCATTATGACTGTATTTACAGAATGAAAGCTTCAAGTAAAATGAAAACAATATTTATTTTTCAAGATATTTATTTACTTATTAAATGACCTTCACGTAGTTCCTCTATGATGGATAATATTTCGTTATCTACTCCTGTATTTCCAGCTTCACGAGACGCTATAAGTAGCTTTAATCTTTCAACTAACTCGTTAGGATCATCCCAATATATGTAATCAGTATCTTTATTAACTTTTTTCAACATTAGCAAGCCTTTCCCTTTAGGTATATTAATTTTTTCTGTTAAATCGTTTTGCAATGTAAATAAAGGTTTTATTACATCCATATACTTTTTTCCCTTGTTACTCTTAATAGCTTTTTTCGGATCATAGTCACGTCTATGAGCATTTGTATGTAGTAACATCAACTTATAATTTTGTTTATCGTCTTCAGTAACCAAACTTAAATCGGGATCTTTTTTCAGCAGCAGTTGTTTTAAACCGGATGTATTTTTATATTTATTACCAGCCACGATTATAAATTGATCGTTAATTATTATGGGAGCAGAACCTAACATCAGTTTATCGCGTTCTACTCTGACCCCAAATGGAATGTCTGACAACGCTTCTGAAGATACTGACCAGGATGATGTATTTTGATTTTGATCAACTATTGATTCATACGAAGAGTCACTGTAAAATTCAGATTCATCTTCATCCCTTTCTGATCCTTCTTTCTGCAAAGTTTCATCTATAAAAGGGACTTCAGAATCTTCATTTTCAATAGCACGTGGACAAGGGGTTTGCTTGCTAGCTTTAGCAATTAAGTTCAGAGGTTCTGTTACAGGCTTAAAAACTGTATCCAGCGCTTGCTTAGTATCAATCTCAAAATTTCGCATTTTGCGTACTTTCTTCTTTACAGCTTCTGCAGCATTTACAATTTGTCTTTTCAATGATTTATCCATATTAGTAAAATTGACCCTATTCGGTGTAGCGTCGTGTGAAGAATAGTGAAGTCGTGTAGATGCAGTCTTTTATATTTGTATCCTTAATCAAAGACTACGAAAGTGTCAAACTTATTTCTATAACAACCTTTATTTTTGAAGCAATCTTTATTAATTACGACATAATTGAATGGTTCACTCCATATTTTTGAACACATTTCACGAAATTCACTCCAGCTCATGTCAGTATTGACGTGTTCTTCATAAACATGTCTCATATTAATTTCATCTTGTTTAAAAAGTACGATTAGGTTCGCGTTGTCTCTTATCAACTGTTTAGGAATTTTACTATATGATTGATTTAGATAAAAACAATCTATAAACTTATGTCTTCCCATTGCAAAATAATCACGCATGTTGCTTTGATTTTCACAAGCCACATCGTCAAATATAATTACAGAATTCGATTTTGCGTTGTGAACACTAAGTACTTGCTCATTTTCATGATACTTATGAAATGTAATGCCCGGTACACGTTGCAAAACTTTTTCTAAAAAAATGTATTTAGGTTGTTGCACGGTTTTCGAATATACATAAACATTTTGAAATCTTACACCATTCTCATGCAAAAGAAGGCCAATTAATAAATTGGTTTTTCCACAATTTGACGGCCCGCAAATAATGCATCGTATGGATTTAGGTAATAATTCTCCATGCCGAAAGCCAGATTCCTCCCGAGTCTGAACGCAGAGTTTGTTTACATGTAACGATTGTGGTTGTTTTACAAATTTCATGGTGACTCATTGAAACGGTTTATCAATAATGGGTCAATTAAACAATTACATAAACATTTATACGGCGTGATGAGATAATATTTACTCAAGGTAACACGGTATCAAGGTAGCAAGGTAAACTGAGGTAGCAAGGTAGTTGATTCTATGAAACGATTTACACAAAAAATATGTCTCCACTACAAAAAGTACTACAGCTCCATCTATGACACATCGGATGAACTAACAAATCCTACATCGCGCAAGCAAAGTTTTCCTCGTCTTAAGGCTATAAGAACCGTCTGGTACCGTTATAAAAAATGTGTTGTTTACCAAGAATCCTGCTATGATATTGAGCGGTAATTCGTGTTTCTTAAAACGAAACGTCAAAACGTACCCTCCAATTTTCAGCTGAAATTGACAGAGGTGAACGAAGGAACGACAGGTAAATTCTATTCCACAACCATCGATATCAGAAATATTATTGGGAATTCTACCCCACCAGTGACGAAGGCGAACGGAGTGAGCCGTAGGAACGGCAGGTGGGGTAGAATGCCCAATAATATACTACTGCCGATAGTCTCATACCAAGTTTTATTTCATATTCGGCTAGCCCATGCGTAGTCCGATACAACGATACCTCGGACGTTCGATTAGCTCTCAGAAAAAATTTCGGCCCCGTTCCCAACC
Organism: Agrotis exclamationis; assembly: GCA_950005045.1. Classification (NCBI taxonomy): domain Eukaryota; kingdom Metazoa; phylum Arthropoda; class Insecta; order Lepidoptera; family Noctuidae; genus Agrotis; species Agrotis exclamationis. The sequence continues at coordinate 123,213 of OX465445.1, forward strand.
CAAAATTTCACACTTACATCGTTTGATATTTCGTTAGTTGCAATAGTTAGCTAGTCGTTTAAACATTTCTAGTAGTCGCTGTACCTACCTCTTTCCATTCCCGTGATCAGGTCCGCGTTTCGTTGCCCGAGTCCCGGTGAACGGGTTGCAGAACCCTATTTTTCAACTTAGAAAATTGATCTTTGACATTTTTTTTTAAATGTTGCCGATAGTCTCATACCAAGTTTTATTTCAGATTCGGCTAACCCGCGCACAGTCCTATACAACGATACCTCGCACGTTCGATTAGCTCTCAGAAAAATTTTCGGCCCCGTTCCCAACAATTATCAATATCAAATGATGTATCTATCGGCAACATTTAAAAAAAAATGTCAAAGATCAATTTTCTAAGTTGAAAAATAGGGTTCTACAACCCGTTCACCGGGACTCGGGCAACGAAACGCGGACCTGATCACGGGAATGGAAAGAGGTAGGTACAGCGACTACTAGAAATGTTTAAACGACTAGCTAACTATTGCAACTAACGAAATATCAAACGATCAAACGATGTAAAAGTGAAATTTTGGGTTGGGAACGGGGCCGAAATTTTTTCTGAGAGCTAATCGAACGTGCGGGGTATCGTTGTATAGGACTGTGCGCGGGCTAGCCGAATATGAAATAAAACTTGGTATGAGACTATCGGCAACATTTAAAAAAAAATGTCAAAGATCAATTTTCTAAGTTGAAAAATAGGGTTCTGCAATCCGTTCACCGGGACTCGGGCAACGAAACGCGGACCTGATCACAGGTATGGAAAGAGGTAGGTACAGCGACTACTAGAAATGTTTAAACGACTAGCTAACTATTGCAACTAACGAAATATCAAACGATGTAAGTGTGAAATTTTGGGTTGGGAACGGGGCCGAAATTTTTTCTGAGAGCTAATCGAACGTCCGAGGTATCGTTGTATAGGACTGTGCGCGGGCTAGCCGAATATGAAATAAAACTTGGTATGAGTCTATCGGCAACATTTAAAAAAAAATGTCAAAGATCAATTTTCTAAGTTGAAAAATAGGGTTCCACAACCCGTTCACCGGGACTCGGGCAACGAAACGCGGACCTGATCACAGGTATGGAAAGAGGTAGGTACAGCGACTACTAGAAATGTTTAAACGACTAGCTAACTATTGCAACTAACGAAATATCAAACGATGTAAGTGTGAAATTTTGGGTTGGGAACGGGGCCGAAATTTTTTCTGAGAGCTAATCGAACGTCCGAGGTATCGTTGTATCGGACTGCGCATGGGCTAGCCGAATATGAAATAAAACATGGTATGAGACTATCGGCGACATTTAAAAAAAAATGTCAAAAATCAATTTTCTAAGTTGAAAAATAGGGTTCTACAACCCGTTCACCGGGACTCGGGCAACGAAACGCGGACCTGATCACGGGAATGGAGAGAGGTAGGTACAGCGACTACTAGAAATGTTTAAACGACTAGCTAACTATTGCAACTAACGAAATATCAAACGATGTAAGTGTGAAATTTTGGGTTGGGAACGGGGCCGAAATTTTTTCTGAGAGCTAATCGAATGTGCGAGGTATCGTTGTATAGGACTGTGCGCGGGCTATCCGAATATAAAATAAAACTTGGTGTAAGATTATCGGCAACATTTAAAAAAAAATGTCAAAGATCAATTTTCTAAGTTGAAAAATAGGGTTCTGCAACCCGTTCACCGGGACTCGGGCAACGAAACGCGGACCTGATCACGGGAATGGAAAGAGGTAGGTACAGCGACTACTAGAAATGTTTAAACGACTAGCTAACTATTGCAACTAACGAAATATCAAACGATGTAAGTGTGAAATTTTGGGTTGGGAACGGGGCCGAATTTTTTTCTGAGAGCTAATCGAACGTGCGAGGTATCGTTGTATAGGACTGTGCGCGGGCTAGCCGAATATGAAATAAAACTTGGTATGAGACTATCGGCAACATTTAAAAAAAAATGTCAAAGATCAATTTTCTCAGTTGAAAAATAGGGTTCTGCAACCCGTTCACCGGGACTCGGGCAACGAAACGCGGACCTGATCACGGGAATGGAAAGAGGTAGGTACAGCGACTACTAGAAATGTTTAAACGACTAGCTAACTATTGCAACTAACGAAATATCAAACGATGTAAGTGTGAAATTTTGGGTTGGGAACGGGGCCGAAAATTTTTCTGAGAGCTAATCGAACGTGCGAGGTATCGTTGTATAGGACTGTGCGCGGGCTAGCCGAATATGAAATAAAACTTGGTATGAGACTATCGGCAACATTTAAAAAAAAATGTCAAAGATCAATTTTCTAAGTTGAAAAATAGGGTTCTGCAACCCGTTCACCGGGACTCGGGCAACGAAACGCGGAACTGATCACGGGAATGGAAAGAGCTAGGTACAGCGACTACTAGGAATGTTTAAACGACTAGCCAACTATTGCAACTAACGAAATATCAAAAGATGTAAGTGTGAAATTTTGGGTTGATAACGGGGCCGAAAATTTTTCTGAGAGCTAATCGAACGTGCGAGGTATCGTTGCATAGGACTTTGCGTGGGCTAGCCGAATATGAAATAAAACTTGGTATGAGACTATCGGCAACATTTAAAAAAAAATGTCAAAGATCAATTTTCTAAGTTGAAAAATAGGGTTCTGCAACCCGTTCACCGGGACTCGGGCAACGAAACGCGGACCTGATCACGGGAATGGAAAGAGGTAGGTACAGCGACTACTAGAAATGTTTAAACGACTAGCTAACTATTGCAACTAACGAAATATCAAACGATGTAAGTGTGAAATTTTGGGTTGGGAACGGGGCCGAATTTTTTTCTGAGAGCTAATCGAACGTGCGAGGTATCGTTGTATAGGACTGTGCGCGGGCTAGCCGAATATGAAATAAAACTTGGTATGAGACTATCGGCAACATTTAAAAAAAAATGTCAAAGATCAATTTTCTCAGTTGAAAAATAGGGTTCTGCAACCCGTTCACCGGGACTCGGGCAACGAAACGCGTACCTGATCACGGGAATGGAAAGAGGTAGGTACAGCGACTACTAGAAATGTTTAAACGACTAGCTAACTATTGCAACTAACGAAATATCAAACGATGTAAGTGTGAAATTTTGGGTTGGGAACGGGGCCGAAAATTTTTCTGAGAGCTAATCGAACGTGCGAGGTATCGTTGTATAGGACTGTGCGCGGGCTAGCCGAATATGAAATAAAACTTGGTATGAGACTATCGGCAACATTTAAAAAAAAATGTCAAAGATCAATTTTCTAAGTTGAAAAATAGGGTTCTGCAACCCGTTCACCGGGACTCGGGCAACGAAACGCGGAACTGATCACGGGAATGGAAAGAGCTAGGTACAGCGACTACTAGGAATGTTTAAACGACTAGCCAACTATTGCAACTAACGAAATATCAAAAGATGTAAGTGTGAAATTTTGGGTTGATAACGGGGCCGAAAATTTTTCTGAGAGCTAATCGAACGTGCGAGGTATCGTTGCATAGGACTTTGCGTGGGCTAGCCGAATATGAAATAAAACTTGGTATGAGACTATCGGCAACATTTAAAAAAAAATGTCAAAGATCAATTTTCTAAGTTGAAAAATAGGGTTCTGCAACCCGTTCACCGGGACTCGGGCAACGAAACGCGGACCTGATCACGGGAATGGAAAGAGGTAGGTACAGCGACTACTAGAAATGTTTAAACGACTAGCTAACTATTGCAACTAACGAAATATCAAACGATGTAAGTGTGAAATTTTGGGTTGGGAACGGGGCCGAATTTTTTTCTGAGAGCTAATCGAACGTGCGAGGTATCGTTGTATAGGACTGTGCGCGGGCTAGCCGAATATGAAATAAAACTTGGTATGAGACTATCGGCAACATTTAAAAAAAAATGTCAAAGATCAATTTTCTCAGTTGAAAAATAGGGTTCTGCAACCCGTTCACCGGGACTCGGGCAACGAAACGCGTACCTGATCACGGGAATGGAAAGAGGTAGGTACAGCGACTACTAGAAATGTTTAAACGACTAGCTAACTATTGCAACTAACGAAATATCAAACGATGTAAGTGTGAAATTTTGGGTTGGGAACGGGGCCGAAAATTTTTCTGAGAGCTAATCGAACGTGCGAGGTATCGTTGTATAGGACTGTGCGCGGGCTAGCCGAATATGAAATAAAACTTGGTATGAGACTATCGGCAACATTTAAAAAAAAATGTCAAAGATCAATTTTCTAAGTTGAAAAATAGGGTTCTGCAACCCGTTCACCGGGACTCGGGCAACGAAACGCGGAACTGATCACGGGAATGGAAAGAGCTAGGTACAGCGACTACTAGGAATGTTTAAACGACTAGCCAACTATTGCAACTAACGAAATATCAAAAGATGTAAGTGTGAAATTTTGGGTTGATAACGGGGCCGAAAATTTTTCTGAGAGCTAATCGAACGTGCGAGGTATCGTTGCATAGGACTTTGCGTGGGCTAGCCGAATATGAAATAAAACTTGGTATGAGACTATCGGCAACATTTAAAAAAAAATGTCAAAGATCAATTTTCTAAGTTGAAAAATAGGGTTCTGCAACCCGTTCACCGGGACTCGGGCAACGAAACGCGGACCTGATCACGGGAATGGAAAGAGGTAGGTACAGCGACTACTAGAAATGTTTAAACGACTAGCTAACTATTGCAACTAACGAAATATCAAACGATGTAAGTGTGAAATTTTGGGTTGGGAACGGGGCCGAATTTTTTTCTGAGAGCTAATCGAACGTGCGAGGTATCGTTGTATAGGACTGTGCGCGGGCTAGCCGAATATGAAATAAAACTTGGTATGAGACTATCGGCAACATTTAAAAAAAAATGTCAAAGATCAATTTTCTCAGTTGAAAAATAGGGTTCTGCAACCCGTTCACCGGGACTCGGGCAACGAAACGCGGACCTGATCACGGGAATGGAAAGAGGTAGGTACAGCGACTACTAGAAATGTTTAAACGACTAGCTAACTATTGCAACTAACGAAATATCAAACGATGTAAGTGTGAAATTTTGGGTTGGGAACGGGGCCGAAAATTTTTCTGAGAGCTAATCGAACGTGCGAGGTATCGTTGTATAGGACTGTGCGCGGGCTAGCCGAATATGAAATAAAACTTGGTATGAGACTATCGGCAACATTTAAAAAAAAATGTCAAAGATCAATTTTCTAAGTTGAAAAATAGGGTTCTGCAACCCGTTCACCGGGACTCGGGCAACGAAACGCGGAACTGATCACGGGAATGGAAAGAGCTAGGTACAGCGACTACTAGGAATGTTTAAACGACTAGCCAACTATTGCAACTAACGAAATATCAAAAGATGTAAGTGTGAAATTTTGGGTTGATAACGGGGCCGAAAATTTTTCTGAGAGCTAATCGAACGTGCGAGGTATCGTTGCATAGGACTGTGCGTGGGCTAGCCGAATCTATACATATAATAAAATTGTAGAAAAGAAATTTTTGTACATTAAAAAAAAATAAAAAAAATATAGCCAGGATGTTAAAGGACAACCAATAGAACCCATTTCCAGCATTTTTAGAATTTTTGTCTGTTTGTCTGTTTATCTGTTTGTCTGTTTGTATGTTTGGTTATTCGGGCATCACGTAAAATGTACGAAATCAATGTAGATAATTTTTATACACAACGATTTAGCGTAACTTGAAGTAACATTTAGTTTTTGTTTCATTGCAATCGGTTCAGTCTATCAAAAGATATTTGAATTTAAAGTGATCCAGAAGTAAAATATTACGGTCAGTTCACACCGAGACGCGCAGTTCAGTAGCGCGATCTAGCTTCGAATAGAAAAACTACAGATTCAAATAATTCATCTAAATTAACGATAACACGGTAGATGGCGTTAAAAAAAACCTGGAATAGAGGTGTTGAATTGAAGTAACATTATGTTTTTAATTTCATCGTAATCAGTTTACACCTTACAAACAAAAAATGTAAATTAATTAAAGCGATTTAAAGGAATCGTAGAATAGAATAGGATAGGATGGGATAGGATGGGACAGGATGGGATAGGATGGGATAGGATGGGATAGGATGGGATAGGATGGGATAGGATGGGATAGGATGGGATAGGATGGGATAGGATGGGATAGGATGGGATAGGATGGGATAGGATGGGATAGGATGGGATAGGATGGGATAGGATGGGATAGGATGGGATAGGATGAGATAGGATGGGATAGCATGGGATAGCATGGGATAGCATGGGATAGGATGGGATACGATGGGATATGACGGGATAGAATAGGATGGGATAGCATGGGATACGATGGGATACGATGAGATACGATGGGATACAATGGGATAGGATGGGATAGGATGGGATAGGATGGGATAGGATGGGATAGGATGGGATAGGATGGGATAGGATGGGATAGGATGGGACAGGATGGGATAGGATGGGATAGAATGGGATAGGATGGGATAGGATGGGATAGGATGGGATAGGATGGGATAGGATGGGATAGGATGGGATAGGATGGGATAGGATGGGATAGGATGGGATAGGATGGGATGGGATAGAATAGGATGGGATAGCATGGGATACGATGGGATACGATGAGATACGATGGGATACAATGGGATAGGATGGGATAGGATGGGATAGGATGGGATAGGATGGGATAGGATGGGATAGGATGGGATAGGATGGGATAGGATGGGATAGAATGGGATAGGATGGGATAGGATGGGATAGGATGGGATAGGATGGGATAGGATGGGATAGGATGGGATAGGATGGGATAGGATGGGATAGGATGGGATAGGATGGGATAGGATGGGATAGGATGGGATAGGATGGGATAGGATGGGATAGGATGGGATAGGATGGGATAGGATGGGATAGGATGGGATAGGATGGGATAGGATGGGATAGGATGGGATAGGATGGGATAGGATGGGATAGGATGGGATAGGATGGGATAGGATGGGATAGGATGGGATAGGATGGGATAGGATGGGATAGGATGGGATAGGATGGGATAGGATGGGATAGGATGGGATAGGATGGGATAGGATGGGATAGGATGGGATAGGATGGGATAGGATGGGATAGGATGGGATAGGATGGGATAGGATGGGATAGGATGGGATAGGATGGGATACGATGGGATACGATGGGATACGATGGGATACGATGGGATACGATGGGATACGATGGGATACGATGGGATACGATGGGATACGATGGGATACGATGGGATACGATGGGATACGATGGGATACGATGGGATACGATGGGATACGATGGGATACGATGGCATACGGTGGGAAATTATTGGATAGGATGGGATAGGATGAGATACGATGGGATAGGATGAGATACGATGGGATACGATGTGATACGATGAGATATAATGGGATACGATGAGATACGATGGGATACGATGGGTCACGCATAGGTACGACCTGTTTCTGGGGCTGCCAGCGCCGGTAAAGGCAGGAACGGGCAGGCTCCGGAATACGCCCATACTACTCAGGTTCCAGAGGCATTTAAACGTAGATTTTTCACGTGCACGAGCATGCGGGCGGCGAGTATGCCTGGGTCGACGGCGCGTTGTGTGTCATCACAATGACGGTCCCCCCCTTAGAAGGCCAAAGCCTGCCGGGGTCGCGGAACTATCGAATTACCTTGACCCCGGAACGTAAAGGCCTATTATAGGATTTATAGGACATCGAGGATTTTAATCAGTACAAGTCTGACAATCCCTCTTTCCCTGCCCTGGGTGGGGACTCATTTGATGATTTACGTACGCATATTTATGTATGCTCCAGAATGATGGTTTACAGCTAATGTTGTTAATAAAGAAGCACTAAAAAATTACATTGTTAAGTTCCGACATCCACGCGAACGAAGTCGCGGGCACAGCTAGTATGAAATAAAACTTGGTATGAGACTATCGGCAACATTTTAAAAAAAATGTCAAAGATCAATTTTCTAAGTTGAAAAATAGGGTTCTGCAACCCGTACACCGGGACTCGGGCAACGAAACGCGGACCTGATCACGGGAATGGAGAGAGGTACGTACAGCGACTACTAGAAATGTTTAAACGACTAGCTAACTATTGCAACTAACGAAATATCAAACGATGTAAGTGTGAAATTTTGGGTTGGGAACGGGGCCGAAATTTTTTCTGAGAGCTAATCGAACGTGCGAGGTATCGTTGTATAGGACTGTGCGCGGGCTAGCCGAATATGAAATAAAACTTGGTATGAGACTATCGGCAACATTTAAAAAAAAATGTCAAAGATCAATTTTCTCAGTTGAAAAATAGGGTTCTGCAACCCGTTCACCGGGACTCGGGCAACGAAACGCGGACCTGATCACGGGAATGGAAAGAGGTAGGTACAGCGACTACTAGAAATGTTTAAACGACTAGCTAACTATTGCAACTAACGAAATATCAAACGATGTAAGTGTGAAATTTTGGGTTGGGAACGGGGCCGAAAATTTTTCTGAGAGCTAATCGAACGTGCGAGGTATCGTTGTATAGGGGGTACACTACGATAATACGAAAAACTTTATTCCGAAATTCATAAATACGAATTTCAAAATACCGATTTTCATAATTCCGAATGGTTCAAAATTCCTAATATAACAACTCCGATTGATCATTATTCCTATTTTCATAATTCCGAAATTTCAATATTCCTAACATTTATAATTACTATTTTCAAAATACCGAGTTTCAATAGACCGAATATCAAAAATTCCGAATTAATAATTTTCCGAAACATTTAAAACACGAATTCCGATGGTTAAAATTCCGATTATTAAAATTCCGAATAATTAGAATTCCGAAAATTTAATCGCTTATCAGAGAAAAGTATGCTTTTAAAACGCCTTGTCAAAATGCCTCTTAACTTTTCAATAAAAGAATTTCTTTTGAATAAGAATATTTTCTTTTCAATGATAATAATTTCTTTTATAATTTTTTTTTGAGTAATTAAAATAATTTATTTTTGAGTTACGTATTTTCATTCATAATATTACAAAAAATCCCTGTGAGAAGAACGAAAGCTGTCAGAGTCGGGTTGCCCCAAGACACAATTTGCTCGCTATCGCATCCTGAATTCCTAAGTTATATTACCACTAAGGTGGTTCAACGGAGCCCCGCTTTGCGGGGCTCCTATTTCCGTTAGCTTAACCTAACTCGAACCTAACCTGTCCGAGTCGGGGTGTCCCCAATCCCGAGCTCGCTTCGCTCGCTCTTACATCCTTGATCAATTTGTTGATTACCACCAAGGTAGATCGACGGAGCCTCGCTTTGCGGGGCTCCTATTTCTGTGAGCAAGGTTCAAAGTAACCTAACACGAAGGGGATGGCGGGGTCTTTCAGACCCCGTCATCCCCTTCGAACCTAACCTGTCCGAGTCGTGGTGCCTCCAGTCCCGAGCTCGCTTCGCTCGCTCTTGCATCCTTGGTCAATTTGTTGACTACCACCTACCAAGGTAGATCGACGGAGCCCCGCTTCGCGGGGCTCCTATTTATGTGAGCAAGGTTCAAAGTAACCTAACACGAAGGGGATGGCGGGGTCTTTCAGACCCCGCCATCCCCTTCGAACCTAACCTGTCCGAGTCGGGGTACCCCCAGTCCCGAGCAAGCTTCGCTCGCTCTTGCATCCTTGGTCAATTTGTTGACTACCACCTAACAAGGTAGATCGACGGAGCCCCGCTTCGCGGGGCTCCTATTTCTGTGAGCAAGGTTTAAAGTAACCTAACACGAAGGGGATGGCGGGGTCTTTCAGACCCCGCCATCCCCTTCGAACCTAACCTGTCCGAGTCGGGGTGCCCCAAGTCCCGAGCTCGCTTCGCTCGCTCATGGATCCTAAGTTCTCCTAATAACAATAACAATCCTGAAGGCAAACAGTCAAAGTCCAGAGGATACGCCTCACCACTCCGCGCCTACACAGGCTTAAATAACTCTCTAGAAGTACGGTAGACAAAACTACGTGGAGCCGGTTTTGCAGCAATTCGTTTCTGGCACTGACTTTGTAGAATGAGAAACGAAATTCCGATTTTCATTATTCCGAAAAAATCAGTTTATTCGGAATATTGAAAATCGGAATTTCGTTTTTCGGAATGAGAACTCATCGAGCATTACATTTTTCGAATATGTGAAAATCGGAAAACTAAGAAATCGGATATACGACTTTCGGTTAAATAAATTTCGTGATTCTTAATAATAGATATTGTAATTTTTAGGTATTATGATATTCGGAGTTTTGAAAATCGGAATACCGAAATTCGGAATAAAATATTTCGGAGTATTTGGGTGTTCCCTTGTATAGGACTGTGCGCGGGCTAGCCGAATATGAAATAAAACTTGGTATGAGACTATCGGCAACATTTAAAAAAAAATGTCAAAGATCAATTTTCTAAGTTGAAAAATAGGGTTCTGCAACCCGTTCACCGGGACTCGGGCAACGAAACGCGGAACTGATCACGGGAATGGAAAGAGCTAGGTACAGCGACTACTAGGAATGTTTAAACGACTAGCCAACTATTGCAACTAACGAAATATCAAAAGATGTAAGTGTGAAATTTTGGGTTGATAACGGGGCCGAAAATTTTTCTGAGAGCTAATCGAACGTGCGAGGTATCGTTGCATAGGACTTTGCGTGGGCTAGCCGAATATGAAATAAAACTTGGTATGAGACTATCGGCAACATTTAAAAAAAAATGTCAAAGATCAATTTTCTAAGTTGAAAAATAGGGTTCTGCAACCCGTTCACCGGGACTCGGGCAACGAAACGCGGACCTGATCACGGGAATGGAAAGAGGTAGGTACAGCGACTACTAGAAATGTTTAAACGACTAGCTAACTATTGCAACTAACGAAATATCAAACGATGTAAGTGTGAAATTTTGGGTTGGGAACGGGGCCGAATTTTTTTCTGAGAGCTAATCGAACGTGCGAGGTATCGTTGTATAGGACTGTGCGCGGGCTAGCCGAATATGAAATAAAACTTGGTATGAGACTATCGGCAACATTTAAAAAAAAATGTCAAAGATCAATTTTCTCAGTTGAAAAATAGGGTTCTGCAACCCGTTCACCGGGACTCGGGCAACGAAACGCGGACCTGATCACGGGAATGGAAAGAGGTAGGTACAGCGACTACTAGAAATGTTTAAACGACTAGCTAACTATTGCAACTAACGAAATATCAAACAATGTAAGTGTGAAATTTTGGGTTGGGAACGGGGCCGAAAATTTTTCTGAGAGCTAATCGAACGTGCGAGGTATCGTTGTATAGGACTGTGCGCGGGCTAGCCGAATATGAAATAAAACTTGGTATGAGACTATCGGCAACATTTAAAAAAAAATGTCAAAGATCAATTTTCTAAGTTGAAAAATAGGGTTCTGCAACCCGTTCACCGGGACTCGGGCAACGAAACGCGGAACTGATCACGGGAATGGAAAGAGCTAGGTACAGCGACTACTAGGAATGTTTAAACGACTAGCCAACTATTGCAACTAACGAAATATCAAAAGATGTAAGTGTGAAATTTTGGGTTGATAACGGGGCCGAAAATTTTTCTGAGAGCTAATCGAACGTGCGAGGTATCGTTGCATAGGACTGTGCGTGGGCTAGCCGAATATGAAATAAAACTTGGTATGAGACTATCGGCAACATTTAAAAAAAAATGTCAAAGATCAATTTTCTAAGTTGAAAAATAGGGTTCTGCAACCCGTACACCGGGACTCGGGCAACGAAACGCGGACCTGATCACGGGAATGGAGAGAGGTAGGTACAGCGACTACTAGAAATGTTTAAACGACTAGCTAACTATTGCAACTAACGAAATATCAAACGATGTAAGTGTGAAATTTTGGGTTGGGAACGGGGCCGAAATTTTTTCTGAGAGCTAATCGAACGTGCGAGGTATCGTTGTATAGGACTGTGCGCGGGCTAGCCAAATATGAAATAAAACTTGGTATAAGATTATCGGCAACATTTAAAAAAAAATGTCAAAGATCAATTTTCTAAGTTGAAAAATAGGGTTCTAAAACCCGTTCACCGGGACTCGGGCAACGAAACGCGGACCTGATCACGGGAATGGAAAGAGGTAGGTACAGCGACTACTAGAAATGTTTAAACGACTAGCTAACTATTGCAACTAACGAAATATCAAACGATGTAAGTGTGAAATTTTGGGTTATGTACGGGGCCGAAAATTTTTCTGAGAGCTAATCGAACGTGCGAGGTATCGTTGTATAGGACTGTGCGTGGGCTAGATGAATATGAAATAAAACTTGGTATGAGACTATCGGCAATATTTAAAAAAAAATGTCAAAGATCAATTTTCTAAGTTGAAAAATAGGGTTCTGCAACCCGTTCACCGGGACTCGGGCAACGAAATGCGGACCTGATCACGGGAATGGAAAGAGGTAGGTACAGCGACTACTAGAAATGTTTAAACGACTAGCTAACTATTGCAACTAACGAAATATGAAACGATGTAAGTGTGAAATTTTGGGTTGGGAACGGGGCCGAAATTTTTTCTGAGAGCTAATCGAACGTGCGAGGTATCGTTGTATAGGACTGTGCGCGGGCTAGCCAAATATGAAATAAAACTTTATATGAGATTATCGGAAACATTTAAAAAAAAAAGTCAAAGATCAATTTTCTAAGTTGAAAAATAGGGTTCTAAAACCCGTTCACCGGGACTCGGGCAACGAAACGCGGACCTGATCACGGGAATGGAAAGAGGTAGGTACAGCGACTACTAGAAATGTTTAAACGACTAGCTAACTATTGCAACTAACGAAATATCAAACGATGTAAGTGTGAAATTTTGGGTTGGGAACGGGGCCGAAATTTTTTCTGAGAACCAATCGAACGTGCGAGGTATCGTTATATAGGACTGCGCGCGGGTTAGCCAAATATGAAATAAAACTTGGTATGAGACTATCGGCAACATTTAAAAAAAAATGCCAAAAATCAAGTTTTTTATGTTCTCAAATAGGGTTCTACATCCCGTTCACCGGGACTCGGGCAACGAAACGCGGACCTGATCACGGGAATGGAAAGAGGTAAGTACAGCGACTACTAGAAATGTTTAAACGACTAGCTAACTATTGCAACTAACGAAATATCAAACGATGTAAGTGTGAAATATTGGGTTGGGAACGGGGCCGAAATTTTTTCTGAGAGCTAATCGAACGTGCGAGGTATCGTTGTATAGGACTGTGCGCGGGCTAGCCGAATATGAAATAAAACTTGGTATGAGACTATCGGCAACATTTAAAAAAAAATGTCAAAGATCAATTTTCTCAGTTGAAAAATAGGGTTCTGCAACCCGTTCACCGGGACTCGGGCAACGAAACGCGGACCTGATCACGGGAATGGAAAGAGGTAGGTACAGCGACTACTAGAAATGTTTAAACGACTAGCTAACTATTGCAACTAACGAAATATCAAACGATGTAAGTGTGAAATTTTGGGTTGGGAACGGGGCCGAAAATTTTTCTTAGAGCTAATCGAACGTGCGAGGTATCGTTGTATAGGACTGTGCGCGGGCTAGCCGAATATGAAATAATACTTGGTATGAGACTATCGGCAACATTTAAAAAAAAATGTCAAAGATCAATTTTCTAAGTTGAAAAATAGGGTTCTGCAACCCGTTCACCGGGACTCGGGCAACGAAACGCGGAACTGATCACGGGAATGGAAAGAGCTAGGTTCAGCGACTACTAGGAATGTTTAAATGACTAGCCAACTATTGCAACTAACGAAATATCAAAAGATGTAAGTGTGAAATTTTGGGTTGGGAACGGGGCCGAAAATTTTTCTGAGAGCTAATCGAACGTGCGAGGTATCGTTGCATAGGACTGTGCGTGGGCTAGCCGAATATGAAATAAAACTTGGTATGAGACTATCGGCAATATTTTAAAAAAATGTCAAAGATCAATTTTCTAAGTTGAAAAATAGGGTTCTGCAACCCGTTCACCGGGACTCGGGCAACGAAACGCGGACCTGATCACGGGAATGGAAAGAGGTAGGTACAGCGACTACTAGAAATGTTTAAACGACTAGCTAACTATTGCAACTAACGAAATATCAAACGATGTAAGTGTGAAATTTTGGGTTGGGAACGGGGCCGAAATTTTTTCTGAGAGCTAATCGAACGTGCGAGGTATCGTTATACACCGTGTTCCGGACGATATACATAAACTTCGACCAGATGTTCAAACCACGGAAGTAAGCATTTTTCATTATGGACACATTAATAAATTCTTTTTTTTTTTTTTTTGTTAATTTTCATACAAACTAAATACCTAGGCGTAAATAACCCGATATGCATGCCTCTTTATCCGAATTGGCAACGTCATTCATAACATTTGGCGGGCTGAAACAAATGAAATGCAAATAGTATTTGATAGATTTCAAATTAAGATACTTTCTCACTGCATAGCTCAATTAAATTTCATTAAATGAAATTACAAATATATTTGTAACGAAGCCTTTTTAAGTACTACTTCCTTTGTTGGATTTGATTTGTAAAAGCCATAGAAGTATTTGCTAAAGTTTATGGATAACGTGAAGAACACGGTGTATAGGACTGTGCGCGGGCTAGCCGAATATGAAATAAAACTTGGTATGAGACTATCGGCAACATTAAAAAAAAATGTCAAATATCAATTTTCTAAGTTGAAAAATAGGGTTCTGCAACCCGTTCACCGGGACTCGGGCAACGAAACGCGGACCTGATCACGGGAATGGAAAGAGGTAGGTACAGCGACTACTAGGAATGTTTAAACGACTAGCCAACTATTGCAACTAACGAAATATCAAAAGATGTAAGTGTGAAATTTTGGGTTGATAACGGGGCCGAAAATTTTTCTGAGAGCTAATCGAACGTGCGAGGTATCGTTGCATAGGACTTTGCGTGGGCTAGCCGAATATGAAATAAAACTTGGTATGAGACTATCGGCAACATTTAAAAAAAAATGTCAAAGATCAATTTTCTAAGTTGAAAAATAGGGTTCTGCAACCCGTTCACCGGGACTCGGGCAACGAAACGCGGACCTGATCACGGGAATGGAAAGAGGTAGGTACAGCGACTACTAGAAATGTTTAAACGACTAGCTAACTATTGCAACTAACGAAATATCAAACGATGTAAGTGTGAAATTTTGGGTTGGGAACGGGGCCGAATTTTTTTCTGAGAGCTAATCGAACGTGCGAGGTATCGTTGTATAGGACTGTGCGCGGGCTAGCCGAATATGAAATAAAACTTGGTATGAGACTATCGGCAACATTTAAAAAAAAATGTCAAAGATCAATTTTCTCAGTTGAAAAATAGGGTTCTGCAACCCGTTCACCGGGACTCGGGCAACGAAACGCGGACCTGATCACGGGAATGGAAAGAGGTAGGTACAGCGACTACTAGAAATGTTTAAACGACTAGCTAACTATTGCAACTAACGAAATATCAAACGATGTAAGTGTGAAATTTTGGGTTGGGAACGGGGCCGAAAATTTTTCTGAGAGCTAATCGAACGTGCGAGGTATCGTTGTATAGGACTGTGCGCGGGCTAGCCGAATATGAAATAAAACTTGGTATGAGACTATCGGCAACATTTAAAAAAAAATGTCAAAGATCAATTTTCTAAGTTGAAAAATAGGGTTCTGCAACCCGTTCACCGGGACTCGGGCAACGAAACGCGGAACTGATCACGGGAATGGAAAGAGCTAGGTACAGCGACTACTAGGAATGTTTAAACGACTAGCCAACTATTGCAACTAACGAAATATCAAAAGATGTAAGTGTGAAATTTTGGGTTGATAACGGGGCCGAAAATTTTTCTGAGAGCTAATCGAACGTGCGAGGTATCGTTGCATAGGACTGTGCGTGGGCTAGCCGAATATGAAATAAAACTTGGTATGAGACTATCGGCAACATTTAAAAAAAAATGTCAAAGATCAATTTTCTAAGTTGAAAAATAGGGTTCTGCAACCCGTACACCGGGACTCGGGCAACGAAACGCGGACCTGATCACGGGAATGGAGAGAGGTAGGTACAGCGACTACTAGAAATGTTTAAACGACTAGCTAACTATTGCAACTAACGAAATATCAAACGATGTAAGTGTGAAATTTTGGGTTGGGAACGGGGCCGAAATTTTTTCTGAGAGCTAATCGAACGTGCGAGGTATCGTTGTATAGGACTGTGCGCGGGCTAGCCAAATATGAAATAAAACTTGGTATAAGATTATCGGCAACATTTAAAAAAAAATGTCAAAGATCAATTTTCTAAGTTGAAAAATAGGGTTCTAAAACCCGTTCACCGGGACTCGGGCAACGAAACGCGGACCTGATCACGGGAATGGAAAGAGGTAGGTACAGCGACTACTAGAAATGTTTAAACGACTAGCTAACTATTGCAACTAACGAAATATCAAACGATGTAAGTGTGAAATTTTGGGTTATGTACGGGGCCGAAAATTTTTCTGAGAGCTAATCGAACGTGCGAGGTATCGTTGTATAGGACTGTGCGTGGGCTAGATGAATATGAAATAAAACTTGGTATGAGACTATCGGCAATATTTAAAAAAAAATGTCAAAGATCAATTTTCTAAGTTGAAAAATAGGGTTCTGCAACCCGTTCACCGGGACTCGGGCAACGAAATGCGGACCTGATCACGGGAATGGAAAGAGGTAGGTACAGCGACTACTAGAAATGTTTAAACGACTAGCTAACTATTGCAACTAACGAAATATGAAACGATGTAAGTGTGAAATTTTGGGTTGGGAACGGGGCCGAAATTTTTTCTGAGAGCTAATCGAACGTGCGAGGTATCGTTGTATAGGACTGTGCGCGGGCTAGCCAAATATGAAATAAAACTTTATATGAGATTATCGGAAACATTTAAAAAAAAAAGTCAAAGATCAATTTTCTAAGTTGAAAAATAGGGTTCTAAAACCCGTTCACCGGGACTCGGGCAACGAAACGCGGACCTGATCACGGGAATGGAAAGAGGTAGGTACAGCGACTACTAGAAATGTTTAAACGACTAGCTAACTATTGCAACTAACGAAATATCAAACGATGTAAGTGTGAAATTTTGGGTTGGGAACGGGGCCGAAATTTTTTCTGAGAACCAATCGAACGTGCGAGGTATCGTTATATAGGACTGCGCGCGGGTTAGCCAAATATGAAATAAAACTTGGTATGAGACTATCGGCAACATTTAAAAAAAAATGCCAAAAATCAAGTTTTTTATGTTCTCAAATAGGGTTCTACATCCCGTTCACCGGGACTCGGGCAACGAAACGCGGACCTGATCACGGGAATGGAAAGAGGTAAGTACAGCGACTACTAGAAATGTTTAAACGACTAGCTAACTATTGCAACTAACGAAATATCAAACGATGTAAGTGTGAAATATTGGGTTGGGAACGGGGCCGAAATTTTTTCTGAGAGCTAATCGAACGTGCGAGGTATCGTTGTATAGGACTGTGCGCGGGCTAGCCGAATATGAAATAAAACTTGGTATGAGACTATCGGCAACATTTAAAAAAAAATGTCAAAGATCAATTTTCTCAGTTGAAAAATAGGGTTCTGCAACCCGTTCACCGGGACTCGGGCAACGAAACGCGGACCTGATCACGGGAATGGAAAGAGGTAGGTACAGCGACTACTAGAAATGTTTAAACGACTAGCTAACTATTGCAACTAACGAAATATCAAACGATGTAAGTGTGAAATTTTGGGTTGGGAACGGGGCCGAAAATTTTTCTTAGAGCTAATCGAACGTGCGAGGTATCGTTGTATAGGACTGTGCGCGGGCTAGCCGAATATGAAATAATACTTGGTATGAGACTATCGGCAACATTTAAAAAAAAATGTCAAAGATCAATTTTCTAAGTTGAAAAATAGGGTTCTACAACCCGTTCACCGGGACTCGGGCAACGAAACGCGGAACTGATCACGGGAATGGAAAGAGCTAGGTTCAGCGACTACTAGGAATGTTTAAATGACTAGCCAACTATTGCAACTAACGAAATATCAAAAGATGTAAGTGTGAAATTTTGGGTTGGGAACGGGGCCGAAAATTTTTCTGAGAGCTAATCGAACGTGCGAGGTATCGTTGCATAGGACTGTGCGTGGGCTAGCCGAATATGAAATAAAACTTGGTATGAGACTATCGGCAATATTTTAAAAAAATGTCAAAGATCAATTTTCTAAGTTGAAAAATAGGGTTCTGCAACCCGTTCACCGGGACTCGGGCAACGAAACGCGGACCTGATCACGGGAATGGAAAGAGGTAGGTACAGCGACTACTAGAAATGTTTAAACGACTAGCTAACTATTGCAACTAACGAAATATCAAACGATGTAAGTGTGAAATTTTGGGTTGGGAACGGGGCCGAAATTTTTTCTGAGAGCTAATCGAACGTGCGAGGTATCGTTATACACCGTGTTCCGGACGATATACATAAACTTCGACCAGATGTTCAAACCACGGAAGTAAGCATTTTTCATTATGGACACATTAATAAATTCTTTTTTTTTTTTTTTTGTTAATTTTCATACAAACTAAATACCTAGGCGTAAATAACCCGATATGCATGCCTCTTTATCCGAATTGGCAACGTCATTCATAACATTTGGCGGGCTGAAACAAATGAAATGCAAATAGTATTTGATAGATTTCAAATTAAGATACTTTCTCACTGCATAGCTCAATTAAATTTCATTAAATGAAATTACAAATATATTTGTAACGAAGCCTTTTTAAGTACTACTTCCTTTGTTGGATTTGATTTGTAAAAGCCATAGAAGTATTTGCTAAAGTTTATGGATAACGTGAAGAACACGGTGTATAGGACTGTGCGCGGGCTAGCCGAATATGAAATAAAACTTGGTATGAGACTATCGGCAACATTTAAAAAAAATGTCAAATATCAATTTTCTAAGTTGAAAAATAGGGTTCTGCAACCCGTTCACCGGGACTCGGGCAACGAAACGCGGACCTGATCACGGGAATGGAAAGAGGTAGGTACAGCGACTACTAGAAATGTTTAAACGACTAGCTAACTATTGCAACTAACGAAATATCAAACGATGTAAGTGTGAAATTTTGGGTTGGGAACGGGGCCGAAATTTTTTCTGAGAGCTAATCGAACGTGCGAGGTATCGTTGTATAGGACTGTGCGCGGGCTAGCCGAATATGAAATAAAACTTGGTATAAGATTATCGGCAACATTTAAAAAAAAATGTCAAACATCAATTTTCTAAGTTGAAAAATAGGGTTCTAAAACCCGTTCACCGGGACTCGGGCAACGAAACGCGGACCTGATCACGGGAATGGAAAGAGGTAGGTACAGCGACTACTAGAAATGTTTAAACGACTAGCTAACTATTGCAACTAACGAAATATCAAACGATGTAAGTGTGAAATTTTGGGTTGGGAACGGGGCCGAAATTTTTTCTGAGAGCTAATCGAACGTCCGAGGTATCGTTGTATAGGACTGTGCGCGGGCTAGCCGAATATGAAATAAAACTTGGTATGAGTCTATCGGCAACATTTAAAAAAAAATGTCAAAGATCAATTTTCTAAGTTGAAAAATAGGGTTCCACAACCCGTTCACCGGGACTCGGGCAACGAAACGCGGACCTGATCACGGGAATGGAAAGAGGTAGGTACAGCGACTACTAGAAATGTTTAAACGACTTGCTTACTATTGCAACTAACGAAATATCAAACGATGTAAGTGTGAAATTTTGGGTTGGGAACGGGGCCGAAATTTTTTCTGAGACCTAATAGAACGTGCGAGGTATCGTTGTATAGGACTGTGCGCGGGCTAGCCGAATATGAAATAAAACTTGGTATAAGATTATCGGCAACATTTAAAAAAAAATGTCAAAGATCAATTTTCTAAGTTGAAAAATAGGGTTCTAAAACCCGTTCACCGGGACTCGGGCAACGAAACGCGGACCTGATCACGGGAATGGAAAGAGGTAGGTACAGCGACTACTAGAAATGTTTAAACGACTAGCTAACTATTGCAACTAACGAAATATCAAACGATGTAAGTGTGAAATTTTGGGTTGGGAACGGGGCCGAAATTTTTTCTGAGAGCTAATCGAACGTGCGAGGTATCGATGTATAGGACTGTGCGCGGGCTAGCCGAATATGAAATAAAACTTGGTATGAAACTATCGGCAATATTTAAAAAAAAATGCCAAAAATCAAGTTTTTTATGTTCTAAAATAGGGTTCTACATCCCGTTCACCGGGACTCGGGCAACGAAACGCGGACTTGATCACGGGAATGGAAAGAGGTAGATACAGCGACTACTAGAAATGTTTAAACGACTAGCTAACTATTGCAACTAACGAAATATCAAACGATGTAAGTGTGAAATTTTGGGTTGGGAACGGGGCCGAAATTTTTTCTGAGAGCTAATCGAACGTGCGAGGTATCGTTGTATAGGACTGTGCGCGGGCTAGCCGAATATGAAATAAAACTTGGTATGAGATTATCGGCAACATTTAAAAAAAAATGTCAAAGATCAATTTTCTAAGTTGAAAAATAGGGTTCTGCAACCCGTTCACCGGGACTCGGGCAACGAAACGCGGACCTGATCACGGGAATGGAAAGAGGTAGGTACAGCGACTACTAGAAATGTTTAAACGACTAGCTAACTATTGCAACTAACGAAATATCAAACGATGTAAGTGTGAAATTTTGGGTTGGGAACGGGGCCGAAATTTTTTCTGAGAGCTAATCGAACGTGCGAGGTATCGTTATATAGGACTGTGCGCGGGCTAGCCGAATATGAAATAAAACTTGGTATGAGTCTATCGGCAACATTTAAAAAAAAATGTCAAAGATCAATTTTCTAAGTTGAAAAATAGGGTTCTACAACCCGTTCACCGGGACTCGGGCAACGAAACGCGGACCTGATCACGGGAATGGAAAGAGGTAGGTACAGCGACTACTAGAAATGTTTAAACGACTAGCTAACTATTGCAACTAACGAAATATCAAACGATGTAAGTGTGAAATTTTGGGTTGGGAACGGGGCCGAAATTTTTTCTGAGAGCTAATCGAACGTGCGAGGTATCGTTGTATAGGACTGTGCGCGGGCTAGCCGAATATGAAATAAAACTTGGTATGAGTCTATCGGCAACATTTAAAAAAAAATGTCAAAGATCAATTTTCTAAGTTGAAAAATAGGGTTCTACAACCCGTTCACCGGGACTCGGGCAACGAAACGCGGACCTGATCACGGGAATGGAAAGAGGTAGGTACAGCGACTACTAGAAATGTTTAAACGACTAGCTAACTATTGCAACTAACGAAATATCAAACGATGTAAGTGTGAAATTTTGGGTTGGGAACGGGGCCGAAATTTTTTCTGAGAGCTAATCGAACGTGCGAGGTATCGTTGTATAGGACTGTGCGCGGGCTAGCCGAATATGAAATAAAACTTGGTATAAGATTATCGGCAACATTTAAAAAAAAAATGTCAAAGATCAATTTTCTAAGTTGAAAAATAGGTTTCTACAACCCGCTCACCGGGACTCGGGCAACGAAACGCGGACCTGATCACGGGAATGGAAAGAGGTAGGTACAGCGACTACTAGAAATGTTTAAACGACTAGCTAACTATTGCAACTAACGAAATATCAAACGATGTAAGTGTGAAATTTTGGGTTGGGAACGGGGCCGAAATTTTTTCTGAGAGCTAATCGGACGTGCGAGGTATCGTTATATAGGACTGTGCGCGGGCTAGCCAAATATGAAATAAAACTTGGTATGAGACTATCGGCAACATTTAAAAAAAAATGCCAAAAATCAAGTTTTTTATGTTCTCAAATAGGGTTCTACATCCCGTTCACCGGGACTCGGGCAACGAAACGCGGACCTGATCACGGGAATGGAAAGAGGTAGGTACAGCGACTACTAGAAATGTTTAAACGACTAGCTAACTATTGCAACTAACGAAATATCAAACGATGTAAGTGTGAAATTTTGGGTTGGGAACGGGGCCGAAATTTTTTCTGAGAGCTAATCGAACGTGCGAGGTATCGTTGTATAGGACTGTGCGCGGGCTAGCCGAATATGAAATAAAACTTGGTATAAGATTATCGGCAACATTTAAAAAAAAAATGTCAAAGATCAATTTTCTAAGTTGAAAAATAGGGTTCTCAAACCCGTTCACCGGGACTCGGGCAACGAAACGCGGACCTGATCACGGGAATGGAAAGAGGTAGGTACAGCGACTACTAGAAATGTTTAAACGACTAGCTAACTATTGCAACTAACGAAATATCAAACGATGTAAGTGTGAAATTTTGGGTTGGGAACGGGGCCGAAATTTTTTCTGAGAGCTAATCGAACGTGCGAGGTATCGTTGTATAGGACTGTGCGCGGGCTAGCCGAATATGAAATAAAACTTGGTATAAGATTATCGGCAACATTTAAAAAAAAATGTCAAAGATCAATTTTCTAAGTTGAAAAATAGGGTTCTAAAACCCGTTCACCGGGACTCGGGCAACGAAACGCGGACCTGATCACGGGAATGGAAAGAGGTAGGTACAGCGACTACTAGAAATGTTTAAACGACTAGCTAACTATTGCAACTAACGAAATATCAAACGATGTAAGTGTGAAATTTTGGGTTGGGAACGGGGCCGAAATTTTTTCTGAGAGCTAATCGAACGTGCGAGGTATCGTTGTATAGGACTGTGCGCGGGCTAGCCGAATATGAAATAAAACTTGGTATGAGATTATCGGCAACATTTAAAAAAACATGTCAAATATCAATTTTCTAAGTTGAAAAATAGGGTTCTGCAACCCGTTCACCGGGACTCGGGCAACGAAACGCGGACCTGATCACGGGAATGGAAAGAGGTAGGTACAGCGACTACTAGAAATGTTTAAACGACTAGCTAACTATTGCAACTAACGAAATATCAAACGATGTAAGTGTGAAATTTTGGGTTGGGAACGGGGCCGAAATTTTTTCTGAGAGCTAATCGAACGTGCGAGGTATCGTTGTATAGGACTGTGCGCGGGCTAGCCGAATATGAAATAAAACTTGGTATAAGATTATCGGCAACATTTAAAAAAAAAATGTCAAAGATCAATTTTCTAAGTTGAAAAATAGGTTTCTACAACCCGCTCATCGGGACTCGGGCAACGAAACGCGGACCTGATCACGGGAATGGAAAGAGGTAGGTACAGCGACTACTAGAAATGTTTAAACGACTAGCTAACTATTGCAACTAACGAAATATCAAACGATGTAAGTGTGAAATTTTGGGTTGGGAACGGGGCCGAAATTTTTTCTGAGAGCTAATCGGACGTGCGAGGTATCGTTATATAGGACTGTGCGCGGGCTAGCCAAATATGAAATAAAACTTGGTATGAGACTATCGGCAACATTTAAAAAAAAATGCCAAAAATCAAGTTTTTTATGTTCTCAAATAGGGTTCTACATCCCGTTCACCGGGACTCGGGCAACGAAACGCGGACCTGATCACGGGAATGGAAAGAGGTAGGTACAGCGACTACTAGAAATGTTTAAACGACTAGCTAACTATTGCAACTAACGAAATATCAAACGATGTAAGTGTGAAATTTTGGGTTGGGAACGGGGCCGAAATTTTTTCTGAGAGCTAATCGGACGTGCGAGGTATCGTTATATAGGACTGTGCGCGGGCTAGCCAAATATGAAATAAAACTTGGTATGAGACTATCGACAACATTTAAAAAAAAATGCCAAAAATCAAGTTTTTTATGTTCTCAAATAGGGTTCTACATCCCGTTCACCGGGACTCGGGCAACGAAACGCGGACCTGATCACGGGAATGGAAAGAGGTAGGTACAGCGACTACTAGAAATGTTTAAACGACTAGCTAACTATTGCAACTAACGAAATATCAAACGATGTAAGTGTGAAATTTTGGGTTGGGAACGGGGCCGAAATTTTTTCTGAGAGCTAATCGAACGTGCGAGGTATCGTTGTATAGGACTGTGCGCGGGCTAGCCGAATATGAAATAAAACTTGGTATAAGATTATCGGCAACATTTAAAAAAAAATGTCAAAGATCAATTTTCTAAGTTGAAAAATAGGGTTCTAAAACCCGTTCACCGGGACTCGGGCAACGAAACGCGGACCTGATCACGGGAATGGAAAGAGGTAGGTACAGCGACTACTAGAAATGTTTAAACGACTAGCTAACTATTGCAACTAACGAAATATCAAACGATGTAAGTGTGAAATTTTGGGTTGGGAACGGGGCCGAAATTTTTTCTGAGAGCTAATCGAACGTGCGAGGTATCGTTGTATAGGACTGTGCGCGGGCTAGCCGAATATGAAATAAAACTTGGTATAAGATTATCGGCAACATTTAAAAAAAAATGTCAAAGATCAATTTTCTAAGTTGAAAAATAGGGTTCTACAACCCGTTCACCGGGACTCGGGCAACGAAACGCGGACCTGATCACGGGAATGGAAAGAGGTAGGTACAGCGACTACTAGAAATGTTTAAACGACTAGCTAACTATTGCAACTAACGAAATATCAAACGATGTAAGTGTGAAATTTTGGGTTGGGAACGGGGCCGAAATTTTTTCTGAGAGCTAATCGAACGTGCGAGGTATCGTTATATAGGACTGTGCGCGGGCTAGCCGAATATGAAATAAAACTTGGTATGAGTCTATCGGCAACATTTAAAAAAAAATGTCAAAGATCAATTTTCTAAGTTGAAAAATAGGGTTCTACAACCCGTTCACCGGGACTCGGGCAACGAAACGCGGACCTGATCACGGGAATGGAAAGAGGTAGGTACAGCGACTACTAGAAATGTTTAAACGACTAGCTAACTATTGCAACTAACGAAATATCAAACGATGTAAGTGTGAAATTTTGGGTTGGGAACGGGGCCGAAATTTTTTCTGAGAGCTAATCGAACGTGCGAGGTATCATTGTATAGGACTGTGCGCGGGCTAGCCGAATATGAAATAATACTTGGTATAAGATTATCGGCAACATTTAAAAAAAAAATGTCAAAGATCAATTTTCTAAGTTGAAAAATAGGGTTCTACAACCCGCTCATCGGGACTCGGGCAACGAAACGCGGACCTGATCACGGGAATGGAAAGAGGTAGGTACAGCGACTACTAGAAATGTTTAAACGACTAGCTAACTATTGCAACTAACGAAATATCAAACGATGTAAGTGTGAAATTTTGGGTTGGGAACGGGGCCGAAATTTTTTCTGAGAGCTAATCGGACGTGCGAGGTATCGTTATATAGGACTGTGCGCGGGCTAGCCAAATATGAAATAAAACTTGGTATGAGACTATCGACAACATTTAAAAAAAAATGCCAAAAATCAAGTTTTTTATGTTCTCAAATAGGGTTCTACATCCCGTTCACCGGGACTCGGGCAACGAAACGCGGACCTGATCACGGGAATGGAAAGAGGTAGGTACAGCGACTACTAGAAATGTTTAAACGACTAGCTAACTATTGCAACTAACGAAATATCAAACGATGTATGTGTGAAATTTTGGGTTGGGAACGGGGCCGAAATTTTTTCTGAGAGCTAATCGAACGTGCGAGGTATCGTTGTATAGGACTGTGCGCGGGCTAGCCGAATATGAAATAAAACTTGGTATAAGATTATCGGCAACATTTAAAAAAAAATGTCAAAGATCAATTTTCTAAGTTGAAAAATAGGGTTCTAAAACCCGTTCACCGGGACTCGGGCAACGAAACGCGGACCTGATCACGGGAATGGAAAGAGGTAGGTACAGCGACTACTAGAAATGTTTAAACGACTAGCTAACTATTGCAACTAACGAAATATCAAACGATGTAAGTGTGAAATTTTGGGTTGGGAACGGGGCCGAAATTTTTTCTGAGAGCTAATCGAACGTGCGAGGTATCGTTGTATAGGACTGTGCGCGGGCTAGCCGAATATGAAATAAAACTTGGTATAAGATTATCGGCAACATTTAAAAAAAAATGTCAAAGATCAATTTTCTAAGTTGAAAAATAGGGTTCTACAACCCGTTCACCGGGACTCGGGCAACGAAACGCGGACCTGATCACGGGAATGGAAAGAGGTAGGTACAGCGACTACTAGAAATGTTTAAACGACTAGCTAACTATTGCAACTAACGAAATATCAAACGATGTAAGTGTGAAATTTTGGGTTGGGAACGGGGCCGAAATTTTTTCTGAGAGCTAATCGAACGTGCGAGGTATCGTTATATAGGACTGTGCGCGGGCTAGCCGAATATGAAATAAAACTTGGTATGAGTCTATCGGCAACATTTAAAAAAAAATGTCAAAGATCAATTTTCTAAGTTGAAAAATAGGGTTCTACAACCCGTTCACCGGGACTCGGGCAACGAAACGCGGACCTGATCACGGGAATGGAAAGAGGTAGGTACAGCGACTACTAGAAATGTTTAAACGACTAGCTAACTATTGCAACTAACGAAATATCAAACGATGTAAGTGTGAAATTTTGGGTTGGGAACGGGGCTGAAATTTTTTCTGAGAGCTAATCGAACGTGCGAGGTATCGTTGTATAGGACTGTGCGCGGGCTAGCCGAATATGATATAAAACTTGGTATGAGTCTATCGGCAACATTTAAAAAAAAATGTCAAAGATCAATTTTCTAAGTTGAAAAATAGGGTTCTACAACCCGTTCACCGGGACTCGGGCAACGGAACGCGGACCTGATCACGGGAATGGAAAGAGGTAGGTACAGCGACTACTAGAAATGTTTAAACGACTAGCTAACTATTGCAACTAACGAAATATCAAACGATGTAAGTGTGAAATTTTGGGTTGGGAACGGGGCCGAAATTTTTTCTGAGAGCTAATCGGACGTGCGAGGTATCGTTATATAGGACTGTGCGCGGGCTAGCCAAATATGAAATAAAACTTGGTATGAGACTATCGGCAACATTTAAAAAAAAATGCTAAAAATCAAGTTTTTTATGTTCTCAAATAGGGTTCTACATCCCGTTCACCGGGACTTGGGCAACGAAACGCGGACCTGATCACGGGAATGGAAAGAGGTAGGTACAGCGACTACTAGAAATGCTTAAACGACTAGCTAACTATTGCAACTAACGAAATATCAAACGATGTAAGTGTGAAATTTTGGGTTGGGAACGGGGCCGAAATTTTTTCTGAGAGCTAATCGAACGTGCGAGGTATCGTTGTATAGGACTGTGCGTGGGCTAGCCGAATATGAAATAAAACTTGGTATGAGTCTATCGGCAAGATTTAAAAAAAAATGTCAAAGATCAATTTTCTAAGTTGAAAAATAGGGTTCTACATCCCGTTCACCGGGACTCGGGCAACGAAACGCGGACCTGATCACGGGAATGGAGAGAGGTAGGTACAGCGACTACTAGAAATGTTTAAACGACTAGCTAACTATTGCAACTAACGAAATATCAAACGATGTAAGTGTGAAATTTTGGGTTGGGAACGGGGCCGAAATTTTTTCTGAGAGCTAATCGAACGTGCGAGGTATCGTTGTATAGGACTGTGCGCGGGCTAGCCGAATATGAAATAAAACTTGGTATAAGATTATCGGCAACATTTAAAAAAAAAATGTCAAAGATCAATTTTCTAAGTTGAAAAATAGGGTTCTACAACCCGCTCACCGGGACTCGGGCAACGAAACGCGGACCTGATCACGGGAATGGAAAGAGGTAGGTACAGCGACTACTAGAAATGTTTAAACGACTAGCTAACTATTGCAACTAACGAAATATCAAACGATGTACATGTGAAATTTTGGGTTGGGAACGGGGCCGAAATTTTTTCTGAGAGCTAAACGAACGTGCAAGGTATCGTTGTATAGGACTGTGCGCGGGCTAGCCAAATATGAAATAAAACTTGGTATAAGATTATCGGCAACATTTAAAAAAAAATGTCAAAGATCAATTTTCTTAGTTGAAAAATAGGGTTCTAAAACCCGTTCACCGGGACTCGGGCAACGAAACGCGGACCTGATCACGGGAATGGAAAGAGGTAGGTACAGCGACTACTACAAATGTTTAAACGACTAGCTAACTATTGCAACTAACGAAATATCAAACGATGTATGTGTGAAATTTTGGGTTGGGAACGGGGCCGAAATTTTTTCTGAGAGCTAATCGAACGTGCGAGGTATCGTTGTATAGGACTGTGCGCGGGCTAGCCGAATATGAAATAAAACTTGGTATAAGATTATCGGCAACATTTAAAAAAAAAATGTCAAAGATCAATTTTCTAAGTTGAAAAATAGGGTTCTACAACCCGCTCATCGGGACTCGGGCAACGAAACGCGGACCTGATCACGGGAATGGAAAGAGGTAGGTACAGCGACTACTAGAAATGTTTAAACGACTAGCTAACTATTGCAACTAACGAAATATCAAACGATGTAAGTGTGAAATTTTGGGTTGGGAACGGGGCCGAAATTTTTTCTGAGAGCTAATCGGACGTGCGAGGTATCGTTATATAGGACTGTGCGCGGGCTAGCCAAATATGAAATAAAACTTGGTATGAGACTATCGACAACATTTAAAAAAAAATGCCAAAAATCAAGTTTTTTATGTTCTCAAATAGGGTTCTACATCCCGTTCACCGGGACTCGGGCAACGAAACGCGGACCTGATCACGGGAATGGAAAGAGGTAGGTACAGCGACTACTAGAAATGTTTAAACGACTAGCTAACTATTGCAACTAACGAAATATCAAACGATGTAAGTGTGAAATTTTGGGTTGGGAACGGGGCCGAAATTTTTTCTGAGAGCTAATCGAACGTGCGAGGTATCGTTGTATAGGACTGTGCGCGGGCTAGCCGAATATGAAATAAAACTTGGTATAAGATTATCGGCAACATTTAAAAAAAAATGTCAAAGATCAATTTTCTAAGTTGAAAAATAGGGTTCTAAAACCCGTTCACCGGGACTCGGGCAACGAAACGCGGACCTGATCACGGGAATGGAAAGAGGTAGGTACAGCGACTACTAGAAATGTTTAAACGACTAGCTAACTATTGCAACTAACGAAATATCAAACGATGTAAGTGTGAAATTTTGGGTTGGGAACGGGGCCGAAATTTTTTCTGAGAGCTAATCGAACGTGCGAGGTATCGTTGTATAGGACTGTGCGCGGGCTAGCCGAATATGAAATAAAACTTGGTATAAGATTATCGGCAACATTTAAAAAAAAATGTCAAAGATCAATTTTCTAAGTTGAAAAATAGGGTTCTACAACCCGTTCACCGGGACTCGGGCAACGAAACGCGGACCTGATCACGGGAATGGAAAGAGGTAGGTACAGCGACTACTAGAAATGTTTAAACGACTAGCTAACTATTGCAACTAACGAAATATCAAACGATGTAAGTGTGAAATTTTGGGTTGGGAACGGGGCCGAAATTTTTTCTGAGAGCTAATCGAACGTGCGAGGTATCGTTATATAGGACTGTGCGCGGGCTAGCCGAATATGAAATAAAACTTGGTATGAGTCTATCGGCAACATTTAAAAAAAAATGTCAAAGATCAATTTTCTAAGTTGAAAAATAGGGTTCTACAACCCGTTCACCGGGACTCGGGCAACGAAACGCGGACCTGATCACGGGAATGGAAAGAGGTAGGTACAGCGACTACTAGAAATGTTTAAACGACTAGCTAACTATTGCAACTAACGAAATATCAAACGATGTAAGTGTGAAATTTTGGGTTGGGAACGGGGCTGAAATTTTTTCTGAGAGCTAATCGAACGTGCGAGGTATCGTTGTATAGGACTGTGCGCGGGCTAGCCGAATATGATATAAAACTTGGTATGAGTCTATCGGCAACATTTAAAAAAAAATGTCAAAGATCAATTTTCTAAGTTGAAAAATAGGGTTCTACAACCCGTTCACCGGGACTCGGGCAACGGAACGCGGACCTGATCACGGGAATGGAAAGAGGTAGGTACAGCGACTACTAGAAATGTTTAAACGACTAGCTAACTATTGCAACTAACGAAATATCAAACGATGTAAGTGTGAAATTTTGGGTTGGGAACGGGGCCGAAATTTTTTCTGAGAGCTAATCGGACGTGCGAGGTATCGTTATATAGGACTGTGCGCGGGCTAGCCAAATATGAAATAAAACTTGGTATGAGACTATCGGCAACATTTAAAAAAAAATGCTAAAAATCAAGTTTTTTATGTTCTCAAATAGGGTTCTACATCCCGTTCACCGGGACTTGGGCAACGAAACGCGGACCTGATCACGGGAATGGAAAGAGGTAGGTACAGCGACTACTAGAAATGCTTAAACGACTAGCTAACTATTGCAACTAACGAAATATCAAACGATGTAAGTGTGAAATTTTGGGTTGGGAACGGGGCCGAAATTTTTTCTGAGAGCTAATCGAACGTGCGAGGTATCGTTGTATAGGACTGTGCGTGGGCTAGCCGAATATGAAATAAAACTTGGTATGAGTCTATCGGCAACATTTAAAAAAAAATGTCAAAGATCAATTTTCTAAGTTGAAAAATAGGGTTCTACATCCCGTTCACCGGGACTCGGGCAACGAAACGCGGACCTGATCACGGGAATGGAGAGAGGTAGGTACAGCGACTACTAGAAATGTTTAAACGACTAGCTAACTATTGCAACTAACGAAATATCAAACGATGTAAGTGTGAAATTTTGGGTTGGGAACGGGGCCGAAATTTTTTCTGAGAGCTAATCGAACGTGCGAGGTATCGTTGTATAGGACTGTGCGCGGGCTAGCCGAATATGAAATAAAACTTGGTATAAGATTATCGGCAACATTTAAAAAAAAAATGTCAAAGATCAATTTTCTAAGTTGAAAAATAGGGTTCTACAACCCGCTCACCGGGACTCGGGCAACGAAACGCGGACCTGATCACGGGAATGGAAAGAGGTAGGTACAGCGACTACTAGAAATGTTTAAACGACTAGCTAACTATTGCAACTAACGAAATATCAAACGATGTACATGTGAAATTTTGGGTTGGGAACGGGGCCGAAATTTTTTCTGAGAGCTAAACGAACGTGCAAGGTATCGTTGTATAGGACTGTGCGCGGGCTAGCCAAATATGAAATAAAACTTGGTATAAGATTATCGGCAACATTTAAAAAAAAATGTCAAAGATCAATTTTCTTAGTTGAAAAATAGGGTTCTAAAACCCGTTCACCGGGACTCGGGCAACGAAACGCGGACCTGATCACGGGAATGGAAAGAGGTAGGTACAGCGACTACTACAAATGTTTAAACGACTAGCTAACTATTGCAACTAACGAAATATCAAACGATGTATGTGTGAAATTTTGGGTTGGGAACGGGGCCGAAATTTTTTCTGAGAGCTAATCGAACGTGCGAGGTATCGTTGTATAGGACTGTGCGCGGGCTAGCCGAATATGAAATAAAACTTGGTATAAGATTATCGGCAACATTTAAAAAAAAAATGTCAAAGATCAATTTTCTAAGTTGAAAAATAGGGTTCTACAACCCGCTCACCGGGACTCGGGCAACGAAACGCGGACCTGATCACGGGAATGGAAAGAGGTAGGTACAGCGACTACTAGAAATGTTTAAACGACTAGCTTACTATTGCAACTAACGAAATATCAAACGATGTACATGTGAAATTTTGGGTTGGGAACGGGGCCGAAATTTTTTCTGAGAGCTAAACGAACGTGCAAGGTATCGTTGTATAGGACTGTGTGCGGGATAGCCAAATATGAAATAAAACTTGGTATAAGATTATCGGCAACATTTAAAAAAAAATGTCAAAGATCAATTTTCTAAGTTGAAAAATAGGGTTCTACAACCCGTTCACCGGGACTCGGGCAACGAAACGCGGACCTGATCACGGGAATGGAAAGAGGTAGGTACAGCGACTACTAGAAATGTTTAAACGACTAGCTAACTATTGCAACTAACGAAATATCAAACGATGTATGTGTGAAATTTTGGGTTGGGAACGGGGCCGAAATTTTTTCTGAGAGCTAATCGAACGTGCGAGGTATCGTTGTATAGGACTGTGCGCGGGCTAGCCGAATATGAAATAAAACTTGGTATGAGATTATCGGCAACATTTAAAAAAACATGTCAAATATCAATTTTCTAAGTTGAAAAATAGGGTTCTACAACCCGCTCACCGGGACTCGGGCAACGGAACGCGGACCTGATCACGGGAATGGAAAGAGGTAGGTACAGCGACTACTAGAAATGTTTAAACGACTAGCTTACTATTGCAACTAACGAAATATCAAACGATGTACATGTGAAATTTTGGGTTGGGAACGGGGCCGAAATTTTTTCTGAGAGCTAAACGAACGTGCAAGGTATCGTTGTATAGGACTGTGTGCGGGCTAGCCAAATATGAAATAAAACTTGGTATAAGATTATCGGCAACATTTAAAAAAAAATGTCAAAGATCAATTTTCTAAGTTGAAAAATAGGGTTCTAAAACCCGTTCACCGGGACTCGGGCAACGAAACGCGGACCTGATCACGGGAATGGAGAGAGGTAGGTACAGCGACTACTAGAAATGTTTAAACGACTAGCTAACTATTGCAACTAACGAAATATCAAACGATGTATGTGTGAAATTTTGGGTTGGGAACGGGGCCGAAATTTTTTCTGAGAGCTAATCGAACGTGCGAGGTATCGTTGTATAGGACTGTGCGCGGGCTAGCCGAATATGAAATAAAACTTGGTATGAGATTATCGGCAACATTTAAAAAAACATGTCAAATATCAATTTTCTAAGTTGAAAAATAGGGTTCTACAACCCGTTCACCGGGACTCGGGCAACGAAACGCGGACCTGATCACGGGAATGGAGAGAGGTAGGTACAGCGACTACTAGAAATGTTTAAACGACTAGCTAACTATTGCAACTAACGAAATATCAAACGATGTATGTGTGAAATTTTGGGTTGGGAACGGGGCCGAAATTTTTTCTGAGAGCTAATCGAACGTGCGAGGTATCGTTGTATAGGACTGTGCGCGGGCTAGCCGAATATGATATAAAACTTAGTATGAGTCTATCGGCAACATTTAAAAAAAAATGTCAAAGATCAATTTTCTAAGTTGAAAAATAGGGTTCTACAACCCGTTCACCGGGACTCGGGCAACGGAACGCGGACCTGATCACGGGAATGGAAAGAGGTAGGTCCAGCGACTACTAGAAATGTTTAAACGACTAGCTAACTATTGCAACTAACGAAATATCAAACGATGTAAGTGTGAAATTTTGGGTTGGGAACGGGGCCGAAATTTTTTCTGAGACCTAATCGAACGTGCGAGGTATCGTTGTATAGGACTGTGCGCGGGCTAGCCGAATATGAAATAAAACTTGGTATAAGATTATCGGCAACATTTAAAAAAAATGTCAAAGATTAATTTTCTAAGTTGAAAAATAGGGTTCTACAACCCGCTCACCGGGACTCGGGCAACGGAACGCGGACCTGATCACGGGAATGGAAAGAGGTAGGTACAGCGACTACTAGAAATGTTTAAACGACTAGCTAACTATTGCAACTAACGAAATATCAAACGATGTAAGTGTGAAATTTTGGGTTGGGAACGGGGCCGAAATTTTTTCTGAGAGCTAATCGGACGTGCGAGGTATCGTTATATAGGACTGTGCGCGGGCTAGCCAAATATGAAATAAAACTTGGTATGAGACTATCGGCAACATTTAAAAAAAAATGCTAAAAATCAAGTTTTTTATGTTCTCAAATAGGGTTCTACATCCCGTTCACCGGGACTTGGGCAACGAAACGCGGACCTGATCACGGGAATGGAAAGAGGTAGGTACAGCGACTACTAGAAATGTTTAAACGACTAGCTAACTATTGCAACTAACGAAATATCAAACGATGTAAGTGTGAAATTTTGGGTTGGGAACGGGGCCGAAATTTTTTCTGAGAGCTAATCGAACGTGCGAGGTATCGTTGTATAGGACTGTGCGCGGGCTAGCCGAATATGAAATAAAACTTGGTATGAGTCTATCGGCAGCATTTAAAAAAAAATGTCAAAGATCAATTTTCTAAGTTGAAAAATAGGGTTCTACATCCCGTTCACCGGGACTCGGGCAACGAAACGCGGACCTGATCACGGGAATGGAGAGAGGTAGGTACAGCGACTACTAGAAATGTTTAAACGACTAGCTAACTATTGCAACTAACGAAATATCAAACGATGTAAGTGTGAAATTTTGGGTTGGGAACGGGGCCGAAATTTTTTCTGAGAGCTAATCGAACGTGCGAGGTATCGTTGTATAGGACTGTGCGCGGGCTAGCCGAATATGAAATAAAACTTGGTATGAGATTATCGGCAACATTTAAAAAAACATGTCAAATATCAATTTTCTAAGTTGAAAAATAGGGTTCTACAACCCGCTCACCGGGACTCGGGCAACGGAACGCGGACCTGATCACGGGAATGGAAAGAGGTAGGTACAGCGACTACTAGAAATGTTTAAACGACTAGCTTACTATTGCAACTAACGAAATATCAAACGATGTACATGTGAAATTTTGGGTTGGGAACGGGGCCGAAATTTTTTCTGAGAGCTAAACGAACGTGCAAGGTATCGTTGTATAGGACTGTGTGCGGGCTAGCCACATATGAAATAAAACTTGGTATAAGATTATCGGCAACATTTAAAAAAAATGTCAAAGATCAATTTTCTAAGTTGAAAAATAGGGTTCTAAAACCCGTTCACCGGGACTCGGGCAACGAAACGCGGACCTGATCACGGGAATGGAGAGAGGTAGGTACAGCGACTACTAGAAATGTTTAAACGACTAGCTAACTATTGCAACTAACGAAATATCAAACGATGTATGTGTGAAATTTTGGGTTGGGAACGGGGCCGAAATTTTTTCTGAGAGCTAATCGAACGTGCGAGGTATCGTTGTATAGGACTGTGCGCGGGCTAGCCGAATATGAAATAAAACTTGGTATGAGATTATCGGCAACATTTAAAAAAACATGTCAAATATCAATTTTCTAAGTTGAAAAATAGGGTTCTACAACCCGTTCACCGGGACTCGGGCAACGAAACGCGGACCTGATCACGGGAATGGAGAGAGGTAGGTACAGCGACTACTAGAAATGTTTAAACGACTAGCTAACTATTGCAACTAACGAAATATCAAACGATGTATGTGTGAAATTTTGGGTTGGGAACGGGGCCGAAATTTTTTCTGAGAGCTAATCGAACGTGCGAGGTATCGTTGTATAGGACTGTGCGCGGGCTAGCCGAATATGATATAAAACTTAGTATGAGTCTATCGGCAACATTTAAAAAAAAATGTCAAAGATCAATTTTCTAAGTTGAAAAATAGGGTTCTACAACCCGTTCACCGGGACTCGGGCAACGGAACGCGGACCTGATCACGGGAATGGAAAGAGGTAGGTCCAGCGACTACTAGAAATGTTTAAACGACTAGCTAACTATTGCAACTAACGAAATATCAAACGATGTAAGTGTGAAATTTTGGGTTGGGAACGGGGCCGAAATTTTTTCTGAGACCTAATCGAACGTGCGAGGTATCGTTGTATAGGACTGTGCGCGGGCTAGCCGAATATGAAATAAAACTTGGTATAAGATTATCGGCAACATTTAAAAAAAATGTCAAAGATTAATTTTCTAAGTTGAAAAATAGGGTTCTACAACCCGCTCACCGGGACTCGGGCAACGGAACGCGGACCTGATCACGGGAATGGAAAGAGGTAGGTACAGCGACTACTAGAAATGTTTAAACGACTAGCTAACTATTGCAACTAACGAAATATCAAACGATGTAAGTGTGAAATTTTGGGTTGGGAACGGGGCCGAAATTTTTTCTGAGAGCTAATCGGACGTGCGAGGTATCGTTATATAGGACTGTGCGCGGGCTAGCCAAATATGAAATAAAACTTGGTATGAGACTATCGGCAACATTTAAAAAAAAATGCTAAAAATCAAGTTTTTTATGTTCTCAAATAGGGTTCTACATCCCGTTCACCGGGACTTGGGCAACGAAACGCGGACCTGATCACGGGAATGGAAAGAGGTAGGTACAGCGACTACTAGAAATGTTTAAACGACTAGCTAACTATTGCAACTAACGAAATATCAAACGATGTAAGTGTGAAATTTTGGGTTGGGAACGGGGCCGAAATTTTTTCTGAGAGCTAATCGAACGTGCGAGGTATCGTTGTATAGGACTGTGCGCGGGCTAGCCGAATATGAAATAAAACTTGGTATGAGTCTATCGGCAGCATTTAAAAAAAAATGTCAAAGATCAATTTTCTAAGTTGAAAAATAGGGTTCTACATCCCGTTCACCGGGACTCGGGCAACGAAACGCGGACCTGATCACGGGAATGGAGAGAGGTAGGTACAGCGACTACTAGAAATGTTTAAACGACTAGCTAACTATTGCAACTAACGAAATATCAAACGATGTAAGTGTGAAATTTTGGGTTGGGAACGGGGCCGAAATTTTTTCTGAGAGCTAATCGAACGTGCGAGGTATCGTTGTATAGGACTGTGCGCGGGCTAGCCGAATATGAAATAAAACTTGGTATAAGATTATCGGCAACATTTAAAAAAAAAATGTCAAAGATCAATTTTCTAAGTTGAAAAATAGGGTTCTACAACCCGCTCACCGGGACTCGGGCAACGAAACGCGGACCTGATCACGGGAATGGAAAGAGGTAGGTACAGCGACTACTAGAAATGTTTAAACGACTAGCTAACTATTGCAACTAACTAAATATCAAACGATGTACATGTGAAATTTTGGGTTGGGAACGGGGCCGAAATTTTTTCTGAGAGCTAAACGAACGTGCAAGGTATCGTTGTATAGAACTGTGCGCGGGCTAGCCAAATATGAAATAAAACTTGGTATAAGATTATCGGCAACATTTAAAAAAAAATGTCAAAGATCAATTTTCTTAGTTGAAAAATAGGGTTCTAAAACCCGTTCACCGGGACTCGGGCAACGAAACGCGGACCTGATCACGGGAATGGAAAGAGGTAGGTACAGCGACTACTACAAATGTTTAAACGACTAGCTAACTATTGCAACTAACGAAATATCAAACGATGTATGTGTGAAATTTTGGGTTGGGAACGGGGCCGAAATTTTTTCTGAGAGCTAATCGAACGTGCGAGGTATCGTTGTATAGGACTGTGCGCGGGCTAGCCGAATATGAAATAAAACTTGGTATGAGATTATCGGCAACATTTAAAAAAACATGTCAAATATCAATTTTCTAAGTTGAAAAATAGGGTTCTACAACCCGTTCACCGGGACTCGGGCAACGAAACGCGGACCTGATCACGGGAATGGAAAGAGGTAGGTACAGCGACTACTAGAAATGTTTAAACGACTAGCTAACTATTGCAACTAACGAAATATCAAACGATGTACATGTGAAATTTTGGGTTGGGAACGGGGCCGAATTTTTTTCTGAGAGCTAAACGAACGTGCAAGGTATCGTTGTATAGGACTGTGCGCGGGCTAGCCAAATATGAAATAAAACTTGGTATAAGATTATCGGCAACATTTAAAAAAAATGTCAAATATCAATTTTCTAAGTTGAAAAATAGGGTTCTACAACCCGTTCACCGGGACTCGGGCAACGAAACGCGGACCTGATCACGGGAATGGAAAGAGGTAGGTACAGCGACTACTAGAAATGTTTAAACGACTAGCTAACTATTGCAACTAACGAAATATCAAACGATGTATGTGTGAAATTTTGGGTTATGAACGGGGCCGAAAATATTTCTGAGAGCTAATCGAACGTGCGAGGTATCGTTGTATAGGACTGTGCGCGGGCTAGCCGAATATGAAATAAAACTTGGTATAAGATTATCGGCAACATTTAAAAAAAAATGTCAAAGATCAATTTTCTAAGTTGAAAAATAGGGTTCTACAACCCGTTCACCGGGACTCGGGCAACGAAACGCGGACCTGATCACGGGAATGGAAAGAGGTAGGTACAGCGACTACTACAAATGTTTAAACGACTAGCTAACTATTGCAACTAACGAAATATCAAACGATGTAAGTGTGAAATTTTGGGTTGGGAACGGGGCTGAAATTTTTTCTGAGAGCTAATCGAACGTGCGAGGTATCGTTGTATAGGACTGTGCGCGGGCTAGCCGAATATGATATAAAACTTGGTATGAGTCTATCGGCAACATTTAAAAAAAAATGTCAAAGATCAATTTTCTAAGTTGAAAAATAGGGTTCTACAACCCGTTCACCGGGACTCGGGCAACGAAACGCGGACCTGATCACGGGAATGGAAAGAGGTAGGTACAGCGACTACTAGAAATGTTTAAACGACTAGCTAACTATTGCAACTAACGAAATATCAAACGATGTAAGTGTGAAATTTTGGGTTGGGAACGGGGCCGAAATTTTTTCTGAGACCTAATCGAACGTGCGAGGTATCGTTGTATAGGACTGTGCACGGGCTAGCCGAATATGAAATAAAACTTGGTATAAGATTATCGGCAACATTTAAAAAAAATGTCAAAGATCAATTTTCTAAGTTGAAAAATAGGGTTCTACAACCCGCTCACCGGGACTCGGGCAACGGAACGCGGACCTGATCACGGGAATGGAAAGAGGTAGGTACAGCGACTACTAGAAATGTTTAAACGACTAGCTAACTATTGCAACTAACGAAATATCAAACGATGTAAGTGTGAAATTTTGGGTTGGGAACGGGGCCGAAATTTTTTCTGAGAGCTAATCGGACGTGCGAGGTATCGTTATATAGGACTGTGCGCGGGCTAGCCAAATATGAAATAAAACTTGGTATGAGACTATCGGCAACATTTAAAAAAAAATGCTAAAAATCAAGTTTTTTATGTTCTCAAATAGGGTTCTACATCCCGTTCACCGGGACTTGGGCAACGAAACGCGGACCTGATCACGGGAATGGAAAGAGGTAGGTACAGCGACTACTAGAAATGTTTAAACGACTAGCTAACTATTGCAACTAACGAAATATCAAACGATGTAAGTGTGAAATTTTGGGTTGGGAACGGGGCCGTAATTTTTTCTGAGAGCTAATCGGACGTGCGAGGTATCGTTATATAGGACTGTGCGCGGGCTAGCCAAATATGAAATAAAACTTGGTATGAGACTATCGGCAACATTTAAAAAAAAATGCTAAAAATCAAGTTTTTTATGTTCTCAAATAGGGTTCTACATCCCGTTCACCGGGACTTGGGCAACGAAACGCGGACCTGATCACGGGAATGGAAAGAGGTAGGTACAGCGACTACTAGAAATGTTTAAACGACTAGCTAACTATTGCAACTAACGAAATATCAAACGATGTAAGTGTGAAATTTTGGGTTGGGAACGGGGCCGAAATTTTTTCTGAGAGCTAATCGAACGTGCGAGGTATCGTTGTATAGGACTGTGCGCGGGCTAGCCGAATATGAAATAAAACTTGGTATAAGTGTGGGAAACGGAATGTAAGAATGTACGAAAGGGATGGATATATGAAGAGAGAGTGA
Organism: Agrotis exclamationis; assembly: GCA_950005045.1. Lineage (NCBI taxonomy): Eukaryota > Metazoa > Arthropoda > Insecta > Lepidoptera > Noctuidae > Agrotis > Agrotis exclamationis. The sequence goes on from OX465445.1 coordinate 162,849, forward strand.
GAGCGAGGTATGAATAAAAGATGGCGGGTTTAAGATTTAAAAGGAAGACGTGTCGTAGTTGAGTTTTTGAAAATAAATTCATTAAGTGTAAAAACAAGCTGTTTGACTCTGACCCCTCATCCCCACATATTTTGGGGGCTCGTCCGGGATCTGTGCGGCTCAGAGTCACGAAGACGACAGACGACGGAGTGCACGTGGTGTGGTGCACACACGGTGTTCGACGAACTTTAAGACGGAAGACGAAATTTTCTACGACACGGCGGCGGATAACCCGCCTACCAATACTAAGACGAAGACGAGAATGACGGACGACGGTGGCAAAAGCGGTGGCACGGGGCCACAGGCAGCAGCGGCGGCGGCCATGTTCTACAATGTCGACGGCGGCATTGCCCAATTTGACGGCGAGGATAAATCATATTCCTCCACTAAATGGGCCCAAGACATCGAGGATAACGCCGAAGTGTTCAACTGGACAGCGCAGCAAAAGTTGATAATCGCGCGGCGGTCCCTCATCGGCACGGCGGCGTTGTGGCTTAAGTCAGAAAAAGTGTTCAGGACGTATGAAGAACTCAAAGCGGCTCTAGTGAAAGAATTTCCTGAAACGATAAATTCCAAAGAGATGCATGAGTTGATGGCAGCGCGTAAAAAACGGCGAGATGAGAGTTATTACCAATACATGCTCTCAATGAAAGAGTTGGGTAAAAGAGCGAAATTCCCTGACTACGTGGCTATTCAATATATAATAGACGGCATCGAAGATCATCAAATATACAAATCTGTATTGTACGGCGTTACGACATACAGCGCACTCAAGGAGAAATTAGCAATTTACGAAAAGATGAAAGGAAATAAAAATAAGAAGGAAGGACGAGCTGACCCGGCAACTGAAAAAAAGAAGGAAGCATCCACGCATGATATACGCCGTTGTTACAACTGTGGAGAGAAGAGCCATTTATCCAGTCAATGCACCAACGGAATCAAATGTTTCCGATGTAACGAATTTGGCCATATGGGCAAACAGTGCCCTACCATCGGCGGAAACACGTCGGTAAAACAATCGACAGTGCGTGAAGCTAGATCCAGTCGAGAAGCAGCGAGTGCGGGGCAGTCGGTAAAACAGCGTTCGACTAAAGAGGCTATGTTCGGAGCGGTGGAGCCAACCAATCAGTGTGCGTGTACGAGCGGCCATGACAGTGGACATGATACGTCAAACACAGTGTCAATAGTGTCAAGCAAGGAGGTTATGCAAATAAATAAAAACGAAGACTTAGTTGTCAAAACCGTACGAAAACCGGTGAAGTGTATAAAATTAGCGGGTAATCACAGCTCAAATGCGTTGATCGACTCTGGAAGTGATGTGAATCTTATATCGGCAGAGCTATGTGCTAAACTATTTAACGTGGAGTTCAACGTCGGCGGGCTAACGCTAACAGGTTTAGGCCGATCAAAAGTGCAATCATTAGGTAGAATTACGACGGTAATCGACATTGATGGACAGTGTTACAACGATGTTACGTTTCACATTATACCTAGAGACTGTATGCCCTATGATATAATAATAGGTCACGAGTTTTTGAAGAGTGTTACGGTGTTAATGAGCGATGGATGTGTGTCTATATTTAAGGATGAAAGTGAGTGGATAAATAAAGTCAATTGCTTTACAGGTTTCACAGAATCTCTTTTAGAGCATATCAGCAGTCCATCAGTTAAGCAGGGCGCTTATCAATGTGTTGATTCGTATCGTCCAGTTCAAGTGAAGGAAGCTCCATTGGAACTTAAGATTGTATTAAAAGACGATGTACCCGTTGTGCAACGACCCCGGAGACTGTCACACGTGGAGCAGGGTATTGTAGAAAAACAAATTGATGAGTGGTTGAAAGACGGCATAATAAGGGTAAGTTTTTCTGAATACTCTAGCCCACTGGTGTTAGTGAAGAAGAAGGATGGGACAACGAGAGTTTGTGTTGACTACAGGCAGCTTAATGCAAAGATGGTGAAAGACGAGTATCCTCTACCTATTATAGATGACCTGATAGATAGGTTATCACAAGCGAAGGTATTTAGCGTACTCGATTTAAAGAATGGATTTTTCCATTTGAAAGTCAGTGAAGAGTCCATACCGTATACTTCATTTGTTACTCATCATGGACAATTCGAATTTTTGAGAGCACCGTTTGGGCTTTCAGTCAGTCCAAAATATTTTATGCGGTTTGTTGATGTAATTTTCAGGGAACTGTTAACTGAAAAGATAATGATGATTTTCATTGATGACATTATTATTCCAGCTGTTGATGAGGAGCAAGCATTGCAACGACTGAAGTTAGTTCTGGAGAAAGCTGCGCAGTATGGGCTGATTATTAATTGGAAGAAAGCGAAGTTGATACAGCGGGAAATAGAGTACTTGGGCCATATGATTAAAGATGGTGAAATACGCCCAAACACAGATAAGACGGATGCTGTGGTGAGATTTCCAGAACCCAAAACAAGTAAGCAACTCAAAAGTTTTCTAGGATTGACTTCATACTTCCGCAAGTACATAGAGCAGTACGCTGTTATTGCCAAGCCTCTGAACGACTTATTAAAGAAAAATGTAGACTTTGTGTTCGAAAAGGAGCAAAAAGAAGCTTTTCATATTTTAAAGGAAAGGTTGGCTACCAGCCCAGTATTAAAAATATTTGACCCGAACTTAAAAACAGAGTTACATACAGATGCCTCTAGCATAGCTATAGCAGCTATCCTCATGCAGTATCACCCTAACACTGGTTTACACCCGGTCCAATATATGAGTGCTAGGACTAACGAAGTACAAAGTAGGTACTCAAGTTACGAACTGGAAGCATTGGCCATAATAGAAGGTGTCAAAAAGTTTCGCCATTATTTATATGGCAAACACTTTAAATTAGTAACTGATTGTCAAGCTTTTCAGCAAACCTTGATGAAGAAGGACCTTACAGCAAAAGTAGCAAGATGGGTGATGATGCTGAGTGAATATGACTTCGAAGTGGAGCATAGAGCTGGAGAAAAGATGCGGCATGCGGATGCACTTAGCCGTAACCCGTATGTGGCCACTGTTACCTCCTTAATTGATCAGGTGAAGCAGGCGCAGGACCAAGACGACGGCGTGAAAGCGATTAAGGAAGTGTTGAAGGACAGATCTTACAAAGATTATTTTACAGACGGAGATATACTTTACAAAGGTACTGGAAAATTGTTGTTTATACCAAAAAGTTTAGAGAAGGAGATTATAATGCGAGTTCACGGTAAGGGACATTTTTCAAAGAGAAAAATGAAGGATTTAATATGTAAAGACTATTACATAAAAGACTTAGACAAGAAGTTGGAAGAATTTGTTATATCCTGCATACCATTTCTCTTGGCCACAAGGAAGGAGGGCAAGCAGGAAGGTTTCCTCAACCCCATTGGAAAGGAAAGTATCCCCTTAGATACCATGCACCTCGACCAGACCAGAGTTCAAAGAGCATTGAACAGCACGTTCCAAAGAAGTATCAATACCTCTCCCTATAATTTACTGATTGGTACCAAAATGCGTTGTAAAGATGTTGAGATTTTAAAATTACTTCAAGAGGAAACTGCAAGACTGTACGAGAGCAATAGAGACGAGTTGCGTCAAAAGGCGAAGGAGCAAATACTGGCTGTGCAAGAAGAGAACAGAAAATATTATAATAAGAAAAGGAAACCGAGTCATAAGTACCAGGTCGGTGACTTAGTGGCTATAAAAAGAACTCAATTTGGTGCAGGACTTAAGCTAAAGGCTAAGTACTTAGGACCGTATCAAATCAGCAAACTTCATCCAAATGACCGCTATGATATGGAAAAGGTTGATAGTGCGACTGAAGGTCCCAACCGCACTTCCAGTTCAGCTGATCAAATGAAGAGGTGGCCAGATGTAAGTCACGTAGAATAATTAGTATGTATGGTGATGAATGGTGTGCAAGAGCTAGGCGTTATAATATTCTAAGTTTCTCAACGCTATAATGTTTTAAGTTTCTCAATGTTACAATGTTCTAAATCCAAGTTTATTTTGTTCTAAGTGTAAGTTTTTGTCAATATTCTAAGTCAAGTTTATTAATGTTATTAGCCTAAGCATAGAATACTTAATAGTACAACAGAAGGACTACTCCAAAAAAAAAATCAAACAAATGTAAAATCTATAACCGAGAGAATAAAGTACATTTTAACTGGCAGCCGTACCGCCCACCTACTTTTATAATAGCCTAAACTTCCCGTGCGCAAGCAAAAATGTACTGAATGATTACGCGCGAGAGTTTATGTTGGTTTATCTGACGCCAACGACGTTAAAAGGTTACTATGGGTCAAGCTCAATAGGGTTGCGACTTGCGAGTTTAGGCACAAATAGGTAGGTACCTATGCGTATTTTATGCATTTGTTAAATTACATTATTACCATAAATACCTATGTTCCTCAAGGAATTTTGTTTTTATCATCAGCCTATATTATCTTTTTGGTTTCGTCATCGATTACTACATACATTATTGATTGTTAGCACAGAATGTTAATAGTAGGTACGAGTAGGTACTCGTACCTTACGTGAGGAATAATATTTATAATAATATTATCTTTTCTACCTATAACATTTATCTTACAAAAAAAAAGAATAATATTTAAAAGATTTTTATCGTCTATGGCAAAATAGCCAGTCCTTATTATTTTGCACTCAACCTAGTAACCGACCAATTACTATCGCATACTGTCACAGGCCCCGCGTTGCGTGTCTTTGTAGGTAGGTAAAAAAGTGGCGCGCGAATTACGACCGCTGACCTTGAATGCGTAGTGTGGCCATTTTCTGAGTTAGAACTTTTAAACAACAACGCAAATATCTTTCTACTTTCTACCGATCTTAATTCTTAGTACTCAGCTTAAGGTGAGTGAGAGTGTCGTCTTTTTATCTTGGTCGTCCAGTAGGCTCACACCCCCCCCCCACTTAGTATCTCGCCTCATTTCTAAACTTGTAACCTACCTAATCATGATCAGTTAAGCCCATACTTCACAAGCAGGGAGATAATTTTGTTGATCATTACTAAATATGATTGTACTGGGTATATATTTGTTCTTCATAATAATATCGTGTTAATAATTTCCCAAAAGCACCTAAAGCAAGAAACTTGTGCGTAACGTAACAAAAATATTATGGAGACGGAGCGCGTGCGAAACGGGTGGCGCGTGGCAGCCGTAGTGAATGGGCCACGACATAATGGCCCCGCAACTACTTGCAGTTTTAGGCCGGTTTCAGTGCTTGACCGACCGTCGGTGCGTACCATCGGTCCTGACGATACGCATAACCGATCGTCAGTTTGTAACGTTCAGTGCTATCCTGACCAAGCAAACAGGCCGGACTGGTACAGTCACAAAAATGGACGCGTTTACAAATGTTTTAATTGCTGCTACCTATATTTTTTCGTTCACTCTGCGACTGTTCATCTAAATTCGGACACAAGGATGTATAAACTATTTGTATAACAATTGGCCTTTGTCCCACAGAAGCTCACGAAGTCGAATTTACCGAAATTCGACAATATATGCCATGTCTGATCATAATTAGGTACTTAAATCACTAAAAAGTAAAGATAAAATCAAACAATATTATTGAAGTTTTGAACTAGTAGGTTCGATTATTTTTACGATGATACACGCATCCGTACGGTCGGTCCACCGGTCGGTGCAGCACTGAACGCGTTCATATGTTTCCATAGCGCGTCGGTCGACCGACGGCACGCATGCGGACGCGCTCGACCGACGGTCCTCGTACGCAGTGCGTAGCAATATACGCGTGCGTACGGTCGGTCGAGCACTGTGACGACTTGTGAATTTTCATACAAATGAGTAGCGCGACCGATGTACGCACCGACGGTCGGTCAAGCACTGAAACCGGCCTTATGCCTACACCGCGGAGTGAGACAGGCCTGGCCTAAGTTCATTTTAAGTTCTTGTTTGTTTATTTTAAGTTATTTTTAAAGTGTGTGAGGTAAACAGTGTCTGAGGACAGACAAGAAAGCAGGAAGGCCGAAAATGTGGGAAACGGAATGTAAGAATGTACGAAAGGGATGGATATATGAAGAGAGAGTGAGAGCGAGGTATGAATAAAAGATGGCGGGTTTAAGATTTAAAAGGAAGACGTGTCGTAGTTGAGTTTTTGAAAATAAATTCATTAAGTGTAAAAACAAGCTGTTTGACTCTGATCCCACATCCCCACATAAGATTATCGGCAACATTTAAAAAAAAAATGTCAAAGATCAATTTTCTAAGTTGAAAAATAGGGTTCTACAACCCGCTCACCGGGACTCGGGCAACGAAACGCGGACCTGATCACGGGAATGGAAAGAGGTAGGTACAGCGACTACTAGAAATGTTTAAACGACTAGCTAACTATTGCAACTAACGAAATATCAAACGATGTACATGTGAAATTTTGGGTTGGGAACGGGGCCGAAATTTTTTCTGAGAGCTAATCGAACGTGCGAGGTATCGTTGTATAGGACTGTGCGCGGGCTAGCCGAATATGAAATAAAACTTGGTATAAGATTATCGGCAACATTTAAAAAAAAAATGTCAAAGATCAATTTTCTAAGTTGAAAAATAGGGTTCTACAACCCGCTCACCGGGACTCGGGCAACGAAACGCGGACCTGATCACGGGAATGGAAAGAGGTAGGTACAGCGACTACTAGAAATGTTTAAACGACTAGCTAACTATTGCAACTAACGAAATATCAAACGATGTAAGTGTGAAATTTTGGGTTGGGAACGGGGCCGAAATTTTTTCTGAGAGCTAATCGAACGTGCGAGGTATCGTTATATAGGACTGTGCGCGGGCTAGCCGAATATGAAATAAAACTTGGTATGAGTCTATCGGCAACATTTAAAAAAAAATGTCAAAGATCAATTTTCTAAGTTGAAAAATAGGGTTCTACAACCCGTTCACCGGGACTCGGGCAACGAAACGCGGACCTGATCACGGGAATGGAAAGAGGTAGGTACAGCGACTACTAGAAATGTTTAAACGACTAGCTAACTATTGCAACTAACGAAATATCAAACGATGTAAGTGTGAAATTTTGGGTTGGGAACGGGGCCGAAATTTTTTCTGAGAGCTAATCGAACGTGCGAGGTATCGTTGTATAGGACTGTGCGCGGGCTAGCCGAATATGATATAAAACTTGGTATGAGTCTATCGGCAACATTTAAAAAAAAATGTCAAAGATCAATTTTCTAAGTTGAAAAATAGGGTTCTACAACCCGTTCACCGGGACTCGGGCAACGGAACGCGGACCTGATCACGGGAATGGAAAGAGGTAGGTACAGCGACTACTAGAAATGTTTAAACGACTAGCTAACTATTGCAACTAACGAAATATCAAACGATGTAAGTGTGAAATTTTGGGTTGGGAACGGGGCCGAAATTTTTTCTGAGACCTAATCGAACGTGCGAGGTATCGTTGTATAGGACTGTGCGCGGGCTAGCCGAATATGAAATAAAACTTGGTATAAGATTATCGGCAACATTTAAAAAAAATGTCAAAGATCAATTTTCTAAGTTGAAAAATAGGGTTCTACAACCCGCTCACTGGGACTCGGGCAACGGAACGCGGACCTGATCACGGGAATGGAAAGAGGTAGGTACAGCGACTACTAGAAATGTTTAAACGACTAGCTAACTATTGCAACTAACGAAATATCAAACGATGTAAGTGTGAAATTTTGGGTTGGGAACGGGGCCGAAATTTTTTCTGAGAGCTAATCGGACGTGCGAGGTATCGTTATATAGGACTGTGCGCGGGCTAGCCAAATATGAAATAAAACTTGGTATGAGACTATCGGCAACATTTAAAAAAAAATGCTAAAAATCAAGTTTTTTATGTTCTCAAATAGGGTTCTACATCCCGTTCACCGGGACTTGGGCAACGAAACGCGGACCTGATCACGGGAATGGAAAGAGGTAGGTACAGCGACTACTAGAAATGTTTAAACGACTAGCTAACTATTGCAACTAACGAAATATCAAACGATGTAAGTGTGAAATTTTGTGTTGGGAACGGGGCCGAAATTTTTTCTGAGAGCTAATCGAACGTGCGAGGTATCGTTGTATAGGACTGTGCGCGGGCTAGCCGAATATGAAATAAAACTTGGTATGAGTCTATCGGCAACATTTAAAAAAAAATGTCAAAGATCAATTTTCTAAGTTGAAAAATAGGGTTCTACATTCCGTTCACCGGGACTCGGCCAACGAAACGCGGACCTGATCACGGGAATGGAGAGAGGTAGGTACAGCGACTACTAGAAATGTTTAAACGACTAGCTAACTATTGCAACTAACGAAATATCAAACGATGTAAGTGTGAAATTTTGGGTTGGGAACGGGGCCGAAATTTTTCTGAGAGCTAATCGAACGTGCGAGGTATCGTTGTATAGGACTGTGCGCGGGCTAGCCGAATATGAAATAAAACTTGGTATAAGATTATCGGCAACATTTAAAAAAAAAATGTCAAAGATCAATTTTCTAAGTTGAAAAATAGGGTTCTACAACCCGCTCACCGGGACTCGGGCAACGAAACGCGGACCTGATCACGGGAATGGAAAGAGGTAGGTACAGCGACTACTAGAAATGTTTAAACGACTAGCTAACTATTGCAACTAACGAAATATCAAACGATGTAAGTGTGAAATTTTGGGTTGGGAACGGGGCCGAAATTTTTTCTGAGAGCTAATCGGACGTGCGAGGTATCGTTATATAGGACTGTGCGCGGGCTAGCCAAATATGAAATAAAACTTGGTATGAGACTATCGGCAACATTTAAAAAAAAATGCCAAAAATCAAGTTTTTTATGTTCTCAAATAGGGTTCTACATCCCGTTCACCGGGACTCGGGCAACGAAACGCGGACCTGATCACGGGAATGGAAAGAGGTAGGTACAGCGACTACTAGAAATGTTTAAACGACTAGCTAACTATTGCAACTAACGAAATATCAAACGATGTAAGTGTGAAATTTTGGGTTGGGAACGGGGCCGAAATTTTTTCTGAGAGCTAATCGAACGTGCGAGGTATCGTTGTATAGGACTGTGCGCGGGCTAGCCGAATATGAAATAAAACTTGGTATAAGATTATCGGCAACATTTAAAAAAAAATGTCAAAGATCAAGTTTTTTATGTTCTCAAATAGGGTTCTACATCCCGTTCACCGGGACTCGGGCAACGAAACGCGGACCTGATCACGGGAATGGAAAGAGGTAGGTACAGCGACTACTAGAAATGTTTAAACGACTAGCTAACTATTGCAACTAACGAAATATCAAACGATGTAAGTGTGAAATTTTGGGTTGGGAACGGGGCCGAAATTTTTTCTGAGAGCTAATCGAACGTGCGAGGTATCGTTATATAGGACTGTGCGCGGGCTAGCCGAATATGAAATAAAACTTGGTATGAGTCTATCGGCAACATTTAAAAAAAAATGTCAAAGATCAATTTTCTAAGTTGAAAAATAGGGTTCTACAACCCGTTCACCGGGACTCGGGCAACGAAACGCGGACCTGATCACGGGAATGGAAAGAGGTAGGTACAGCGACTACTAGAAATGTTTAAACGACTAGCTAACTATTGCAACTAACGAAATATCAAACGATGTAAGTGTGAAATTTTGGGTTGGGAACGGGGCTGAAATTTTTTCTGAGAGCTAATCGAACGTGCGAGGTATCGTTGTATAGGACTGTGCGCGGGCTAGCCGAATATGATATAAAACTTGGTATGAGTCTATCGGCAACATTTAAAAAAAAATGTCAAAGATCAATTTTCTAAGTTGAAAAATAGGGTTCTACAACCCGTTCACCGGGACTCGGGCAACGGAACGCGGACCTGATCACGGGAATGGAAAGAGGTAGGTACAGCGACTACTAGAAATGTTTAAACGACTAGCTAACTATTGCAACTAACGAAATATCAAACGATGTAAGTGTGAAATTTTGGGTTGGGAACGGGGCCGAAATTTTTTCTGAGACCTAATCGAACGTGCGAGGTATCGTTGTATAGGACTGTGCGCGGGCTAGCCGAATATGAAATAAAACTTGGTATAAGATTATCGGCAACATTTAAAAAAAATGTCAAAGATCAATTTTCTAAGTTGAAAAATAGGGTTCTACAACCCGCTCACCGGGACTCGGGCAACGGAACGCGGACCTGATCACGGGAATGGAAAGAGGTAGGTACAGCGACTACTAGAAATGTTTAAACGACTAGCTAACTATTGCAACTAACGAAATATCAAACGATGTAAGTGTGAAATTTTGGGTTGGGAACGGGGCCGAAATTTTTTCTGAGAGCTAATCGGACGTGCGAGGTATCGTTATATAGGACTGTGCGCGGGCTAGCCAAATATGAAATAAAACTTGGTATGAGACTATCGGCAACATTTAAAAAAAAATGCTAAAAATCAAGTTTTTTATGTTCTCAAATAGGGTTCTACATCCCGTTCACCGGGACTTGGGCAACGAAACGCGGACCTGATCACGGGAATGGAAAGAGGTAGGTACAGCGACTACTAGAAATGTTTAAACGACTAGCTAACTATTGCAACTAACGAAATATCAAACGATGTAAGTGTGAAATTTTGGGTTGGGAACGGGGCCGAAATTTTTTCTGAGAGCTAATCGAACGTGCGAGGTATCGTTGTATAGGACTGTGCGCGGGCTAGCCGAATATGAAATAAAACTTGGTATGAGTCTATCGGCAACATTTAAAAAAAAATGTCAAAGATCAATTTTCTAAGTTGAAAAATAGGGTTCTACATCCCGTTCACCGGGACTCGGCCAACGGAACGCGGACCTGATCACGGGAATGGAAAGAGGTAGGTACAGCGACTACTAGAAATGTTTAAACGACTAGCTAACTATTGCAACTAACGAAATATCAAACGATGTAAGTGTGAAATTTTGGGTTGGGAACGGGGCCGAAATTTTTTCTGAGACCTAATCGAACGTGCGAGGTATCGTTGTATAGGACTGTGCGCGGGCTAGCCGAATATGAAATAAAACATGGTATAAGATTATCGGCAACATTTAAAAAAAATGTCAAAGATCAATTTTCTAAGTTGAAAAATAGGGTTCTACAACCCGCTCACCGGGACTCGGGCAACGGAACGCGGACCTGATCACGGGAATGGAAAGAGGTAGGTACAGCGACTACTAGAAATGTTTAAACGACTAGCTAACTATTGCAACTAACGAAATATCAAACGATGTAAGTGTGAAATTTTGGGTTGGGAACGGGGCCGAAATTTTTTCTGAGAGCTAATCGAACGTGCGAGGTATCGTTGTATAGGACTGTGCGCGGGCTAGCCGAATATGAAATAAAACTTGGTATAAGATTATCGGCAACATTTAAAAAAAAAATGTCAAAGATCAATTTTCTAAGTTGAAAAATAGGGTTCTACAACCCGCTCACCGGGACTCGGGCAACGAAACGCGGACCTGATCACGGGAATGGAAAGAGGTAGGTACAGCGACTACTAGAAATGTTTAAACGACTAGCTAACTATTGCAACTAACGAAATATCAAACGATGTACATGTGAAATTTTGGGTTGGGAACGGGGCCGAAATTTTTTCTGAGAGCTAAACGAACGTGCAAGGTATCGTTGTATAGGACTGTGCGCGGGCTAGCCAAATATGAAATAAAACTTGGTATAAGATTATCGGCAACATTTAAAAAAAAATGTCAAAGATCAATTTTCTAAGTTGAAAAATAGGGTTCTAAAACCCGTTCACCGGGACTCGGGCAACGAAACGCGGACCTGATCACGGGAATGGAAAGAGGTAGGTACAGCGACTACTAGAAATGTTTAAACGACTTGCTTACTATTGCAACTAACGAAATATCAAACGATGTAAGTGTGAAATTTTGGGTTGGGAACGGGGCCGAAATTTTTTCTGAGACCTAATCGAACGTGCGAGGTATCGTTGTATAGGACTGTGCGCGGGCTAGCCGAATATGAAATAAAACTTGGTATAATATTATCGGCAACATTAAAAAAAAATGTCAAAGATCAATTTTCTAAGTTGAAAAATAGGGTTCTGCAACCCGTTCACCGGGACTCGGGCAACGAAACGCGGACCTGATCACGGGAATGGAAAGAGGTAGGTACAGCGACTACTAGAAATGTTTAAACGACTAGCTAACTATTGCAACTAACGAAATATCAAACGATGTAAGTGTGAAATTTTGGGTTGGGAACGGGGCCGAAATTTTTTCTGAGAGCTAATCGAACGTGCGAGGTATCGATGTATAGGACTGTGCGCGGGCTAGCCAAATATGAAATAAAACTTGGTATGAAACTATCGGCAATATTTAAAAAAAAATGCCAAAAATCAAGTTTTTTATGTTCTAAAATAGGGTTCTACATCCCGTTCACCGGGACTCGGGCAACGAAACGCGGACTTGATCACGGGAATGGAAAGAGGTAGATACAGCGACTACTAGAAATGTTTAAACGACTAGCTAACTATTGCAACTAACGAAATATCAAACGATGTAAGTGTGAAATTTTGGGTTGGGAACGGGGCCGAAATTTTTTCTGAGAGCTAATCGAACGTGCGAGGTATCGTTGTATAGGACTGTGCGCGGGCTAGCCGAATATGAAATAAAACTTGGTATGAGATTATCGGCAACATTTAAAAAAAAATGTCAAATATCAATTTTCTAAGTTGAAAAATAGGGTTCTACAACCCGTTCACCGGGACTCGGGCAACGAAACGCGGACCTGATCACGGGAATGGAAAGAGGTAGGTACAGCGACTACTAGAAATGTTTAAACGACTAGCTAACTATTGCAACTAACGAAATATCAAACGATGTAAGTGTGAAATTTTGGGTTGGGAACGGGGCCGAAATTTTTTCTGAGAGCTAATCGGACGTGCGAGGTATCGTTATATAGGACTGTGCGCGGGCTAGCCAAATATGAAATAAAACTTGGTATGAGACTATCGGCAACATTTAAAAAAAAATGCCAAAAATCAAGTTTTTTATGTTCTCAAATAGGGTTCTACATCCCGTTCACCGGGACTCGGGCAACGAAACGCGGACCTGATCACGGGAATGGAAAGAGGTAGGTACAGCGACTACTAGAAATGTTTAAACGACTAGCTAACTATTGCAACTAACGAAATATCAAACGATGTAAGTGTGAAATTTTGGGTTGGGAACGGGGCCGAAATTTTTTCTGAGAGCTAATCGAACGTGCGAGGTATCGTTATATAGGACTGTGCGCGGGCTAGCCGAATATGAAATAAAACTTGGTATGAGTCTATCGGCAACATTTAAAAAAAAATGTCAAAGATCAATTTTCTAAGTTGAAAAATAGGGTTCTACAACCCGTTCACCGGGACTCGGGCAACGAAACGCGGACTTGATCACGGGAATGGAAAGAGGTAGATACAGCGACTACTAGAAATGTTTAAACGACTAGCTAACTATTGCAACTAACGAAATATCAAACGATGTAAGTGTGAAATTTTGGGTTGGGAACGGGGCCGAAATTTTTTCTGAGAGCTAATCGAACGTGCGAGGTATCGTTGTATAGGACTGTGCGCGGGCTAGCCGAATATGAAATAAAACTTGGTATGAGATTATCGGCAACATTTAAAAAAAAATGTCAAATATCAATTTTCTAAGTTGAAAAATAGGGTTCTACAACCCGTTCACCGGGACTCGGGCAACGAAACGCGGACCTGATCACGGGAATGGAAAGAGGTAGGTACAGCGACTACTAGAAATGTTTAAACGACTAGCTAACTATTGCAACTAACGAAATATCAAACGATGTAAGTGTGAAATTTTGGGTTGGGAACGGGGCCGAAATTTTTTCTGAGAGCTAATCGGACGTGCGAGGTATCGTTATATAGGACTGTGCGCGGGCTAGCCAAATATGAAATAAAACTTGGTATGAGACTATCGGCAACATTTAAAAAAAAATGCCAAAAATCAAGTTTTTTATGTTCTCAAATAGGGTTCTACATCCCGTTCACCGGGACTCGGGCAACGAAACGCGGACCTGATCACGGGAATGGAAAGAGGTAGGTACAGCGACTACTAGAAATGTTTAAACGACTAGCTAACTATTGCAACTAACGAAATATCAAACGATGTAAGTGTGAAATTTTGGGTTGGGAACGGGGCCGAAATTTTTTCTGAGAGCTAATCGAACGTGCGAGGTATCGTTGTATAGGACTGTGCGCGGGCTAGCCGAATATGAAATAAAACTTGGTATAAGATTATCGGCAACATTTAAAAAAAAATGTCAAAGATCAAGTTTTTTATGTTCTCAAATAGGGTTCTACATCCCGTTCACCGGGACTCGGGCAACGAAACGCGGACCTGATCACGGGAATGGAAAGAGGTAGGTACAGCGACTACTAGAAATGTTTAAACGACTAGCTAACTATTGCAACTAACGAAATATCAAACGATGTAAGTGTGAAATTTTGGGTTGGGAACGGGGCCGAAATTTTTTCTGAGAGCTAATCGAACGTGCGAGGTATCGTTATATAGGACTGTGCGCGGGCTAGCCGAATATGAAATAAAACTTGGTATGAGTCTATCGGCAACATTTAAAAAAAAATGTCAAAGATCAATTTTCTAAGTTGAAAAATAGGGTTCTACAACCCGTTCACCGGGACTCGGGCAACGGAACGCGGACCTGATCACGGGAATGGAAAGAGGTAGGTACAGCGACTACTAGAAATGTTTAAACGACTAGCTAACTATTGCAACTAACGAAATATCAAACGATGTAAGTGTGAAATTTTGGGTTGGGAACGGGGCCGAAATTTTTTCTGAGAGCTAATCGAACGTGCGAGGTATCGTTGTATAGGACTGTGCGCGGGCTAGCCGAATATGAAATAAAACTTGGTATGAGTCTATCGGCAACATTTAAAAAAAAATGTCAAAGATCAATTTTCTAAGTTGAAAAATAGGGTTCTACATCCCGTTCACCGGGACTCGGCCAACGGAACGCGGACCTGATCACGGGAATGGAAAGAGGTAGGTACAGCGACTACTAGAAATGTTTAAACGACTAGCTAACTATTGCAACTAACGAAATATCAAACGATGTAAGTGTGAAATTTTGGGTTGGGAACGGGGCCGAAATTTTTTCTGAGACCTAATCGAACGTGCGAGGTATCGTTGTATAGGACTGTGCGCGGGCTAGCCGAATATGAAATAAAACTTGGTATACGATTATCGGCAACATTTAAAAAAAATGTCAAAGATCAATTTTCTAAGTTGAAAAATAGGGTTCTACAACCCGCTCACCGGGACTCGGGCAACGGAACGCGGACCTGATCACGGGAATGGAAAGAGGTAGGTACAGCGACTACTAGAAATGTTTAAACGACTAGCTAACTATTGCAACTAACGAAATATCAAACGATGTAAGTGTGAAATTTTGGGTTGGGAACGGGGCCGAAATTTTTTCTGAGAGCTAATCGAACGTGCGAGGTATCGTTGTATAGGACTGTGCGCGGGCTAGCCGAATATGAAATAAAACTTGGTATAAGATTATCGGCAACATTTAAAAAAAAAATGTCAAAGATCAATTTTCTAAGTTGAAAAATAGGGTTCTACAACCCGCTCACCGGGACTCGGGCAACGAAACGCGGACCTGATCACGGGAATGGAAAGAGGTAGGTACAGCGACTACTAGAAATGTTTAAACGACTAGCTAACTATTGCAACTAACGAAATATCAAACGATGTACATGTGAAATTTTGGGTTGGGAACGGGGCCGAAATTTTTTCTGAGAGCTAAACGAACGTGCAAGGTATCGTTGTATAGGACTGTGCGCGGGCTAGCCAAATATGAAATAAAACTTGGTATAAGATTATCGGCAACATTTAAAAAAAAATGTCAAAGATCAATTTTCTAAGTTGAAAAATAGGGTTCTACAACCCGTTCACCGGGACTCGGGCAACGAAACGCGGACCTGATCACGGGAATGGAAAGAGGTAGGTACAGCGACTACTAGAAATGTTTAAACGACTAGCTAACTATTGCAACTAACGAAATATCAAACGATGTAAGTGTGAAATTTTGGGTTGGGAACGGGGCTGAAATTTTTTCTGAGAGCTAATCGAACGTGCGAGGTATCGTTGTATAGGACTGTGCGCGGGCTAGCCGAATATGATATAAAACTTGGTATGAGTCTATCGGCAACATTTAAAAAAAAATGTCAAAGATCAATTTTCTAAGTTGAAAAATAGGGTTCTACAACCCGTTCACCGGGACTCGGGCAACGGAACGCGGACCTGATCACGGGAATGGAAAGAGGTAGGTACAGCGACTACTAGAAATGTTTAAACGACTAGCTAACTATTGCAACTAACGAAATATCAAACGATGTAAGTGTGAAATTTTGGGTTGGGAACGGGGCCGAAATTTTTTCTGAGAGCTAATCGAACGTGCGAGGTATCGTTGTATAGGACTGTGCGCGGGCTAGCCGAATATGAAATAAAACTTGGTATGAGTCTATCGGCAACATTTAAAAAAAAATGTCAAAGATCAATTTTCTAAGTTGAAAAATAGGGTTCTACATCCCGTTCACCGGGACTCGGCCAACGGAACGCGGACCTGATCACGGGAATGGAAAGAGGTAGGTACAGCGACTACTAGAAATGTTTAAACGACTAGCTAACTATTGCAACTAACGAAATATCAAACGATGTAAGTGTGAAATTTTGGGTTGGGAACGGGGCCGAAATTTTTTCTGAGACCTAATCGAACGTGCGAGGTATCGTTGTATAGGACTGTGCGCGGGCTAGCCGAATATGAAATAAAACTTGGTATACGATTATCGGCAACATTTAAAAAAAATGTCAAAGATCAATTTTCTAAGTTGAAAAATTGGGTTCTACAACCCGCTCACCGGGACTCGGGCAACGGAACGCGGACCTGATCACGGGAATGGAAAGAGGTAGGTACAGCGACTACTAGAAATGTTTAAACGACTAGCTAACTATTGCAACTAACGAAATATCAAACGATGTAAGTGTGAAATTTTGGGTTGGGAACGGGGCCGAAATTTTTTCTGAGAGCTAATCGAACGTGCGAGGTATCGTTGTATAGGACTGTGCGCGGGCTAGCCGAATATGAAATAAAACTTGGTATAAGATTATCGGCAACATTTAAAAAAAAAATGTCAAAGATCAATTTTCTAAGTTGAAAAATAGGGTTCTACAACCCGCTCACCGGGACTCGGGCAACGAAACGCGGACCTGATCACGGGAATGGAAAGAGGTAGGTACAGCGACTACTAGAAATGTTTAAACGACTAGCTAACTATTGCAACTAACGAAATATCAAACGATGTACATGTGAAATTTTGGGTTGGGAACGGGGCCGAAATTTTTTCTGAGAGCTAAACGAACGTGCAAGGTATCGTTGTATAGGACTGTGCGCGGGCTAGCCAAATATGAAATAAAACTTGGTATAAGATTATCGGCAACATTTAAAAAAAAATGTCAAAGATCAATTTTCTAAGTTGAAAAATAGGGTTCTAAAACCCGTTCACCGGGACTCGGGCAACGAAACGCGGACCTGATCACGGGAATGGAAAGAGGTAGGTACAGCGACTACTAGAAATGTTTAAACGACTTGCTTACTATTGCAACTAACGAAATATCAAACGATGTAAGTGTGAAATTTTGGGTTGGGAACGGGGCCGAAATTTTTTCTGAGACCTAATCGAACGTGCGAGGTATCGTTGTATAGGACTGTGCGCGGGCTAGCCGAATATGAAATAAAACTTGGTATAATATTATCGGCAACATTAAAAAAAAATGTCAAAGATCAATTTTCTAAGTTGAAAAATAGGGTTCTAAAACCCGTTCACCGGGACTCGGGCAACGAAACGCGGACCTGATCACGGGAATGGAAAGAGGTAGGTACAGCGACTACTAGAAATGTTTAAACGACTAGCTAACTATTGCAACTAACGAAATATCAAACGATGTAAGTGTGAAATTTTGGGTTGGGAACGGGGCCGAAATTTTTTCTGAGAGCTAATCGGACGTGCGAGGTATCGTTATATAGGACTGTGCGCGGGCTAGCCAAATATGAAATAAAACTTGGTATGAAACTATCGGCAATATTTAAAAAAAAATGCCAAAAATCAAGTTTTTTATGTTCTAAAATAGGGTTCTACATCCCGTTCACCGGGACTCGGGCAACGAAACGCGGACTTGATCACGGGAATGGAAAGAGGTAGATACAGCGACTACTAGAAATGTTTAAACGACTAGCTAACTATTGCAACTAACGAAATATCAAACGATGTAAGTGTGAAATTTTGGGTTGGGAACGGGGCCGAAATTTTTTCTGAGAGCTAATCGAACGTGCGAGGTATCGTTGTATAGGACTGTGCGCGGGCTAGCCGAATATGAAATAAAACTTGGTATGAGATTATCGGCAACATTTAAAAAAAAATGTCAAATATCAATTTTCTAAGTTGAAAAATAGGGTTCTACAACCCGTTCACCGGGACTCGGGCAACGAAACGCGGACCTGATCACGGGAATGGAAAGAGGTAGGTACAGCGACTACTAGAAATGTTTAAACGACTAGCTAACTATTGCAACTAACGAAATATCAAACGATGTAAGTGTGAAATTTTGGGTTGGGAACGGGGCCGAAATTTTTCTGAGAGCTAATCGAACGTGCGAGTTATCGTTATATAGGACTGTGCGCGGGCTAGCCGAATATGAAATAAAACTTGGTATGAGTCTATCGGCAACATTTAAAAAAAAATGTCAAAGATCAATTTTCTAAGTTGAAAAATAGGGTTCTACAACCCGCTCACCGGGACTCGGGCAACGAAACGCGGACCTGATCACGGGAATGGAAAGAGGTAGGTACAGCGACTACTAGAAATGTTTAAACGACTAGCTAACTATTGCAACTAACGAAATATCAAACGATGTAAGTGTGAAATTTTGGGTTGGGAACGGGGCCGAAATTTTTTCTGAGAGCTAATCGGACGTGCGAGGTATCGTTATATAGGACTGTGCGCGGGCTAGCCAAATATGAAATAAAACTTGGTATGAGACTATCGGCAACATTTAAAAAAAAATGCCAAAAATCAAGTTTTTTATGTTCTCAAATAGGGTTCTACATCCCGTTCACCGGGACTCGGGCAACGAAACGCGGACCTGATCACGGGAATGGAAAGAGGTAGGTACAGCGACTACTAGAAATGTTTAAACGACTAGCTAACTATTGCAACTAACGAAATATCAAACGATGTAAGTGTGAAATTTTGGGTTGGGAACGGGGCCGAAATTTTTTCTGAGAGCTAATCGAACGTGCGAGGTATCGTTGTATAGGACTGTGCGCGGGCTAGCCGAATATGAAATAAAACTTGGTATAAGATTATCGGCAACATTTAAAAAAAAATGTCAAAGATCAAGTTTTTTATGTTCTCAAATAGGGTTCTACATCCCGTTCACCGGGACTCGGGCAACGAAACGCGGACCTGATCACGGGAATGGAAAGAGGTAGGTACAGCGACTACTAGAAATGTTTAAACGACTAGCTAACTATTGCAACTAACGAAATATCAAACGATGTAAGTGTGAAATTTTGGGTTGGGAACGGGGCCGAAATTTTTTCTGAGAGCTAATCGAACGTCCGAGGTATCGTTGTATAGGACTGTGCGCGGGCTAGCCGAATATGAAATAAAACTTGGTATGAGTCTATCGGCAACATTTAAAAAAAAATGTCAAAGATCAATTTTCTAAGTTGAAAAATAGGGTTCCACAACCCGTTCACCGGGACTCGGGCAACGAAACGCGGACCTGAATCAGAATCAGAAAGAGGATCAGAAAGAGAATCAGAATCAGAATCAGAAAGAGGTATCGATGTATAGGACTGTGCGCGGGCTAGCCGAATATGAAATAAAACTTGGTATGAGTCTATCGGCAACATTTAAAAAAAAATGTCAAAGATCAATTTTCTAAGTTGAAAAATAGGGTTCTACAACCCGTTCACCGGGACTCGGGCAACGAAACGCGGACCTGATCACGGGAATGGAAAGAGGTAGGTACAGCGACTACTAGAAATGTTTAAACGACTAGCTAACTATTGCAACTAACGAAATATCAAACGATGTAAGTGTGAAATTTTGGGTTGGGAACGGGGCTGAAATTTTTTCTGAGAGCTAATCGAACGTGCGAGGTATCGTTGTATAGGACTGTGCGCGGGCTAGCCGAATATGATATAAAACTTGGTATGAGTCTATCGGCAACATTTAAAAAAAAATGTCAAAGATCAATTTTCTAAGTTGAAAAATAGGGTTCTACAACCCGTTCACCGGGACTCGGGCAACGGAACGCGGACCTGATCACGGGAATGGAAAGAGGTAGGTACAGCGACTACTAGAAATGTTTAAACGACTAGCTAACTATTGCAACTAACGAAATATCAAACGATGTAAGTGTGAAATTTTGGGATTGGGAACGGGGCCGAAATTTTTTCTGAGAGCTAATCGAACGTGCGAGGTATCGTTGTATAGGACTGTGCGCGGGCTAGCCAAATATGAAATAAAACTTGGTATGAGACTATCGGCAACATTTAAAAAAAAATGCCAAAAATCAAGTTTTTTATGTTCTCAAATAGGGTTCTACATCCCGTTCACCGGGACTCGGGCAACAAAACGCGGACCTGATCACGGGAATGGAAAGAGGTAGGTACAGCGACTACTAGAAATGTTTAAACGACTAGCTAACTATTGCAACTAACGAAATATCAAACGATGTAAGTGTGAAATTTTGGGTTGGGAACGGGGCCGAAATTTTTTCTGAGAGCTAATCGAACGTGCGAGGTATCGTTGTATAGGACTGTGCGCGGGCTAGCCGAATATGAAATAAAACATGGTATAAGATTATCGGCAACATTTAAAAAAAATGTCAAAGATCAATTTTCTAAGTTGAAAAATAGGGTTCTACAACCCGTTCACCGGGACTCGGGCAACGAAACGCGGACCTGATCACGGGAATGGAAAGAGGTAGGTACAGCGACTACTAGAAATGTTTAAACGACTAGCTATTTATTACAACTAACGAAATATGAAACGATGTAAGTGTGAAATTTTGGGTTGGGAACGGGGCCGAAATTTTTTCTGAGAGCTAATCGAACGTGCGAGGTATCGTTGTATAGGACTGTGCGCGGGCTAGCCGAATATGAAATAAAACTTGGTATAAGATTATCGGCAACATTTAAAAAAAATGTCAAAGATCAATTTTCTAAGTTGAAAAATAGGGTTCTACAACCCGTTCACCGGGACTCGGGCAACGAAACGCGGACCTGATCACGGGATTGGAAAGAGGTAGGTACAGCGACTACTAGAAATGTTTAAACGACTAGCTATTTATTACAACTAACGAAATATGAAACGATGTAAATGTGAAATTTTGGGTTGGGAACGAGGCCGAAATTTTTTCTGAGAGCTAATCGAACGTGCGAGGTATCGTTGTATAGGACTGTGCGCGGGCTAGCCGAATATGAAATAAAACTTGGTATAAGATTATCGGCAACATTTAAAAAAAAATGTCAAAGATCAATTTTCTAAGTTGAAAAATAGGGTTCCACAACCCGTTCACCGGGACTCGGGCAACGAAACGCGGACCTGATCACGGGATTGGAAAGAGGTAGGTACAGCGACTACTAGAAATGTTTAAACGACTTGCTAACTATTGCAACTAACGAAATATCAAACGATGTAAGTGTGAAATTTTGGGTTGGGAACGGGGCCGAAATTTTTTCTGAGAGCTAATCGAACGTGCGAGGTATCGTTGTATAGGACTGTGCGCGGGCTAGCCGAATATGAAATAAAACTTGGTATAAGATTATCGGCAACATTTAAAAAAAAATGTCAAAGATCAATTTTCTAAGTTGAAAAATAGGGTTCTAAAACCCGTTCACCGGGACTCGGGCAACGAAACGCGGACCTGATCACGGGAATGGAAAGAGGTAGGTACAGCGACTACTAGAAATGTTTAAACGACTAGCTAACTATTGCAACTAACGAAATATCAAACGATGTAAGTGTGAAATTTTGGGTTGGGAACGGGGCCGAAATTTTTTCTGAGAGCTAATCGAACGTCCGAGGTATCGTTGTATAGGACTGTGCGCGGGCTAGCCGAATATGAAATAAAACTTGGTATGAGACTATCGGCAACATTTAAAAAAAAATGTCAAAGATCAATTTTCTAAGTTGAAAAATAGGGTTCCACAACCCGTTCACCAGTTCTGTCACGGCACTCGTGTGAACCACTCGCGCGCGTTTTCGGTTAACGGTAACTAGAATTGTTTTTTTTGTATTGACCCATCGGAATGAGTGTGCCCTTATAATGGCCACTTGTGACAGTGGCAGTAATAGTGACCAAGAAGACATCAACCCGGGTCCAGTTGATGGATGGATGTCACAAATTTTAATAGAAGAAGGAGAAAAAAGAAGAAAGTCAGTAGAAAAATTGATGGATCCTATTAGTAGTGAAATTCAAATTATGGAAGAAGACGTAATAAGTAATACAACAAAACGAGAGAGAGAAGCAGACGAAGAAGGAAGCTGGACCAAAGTTGAAAGAGAGAAAGTAAAGAAACCTAAAAAATTCAGAAAAGAAGTTTTTATTTGGAGCAGAGAAAAATTGCCAAAACAGTTTGCCATGGCAAAATTATTTAACACCATAGGCTTAATTGATGTAACCCATATTAAATACATTAGTCCATATAAATTAAAAATAGAAGCTTCGACTGAGGAATGTGTGGGCAAGTTACTGGATTGTCAAGAGTTCCAAACTAAAGAGTGGAGGGTGTACAGCGCAATGGACGTAAATATTTCATACGGTGTGATACGAGATGTGGACCTTGAGTTATCCGATGAGGAGGTATTAGAAGCGATCAAGTGTCCTGATGGTATCCATATCGCATCCTTAAAAAGGTTACAGAGACGAGAAGAAGGAGGCTGGGTGCCCAGTGAGGTAGTCAAAGTAGGCTTCAGTGGCTCATACCTACCAAGTTTTATTTATGTGGACTGTCTACGCGCTAAGGTAGAACCTTATGTCTTTCCCGTAACACAGTGTTCAAACTGCTGGAAGTTTGGTCACGTTAAAGCTAGATGCCCGTCCAAAAAAATAGTATGTCCTAAGTGTACAGAAGAACACAGTAACTGTGAAGTCGCAACGTTCAAATGTGTGAACTGTCGAGGTGACCACATGGCGTTAAACAGAAATTGTCCGGTTTATGTTCGAGAGAAGCGAGTGAGAGAACTTATGGCAGAATATAACTGCACTTATTATGTAGCATGCAATATGTACGTTAGACCCAAGTTGCCAATTCATTCTCAGACAACAAGCCAAACCGATAAACCGAAGATTGATACCAGTAACAACTTTAGTGGTTTACTTTTAGAGGAACCGGGCAGTAGTAATAAAAACACGCCGGATCCATTCCCACCGTTATTTACGCAAAATCGAACGAAATCACCGCAAGGTAATAAACGTAACCAGTCATACTTGCAAAACAAAGGCAAAACGGCTTGGTGGGGACATCGAGAGTCGTCGGACCGCATTCCTAAACAACCATCTGCTACTGATAACGATTTCGGCGAAAACGAGAACGGCAACAATACGCGGGAGGTACACTTTGACGAGTTAATTAGACGGTTGAAGGATATTATTTATATGCGTAATCGAAGTATTCAAGAAAAGTTTTATGATGTTATTAAGTGTTGTAGTAAATGGTTGTTATTAGTATTGGTAGATAATATATCTGAGTGGCCTATTGTGAACAAGTGTTTAGAGTTATTTTTTGGCCTTAATGAGTAATGGCATCTAAAAATAAAATTGTTCAAATTAACTTATTGCAGTGGAACGCACAAAGTTTGAGACCGAAAATTAAAGTTCTTGAGAATTTTCTAATAACAAGTAAAATTCATATTTGCATTATATCCGAGACCTGGCTCAAACCGGATAGTCAATTAAAACTCAATGGTTATAATATTTATAGGCAAGATCGGGATGACTCATACGGTGGAATCGCGATTGTGGTACATAACACCATAAAAAGTCAAATTGGTAATTTTAGCTTACGAAATCGAAACATTCAAGTACTCCATATTAAAATGTTTAATTGTAATTTTTTAGAAAACATTATAGCTGTTTATTGCCCTCCCAATATACACACGGCAGATGATGATTGGAAAACGTT
Organism: Agrotis exclamationis; assembly: GCA_950005045.1. Classification (NCBI taxonomy): domain Eukaryota; kingdom Metazoa; phylum Arthropoda; class Insecta; order Lepidoptera; family Noctuidae; genus Agrotis; species Agrotis exclamationis. The sequence continues at coordinate 187,132 of OX465445.1, forward strand.
ATTTTCTAAGTGGTCTAGTAAAACTTTGATAGGGGGAGATTTCAACGGGCATCATACGAACTGGTCATACAAAAGCGATCACAGGGGTTTACAGATTCACGATGTAGCTGATGATTGGCATTATGTTTCCCTCAACACTGGAGATTATACCAGACTTAGGTTAGTCCTAAATCAATTACAGAAAAGTTCGCCTGATGTCACATTCGCATCATCAGATATAGCATTACGGTTCAACTGGAATGTTTCAAACGAAAATCTCGGTAGTGATCACTTAATAGTTCTTATTTCTACACAAATACCATGTTATAATAACTTAAAAAAATCAAAACGTAATTTTAAAAAAGCAGATTGGCAGAAATATAAAGAAATAATCTCAAATAAAATTGATAGCAATAGATTTACAGGAAATACTCAACAAATGTATGATGAACTTATAGAAATAATTAATTTTGCATCTCAAGAATCAATCCCGAACATTAAGATTAACGAAGACCCAACTAGTAAGTTTGTTCCAAGATCATACTGGTCCCCTGATTTGTCTAGGGCGGTAGCGGAACGTAGACTGGCATTAGCACAGTTCAGAAAAAACCCAATCCCTACAAATTTCATAATTCTTAAACAAAAGGTTGCTAGAGCACAGAGACTAATTCGCAAAGCAAGTGCAGAATCTTTTCGTCAGTTCTGTGACAGTATAGGCGACATGGTGTCTAGTAGCGAGTTATGGAACAAAATGAGATGGCTCAAAGGATATCGGAGTAATAGAATTTGTCTGGAGGCAGAAAGGGCTACTGAATTTTTAAAACAATTGACACCAGATTACGTAAGCCCACCATGTCCTGTATTTAGTTCAGTTAATCTACAGTTGGAGGCGCAAATTTCGGCGCAGGAACTATCAAATGTACTGAAGACAAAAGATACCGCTCCAGGGGAGGACGATATTTCCTATTCGATGGTTTATAATTTCCCCAACAAACAGTTGATAGTCGAATTATTCAATAAATGTTTGACTGAAGGTGAGGTTCCCAGACAGTGGAGGAATATCAGAGTAGTGCCTGTACCAAAACCTGGACGCGATCCAAGCAACATAACTACCTTAAGACCTATCTCACTCATATCTTGCCTTTGTAAAACTTTACATAATATTATAACGAAACGTCTTGAATGGTTTTGTGAAAGTAAAGGTCTTTTCTCCAAGAATACGGTAGGATTTAGAAGATCTCAATCTTGCCTAGATAATCTCGTTCGCCTTGTTTCGCAAATTCAGATAGGATATACCACTAAACAAAAGACATTAGCATGCTTCGTAGATATAGACAACGCATACAATAATGTCAATATCCTACAAGTAGTCACTAAATTAGATGAGATGGGGGTAGGAGCTTCTATATGCAGATATATATGGGAATACTTGAGAGAGAGACATTTATCTGTATCGGAAGTAGGGAGCAATGTTTCGATTTCGAGATGGACATGTAAGGGATTAGCCCAAGGAGACCCTATGTCTCCAATTTTATTCAACATAGTAACATGTAACATTTGTAAAGATATCATGAGTGTTTATGTATCTCAATACGCGGATGATTTCATCCTCTATGTTTCTGGACAAGATATTAAATTCATGACCATTCTTCTTCAGGAAGCCTTAGATAGCTTGTCAAATTTGTTAAGGGTATTGGGGCTTGAATTATCTCCTACAAAAAGTAAAATTTGTTTATTTTCTAGAGGAAGGTCGTAACAATTAATAAACATCAATATCAACAATGTGTACTTAGAATGCGTCCCTGTTGTTAAATATTTAGGACTTTGGCTAGATTCATCTTTGAAATGGCGCAAACACATAAATGAAATCTATGAAAAAAGTATGAAGTTTTTAAATGCTTTTAAGGTTCTGGCAGGATCGTCTTGGGGAGTTCATCCATTACATCTAAGAAGACTGTATATTGCAATAATTCGCAGTCGATTGGATTATGCAAGTTTCTTATTCGATAACAGCGCTAAGACTAACATTTCAAGGTTAGACAAAATTCAAAACCAAGCCATGAGAGTAGTTGGCGGTTTTTTAAAAAGTTGCCCAATCCACGCGATGGAATCGGAGTTATGTCTGCCGCCATTGTTTATTCGACGGAAATATTTAGCTGCTAAATTTTGTTTGAAAGCTAAATCTGTTGAAGATGGTGGTACCATAACAATGATATCAAAATTAACATCGATATGCGAGGAGTCATATTGGCGTAATAAGAAAAAACCGTTACTAACTATCGTATACAGTGAATTTTCCAATCAAACTTTACATCAGTCTAAAATTCTGGAAATGTTTTCACTGTCAACATGGATGGCGAACATAGATATAAAGTCACACATTAATCTAAAAATCAATAACATGTCAGGACCTAAAAGATCCCATACATCAGTGGCACTCCTAACGAAGTCTGTGGAAACTATAGCAAACAGTTATGATGGATTCTATCAGATTTACAGTGATGGATCTAAGGATGACAATGGAACTGGAGCAGCGTTTTTTGATCCCCAGTGTAACACAGGAGTCAGTTTCACATTAAATTCCAAATCATCTATACTAACAGCAGAATTATATGCTATTTCAGAGTGCTTATCATATTTGATGTCATGCAATTACACGAAATTTGTTATACTTAGTGATTCAAAAAGCGCTTTACAGCATATAGCCCGATGTACCTCGAGTACACGAGGTCTGCCTGTAGCTTATTCTATACTAGAGACGTATCTGAAATTAAATAATAATGGCAAAACTGTTAAATTCCAATGGATTCCATCACATGTAAATCTGATGGGAAACGAAGTAGTTGACAAATTGGCAAAAACAGGAATCTCTGAAGGAATTTCTGACAGTCATTTACCCTTCTTCATGGATATTCTCAGAGATGTTAAGCTTACGTGCAATATACTGTGGAACGAATACTTTGACAAAAGATCCGAAGAGAAGGGTATATGGTACAAAACAGTTCAGTCTGAGCCACCCAAGATTCCTTGGTTTTCTGAAGTACACATGACTAGACGATTATTAGTAACAAGCATGCGTTTGCGAACAGGACACATTCCATTAAACGCATTTGGCCATCTTATGAAAGTTGTGGATACCCCAAATTGTCTGACTTGCAACGTAAGGGAGGATGCCTATCACGCGTTGGTAGAGTGTGCCCGGGTTGGTGCAGAACGGAGAGCGTTAGAATTAGAAAATAAGGTAAATTTAAGAGATGTTGGTGAATGTAATTTAATCTTGTCTAAACCTACATCCGAACTATCTATTAAGTTGTATTATTTGATTATTAAATTAATTAAGTGAAGATCTTAGCAATAAATTATTTCTAATCAATTTGTAAAACTACGAGGCTGGCATAATCGCTTCGCGATGAAAGCCTTTTTTCTTTCTAATAAAGATTAAAAAAAAAAAAAAACCCGTTCACCGGGACTCGGGCAACGAAACGCGGACCTGATCACGGGAATGGAAAGAGGTAGGTACAGCGACTACTAGAAATGTTTAAACGACTAGCTAACTATTGCAACTAACGAAATATCAAACGATGTATGTGTGAAATTTTGGGTTATGAACGGGGCCGAAAATGTTTCTGAGAGCTAATCGAACGTGCGAGGTATCGTTGTATAGGACTGTGCGCGGGCTAGCCGAATATGAAATAAAACTTGGTATGAGACTATCGGCAACATTTAAAAAAAAATGTCAAAGATCAATTTTCTAAGTTGAAAAATAGGGTTCCACAACCCGTTCACCGGGACTCGGGCAACGAAACGCGGACCTGATCACGGGATTGGAAAGAGGTAGGTACAGCGACTACTAGAAATGTTTAAACGACTTGCTAACTATTGCAACTAACGAAATATCAAACGATGTAAGTGTGAAATTTTGGGTTGGGAACGGGGCCGAAATTTTTTCTGAGAGCTAATCGAACGTGCGAGGTATCGTTGTATAGGACTGTGCGCGGGCTAGCCGAATATGAAATAAAACTTGGTATAAGATTATCGGCAACATTTAAAAAAAAATGTCAAAGATCAATTTTCTAAGTTGAAAAATAGGGTTCTAAAACCCGTTCACCGGGACTCGGGCAACGAAACGCGGACCTGATCACGGGAATGGAAAGAGGTAGGTACAGCGACTACTAGAAATGTTTAAACGACTAGCTAACTATTGCAACTAACGAAATATCAAACGATGTAAGTGTGAAATTTTGGGTTGGGAACGGGGCCGAAATTTTTTCTGAGAGCTAATCGAACGTCCGAGGTATCGTTGTATAGGACTGTGCGCGGGCTAGCCGAATATGAAATAAAACTTGGTATGAGTCTATCGGCAACATTTAAAAAAAAATGTCAAAGATCAATTTTCTAAGTTGAAAAATAGGGTTCCACAACCCGTTCACCGGGACTCGGGCAACGAAACGCGGACCTGAATCAGAATCAGAAAGAGGATCAGAAAGAGAATCAGAATCAGAATCAGAAAGAGGTATCGATGTATAGGACTGTGCGCGGGCTAGCCGAATATGAAATAAAACTTGGTATGAAACTATCGGCAATATTTAAAAAAAAATGCCAAAAATCAAGTTTTTTATGTTCTAAAATAGGGTTCTACATCCCGTTCACCGGGACTCGGGCAACGAAACGCGGACTTGATCACGGGAATGGAAAGAGGTAGATACAGCGACTACTAGAAATGTTTAAACGACTAGCTAACTATTGCAACTAACGAAATATCAAACGATGTAAGTGTGAAATTTTGGGTTGGGAACGGGGCCGAAATTTTTTCTGAGAGCTAATCAAACGTCCGAGGTATCGTTGTATAGGACTGTGCGCGGGCTAGCCGAATATGAAATAAAACTTTGTATGAGACTATCGGCAACATTTAAAAAAAAATGTCAAAGATCAATTTTCTAAGTTGAAAAATAGGGTTCCACAACCCGTTCACCGGGACTCGGGCAACGAAACGCGGACCTGATCACGGGAATGGAAAGAGGTAGGTACAGCGACTACTAGAAATGTTTAAACGACTAGCTAACTATTGCAACTAACGAAATATCAAACGATGTAAGTGTGAAATTTTGGGTTGGGAACGGGGCCGAAATTTTTTCTGAGAGCTAATCGAACGTGCGAGGTATCGTTATATAGGACTGTGCGCGGGCTAGCCAAATATGAAATAAAACTTGGTATGAGACTATCGGCAACATTTAAAAAAAAATGCCAAAAATCAAGTTTTTTATGTTCTCAAATAGGGTTCTACATCCCGTTCACCAGGACTCGGGCAACGAAACGCGGACCTGATCACGGGAATGGAAAGAGGTAGGTACAGCGACTACTAGAAATGTTTAAACGACTAGCTAACTATTGCAACTAACGAAATATCAAACGATGTAAGTGTGAAATTTTGGGATTGGGAACGGGGCCGAAATTTTTTCTGAGAGCTAATCGAACGTGCGAGGTATCGTTGTATAGGACTGTGCGCGGGCTAGCCGAATATGAAATAAAACATGGTATAAGATTATCGGCAACATTTAAAAAAAATGTCAAAGATCAATTTTCTAAGTTGAAAAATAGGGTTCCACAACCCGTTCACCGGGACTCGGGCAACGAAACGCGGACCTGATCACGGGAATGGAAAGAGGTAGGTACAGCGACTACTAGAAATGTTTAAACGACTAGCTAACTATTGCAACTAACGAAATATCAAACGATGTAAGTGTGAAATTTTGGGTTGGGAACGGGGCCGAAATTTTTTCTGAGAGCTAATCGAACGTGCGAGGTATCGTTATATAGGACTGTGCGCGGGCTAGCCAAATATGAAATAAAACTTGGTATGAGACTATCGGCAACATTTAAAAAAAAATGCCAAAAATCAAGTTTTTTATGTTCTCAAATAGGGTTCTACATCCCGTTCACCAGGACTCGGGCAACGAAACGCGGACCTGATCACGGGAATGGAAAGAGGTAGGTACAGCGACTACTAGAAATGTTTAAACGACTAGCTAACTATTGCAACTAACGAAATATCAAACGATGTAAGTGTGAAATTTTGGGTTGGGAACGGGGCCGAAATTTTTTCTGAGAGCTAATCGAACGTCCGAGGTATCGTTGTATAGGACTGTGCGCGGGCTAGCCGAATATGAAATAAAACTTGGTATGAGTCTATCGGCAACATTTAAAAAAAAATGTCAAAGATCAATTTTCTAAGTTGAAAAATAGGGTTCCACAACCCGTTCACCGGGACTCGGGCAACGAAACGCGGACCTGAATCAGAATCAGAATCAGAAAGAGGATCAGAAAGAGAATCAGAATCAGAATCAGAAAGAGGTATCGATGTATAGGACTGTGCGCGGGCTAGCCGAATATGAAATAAAACTTGGTATGAAACTATCGGCAATATTTAAAAAAAAATGCCAAAAATCAAGTTTTTTATGTTCTAAAATAGGGTTCTACATCCCGTTCACCGGGACTCGGGCAACGAAACGCGGACTTGATCACGGGAATGGAAAGAGGTAGATACAGCGACTACTAGAAATGTTTAAACGACTAGCTAACTATTGCAACTAACGAAATATCAAACGATGTAAGTGTGAAATTTTGGGTTGGGAACGGGGCCGAAATTTTTTCTGAGAGCTAATCAAACGTCCGAGGTATCGTTGTATAGGACTGTGCGCGGGCTAGCCGAATATGAAATAAAACTTGGTATGAGACTATCGGCAACATTTAAAAAAAAATGTAAAAGATCAATTTTCTAAGTTGAAAAATAGGGTTCCACAACCCGTTCACCGGGACTCGGGCAACGAAACGCGGACCTGATCACGGGAATGGAAAGAGGTAGGTACAGCGACTACTAGAAATGTTTAAACGACTAGCTAACTATTGCAACTAACGAAATATCAAACGATGTAAGTGTGAAATTTTGGGTTGGGAACGGGGCCGAAATTTTTTCTGAGAGCTAATCGAACGTGCGAGGTATCGTTATATAGGACTGTGCGCGGGCTAGCCAAATATGAAATAAAACTTGGTATGAGACTATCGGCAACATTTAAAAAAAAATGCCAAAAATCAAGTTTTTTATGTTCTCAAATAGGGTTCTACATCCCGTTCACCAGGACTCGGGCAACGAAACGCGGACCTGATCACGGGAATGGAAAGAGGTAGGTACAGCGACTACTAGAAATGTTTAAACGACTAGCTAACTATTGCAACTAACGAAATATCAAACGATGTAAGTGTGAAATTTTGGGATTGGGAACGGGGCCGAAATTTTTTCTGAGAGCTAATCGAACGTGCGAGGTATCGTTGTATAGGACTGTGCGCGGGCTAGCCGAATATGAAATAAAACATGGTATAAGATTATCGGCAACATTTAAAAAAAATGTCAAAGATCAATTTTCTAAGTTGAAAAATAGGGTTCTACAACCCGTTCACCGGGACTCGGGCAACGAAACGCGGACCTGATCACGGGAATGGAAAGAGGTAGGTACAGCGACTACTAGAAATGTTTAAACGACTAGCTATTTATTACAACTAACGAAATATGAAACGATGTAAATGTGAAATTTTGGGTTGGGAACGAGGCCGAAATTTTTTCTGAGAGCTAATCGAACGTGCGAGGTATCGTTGTATAGGACTGTGCGCGGGCTAGCCGAATATGAAATAAAACTTGGTATGAGACTATCGGCAACATTTAAAAAAAAATGTCAAAGATCAATTTTCTAAGTTGAAAAATAGGGTTCTGCAACCCGTTCACCGGGACTCGGGCAACGAAACGCGGAACTGATCACGGGAATGGAAAGAGCTAGGTACAGCGACTACTAGGAATGTTTAAACGACTAGCCAACTATTGCAACTAACGAAATATCAAAAGATGTAAGTGTGAAATTTTGGGTTGATAACGGGGCCGAAAATTTTTCTGAGAGCTAATCGAACGTGCGAGGTATCGTTGCATAGGACTTTGCGTGGGCTAGCCGAATATGAAATAAAACTTGGTATGAGACTATCGGCAACATTTAAAAAAAAATGTCAAAGATCAATTTTCTAAGTTGAAAAATAGGGTTCTGCAACCCGTTCACCGGGACTCGGGCAACGAAACGCGGACCTGATCACGGGAATGGAAAGAGGTAGGTACAGCGACTACTAGAAATGTTTAAACGACTAGCTAACTATTGCAACTAACGAAATATCAAACGATGTAAGTGTGAAATTTTGGGTTGGGAACGGGGCCGAATTTTTTTCTGAGAGCTAATCGAACGTGCGAGGTATCGTTGTATAGGACTGTGCGCGGGCTAGCCGAATATGAAATAAAACTTGGTATAAGATTATCGGCAACATTTAAAAAAAAATGTTAAAGATCAATTTTCTAAGTTGAAAAATAGGGTTCTAAAACCCGTTCACCGGGACTCGGGCAACGAAACGCGGACCTGATCACGGGAATGGAAAGAGGTAGGTACAGCGACTACTAGAAATGTTTAAACGACTAGCTAACTATTGCAACTAACGAAATATCAAACGATGTAAGTGTGAAATTTTGGGTTGGGAACGGGGCCGAAATTTTTTCTGAGAGCTAATCGAACGTGCGAGGTATCGTTGTATAGGACTGTGCGCGGGCTAGCCGAATATGAAATAAAACTTGGTATTAGATTATCGGCAACATTTAAAAAAAAATGTCAAAGATCAATTTTCTAAGTTGAAAAATAGGGTTCTAAAACCCGTTCACCGGGACTCGGGCAACGAAACGCGGGCCTGATCACGGGAATGGAAAGAGGTAGGTACAGCGACTACTAGAAATGTTTAAACGACTAGCTAACTATTGCAACTAACGAAATATCAAACGATGTAAGTGTGAAATTTTGGGTTGGGAACGGGGCCGAAATTTTTTCTGAGAGCTAATCGAACGTCCGAGGTATCGTTGTATAGGACTGTGCGCGGGCTAGCCGAATATGAAATAAAACTTGGTATGAGACTATCGGCAACATTTAAAAAAAAATGTCAAAGATCAATTTTCTAAGTTGAAAAATAGGGTTCCACAACCCGTTCACCGGGACTCGGGCAACGAAACGCGGACCTGATCACGGGAATGGAAAGAGGTAGGTACAGCGACTACTAGAAATGTTTTAACGACTTGCTAACTATTGCAACTAACGAAATATCAAACGATGTAAGTGTGAAATTTTGGGTTGGGAACGGGGCCGAAAATTTTTCTGAGAGCTAATCGAACGTCCGAGGTATCGTTGTATAGGACTGTACGCGGGCTAGCCGAATATGAAATAAAACTTGGTATGAGACTATCGGCAATATTTAAAAAAAAAATTCAAAGATCAATTTTCTAAGTTGAAAAATAGGTTTATACAACCCGTTCACCGGGACTCCGGCAACGAAACGCGGACCTGATCACGGGAATGGAAAGAGGTAGGTACAGCGACTACTAGAAATGTTTAAACGACTAGCTAACTATTGCAACTATCGAAATATCAAACGATGTAAGTGTACGGTTAAGCAACCGCACATTGTACTTTCATTTGGCCTAGTTAGAATACTGCAAATTTTGTTAATTTATAAAATGTAGTATAGTCACGTACTCAAGTACGTCAGTCTTCGGTAGAATATCGAGCTCGCGCAACATTTAACATTTTAAACATTTTTATAACATTTTTATTATTTTCTTATTATATTATTTTAGTGCATTTTCGTATTAAAATAATTTTTTGAACATTAACATTTATTTTATTAACATTCAACATTAACTGTAAGGGTTCATGCTCTATACTATTAGTTTGATTGACTTAACAATTTTCAAGTTATAATTTTAAGGAATAGTTTGATCATTTTATTTTATTCCATAAGTGATCATTGTTGTTTCTAATTATACAAAGTTCTCAGAAAACCCCTGTTTTTCCGATAACATTGATCTAAGGGGGGAGGAGTTATGTTCCCAGCCTAACGTTGTGGTAGGTGTGAAGTCTAGACACTGACCTGGCACCTTTGCGATTAGGCGTACGTGACAGGATGTGTGTCGCGAGCGCGGGTGGGCCGACCACCGGTCCATGGAAAGTTTTTGCGATGTATTAGAATTAAGATAGGCTAAGTTAGTCTTACATGAACTTCTGTAAAGCTCGGGTCGTAATAAATTCTTACTTCCCCGCAAACTCCGTTTCATTTGCGCTCTCGAAATCTAACTACCTACTGAATCGATTGTCCCAAAATTTTGCATATCCGTTGTCAGGAGTATAGACACGGATATAGGGTATCTTTCATCCCGAAAAACAGAAGTAAACTGTTGCCGGGAAAAAAAAACAATGGGGAAGGCAAGTGTCAAAGTGAAAAGTGACATCTGTGTCCCAAAAGAACTGTCAAATCAAAGGAATTTTCTGGCAAAAAGGCGTTTTATTGATCTAAAATGACTAGATGTTGTGTAAAAGGCTGTAATAATGATGTAACAAACAAATTTCCGACAATTCACACTATCAAGAAATAATGGGTAGCTGCTATGACTGCTGTGAGACCAAAAAATGTATTATCAATAAAGGAAAGCTATATAATAAACAAATATCTACCCTTGCGAAGCCGGGACAGGCCGTCAGTTGAATTTATTAATGAAATTCTATGATTATACCATAACTAAACAATCGAATACACCTTTCAAAATAATATCTACTTTTCTATTTGAGGTTAAGTATTGCATCGCGCTTTATATCATGAATTGGTTCGTCTGGTGGAAGAATTAATCACCGGGACCGAGATTTGTGATAGTTGTGGTGTTAGGAAGTTAAAATTCTTTTCATATTGCTCCAATCTATAAAATAGATGTAAAATTAGATGAAGAAGACAAACACAAAACTTGATGACATTTTTCTCAATATAGAATGTCAGAAGCAGTACTATATTCTTTGTAGAGGCTAGCACATGTAATACCAACTTAAAAATTACAATTTTAAATCCCAACTACAAGTAAATGTGTGTTTAATGTAGTAGAATCAAATTTCTAGCCTCCCAACTAAATCACTTTTTTTCCTGTTGTAGATGCACCGCGGCGTCTTAGTTCTGGTTTTAGTATATGCACTTGCATTGACGAATAATTTCCCATATTTGTTTTTTAGAATAAACTCATTTTTTATAACAAAATACGTGTTTGTTTTTTGTACAAGCTATACAGTAATCTGACTTATGGGACAACGATCGCAGCGACATCTACGAATAGCTTTGAGTTGCCATCCCCATTACGTTCATATTCCAGATGGCGCCACTTACACGATCCGTATTGTTTCTTAAATTCTAAATTAACGCAAGCGAAGCCGCGGGCAAACACTAGTATATAATTTATAGCCTCCTTGATCCAGCCATTTGGAGAAATTAAGTGAAAATGAGACGCACCCTCTATTTTTAGATTGCTTTGGTTCGTGCTCAAGTACATCAAAAGATTTGTTGGAGGCTGCATTTTGCGAATGACCGTCGTGAGCGGCAGACGCGGCTTGCGGCATGTGGGCGCTGTGGCGTGCCGCGTGTGTGGTCAGTGTGGTGGGCAGCGCGGTGCGGGCGAGCGCGGCCGAGCGCGCTGTGGTGAGGGGCGCGGTGCGGTTTGGCGCGCTGTTCGCGGTGCACGGCGCGCCGGCGGCGGCGCGCGCGGGCTCGGCGTGCGGCGCCGTGCGCGAGCACTACGGCATCCAGCGCGTGGAAGCCACGCTGCTCGCGCTCGACCACATCAACGTGGACAACCGGCTGCTGCCGCGCCTGCGCCTGGGAGCGGAGCTGCGCGACTCGTGCTGGGCGCCGCCCACGGCGCTCCGCCAGACCATCGACTTAGTGCGCGACGCAATCGCGCCTCCTGAAGCGCGGCGCTGGCGCCCTCCTACCACCGGCCACGCCGACACTTGCTCTGAGGTCAGTCGCTTGCGCGTGCACTAAAATTATAAAATACCTTAAAAAGACTTTCGGTACTCGACTTCTACTTAGCCACTGAAGTTGAAGACAAAGCCTTTTTAACTGACTTCAAAAAAAAATTTTCGAGCAATTGTTATTCGATCATACGGCATTCGATTTCACGTAGGGAACCCGTTCTCAGTTAGACCTGTATGTTTGTATAGGTATGTACGCGATCGGGATGTGGTATTTTTGTGGTGGGAAATAATAATGGTTCCTACAAACAAAAAACCGGCCAAGTGCGAGTTGGACTCGCGTGAAGAGGGTTCCGTACGATGTTACCTATCACGTTTTTTTTTTAATCTGACCCAAATTGGTACGCACAATATTGAGTGATTTACCATGTTATTTTAATATCATGGACTTCTTATAGGTTTTCCTATAATCTATAAGTAGAAAACTAATTTGTATTTTTTTCAAAATTTTCGGTTCAGTAGTTTCGGAGATAAGGGGGGGAGAATGGTCAAATTTCGTCTATTTTTAACCGACGAAAAAAAAAGGAGGAGGTTCTCAATTCGACATGTATATTTTTTTTTTTTTTTTTTATGTATGACCACGCATAACTTTTCCCAGCGTGGTCCGATTTCAAAAATTCTTTTTTTGTTGGAAAGAGTATATCTCAAAGTTGGTCCCATTTTAATTTCAAAACTAAAATCGGCCTCTAAGGGTAGAAAAAAAGGAATTGATTGTCAACTTTCGTACAGAATTTTCAGTTGTGAACCGATTCGTTTGAAATAAAGTAAACATATGTAGTTCTGAGGACATTACTATATAGCAGAGATGTGGAGAAGATAACATGATGGTGTCACCATCATCAGATCAACTCCAGATCCCTGTTATGTTGTGAAGTCAGTCCCAAGAGTTCCTCAACAGTTAAAACCGGCCAAGTGCGAGTTGGACTCGCCCATGAAGGGTTCCGTAGTAGCAAGCATAGATTAGGGATATAATTATATTGAGATTAGTAAGTAATATACACAAACAACAAAAATAACTTTGTTTTTCATAGTGTTTGTATGAATGGCAAAGTTATATTTGCGGTTTTTTAAAATGTACTATATCTCAAAAACTGCTAACTGTATCTCATCCAAACCAATTTTCGTTGGAAGTTTTTGTTAAGGTCTACATTATATATTTTTTTTAGTTTTATCATTCTCTTATTTTAGAAGTTACGGGGGGGGGGACCAACTTTTTACCACTTTGGAAGTGTCTCTCGCGCAAACTGTTCAGTTTAGAAAAAAATGATGTTAGTAACCTCAATATCATTTTTGAAGACCTATCCATAGATACCCCACACGTATGTGTTTGGTGAAAAAAAAATTTTTGAGTTTCAATTCCAAGTATGGGGGGCACCCCCAAAATTTGTTTTGTTTTTATTTTTGTACGAAAATCCTAATGCGGTTTACATAATACATCTACTTACCAAGTTTCAACAGGATAGCTCATATACTTTGGACAAAAAGTGGCTGTGACATACACGGACAGACAGACAGACAGACAGACAGACAGACAGACAGACAGACAGACAGACATGACGAATCTATAAGGGTTCCGTTTTTGCCATTTGGCTACGGAACCCTAAAAACGGCTATATCGTGTTTGGACTCATTTCACTCAGCTTGATGAGAACTTTAGACCCAGCTGAGGTATCATTGTCATCGAGGGTCTGAGGATGGTGACGGAAAGCAGGGGCAAGAGGTCCTCAACAGTTAACAGCACCTATATCGTGTTTGGGCTCATTTCATTAGTCTTGATGAAAATTTTAGACCTAGCTGGAGTATAATTGTCATCGAGGGTCTGATGATGAGGACAGAAGGCAGTAGCAAGAGATCCTCAACAGTTAACAGCAACTATATCGTATTTGGGCTCATTTCATTCATCATGATAAGAACTTTAAACATAGTTGGGATTTGTCATAGTTACGTTGACAATGACAAAAGGGAAGACGGGTTTTTCCATGTGTTAAACACTCTAATCATGGTATACAAATATAAAGCTAAAAATAATAACTTTTTAACAAAAAAATCAAACCGACGAAAGATTGAACTGAAAAGCTAAAAATAAATTTTGAGGCGCCGCCAAAGAAACAATCAACGAAAAGCAACCTAGCTACAATAAAATTATGCTTCGCTTCAAATAATTAATTTAGGTACATGTTTGTATGTTTGTTTGGCGCCGCCTCAAAATTTATTTTTAGCTTTTCAGTTCAATCTTTCGTCGGTTTGATTTTTTTGTTAAAAAGTTATTATCTTGAATAACTTGGAAACTATTTATTTTAAATAACAAAAAAAAACATTTAATATTGTCTCAACAAGACTTTAACTTTGACTTTGACGACACCACAAGTGGCTGTTTTTGCGTCCATATGTCTCCGAATACATGACATTATGAGATTGAAAGATCATTATAGCCTGCTTGCTGTATTAGTCGAAGAAAACTCCGTTAGACGTTTGAAAATTAAAAAAACACCATACCGTAAATTCTAAGTAATCTCAAATATCTAATTAAAAAAAGTTATGAATTTCCAGTTATGCAGTAGAAACAATATTAATACTTGAAAGAAACCATAACAAGATATTTAGTATTTATTATGTACCCAGAATAAGAGCAATACTTGTTTAAAGTGCAATTTAAAAAGTGGCCCTTAATTTTTTTTTGACGAGTAAGTGTAATATATATTATCTAGGCAAGTTGAACTAGTAGGGGTTATTCTAGTGGGCTCCAAAAATTTATTTTCAAGATTGTATGACTGGAACAGGCTTAAGATTTTAGTACTTAGCACAGAATTTTCTAACAAATTAATATTAAAATCACCACAAGGTACCTATTATTGGCTTTTTTACCGACTTCAAAAAAAAGGAGGTTATCAATTCGACCTGTACCGGAACTATAAGTTCAATTTAAGTAATTCTTTTTTTGTTGTACTAGGTATTGTTCAACTTAGGGTACACTGCAAGTTTCATCAAAATCGGTTCAGTAGTTTTAGAGATATGGATTTTTTTATGTTGTGACGGATTACAAGATTAGTGCATATGTAAGAAAATTTTGTATTTTACAAGAATTTGGGTTGAATACGTAATATATAAATAAACTTAAAAGGGTAAAATAAAACCTTTTTTTTTTTTTAAATTACCGACTTCAAAACAAATACAAAAAAGTTTAAAATAACTTTTCTTTCGGAAGTCGGTGGCTTTGTTTTGTTGTGTCATTGACTATTGCCACCGACTTCCGAAAGAAAAGTTATTTTAAACTTTTTTGTATTTGTTTTGAAGTCGTTACTTTTTTTTGAATTACTAATTCTGTGCAGCACTTCATCCATGACCCTCTCAAAACAGTCATACAACCCTGAGGGAGGTCTGTACACGCTTCCATCCAAGAAAGTATGGAAATGTCTCATATTAAGAAATCACGGCTTTTTTAATTAAATTACATGGTCACTGAAAAACGACTTTTTTGAAAAAAAAACTGGGTTGGCCTAATATTTAAGAAATCTGACAATGCTGAAAATATTCTAAAAATCTAATAACCCTAGGCACTACTAATAGTTGTGTAGGGTGACGGAGAGGACAGCGCGAGCACTCGAGCTCAGCCTCGAGCAGCGACGTGCTCCGGGGCGCGCTCTCGACTTGCTGCTTGTTGACAGGGACTTGACCTCACTGCAGGTACTTGTGGTTGAGCTAGGTAGACTAAGGCCGCAGGTGTCACTTAGATAACTAACTCTCACTTATTGTTACGTGTACTAACCTCTCGCTGGTGTTGCGGTGCAGGCTGGCGAGCCGGCGGGTGCGGCCGCGGCGCCGCTGGTGGGCGTGCTGGGCCCGGGCGCCAGCTCCGCCGCCGTGCAGGTGCAGAACTTGCTGCAGCTGTTCTCCATCCCGCAGGTATTGTAACGTTGTGAAATATCAACGTTAATTGGTAAAGGTATTCGAGGAATGTCGTCAGTAGAATGCGTAAACATAGTTTTTTTTGCTGTTGTAGCTAACGCAATGTTCTACGTTAAAAGTTCGTACATGAGGGTATCGTAAAATGTTTAATTTCGCGTCGAGACTAAAAGTCATGTATAGGCGGGTAGTTCTGAACTTTTACAGAGTTTTGGTGTTGTAGTCGGAAGACGTTGTTCAACGTTAACCGACTGATAATAAAAGTGAAGTAGGAAAAATTTTGAAAAAAATACCAGAAATTAGTTTTCTACTTATAGATTATAGGAAAACCTATAAGAAGTCCATATCTGTATATGGGAGGTAATTTTTGGGGGGAAAATTAAAAACTGCATCGTGTGACATATCAAATGAAAGATCTTGTTGAGACAATCTTAAATGATATAATAACTTTTTAACAAAAAAATCAAACCGACGAAAGATTGAACTGAAAAGCTAAAAATAAATTTTGAGGCGGCGCCAAAGAAACAATCAACGAAAAGCAACCTAGCTACAATAAAATTATGCTTCGCTTCAAATAATTAATTTAGGTACATGTTTGTATGTTTGTTTGGCGCCGCCTCAAAATTTATTTTTAGCTTTTCAGTTCAATCTTTCGTCGGTTTGATTTTTTTGTTAAAAAGTTATTATTTTTAGCTTTTTAGTTGTATACCATGATTAGAGTGTTTAACACATGGAAAAACCCGTCTTCCCTTTTGTCATTGTCAACGTAGGTAACCGTCACAGTAATTAGTATTAACTGTTGAGGACCTGTAACTTGCTACTAAAAACTCCACTCTCAGACTGTCAACGACTGTCAAATCCCAACTATGTTTAAAGTTCTTATCATGATGAATGAAATGAGCCCAAATACGATATAGTTGCTGTTAACTGTTGAGGATCTCTTGCTACTGCCTTCTGTCCTCATCATCAGACCCTCGATGACAATTATACTCCAGCTAGGTCTAAAATTTTCATCAAGACTAATGAAATGAGCCCAAACACGATATAGGTGCTGTTAACTGTTGAGGACCTCTTGCCCCTGCTTTCCGTCACCATCCTCAGACCCTCGATGACAATGATACCTCAGCTGGGTCTAAAGTTCTCATCAAGCTGAGTGAAATGAGTCCAAACACGATATAGCTGTTGTTAACTGTTGAGGAACTCTTGGGACTGACTTCACAACATAACAGGGATCTGGAGTTGATCTGATGATGGTGACACCATCATGTTATCTTCTCCACATCTCTGCTATATAGTAATAAAAGTCCTCAGAACTACATAATATGTTAACTTTATTTCAAACGAATCGGTTCACAACTGAAAATTCTGTAGGAAAGTTGACAATCAATTTTTATTTTTCTACCCTTAGAGGCCGATTTTAGTTTTGAAATTAAAATGGGACCAACTTTGAGATATACTCTTTCCAACAAAAAAAGAATTTTTGAAATCGGACCACGCTGGGAAAAGTTATGCGTGGTCATACATAAAAAAAAAATATAAAAAAAAAAAAATATACATGTCGAATTGAGAACCTCCTCCTTTTTTTTTCGTCGGTTAATAAAAAAGAATGTCACCGACTTTCGAAAGAAAAGTTTTTTTGTAGGTTATTTTGAACTTTTTTGTGGGAAGTCGGTTACATGTTTTTTTTTGAAAAAGTTTTTTTATTAGGTACCTACAACTTTGCCATTTAACTTTTTTCCATAGGACTTGTAGTTTTGCCGGAAATCAAGATAAACCATTTTTACCCTTAAAAACTCACCCCCTCCCACTTCATCATCATCATCATCATCAGCCTATAAATGTTCCCACTGCTGGGACACAGGCCTCCTCTCTGTGAGAGGGAGTGGGTCATAATCCACCACGCGGGCCCAGTGCGGATTGGTAGATGTCACATGTCTTAGAATTTTTGGTTCTAGGACATGCCGGTTTCCTCACGATGTTTTCCTTTTACAACTCGTAAGTCGAGGCCGATACCACTGCTCAACTCCTCCCACTTCCCGATCTCGAATCGACCGTAATTTATTTTTCCTTTCATTTTTATCATATTCCCCTCCTTTTCTAATGGGTTTCATCCTACTGTATTTTTTTTTCACTTTTTACCATTTTTGAAGGTTTCGGCCCTGGTCTAACTCTAGAATCCTAGAAGTAGGCAATAACTACTAGCTGAGCTGCTGAGTGTCAGTGTGACTGTGCAGGTGTCGTACTCGGCCACGTCGCGCGAGCTGTCAGACCGCGCGCGCTTCTCCACGTTCTTCCGCGTGGTGCCGTCCGACCGGCACCAGGCGCGCCTGCTGGTGGCGCTACTGCGCGCCCACAATTGGACCTACGTGCACGCGCTGCACACGGACGGTGAGACCCCCACTTCAACACACACCCTCTCCGGTCTACAGTTACCGTGTGCGCGTGTTTCGCAGAGAGCTACGGGCAGGGCGGCATGGCGGCGTTCCGCGAGGAAGCGACGCGCGGTGGCGTGTGCGTGGCACGCGAGGTGGCTCTGCGCGCGGCGCCACCGCCGGCGCAAGTGGACGCGGCGCTGGCGCGGCTGGCGAGCGGGCCGCGCGTGGCCGTGTGCTGGTGCGAGGGCCGCACGGCGCGCGCGCTGCTGGCGGGGATCGCGCGGGCCGGCGGCGGGGGGCGGGGCGGCCTGCGCCTCGTGGCCAGCGACGGCTGGGCGGACCGCCGCGACGTGGTGGACGGCGTGGAGCACGCCGCGCACCGCGCGCTCACGCTGCGTATCCGCTCGCCCTACCTGAAAGAGTTCGACGCACACTACCTCACACTCAAGCCTCATAACAACTCAAGGAATCCGTGGTTTCAGGTGATGTATCATCTCATTAAAATTCCAGCGACCAGCCCGTCTCTAACACTTATTACCTATTTACTAGTTACAATTTGCATGCGGTGCTAGCCTTTATTAATTGTTGCACTAGTCTTAGCTCCAGTAGTACGTATAATTTTTGGTTGACAATAAAGAAAAATAAAATAAAACCGACCAATTGCGAGCATCCGCCAAATCGAGCAAAAAACGGCACGGCCTTACTTACCATCTTTGTCTCTGTAGTATATAAAACTGCGTGTGGCCTGAGCCTGCCGGGGTCGCGGAACTGTCTCATCAGGTAACCGTGACCCTGCAACGTAAAGGGCTATTGAATGACCACCGTGGATTTTAGTCCGTACTTACAACTCTGACAGTCCCTGCCCTATTACCACACTAAAAATACATAGGTAGGTATATCATATTTGTATTTTTTTTTTCGAAATTCGAACAAACAAAATTTGGTAAATTGATCGGTTCCCATTTTGGTCACCTATCATAAGATCGAAAAACGTTTGACCGAATTTCATTTGACCTAAAACTTTTCAACTATTATCGTTTGATTTTTTTTTTACTTCATGGAAGTCACGTTTGCCACTGTTTCAGTTAACCTATTATCTATTCATTTTTTTTCGTTACTCCAACACTTCACTTGGCCGAAAAACTTTTTACCGATGTTACACTTACTCGAAATGACGGTTGTTCGAAGTATTATGTTTCGAAACATTCATTTTACCACTGTTTTAATTGCCATATTTTCATTTCACCAAACGCTTAGATTTTGTAGTGTAGTGTATGCGCGGGCGCATTGGCGTTGTCAGTCGGTTACCAGCCGTAGGCGAGTGAGCACGTCTTTAGGCTTGCGCATACAGTATATCCTGATCAGATAACCTGAGTGACAAAAAGTGTGTTTTATTGACCCCCGAGACATTACAAATGGCGACGAGGATAAAAGTGAGTACATGACACATTAAAAACAAAATAAAATGAAGGAAGGAATATAAGTAATTGTTTATTGCCTATCAGTTGTTTGCGGGTAGATTCGTTCCAAATAGCCTATTACAAATTATTTGTTATTATATAAGAAAAACAATTTCTAATAGTCAATAATGTGTAAGTTTCCAACCAGATACGCAAACCTAATAAGACACTTATTTCCTATGGCAGTAAAAAACTCCTGGATATTATAGGCTCCTTTGACGTGGACATTTCAGTCATTAAAAATAAAAGTATAAAGTGTACTGCTCATGTCATCAGAAACAGCACACGCGATTTATTAGGCGTGCTTAAAATTGGGCTTCAATTTGGCTTAATGAATTAAACAATGTGACATCGTTAGGGAAAGCGTTTTCAAAGGAGTGACTGTCCAGATCCCAAAAGGCCGAACAGTAAAACCAGTCCCTCAACCATATACAACATTATTTTTGGTATATGCGAAACCTGAATATAGTTTGTTCAGAATCAGTAACTGATTCGATTCCATTGCACATAGATTCTTTACACAAAAATACTAGACAGGTGAATCGGGTTTTGGCATAAGCCAAAAATAATTTTGTAGAAGAGTTCCCATTCCCTTAGAAGAAAAGTTTGCCAAAAAACTAGAGGAACTGAAGGATATTATCGAGGAAGTAAATGGACCCTCTCCGTGGGTGTCGCCAATAGTTCCCGATCTTAAAAAATACAAGAAGAGGCAAATCTCAAAGTTGTTTTATAAAAGACAGTTTAGAGACAAGATCCGGGCAGCACCAGACATGGAATACAAATCAATAGAAGAAGAAGTGAGAAAGAGATCTGCAAATGAAGGAAAAAGGGAAGGAGCATGGGGATCTCAAAAGTAAAGCGACAGGCTTGGAAATAGGAGAAAAAGTATTGGTGGAAAATTTAATCAAAGATAATAAGTTGACCCCCAATTTCAATCCTGCGCATACAGTAACGGACGTGAGAGGTTGCGATGTTATCGGAATGATGAAACCGGGAAAGAATATCGTCGTAATGTAAAATCAAAATAGTGGTAATAGTGATTTAAGAGAAAATGATGAACTAGCGTAAATAGTAAATAATTTTGTTAATTTTGTACTATAATATTGTTATTTACTGTTATCAACTATGTCTTTAAGATTTGTTACACAGATTTAAAATTAAGTAAATCATTGCTGTTCTGTAAAACTTTGCGGT
This sequence comes from Agrotis exclamationis, assembly GCA_950005045.1. Lineage (NCBI taxonomy): Eukaryota > Metazoa > Arthropoda > Insecta > Lepidoptera > Noctuidae > Agrotis > Agrotis exclamationis. Next base: position 207,961 of record OX465445.1, read on the forward strand.
AAATCTGAAATAATTATATTTAAAACATTTGATTAGTTATCCACCAATTATAGGTGTTTAGGTCGGAATATTAAAACCTAATCTAATATTGTAATTTTGAAACATTTCAATTCAATCAAAATAAAGAAGGGATGTAGTGTATGCGCGGGCGCATTGGCGTTGTCAGTCGGTTACCAGCCGTAGGCGAGTGAGCACGTCTTTAGGCTTGCGCATACAGTATATCCTGATCAGATAACCTGAGTGACAAAAAGTGTGTTTTATTGACCCCCGAGACATTACATGTAGTAAATCATTTCCAATCATTTTGTGCACACTATTGCTGTTACATTTTTAGCAGGCATTGAAATGTAGGTAGACAATGCAAAACATTTGTGAAAATGTCATATACGATACCTAATATAATTCTGACGGGTATTTTATTATTTTAATGACATTTGCTGTTAATTACATAGTTGGACTATTAGGGGTGTTCTGGCTAGCACGTGTGTTCGAATCTTTTTGCGAATTTTATGTGATTCTTGATATTTTTTGTGCCATGTTATTGTATTTGTATAAAGGTTTGTATTGTGATACACTTGCATACAGCATACAAACAGACATGCAATATGCAAACAAGCACCACAAAAACATGAAAACAAGCATGCAGCATGCAAGCATGCAGCAGGCAAGCAAGCATGCAACATGCAGCAAGCACGCCGCATGCAACATGCAGCAAACACGCAGCATTCAAGCAAGCATGCAACATGCAACAAGCATTGTTTCTGTCATGGCTCCGGCGCTGCGGGGTTTTGAGTGGCCCGATGCGAGCTTATCGTCGCAGATGATTTGAACGGTCACCACCTGCTCCTCAGCTCGCGGGCCACCCCACCCCTCCGCGCCTACGCGATTTTAAATTACACTCTAGGTGTAGGGCAGACAAGACTACGTAAAGCCGGCTTTGTAGCATTTCGTTTCCGCCACAAAATTTTTAGCACAATATAATGAATTTTTATGACAGTAATTTAATTTTTCGGTAAAATGTTGTTTCGGTATGGTGAAAATATGGCAAATAAATCATTTGGCAATTGAAAAAAGTTTAAAAGAGGCTTCGGTCAACAGTAAAAAGTTATTTTGTTAATCGGCGGAACATACTTCGGTATAATACTTACCTATGGCTAATGATACTTCGATGATCTGAAAATATGTCAAATAATGCATATAGCAAAAGAGATGTCGGTCAATAGTTTTCGGTATAACGAAATTCGAACAAACAAAATTCGGTAAATTGATCGGTTCCCATTTTTTTCACGATTTATTTATCTTTTTGAAATAAATTTCGTATTATTGACGTGGTGGTTAGAAAAGGATAGAGAATAGGATAGCAATCTGCTGCGTGACGGCAAAAGCAACATACAAAAACTAGCTATTTCTTTCTATCTTATACGTTCCGTATTTTCTATCGCTGTCGTACTTAGTTTTAAATTACTGTACCTATACTTACTGTACCTTAAGTAAGTACTCATAATAATTTAACGCAACGATATCTGAACGCCATTTAGTATGAACATGGCGTTTCTTTCTTTATAATATCATTGATACTTTAGATTTTATTGATATCTAAATAAAATACACCGATTTCGTCACTGACACACTGATGATCATCAGCAATGATATTATAAGTCATAGATATGTTATACACGTACAAAACAACAGAAAAAAGCGTACCGCGCAGAGAGGCAGCACACATACACACTTTTTATTCACACACATTACATTTCACTACAAGTAAAAAGGGATAGCTTGATAAAACCAATATGAAAAAAAGTGACAGCTAGATGGTGACGCTCTCTCTTTTATCTCATTCGCACTCTCACTCGCACTCTTTCTTTTACGACGCCATATTGTAGAAACGTAATGTTTTATTTGTGAAAATATTAAGATAAATAATATATTTACGAATGATAAGTGATTCTTTGACTTCTAGAAGTCTTGCTTGTATAATTTGTACAATATCTCATCACACACGACGGCATTTTCGGTGGTTTTGAGTCACTTTTACTTTTGACTCACTCTGTAGTACGTGAAGTGCATCTGTTGTCGCTGGCAACGTCGGACTGAGGTCAAGGTTTGTGAATCAACCACATTTGAGCGCGTCTGTTTTTGAGCGCGTATAACGTATCTACACCTTTTTTACTTATAATATCATTGATCATCAGAATGTTTGGCTACTTCCTGAAGTGCTAGAAAGCTGAAATTTGGTATGTAATTTAAGTTTAGTAAACAACCAACAAAAAAATTCATAGACTTACTTTCGCCCCCATCCCCTAAAATGGAGAGTTGGTATGGTGGAAGTTTGTATGAGACTTCAAAACGTTAGGATACTTCCTGAAGTGCTAAAAATCTGTAATAATGATAATATGGTAACATTTTACATGAAATGTTTTGGTGGGACCCTAATGTTATTATCAATAGCCGTAGGCTTTCCATATTACCGTGCGTAGGGTTTTCCAGAGGTTAAATGAAATATTTGAAAACTCAGTATTATTTAAAGCAATTCTTTCTCATCCGTAGGAATTCTGGGAGCAGAAGTTCAGCTGCTCACTGTCGGCCAGCCCCGCGCCTGGCGTGCGACTGTGTACAGGTAGGTACGACGCACTTTGTGTTAGTCGTGCACAAGCAACTTTTAAACTACTCAGGTACAAAATGTTGGGGTGCTAAGACAGGAAACCTCCACGTGCGCCCGTGGACTGGAGTTCCCTCTCGGATACGTCCGGGGGGAAGACCAGTTTTTCGGGCCGGTGCACCCTGGGATGCGGGCAAAAACTCTCCTTAGGCACTGTGTGCCTAAGGGGTTTCTTTGCCCGTATGCAAATAGCCTGGACGCTCCAACGCGTGTCCCTCTGAACAGCAGAGGGCACAGCGGCGGAGCGGGCTTGCGGACGGTGAGTAATGGGTATGCTCACCGTCCGACCAAGGACCAAGCCCGGGTCGGTGGCGCGTCGTGTTTCACGCGTCACCGACGGGGCCCCTTATGGGGCCAAATGCCTGCCGGGGTCGCGGATTTTTCTTAATCCAGGATACCGTGGCCCCGGAACGTAAAGGGCATCCGACGGAACACGGGTGGATTTTAGTCAGTAAGAGTCTGACAGTCCCTCCCGCCCCACCCAGGGTGGGAGGACTCATTTGATGATTTTGCCACCCTAAAACCAAAAAATCTAAAAACCCACGTTTTTAAATGTCCTAAAAATAAGAAAATAACCCTACGGGGCTGAGAGAGGGGCCACTCAAAACGTGGGGGCGTATATTATTTAAGGGATTATTTATGGGATATATTTACATGACGTGTATATATCGTGGGTGTAACTTGTAAAGATACGCCCCCACGTTTTGAGTGGCCCCTCTCTCAGCCCCGTAGGGTTATTTTCTTATTTTATTGAAAAAACAGGTTCAAGCGATTTTCGACCTTATTGACATTTTTAATTTGGTTTGTTTTTTCTCACATTCTCGTTCGCTAACATTGCTCCTTCATTAAAATCAGGTGTTTGCATAAATGTCAATAAGGTCGAAAATCGCTTGAAGCTTTTTTTTGACTTGCTATCGTTAAGCAATTAAAAAAACAGGTTCAAACGATTTTCGACCTTATTGACATTTTTAATTTGGTTTGTTTTTCTCCCATTCTCGTTCGCTAACATTGCTCCTTCATTAAATCCGGTGTTTGCATAAATGACAATAAGGTCGAAAATGGCTTGAATCTGTTTTTTTAATTGCTTAACGATAGCAAGTTAAAAAAACAGATTCAAGCCATTTTCGACCGTATTAAGACACGAAATATTGATATTATAAACATAAAATTGTGTAAATAAGGACGATTGATTGAGATATTGTATTGTTGTTTAGTGATTGATGAAGGAAAGTTCACCGCGCTTGCTTTAAGTCACTTGACTTAAAGCAAGCGCGGTGAGCGGCAGCATGCTTTGGATTCGCGTTTAAAAAAGCATGCTTTAATAAAGCATATAAATAAGCGTGTTTAAAATATAAAGCATTAAGCAAGTGATTGCCTTAAAGCAACTTTGAACACCACTAAATTTCAGCCTGCTAGCTTATCGGGAAGTGCCTCAAAGCCTGTCCGCCATCTTGGACGTCCGCCATATTGGATTTAAGTCACGTGACTATTTTTTCGTACTCCTGACAGCAAACCCTTTCATTTGATATCCACATCATAGGGGTGCATTTCAAATAGGCTGTCTGCCATCTTGGACGTCCGCCATATTGGATTTAAGTCACGTGACTATTTTTTTCATATTCCTGACAGCAAACCCTTTCATTTGATACCCATATCATGGGGGTGGATTTCAAACAGTCAGTCCACCATCTTGGTGAGGCCGCCATATTGGATTTGTTATGACGTTTCTTAGCTAGTCATGTATTGTCATCAGAACTCAGAGTGTGTGCAAAATTTCAGCTTGCTAGCTTATCGGGAAGTGCCTCAAAATTGAGTTGCAAAAGTCCAACCGGAACGACAAACAAACAAACATACAAACAAACAAACAAACAAACAAACAAGAATTGTGAGTGTATAAAAACTTATATAATATTTTTTTTTTGTTGTACTAAGTATTGTTTAACTTACGGAATACTGCAAGTTTCATCAAAAACGGTTCAGTAGTTTTTGAGATAGGGAATTTTATTAGCTTATTGTGCACTTGAGAGAGAATGATTTATTTGACAAGAATTTGAGTTGAATATTTAAACTAAAAAGAGTAAAATAAAAAAACTTTTTCAAAAAAAATGTAACCGCCTTCAAAAACAACCACAAAAAAGGGTAAAATAACCTACAAAATAACTTTTCTTTCAGAAGTCGGTGGCAAAAAAAATATGAAATGAAAAAAAAACAAAGGCACCGACTTCTGAAAGAAAAGTTATTTTGTAGGTTATTTTACCCTTTTTTGTGGTTGTTTTTGAAGGCGGTTACATTTTTTTTGAAAAAGTTTTTTCACAGGCTAAACATAATGTGGTCGTCTGGAAACATTTTACCTACATGAAATGTTTTTGGTGGGATTTAATTTTTTTAGTCAAATAGCCTATTATACCTAAGTGTACAATTGCATTTAATTTGCGGTGGCAGGGAGCGAGTCGCTGGCTGTGAACTACACGCAGGAGCCGAAGCTGGCGCTGGTGGTGCGCGGCGTGTACGCGCTGGCGCATGCGCTGCACGCCATGGTGGGCACCGAGTGCGGCGGCGGCGGCGCGCTCTGCGGCCGCATGCTGCCCTTCAACGTGTCGCGCTACCGGCAGCACCTGGCGCGCGTGCGCTTCCGCGCACCCGACGGCGGCCGCGTCGCCTTCGACGACAACGGAGACCCGCCGCCCGAGTCAGTCTCGACCAACGACTATAATACGGGGACACCCAAATACTCCGAAATATTTTATTCCGAATTTCGATATTCCGATTTTCAAAACTCCGAATATCATATAATACCTAAAAATTATAATATCTATTATTAAAAATCACGAAATTTATTTTACCGAAAGTCATATATCCGATTTCTTCATTTTCCGATTTTCACATATTCGAAAAATGTAAGTAATGATCTATGAGTTCTCATTCCGAAAAACGAAATTCTGATTTTCAATATTCCGAACAAACTGTTTTTTTTCGGAATTATGAAAATCGGTATTTTGATATTCGTATTTATGAATTTCAGAATAAAGTTTTTCGTTTTATCGTAGTGTACCCCTATAATAATATTGTTACGAGCTGGGTATTGGGATAAATTAATTAACACCAATTAAAACCAAATAAGCTTTATTGACACACGAAACACTTAACACTACTCAACACTTAATGGGTGTAGATTCATTCCCATCCTATCCCATTTCCTTAATTTTAATAATCGACGTTTAAAAGTGCTTCTTTGATGGCCTAATTGAAATAAATGATTTGACTTTGACTTAAACACTTATAGACACACTTAAGCACACGTAAAAGTCACTTAAAGATTGTACGATCCCTGCACTTAGTGATGATACCAGGGCGATTCTATTAGGATGATGATGATGAAATAAAACCGACCACCGCGAATGTCCGTTGAACACTGATTTATTGAATTAAGTTGCTTGTACAAATCAACTTTAACGAAATTCTGAGCGTACAGAATGCACGGCGCGCGAGTCTGTAAAATAATGTGCGATTCCGTACAGAGATCGCTTTCAGTTCACTTCGAGTCGCCTCGATCGTAGTCAAAACCAGATGCTCAGGTCGGCGATCGGCGCCCTTTTTATACTACCGCCGGACCCACTAGATGTTTCTAGAAAGTGGTCGAATGTTCTGGAAACATCCATAGACTTCGACATATGTAGTCCCATACCTTCTGGAACATTCCAGAACCATCTCGAAAAATCTAGAACAGGGTAAAATTTTCTAGAAACTTCCAGACCAATCCTCAGTAGAATTGTCAAGAATCTTGTGGAACTTTCGAGAAGCCTGTAGATTGGTCTCGCAATACGATCGACGTAATAATATCACTCACTTGACAAAACTGCCGCACACTCTCGCTGCCTGTGCCCATTGAACATCTGATCTGATGAGCGGCACGGCGGAACAGGAATTCCTCTTGACAGTTTTCAGTGACGACCGCCACTCAACATGTGTGCGTGTGTGTGCACTCTTGTCTCTTTCGATCAGGCGTCAATCCGACTTGATAATCGACTTATTAAACTTTGACCAAGATCTCTAATCTTACACCAGCATCTTGCAAGGTGATTTGCAAGAAAATAGACGAACACTGACCATTCTCCACCCACCCGCACCCCCCTCCGTATCTCCGAAACTACTGAAAATCCCAGGATTTCCCGGTTCCTTGGAGGCTTGTCCCGAAAATCCCGGTTCTTCCAACAGAACCGGTCCTCGATTCCCTACACGGAACCCTACGTGCGCGAGTCCGATTCGCCCTTGTCATTTTTACTAAGCAGTAGTGATGTTTAGCCAACAAAGGTTTAGTCTCATATGATGTCCTGCCCTCAGACTGAGCGAGTACGATGTGATGAGCTTCGAGCGGCGGGGCGGGGGCGGGGGGAGCACGTGGCGCTACGTGCGCGTGGGCCGCTGGCGCCGCGGCGCGCTGCACCTGCGCGGGGGCGCCGACGCTGCATACCGGTACCAATCTATTCTATATTCTATACATATAATAAAATGGTAGGAAAGTGAAAACTGTACATTGAATATTTTTTTAAAAGAATACTTTGGGGTGTGATCTACAATCGATACCTATAAATACCAACCGATAGCCAAAAATAAAGTTTTTAGAATTTTTGTCTGTTTGTCTGTATGTATGTCCGGGATAAACTCAAAAAGTACTGGACGGATTTCAATGATTCTTTTTTTGTTGTATAGGTATTAAGTCTGGCCAACATATAGGCTATAATTTATCTTGAAAACTTGAACACCTGGTGCAGAACTGCAACAGACCAGCTAAACTATAAGAGATACAAAACTGGTGCCAAAGCAAAAATTGTTCCACGTGATAAGCATTTTCAGCTGAGAGAATAAATTTGAAGATCTGGAACACCTGATGTGGAACTCCAAGAGCCCAGCTACACTATAACATATATTTTTTTTTTTAACTATAACTTATGTATATGTATAGTAATGACGTCTTAGCAAGAGTTGTTCAGCCTGATAAGCATTCTCTGTTGCCGTATAGAAATTGAAGATCTGGAACATCTGATGTGGAACACCAAGAGCCCAGCTACACTATTACATATAAATAGTAATGACGTCTTAGCAAGAGTTGTTTAGCCTGATAAGCACTCTCTGTTGCCGTATAGAAATTGAAGATCTGGAACCCCTGATGTAGAACACCAAGAGCCCAGCTACACCACAACATATAAATAGGAATGACGTCTAAGCAAAGTTGTTCAGCCTGATAAGCACTCTCTGTTGACGTATAAAATTGACGATCTGGAACACCTGATGTGGAAATCAAAGCTATCACCAATTTCATTGTATAATTTTAAAATAACGTAAGCCGGGAATACCTCCACGCACGCTGGGAATACTCCTCCGGCGGTAACAGTTTAGAACTAATTTTTGATGACGATGAATATAAATATGAATAAAAATTTGACTCTACAGACCAAAACTCCCATTTATTTTTTTACCCGGGCTCTTGAAATTGGACATCAGACTTATCAGATCTTCGATTTTGACGACCCCGTGTCGCTGGCATAAGCAACAGGATCCGCGTACGAAGCCGCGGGCAGAAGCTAGTACTCAATAAATAGAAGATGTGTAACTTCCGCTCAACAACAGGGTTATTCGTAAAACAATCACAACCATTCATGGGCTAAAAGTACGGTTATAAACATAGTTATTAATAACTTTTACTAGTAACGAACCCTCAAAGACCAAAACAAAATATTTTGGTAGAAGAATGACCTGGGCCTAGTCTTAGTCTGGTCCAACGCTTGGTATTGGTTCATGCTCTGGACATTGTTCAGTCCTGGTCCTAGTCCAAGTCCTAAAACAACATATAAACTCACATACACAAACACCCAGGCCCAAGTCTTGGACCAGGGTCAGGCAGGACTTGGACCAGGGCCACGATAGGGACTAACACAGGACATGGACCAATCCCAGGACTTGAAATAGAACCAGATTTAGACCCTGACCAGTACCAGGACTTGGACCAGGACTAGCACGCATTAGTCAGTCACGCTTTGCATGACTTCCTCGTGGATAAGCCATTCAACAATGTTAGTTAGATACATTTAGATTTTCCAAAGTATCCTATGAGGAGGGTGATCGGGCATTTAAATTCACTGAGGTCGAAGTTAAAAACACGCGCAGACGAAGTCGCGGGCGAAGTGCTAGTAATTGAATATGCATGTAGCGCTGACAGCTGTGCTGTGGTGGTTGCAGGCGCGCGCTGGGCGTGCAGGCGGCGTGCTCGGCGCCGTGCGCGGCGGGGCAGTGGGCGCGCGCGGGGGAGGGGCGCGCGCGGTGCTGCTGGTCGTGCGAGACGTGCGCGCCGCTCGCCGTCACCGTGCCGCCGCCGGCGCCCGGCTGCCGCCTGTGTCCGCCGGGACACCGCCCCGACTCGGATCGCATCAGTAACCAAACCCTATCCTCTATGCATTAAGATGCGATTCCACCGCAGTGCGGTACCGTGCGGCACACGGCCCGTGCATGACTTTGGTCTAAGACTCTAAGTGGCGAGCGGTGCGACTCCCGGTGGCGTATACCTGAGACATTAGTCACTTTGTACGTAAGCGAATTCGCCAGTGGCGGCGCCTAATGATGTGTTTCAAACATTTCTTTGATCTTACCGCTCGCCACCCCGCGTTAATTCATCGCTCACAGCGGCAGCAGGTCTCAAACGAGCCGACGCAGTGCCGCACAACTGTTCGCTCTTGTCGTTAATTCATCGCTCACAGCGGCAGCAGGTCGCAAACGAGCCGACGCAGTGCCGCACAACTGTTCGCTCTTGTCGACTCATAAAAGAACACGATGCAGAATTGCAGACAAATTATGAGCGAACACTTTTCAGTGGACTCGTTATGTGTGCGCGCACATTACTAAACACTCAGTTCAACAAAAGTTATTACAGCTTTGCCGGTGGACACAAGCGAAACGTGATACTAACTTAGTATTCGTACTCTGCTGATGTATACGAACAAATGTGCCGTACACTATTTTGGTGAAATCATACTATTAGGTAAAGTCTGCAATTTAATGAATCCGCAGTGTGTTTACCGACGCCGGTGGAGTGGGGCGGCGGCGGGCGCGGGGCGCGCGTCGTGTGCGCCGTGGCGGGAGTGGCCGGCCTGGCTGCCGTGCTCACGTGCGCCCTCACGTTCTGGCGCCATCGCGCCACCCCTGTGGTGAAGTCGGCGTCCCGTGAGCTGTGCGCGTTACTGCTGTGCGCGGCAGCGGTGTGCCACGGCGCGGCGCTGGCGGCAGTGGCAAGGCCGGCTGCGGCGCCCTGCGTGCTCGTACGTCTGGCGGCGCCTGCGCTGGGCGGCGTGTATGCGGCGGTGCTAGCGCGCACAGTGCGCGTGGCGCGGCTAGTGGCGGCATGCGACCGCCGGCCGACCTCGCGGCCACGCTTGCTGTCCTCGCGCGCACAAGTGTGGACCTGGGTGGCGCTGAGCACGCCAGGCTGGTGTGTGGCCGCGTGGAGCGCCGCGCGCTGGCCGGCCACGCCGCGCCTGCTGCACCCGGGCCGCGCGCGCTCCGTGCTGGCGTGCGGCGGGGAGCACGCGCCGGCACAGCTCGCTCCGCTGACGCCCGCGCTGCTGCTGCTGGCGACGTGCGTGGGGCTCGCGGTGCGCACTCGCCGGCTGCCACACAATTTCAACGAGACGCGGTGGGTGGGGGCGGCGGCGTACGCCACGTGCGTCATCTGGGTGGCGTTCTTTCCGCTATATTGCGTGAGCGCAGCACGTACGGCCACGCTGTGCGCGTGCGTGTCGCTGTCGGCGGGCGCGTGCGTGGCGCTGGCGCTGGGCCCGCGCGTGTGGGTGTGCTTGTGCCGCCCTGCTCGCAACACACGCGCGCACTTCCTCACGGCTACCTCCATCCGCTGCCACCTCGGCAAGTACCGGCCGGGCCGTGCGGAGGGAGGGGCGGCAGCGAAGCCGGGGCCGGAGGTGCGGGATGCGGCCTGCCAAACGGCCGACGCGGCACGTTGCGCGTCACCGCACCGCTGCGCGGCGGCGGGCGTGTGCGCGCGCATTGTTCGGACGCCGCGCGAGGACTCGTCCGACGTGCTGATCGTGCTGCTACATCATCACCACAGCTCGCCCGAGCCGCTGCACGAATGATATAAAAAATAGCACGCATATCATGATGACGACATTGTTTACTGTCAGTATTTGAAACTCTTGCCTTGATGTATACAAACATGCAAAATACGTGAACCACTTTTCAGAGATGCCAGTTGCTTACTACTTCAAATAGATCACGACATTGCAGTTGTGGCCATTTATCTTTCTCCTTCTTTGAAAACTCGAGGCAACTTCATAAACTTTATTAATAGCCTTAACGACATTTATTGAATGGTGAAATAAAGTAGCCTGACTTGCGAAAACTTGTGTATTTTTATTTAAACAAAATAACAGAATTAATCTGACGCGCTCGAGTAGGTATTTCTGCGGATCGATTTTTTTTACTAATCTGACGGGTTGCCCCAACACACCCCACCATATAAAGGATTGATACTTGGTACAGGTACATTAAAGGGTGCAAGGATTCTCCCTTATAATAATCTGACACGCTCGAGTCACTGCAAAAATCCCTTCCTGGGCTCCCCTACTATACGAGTATGTGGATGATGTAATTATCTTTACTCCGGTTTACAATAATTGTGGACCAATTTTCAAAGTTCTTTCTTTGTTCAGGAGATACTTCTGAAGTGGTCCCATAGTCACCAAGTTAGGATCTGATGATTGGATCCTGGAGAAATCGAGGGCAACCCAATATGGGCCCACACATCGTTTTCCGCAAATCTTATGAAGTAATTTAAGTACTTGCGTATGGTAATCATCGTCTCACGTAGCTGAGCTGATGATGGAAGATACAACTCCTTAACAGAGTAAGGAGTAGGCATCGACTGATTTAGTAACTTATGTTTGTGTTCGCATATCTCCGGAACTACAAGTCCGATTTAAGTAATTCTTTTTTTTTTGTTGTAATATGTATTGTTCAACTTAGGGAATACTGCAAGTTAATCAAAATCGGTTCAGTAGTTTTTGAGATATGGAATTTTATTAGCTTATTGTATACATGAGCAATGTTATTACCGGTGCTAAGGATTATAGTGCACATGTAAGAAAATGTATTTGACATGAATTTGGGTTGAATATTTAAACTAAAAAGGATAAAATAAAAAACTTTTGCAAAAAAGACAATGAAATAAAAAAAAAACAATACCACCGACTTTCGAAAGAAAAGTTATTTTGTGTAGGTTATTTTACCCTTTTTTTGTGGTTGTTTTTGGAATCGGTTACATATAAACAAACATTTACAATAAAAAACTATTTTAATGTATTTTTCTCTTGTGTGTCCACAGGGAAGAGGTGCCGCTGGGATTACGTAGTCCCAGCAAACTGTTTTTATTGAATATCTTCGCAGTGGGTGGATGAACAAATATTACTTTACATACACATTTACACGACGTCACACACTAATTTTCCGATAAACTAAAATTACGATATTCGACACTTTTCCGCTGAGCCTACGCATACACCCTAAAGAACCCTGCTGACAAGCTATGTAGGTCATCGGGCGGCGACATGGTCTGTATTGTACGCAGGCGCAAGTAATTAATTAAGTGTACGTAAACTAAAATATCTATCAAATTAGTACAGATTTCATCAGGAGAGCATACACAATACATAGGTACATCGCTTTCGATTATAACTCTTCTCACATATTTTACATCTTTTTAAGGTTTTTCTTTAGTATGTCTAAAAAAATGTTTTTTTAAATGAGCACTTTGACTAAAACTCTTCGGACATACTTCACATCTGAACGGTTTTTCTCCAGTGTGTATGCGAACATGAATTTTTAAAGCATTATTATAACTAAAACTCTTCTGACATATTTCACATTTGTAAGGGTTTTCGCCAGTGTGTATTAAAACATGGTTTTTTAAAAGACTTTCTTCCCTAAATTTTTTCTGACATATTTCACATTTGTATGGTTTATTAACAGTGTGTAATAGAACATGACGTTTTAAAGTACCTCTTTTATTAAAACTCTTCTGACATATTTCACATTTGTAAAATTTTTCACCAGTGTGTATAAGAACATGACCTTTTAAAGTACTACTTTGATTAAAACTCTTCTGACATATGTCACATTTGTAAGGTTTTTCACCAGTGTGTATTAGAACATGACTTTTTAAAGTACTACTTTGACTAAAACTCTTCTGACATATTTCACATTTGTATGGTTTTTCACCAGTGTGTATTAGAACATGTTTTTTTAAATCAGATCCTACCCTTAAACTCTTCTGACATATTTCACATTTGTATGGTTTTTCACCAGTGTGTATACGAAAATGAGTTTTTAAAGCACTATTACAACTAAAACTCTTCTGACATATTTCACATTTGTAAGGGTTTTCGCCAGTGTGTATTAGAACATGTTTTTTTAAAAGATATCCTTCCCTAAAACTCTTCTGACATATTTCACATTTGTATGGTTTATTAACAGTGTGTAATAGAGCATGACGTTTTAAAGTACCTCTTTTATTAAAACTCTTCTGACATATTTCACATTTGTAAGATTTTTCACCAGTGTGTATAAGAACATGACGTTTTAAAGTACTACTTTGACTAAAACTCATCTGACATACGTCACATTTGTAAGGTTTTTCACCAGTGTGTATAAGAACATGTCGTTTTAAATTATAACTTTGAGTAAAACTCTTCTGACATATTTCACATTTGTAAGGTATTTCACCAGTGTGGATACGAATATGTTTTATTAAAATACTTTTTGTACTAAAACTACGGTGACACACATCGCATTCATATGTTTTTATTCGGTCATTCGCAGCTGTATCAGTATTATTCACAATATTACTGATAGATTGAGAATTTGTGAAAAGCTTTGTGAATTTAGAAGGAGCTGCAGACTTGTGTTTCTCGGTGTTCCCGATATTTAGTAAGTCTGGCTGTTCAGTTTTCTTTTGCTGGAATGTCATTGTATCTTCTAGACTTGTTACTCGTACGTATAGCACTGGTTTCTTTGCGTTGGGCGCACCTGTGAAAATAAAACTGTTGAGTATAGGGCTGGTAAGAATCGCAGCAGAACGCAGAGATCGGGATGTGTTTTTATACCTTGCTCCACACAAGAATTTGTCCTGTATTGTAACGCTGTTAAATATTAACGTCAATGAGTTTACAATATTAAACTCACAAACAGCCTCTCTTCATTCTCTCTGATTGTCTCTCTATGGTAGCAGTACTTGTATCAAAAAATTGTCTTACTTGTTCAACTACATCCAGAATTTTTTTCTGGAGGTAGTTGAACATTTTTAGGGTTCCGTAGCCGAATGGCAAAAACGGAACCCTTATAGATTCGTCATGTCTGTCTGTCTGTCTGTCCGTCCGTATGTCACAGCCACTTTCCTTCGAAAGTATAAGAGCTATCCTGTTGAAACTTGGTAGGTAGATGTATTATGTGATCCGCATTAGGATTTTCATACAAAAATAAAAACAAAACAAATTTTGGGGGTACCCCCCATACTTAGAATTGAAATCCAAAAAAAAAAATTTTCACCAAACCCATACGTGTGGGGTATCTATGGATAGGTCTTTCAAAATGATATAGAGGTTCCTTATATCATTTTTTTCGAAACCGAATGGTTTGCGCGAGAGACACTTCCAAAGTGGTAAAATGTGTCCCCCCCCTGTAACTTCTAAAATAAGAGAATGATAAAACTAAACGACTCGCACTTGGCCGGTTTTTTACTGTTTTACCATTCAATAGACGAAATGGTGAGTTACTTTGCTGTCTTGTCAAACAAACAGAAACAAAAAAATAAGACAGCTGAGGATCAAGAGCGGAGCGTGCTCAACCATTTGTTTTTTTTTTTCAGCATTCAAAATTATTATAATTTTGCGTATTCCGAGCAAACTTTCTGAATTTTGAGACCTTCCCTGTGAACAGGAAGGGTATCTAGAGCTCAAGCACAGTTATCCAAAGACAAATTTTAATAGAAATTTAAGGGTATGTCTGCGCGGGCATACGGACGACGAATAATGGGGCAATCGCCAGCCGATCATTGATCATGCCCGGCGCGTCGTGTACAGGGCTGTCAGCAATCTGACGGGGAGCTTATATTCCCATTGAGCTCACTGCGCTAAAATAGGAACTATTCCACTTTGTTCACCTGGGTGATATCACCCCGGTATATTTCATCGTCCAGGTCCAGTTGAAAACCAGCGTCGAGTACTAGCTACTCGACAATTTGCTGAACTGGACCTATTTGGCGTAGCCGTGGGACACACAATGTTTGTTATTTCGTTGTTGTTTTGTACTATGTAGTAATTTATTTCTTAATTATCATGTTCGTTTTTGTTTTTATTAATCTGTTTGTTAACATTGTGTGTACCGGTCTACCCAATAAACGTTTTTTCTTTCTCTTTCTTTCTTTCTATTTATTGTATATACCTGGGTGATATCACCCAGGTAGTTCAAATTAAACTATTTAATATAAGCAACATACCACATTGAAGTTCCTGCTCCGGTTCAATACTCTCATTCCCTTTCTCACAATCATCTCGTAATGCTTCTTTGATATCATGATGTTCCTCCTCGAATTCAATACTTTCATAAGTTTCCTCAAAATCATCTTGTAATCCTTCTATAATATCATGATATTCCTCCTCAGGTTCAATGCTCTCATTTTCTTCCTCACAATGATGTAGTAATTCTTCTTTGATATCAAGATGTTCTTCCTCGGACTCAATACTTTCATGTTCTTCCTTACGATCATCTTGTAATTCTTCTTTGATATCATAGCTTTCTGATTGACATTTATCAAGTACACAGTTAACATGCACTGTTGGAGTAATAATAAACCCATTGAAAACCTCTCTCTCATTTTGGTTTATTCTTGGTTTTGTCTGTAACAAGTAGTTTAAATGGCAGGTCAAATGCTGATCGCAGTCACTAAAAGCTATCCAAATGTTTACTTTACTTTTGACAGCTGCATCAAATGTCATTTATTACAGAATCGCCTCTTTAAAGTACTCAATGGAACCAGAGCTTTTCCTTTATCTAGATTTTGGCAATTAAAATCCTAAAGGGAGCAGTTTTTGATAGATTTTTCTCAAATCATCTTATCTTGTTTTTTAATAACACTAAAGCTACAATATGAGACTAGAATTGTCTCTGTAGACTCAAAAGTGTTGGAGATAATGTCTTTCAAAGTTTATCAAATTCGCAATTTTTGGCTTGTAACGTAGTACGTTATTTTTAACTTAAAATAAACAAAGGCTACGTATAACGAAACATAACTAGTATTTCGCAACCAAACTCTCACCCATCTTTTTGACTTGTTATAGGTAGGCGCTCGCGGTTTAAAAACGAGGAACGCGGGGGGTGACAGCCGCATTACGTACTACAGCTCTGAGTCAGAGCTGATCTTAGCTATGTATACATATTAACACATAGTACCTATATATTTTTTTTTATCGTGGTAAAATCTTCAAATAAGTCTTCCCACCCCGGGCAGGGCGGGAGGGACAGTCAGACTTGTACTGACTAAAATCCACGGTGTCCTTCAATAGCCCGTTATGTCCCGGGGTCACGGTAATGAGATAAGTCCCGCGACCAAAACGAAAGAAATTATCAGACCTAACATATTGAACTACCTGGAGAAATCAAGATCTGACCCACAACTTAATGCTCCAAAAAACTGATTACTGTCACGGAAAACCGGAAACAAACAATAGCAATATCAACTAATAGCCAAAAACAAAAACCAAAAAAACATGCCACCACGGCTGGTCCCCGCGGGAGACTTTGACCACCACCCTCTGACTAGAAGAAACGAAACACTTAAAATTGCAACTTTAAACACAAGAACCCTTAGTCAAAGGTTACACGCTCAGTCTGGCGTCAGTTCAGTCCATCAGTTTGGTCCGGTTAAGACTGATGCCAGAATGATGGATGAAAAACACGGTTACACGCTCAGTCTAGACTGACAGCAGACTGATAAAACTTACGTTAGTCTTAGAACCAACGAGAGCCTCGGCCAATTGGAAAAAGCCTTAGAAGACATACGAGTAAAATTGGATATCCTGTGAATAAGCGAGCTGCGAAGACTAGATGAAAAAAATTGAAGAACGTTCAGACTACATACTCTTTCACAAAGAAGAAATAGCCGGTCAAAGAGGAGTAGCATTCTTAATCAAACAGCCAATGAAAAAACACATTCAAGAACTCATCGGTATTTCGGACCGAATAGCTGTACTCAATATTGACATACCGGGATATCGAAAAATATGGTCAATTATTCAAATATACACCCCGACAGAGCAAGCAACAAAAAGCGACACCAAACTATTCTACGAAAAACTAACACAAATACTAATGAAATACTGTCACAATCACGTTATTTTAATGGGCGACTTCAATGCTCAAGTCGGAGCAAAACAAAGTAAGGAGGAATATATCTTAGGAAACTTTGGACAAGGCAGAAGAAGCCCAAATGGTGAAATATTAGTCGCACTCCTATTAGAACATAACCTAACGCCTAATTTCTTTCGTTAGTTTGTTAAAAAAAAATAAGTGGACTTGGATCTCGCCAGACGGTAGTTACAAGAATGAGATTGACTACATGACAACAAATTATCCAAAAGTATTCACTGACACGGCGGTAATAACAAAATTAAACTTTAATACAAATCACCGCATGGTAAGAAGCTCTCTAAGAACAGAGTCACCAAGAAAATCTATGAAATATGTAGCTACACACAAAACAGAACACCAAAGCAACGAAACTTTAAAGAATATTGCCAAGTCACTCAGCGAAACTACCGAAGAAATTATAACAACTGCCAGAAACACTGATATCCTTGCAAAGTATTGTAAACCAGAGAAGCAACTAACTCAAGTAAAAATCTGGAACAGAAGCGAAAATAAATACAGAATTAGTGACACAACATTGGAACTTATAGAAAAACGGAAAAAGTTGCTCGTGAACCACCCTAAAAACGAAAATATCAAACTAGTAACTAAACTAAGTAAAGAAATCAGAGAAAATATCAGGAAAGACAGGAACGCTAACAGGTTGCAAACATTACAAAGACACAAAGAAAACAGGGGGCGTGAAGAAAGCATTAAAAGAATTGAGAGAAGTTAACAGAGAATGGATGCCAAAGCTGAACAAAGCGAAAAATACCTTTACCAACAAGAAAAATATCAACGGAATAGCCACTCAATTCTATCAAGATGGATCAAATGGTTGAGCTGAATGGTGCTGATACATGTGTCATGTTCGTGAACGGGCGCCGTCAGTCGTGACTGGTCATCTCCTAGCTGCCACGGTCTATTTTAATGATTTATAATTCTCTTGAATTGTCTATTTTATATTTTCCTATGGGCACTTTTTTATTTGCTACATCGTTCTCACATAATGTACCATCTTAAGATGAATGATGTAACAAAGATTCTGTAATAATTTTGGCGATTGAAAAAGAGTGTCCATGGAGTTTCTTGCTCATTCTTCTCCATAGAGATCTACGCTTTGGAATGAGCACCTACGGTACTTTCACAGTTTTTATGTCTTGTGACTGGGACTGTAGCACCATAACATATATAAAATTTTATTTTACCTATTTTATTTTTTGTCTTTTGACAATTCAAAAGTGCCTGTAACAGGCCTACTTGAAATAAATGATTTGATTTTGATTTTGACAAGTCCTATTCTCGAACCCTGACAAAAAGTATAAAACAAAACAAAGAAAAGATCTCAACGGATGGCAACACAAAATTGTACCAGAACCAATAATACTTTCTAGCGAAGTAGAAAAAGCAGTGCTCAGTCAAAAGATAGAAAAAGTGCCGGGCCCAGATAAAATTTCGAACGAGCTTCTCAAGGGTACTCTCGAAGAACTAATACCCCCTTCCCTCGTGGACTCCGTTCGGAACGGTTGTGCTAAAAGTCTATATCCAATTTAATTTGAAATTAATAAAGCAAATATTAATAAATAAACCAGCTGTGTACCAGGAATACATAACAAGGTACAGGTCGCGTCACGTAAAAAGAACGCTGGCGGTCAAGCTGCGCATAGGCGATTTATCGGTCTATTTGGTGGTTTGAGGTAGGGCGCGGGGCGGGTGAGCCACGCGCTGCATGTTTGCCGGTGCGCTATTGGTTCGTCAGTTGAGCTTTGCTTCCCGCGCAGAATCCACATCCAATAGGCACATGCGAGACTGTACCCATGCGCAAACACATCCCCACCACTTTCTTCCAGCGTTCTTTTTACGTGACGCGTACTACACTGGTTGTGACTACTGCGGCCCCACCCACATTGTTGGTAAGAGACAGGGCTACGTGCGCAACGGAGACAACAATCTGCGCACGCGCCGGATACCAAGCACCGCCCACATCGTGAGAGTGTGACCGAGTTATTGGAAGATAGGAGACAGCTATCTCCGCGCACGCTTGGACTTGAAGTTGACTCCACCCAGCACACGTGTGAGTGAAACAACCTTATACACCGTGACTTTTTAGTCGTCTTACAACGGCAGCCCAGTTCACGTATCCAATGACTAGAACACGTTTATAATAAAAATAGGTATTTAAGAGATGTGAAAAATTTAAAAACATTATTATTTATTATGACGCAAGGCGTAGTTAGAAACACCCTTATCTAATAGAAAATGGAGATGGAATAATCTGCCCGACTATTGCGCTGGGTATGTAAGTAAGTACTATCGAACAATGTAATCTCTGCTCACTTTTAAAACAAAATCGCGTGCGCAGTATCCCACATCTGTGAACTGGCCACCTTTTTTATGAAATGGATGACCCTTTTTATGAATAGGATGAATGGTCAAAACAAAGGGCCTAGGAAGTGAAAGTTATAACTCTGCAAGCAGAAATAGTCTTTACGGTGGTAAGTATATACATTGGGCGATAGTACCTATACTCTACAGCTTGATACGTAAATATTTTAATAGGGTGTTTCATATTTCTAATATACCTATTTATTAATAAAAAAAAATATTACATATTAACTTTTCAAAAAAAAAACCTCTCCTAGAGGTATTTTAGGTCGGATACATTAAGTGGACCACTTTTGTAAGACGACTAAAAAGTCACGGTGTATAGACTATAACTATCTGATACTGCGGTCTTCTTCTAAGACTCCGTCTGCTACCTGTTGTTGGCAACACCAACATCAACATTTTAAATGTTGATGTTTATATTATCTGTGGCAACCATTGTATTTCGCTCTCTTCCAACCACGAACTGTGCAATAAATGGACGTGTCTGTTACTCCAGATTTTTACTTGACCAAATACTGAAGCCCTCCTGCCCTACCAGCAGCCTAGCAACATTCCCCACAGTCCACTGCTAACAGCCTATTACATGGTCCTTCTGGATTTTGAAGAGGAGGAGGCAACAGAATTTGCGATTTGTGAAGTCGGAGCAAGATTTCTATGGCGGACATTTTTTCTTCACACACATGAAGGTTGGGTGATGCAACATTTATATTCGTGAGGACATCGTGCACACTTCGTCTATTTTCGTTTTGAGTCATCAACGAATCAGCGATCTCCGACGTGACGCAACGCAACGCGGGCAAGTGCGAGTGAGACAGCGCTAAGATTTCCTGCGCGTGAGAACGGGAAGGGTGATTCGGTCAATCGCGGCAGCAAGACGTTCCGGCGAATCACGACGCGGCAGGTGCAAGGCGATTGGTTGGCGACAGTGTGCGACGCAACGAGTTCTATGTCACGACCTACGTGTATTTTCGAGCAGCCATACTGTTTTACGAGTGTTTGTTAGCTACTAACTTCTATTTTACCTTAGATAAGTTAAACAATTATTAAGTTAATTTATGTTATTGATAATAATCGTAATTACTGCAAATAATTGTGTTAGTTTCAAGTGTTTGCGAGTGCAATGGCAGAACCATATTTAAAGAGGTTATCATCATCATCATCAACCTATAAATGTTCCCACTGCTGGGACACAGGTCTCCTCTCTGTGAGAGGGAATAGGCCGCAATCTACCACGCGGGCCCAGTGCGGATTGGTAGATGTCACATGTCTTCGATTTTTTTGGTTCTAGGACATGCCGGTTTCCTCACGATGTTTTCCTTCACCGTTTTGAGAGCAGTGGTGTTGAAATAAATTACACAAAGTAATGCGCCTGACGGGGTTCGAACCCACGACCTACTACTCGTAAGTCCAGGGCCGCGCCGCTCCTGTGTGCGATGTGTGCGGCGCACACAGGCGCCAGGGTTATAGGGGCGCCGGATGAGACGCCAAAGCCCATAATGAAATTATTTTTTCACATAACATACATTAAACCTCAGTATCGATAAGTAAGTAGATACAAGACTCCCAAGACATAAGCACTATTTGAATTGACCCACTGTTTATATTTCGGGTATGAGTATACACGAACATCAAGCGCTGCGTCTGCGTTTTAAAATCAAAAGAAGCGCCGCAGTCAATACAATAGATAAAGCCGAGACGTGGATCATGAGTTTATATTAGAGGAATATGATGCGACCCGGAGACAGCGGCGGCGAGAGAATAAGTATAAACAATTAGAAATATTTTATCCAAAGTGGGTGCTAGGTGCGCATTGAATTAACGTCCCGTGCTTTATATAATATTAAAAATTAGTTTAAATTCTAATTTCTAACACTAATAACAAAATAATATTAAGTGTGATACGGATTCTTTTAATGTGTTTTCATGATGAGTGGTAGTGAACAAGAAAAAAAAGAAATTATCGGGCTACCAGAATTTGTTGAGGAAAAGAAGGCGAGAGGCAGAACGGGATAAAAATACTTCTAGAATAGTTCAATATTTCACGGCTCTAAAAAAATTGGTAAAGGTGATAAAAAATGCTTTAAGCAGGGGTATGTACATTTTATGTAATTTCCTATACAATATGTTACAAAAGCCCTGACGACTTTTTTTATTAAAAAAAAACTTTGTCCCACATTAGGAATTTCTCTTATGTCGTGGGTGCGTTTACAAATATACATATACAGACACCCAGAACAGAAACAACGATTTGTAGGTCATACAAATATTAATTGTTCCGTGCGGGAATCGAACCCGCGACACGCGCATCAGTCGAATCGCTCAGCAGTGGCTGAGCGATTCGACTGATGCGCGTGTGCGCTAACCGTTTTTTCTCCGTTTTAAATGAAAACCGGCCAAGTGCGAGTCGGACTCGCCCGTAAAGGGTTCCGTAGCAGCAAGTAACATAATATAAAAGTTCTTGTAGTTGGCTGCAGGTTTGAAAGGTAAATTCCGGTTTACGATTTATGACGTATTAAAAAAAACTAATTACTTGATCACGCTCAAACCAATTTTCAATGGAAGTTTGCGTAAAAAAAATATTTTAAAATGATAAAATATTTTTTTTTGTTTTATCATTTTCTTATTTTAGAAGTTACAGGGGGGACATATTTAACCACTTTGGAAGTGCCCCTCGCGTAAACTGTTCAGTTTAGAAAAAAATGATATTAATAACCTCAATGTCATTTTTAAAACCTATCCATAGATACCCCACACGTATGGGTCTGGTGAACATTTTTTTTTGTGTTTCAATTCTAAGTATGGGGATCCACCATCCATCCAGGAACCACCAAAATTTGTTTTATTTGTTTATTTTTGTGTGAAAATTTTAATGCGGTTCACATAATACGTCTACTTATCAAGTTTCAACAGGATAGCTTTTAAAGTTTCGAAATAAATGGCTGTGTGTGACATACGGACAGACAGACAGACAGATATGACGAATCTATAAGTGTTCCGTTTTTTGCCATTTGGCTACGGAACCCTTATAAAACAATAAAGCTGTTATCCTTTATGAGAATTATACGAGCAACATTTAATATAGCCGACACGGTTGGCGCAGTGGCTGAGCGAGCGATCGGCTGCTGCGCTGCGTGTCACGGGTTTGATTCCCGCACGGAACAAAAATTGTGATCTGCAAGTAATTGTTTCGGGTCTGGGTGTTTGTGTATGTGAATTTCAATGACTGTAAATGCACCCATGATAAAGTGTGGGGCAACGTTAAAAAAATACACATGTACTAAGTTTATAAAATCAAATAGTAGGAAAAAAAATTAACATATTAGCGGTGGGGGGGGGGGATGTCTGCGGTCAACAGCTACTATTAAATAAAACTGAAGAAAATGTAATTTTTCAATAAAAAAAAATGTCGAAAATCGACCAAAAAAGAGGCGCGACAAAGGATTTGCACACAGGCGCTGCCAGGGCTCGGCGCGGCCCTGCGTAAGTCGAGGCCGATACCACTGGGCCACCACTGCTCTGAAGAGGTTATGCCACTTGTAAATCATTGATTTTACAGGGCAAGAGTCCCTTTAATCAAATTGCATCTAATTCATAACTATCTGAGGTGTTTTTCCCTGCTTAAGAAGGGGCTCTATGATGGAACGAAACTCAATTTTCTCCATATTCACTATTCTCTTCCCGATTTACTTGATATATAGCAAAATCTCAAAGATTAATGAACCGATCGGGTTGAAACTTAATATTTGCAGTTGTATTGAGTCACCGAGTACTGACTAGTAAAATCATCCTCCTATCCCCACTCTAACCCCTCCATTCCGCGAACTTTTTGACCTCCCCTCGTACATCAATATTCAACGAAATAATGAAGACTGGTATTATCCCCACGCAATGGAAAACATCACATATCATACTTATATTCAAAAAAGGACAGAAAGAAGACATAGGGAATGAGGGATTTTTTTTTTTAAACTCTTCCCTAGTCGATGGATAGATGGCGCTGAACTTGATATGTTACTGCAATGAACGGAACTTCACGTCATTTTTTGATTTTTTTCACTTGTATGTAATTTTGAGATCGTAAAGCGTACATTTCATGTCATGTCATTGTCAGTCACATCACATCAAACCAATGACATTTTGAAAATAAATAACAACAAGGAAAAAGAAAAAAAAATCATTTACCAGTCTTTTTAATTTATGAGTTTTCCACGCCAGAAAGAAAATGTCCCAAGAGAAAAAGAAGAGAAGTCTGTGCCTCGTGGATTTGTGCAAAAATGAAGGCATACATCTTTTTCCTAAAGATGAAAGTCGTAAAGCGCAATGGGTACAAGCCATCGTACATTTTAAGCCTGGACGTACCATAAAAAAGCATTCGCACATATGCTCAGCAAACTTTAAACCAAATGATTTTATAAGAACGCCATTATCCGTGCTTTGGCACCTAGTAACGTAGTTAGTTCAACGCCATCTACAGAGTTCTTGGAAACTACTTTTTTTTTTAATACTCAAAAAAGAAACTTCTCATTATAGACCCATAAGCCTAATGTCAAATATCTACAAGGTGTTCTCCAAAATAATCCTGGAAAGAATAAACAAAAAACTTGATGAAAATATACCGCGCAAACAAGCTGGCTTTAGACAAAAATACTCCACCCTAGATCATATACTATCGCACAATGTAATCTCTGCTCACTTTTAAAACAAAATCGCGTGCGCAGTATCCCACATCTGTGAACTGGCCACCTCTTTTATGAAATGGATGACCCTTTTTAACCGACTTCAAAAAAAGGAGGAGGTTCTCAATTCGTCGGAATCTTTTTTTTTTTTTTTTTTTTTTTTTTTTTTATGTATGTTCCCCGATTTCTCGAAGACGCCTGGACCGATTTGGAAAATTTTTCTTTTGTTTGAAAGGGTATACTTTCCAATTGGTCCCATGATCATCAGGTCAGGATCTGATGATGGAATCCCAGGGAAATCGAGGGCAACCTTCAAATTGTATAGGCACATAGTACCATTTTCATATATTTTCTAAATCCATTCAAGTATTTGCATCTGATAATCATCATCTCAGGTGGATGAGCTGATGATGGAAGGTACAACTCCTCAACGGCTTGGAGTAGGCATCACTGATTTAGTTTGTGTTCGCATATCTCTGGAACTACAAGTCCGATTTAAGTAATTCTTTTTTTGTTGTACTAAGTATTGTTTAACTTACGGAATACAGCAAGTTTCATCAAAATCGGTCCAGTAGTTTTTGAGATAGGGAATTTTATAAGCATATTGTGCACTTGAGCGATGTTGTTACCAGTGCTACGGATTACAAAATTTTAGTGCACATACATGTAAGAGAATGATTTATTTGACAAGAATTTGAGTTGAATATTTAAACTAAAAAGAATAAAATAAAAAACTTTTTCAAAAAAAATGTAACCGCCTTCAAAAACAACCACAAAAAAGGGTAAAATAACCAACAAAATAACTTTTCTTTCAGAAGTCGGTGGCAAAAAAAACAATGAAATGAAAAAAAAATAAAGGCACCGACTTCTGAAAGAAAAGTTATTTTGTTGGTTATTTTACCCTTTTTTATGAATAGGATGAATGGTCAAAACAAAGGGCCTAGGAAGTGAAAGTTATAACTCTGCAAGCAGAAATAGTCTTTACGGTGGTAAGTATATACATTGGGCGATAGTACATACAGTTAAACAAATTTTGCCGGTAATGTGGGTGCGTGAGTGATTGTTGACAGAAGGGGCGGCAAAATGATATGCGTGTTCTCGGTTTGAAGTTTATTGGACGACTGTGACAAATGTCTGACTCCAGTGAATTTATACAGTAACTTAATCTAATGTGCCTTAGACTAACTATAACTATTGTGCCTACGCGCTACAGTCCTCCCCCCTTAGTTGAAGCTAAATTTTATTGTTGAATCCCAATACTAAATTTGACTGGCCTGTTGGTCTAGTGGTTAGTGACCCTGACTGCTATGCCGGAGGTCGTGGGTTCGATTCCCACCCAGGACAAATGTTTGTGTGATGAGCACGATCATTTGTTCTGTGTCTGGGTGTAATTTATCTATAATATGTATGTATTTAGAAATATATAAGTATGTTTATCAGTTGTCTAGTACCCATAACACAAGCTCTGCTTAGCTTGGGACTAGATGGCGTTGTGTGATAGTTGTGGAATATTATATTATTATTATTATTACTAAATTATAACTAGAAGTACAATATATTTATGTCTACGAAGATAAAAGTACTTAAACGCTACGGTTGTCGGACACTATTAGCGCGCACTTTTCACTTTATGTCTCACTATATGCTGTTTTAGGGTTGACGCACGGGTGGTTTGTCTGCATGATGGGCGGTGCTCTAATGCTGGCGTGCTGTGTGATGGTGCGGCTGATTCTTGTCTCTATGGCGGTTTAGACGAGACGTTTGCAGTATCGCCACCCCACGTAGAGTACGCAGAGGGTTACGCCTGTGCTGATTAAGACGACTACGGCCAAGGGCATCTTGAAGCTGTTGCTGGAGTTCTCGTCCTCAACCTTGGCTTTGCTGCTCGCAGCTGCGCTGTTTTGTACTACGATCATACGTCATTTTGCTGGCTGGTTGGCCCATTATAGAGTCGAGGTGTTTTTTCAGACTTGGGTGATGCGTGCTTGTTGTCGTGTGGCAGTGAAGTGCTGATGTGGGCTGTGGTTGACGACGAAGTGACGGTTCACATGTTGAATCTCACGGTCTTCTTAACGATGCGACCTGATCTTGTAACTTGCTGTGAATCGGGCTTTGCGGTGTCGGATGACGTCGTATCGCTTGGCGGCTGTGGAACGGTCTTGAGTGGCGTCTTATCGCTCGGCGGGTGTGAAGTGTTGTTATGAGTGGTCGCTGTGCTCTCCGGGCGTGGGACCAACACGTCGTCACCCCTTAATAAATAGGCTGGTTTCAAGCGATCAAGTGACACCGTGATTTGTTTACCTTTACATTCCAACTTAAAGAATTTATTATGCCGCGATAAGACTTTGAATGGGCCCTCATACGGTGGTACTAAAGCTCGCCTTGCCTCGTTTCTAATAAATACATGAGAGCAAGCTGATAAATCTTCGTGAACGAATACATTATTGTTTGTGTTGCTATGTGAGCTTGAAATGCTAAGATTTGGGACTGATGATAAAGATTGCGTTAATTGTTTTATAAATTCGCGATCGTTAATATTGGATGAAGGTTTAGATTGGAATAGGTCGCCTGGAAGTCTTATACTACTACCATACAAAAATTGTGATGGGCTGTATCCTAAATCTATTTTAATCGCTGTACGTAAACCTAAGAGTATTATAGGCAATTCATGTACCCATACTTTGCTATCTAAGCATTTTGCCATAATAGCGGCTTTTAAAGTACGATGTAGTCGTTCGACCATACCGTTCGCCTTTGGGTTGTACGCTGTTGTACGGATGCGTTCGATACCGAGTATTTTCAATAATTGTCGAAACAAATCGGATTCGAATTGACGACCTTGATCTGAAGTTATTCTTACTGGACAACCGAAACGAGCGATCCAATGTTCGACGAACACCCTAGCAACTGTTTCAGCTGTTATTTCTTTTACTGGTATAACTTCAGGCCATTTCGTAACTCTATCTATAATGGTGACACAATATTTGAAATCCTCAACAGGAGGTAAGGGTCCTATAATGTCTATGTGTACGTGTTCAAAACGGTTTCCAGTGTTAAATTCGCCTAACGGAGTTATTGTGTGGCGTTGAATTTTACTTTTTTGACATGGAATACACGTTTTAACGAAGTTTTTGACATCGGTGTTCATATCACTCCAAAAGTATCTAGATTTAACTAAACGTTTCGTAGTGGCGACGCCGGGGTGACTCACGTTGTGCAATGTTTTGATTGCGAGTTCCCGGAATTGTTTAGGTAGATAAGGACGTATATCGTTCGTAGATGTTTCGCATGCTATTTTTATCTCGGTGTTAGGCATAGTAATTAATTTAAATTGAAGATTGTTACGTTTGCGTAGACTTTCTAATTCAGAATCGGTTTTTTGTAATTCAGATAATTTTTGGTAATCGAATAAAGATGGCATGGTGATCTCTTCAATTCTAGATAAGGCGTCGGCTACTGTATTTTTATCGCCTTCTATATATTTAATATTATCGCAAAATTGAGAGATGAAATCTAATTGCCTCAAACGCCTTGGTGAATCTGATGGTGAAACTTTCTTTGTTAGTGCGAAAGTCAATGGTTTGTGATCCGTTAACACGGTTAGTTCTCTACCTTCTATCATATGACGGAAATGTTTTATTGACATGTATATAGCTAGAAGTTCCCTGTCGTAGGTACTATATCTTGTTTGGGTATCCGTAAGCTTTTTTGAATAAAATCCGAGGGATTGTAATTTTCCGTCAACTCTTTGATTTAAAGCTGCGCCTACACAACTACCAGAAGCGTCTGTCATTAATACTAAGGGTGCGGTTGCGTCTGGGTGGGCTAGTATGACTGCATTGTTTATGAGTTGTTTACATTGACTGAACGCTTTTAGTGCGCTTTCGTTCCATGTTATCTCAGTTTTGTCGCGTTTTTTTGAGTTATGCAGGTACGCGTTAAGTGGTGCTTGAATTTCTGCAGCTTTTGG
Source organism: Agrotis exclamationis (assembly GCA_950005045.1). NCBI lineage: Eukaryota > Metazoa > Arthropoda > Insecta > Lepidoptera > Noctuidae > Agrotis > Agrotis exclamationis. Next base: position 236,120 of record OX465445.1, read on the forward strand.
AATGCTTTGCCTGTAGAAATTCATCATGCCGAGAAAACGTCGAAGTTCCTCAATTGTTTTCGGTTGTGGATAGTCATTAATAAGTTGTGTTTTTTTTGCACTCGGTTTTACGCCCTGTGAATCGATTTGGTAACCGAGAAAATCTAATTCGGATTTACCAAATTCGCACTTATTTGTGTTAATTGTTAAGCCATAGTTATTTAAACGATTTAATATTGTTTCTAGATGTTCTAAATGCTTAGGTTTTGATTCCGATGCGATAATAATGTCATCTAGATATGGGAATGCGAAATCTAGACCTTCCAGTGCTTTATTGATTAATCTTTGGAAGTCTTGTGCTGCGTTACGTAATCCAAAGTTCATTCTTGTAAATTCGAATAAACCGAATGGAGTTATGACTGCAGTCTTGGGAATATCTTCGGGTGCCATGCGAATATTAAAATAGGCTTTTCGCACGTCAATTTTAGAAAATATTGTTTTGCCTCTGAGTAGATAAGTGAAATCAAGTAGTCGCGGTAATGGGTAACGGTCGGGTATAGTTTGTGCGTTGAGTCTACGATAATCTCCGCATGCTCTTATTTCACCGTCTTTTTTAGTAACACACACAAGTGGGTTAGCCCAAGGACTATTTGAAGGCCTACAAATACCTAATTGCATCATTCGTTCGAATTCAGCTTTCGCTATTTTGTATTTCTTCGGATTGAGTGGACGTACTTTTTCATGAACCGGGGGACCGGTGGTATAAATGTGGTGTTGTACGTCATGTTTGGGGTCTGTCATAAAATTTTCTAGTTTGGTGATGCTAGGAAACTTTTGTAAGATAAGATGGTATTCGTCATTGACATCTATTGTACGAATACTCGGTTCGTTGGAGGATATTACGTTTGTGGTGCGCGATAACAATGTGACTTTGTCGACTAATTTCCTACCATGTAGGTCTACCAAAAGTTTGTTTGCGGCTAGGAAATCGGCACCTATTATTGAACTACGTACGTCGGCTAATATAAATTTCCATCTAAATGTACGGCGTAGCCCTAGATTGACCGTAATGACTTTTTCACCGAATGTCTTTATTTTTGTGCCGTTTGCTGCATATAGCACATAGTCTGACGTCCTACAGGAGTTTTGCTTTTTTGCGGCTAATACAGAGACGTCGGCACCTGTGTCGATTAAATATCGCACACCTGTTGTAGTGTCTGTAACGCACAAACGATATGAATGTTCGACACCGGCGACATTATTTATTCGTGCCGGTGTCTGAATTAGTTTTCCCAATTTTGTGTAGGGTGTTTGCGGCAATTAACGAGATCTCCGCATTTGCGCGCATTATTGCCGTAGACGTAGTGATAAAAACACAGAAAATTTGAATCGCCGGGTTTCGCGGACTGGTTCAAAAACTTTTCTCGATTTTTTTGTGAATTTTCGCAACTTTTGGAACGCGGTCGAGACGGGCCGGGATTATGTCGGTTTCGTCCTCGCGGTTCATGATGATTTTTTCTATTGTTTTCGCCTAGTTTGTTATTTAATGTTGTAATTTCCATTTTCATTTTGTTTAGTTCATTTAATATTTCGGAAGTATTATTTTCTAAATTCTGAGAAGGCTTCGAAACAGAAGCTATCTCAGACGGTTTGGTATTCTCCATAATTTTATCAGCGATTTTGGCTAGACTATCTAATTTTACTTCACCTGAATCACATGCCGTTAAGACGGCTCTAACGGAATGTGGTAGGCGCCCGGTCCACAATAATTTTAAGGTTTCATCTGGGACTCGGTTTTTTCCTAGATTTTGCATTCGTCTAAGTAGCTGTGACGGCTTTTGATCCCCGAGCTCTATCTCGTTTAAGAGTTGGTTTAATTGTTTGGTTTCCGACTCCTCGTAAACGGAAATTAGCCTGTCTTTCAGCGTTTCGAATTTATTTAATTCGGGCATGTTTTCTAAAATATCGCTAATGTCACTTAATTCGCTTTGTTTAAGCCTGGCTATTAAAAGTTGACTTTTGTGGAGGTCACTTGCCTTTTGAGGGTCTACGATGGCGCTGAATTGGTGGAACCAGAGTGTCGGCCGGTCTCGCCAGAAGTCCGGTATTCTTGGTGTGATGGTAACTGCCGTCATCTGCTGTGGCTGCTCCGGGGTCGGTGATGCAGTAGCGATGGGTAGCTATAGCCATAACTAGCCAAATACCGGCTATGAGCAAAATAGCCACGGCTATGATAGCCGTCAACACGATAGCTAGCTATCGGCTACTGGTTGGCTAGATAACTGACAGGTTATGATATAGCCGCGTAGCCGCTCGTAACCGCGTAGCCGCTCGTAGCCGCGTAGCCGCCACGGAGTATAGCTAACTGCTACGTTTTATAGCCGTCCCGGTATTCGGTAGCCGGGTAGCTAGAGTAGCCAAAATAGCCGATAGCTGTGTGCGCGCTTACTGCGCTACGCGTGTACGATCTTCATTGGTATCGTCGATCTTTTTCTCACAATATTCACAAAATAGATTAGACAAAGAGAGAGCATTATACTTAGTAATTTCGTTCGTTTAATGAACGAACTTATGAAATACGATGATTAGAAAGCTGGTTAGTTACCGTCAGGTTTAAAATAAATAAAAAATTGATAGTTACTATTTTAGTTATTGTGACCTCAGAGAGGAAATCATTTCTTTTTGATTTAGGATCGAATTCAGGTCGGGCAGTTGATGTTGCGTTATTTAAGTCCTACCTAGCTACACCGGCGCCCGCTTCGTTGCGCCGCTAGTTACTAAACGCTATTGTTCAATAGCCAAGTAGCCAAATAGCTGGCTAGCTAGCTGGCTATTACACCACAAATAGCCGGTCAGCTAAGCTATTGAAATTTCGGCTAGTTACCCATCTCTATGATGCAGCTGTAGACATGGCTGCAGGCTGTGGTTGAGCAGCGGCTTGATATCACGGGTCGTTTATCGCGCGCGGTTAAATTGTGCGAGAGTTATAAGAGGCGCGCGCACACGTCGGGTCACCACTTTGCCGGTAATGTGGGTGCGTGAGTGATTGTTGACAGAAGGGGCGGCAAAATGATATGCGTGTTCTCGGTTTGAAGTTTATTGGACGACTGTGACAAATGTCTGACTCCAGTGAATTTATACAGTAACTTAATCTAATGTGCCTTAGACTAACTATAACTATTGTGCCTACGCGCTACAAAATAATAGAGAAATACAGGGAATACAACAAAAAGCTATACATGGCATTTATCGACTATTCCAAAGCCTTTGACAGCATTAGTCATAAAGCCATTTGGGAGAGTCTGGAACAGCAAGGGATAAACTCACACTACATTCAGATTATCAAGAATAATTATGTATTCAAATAGCGAAGCGAGGATACAGCTAGAGACGCTCGGAAAGAAGTTTAGGGTGATGAGAGGTGTAAAACAAGGAGATCCCCTATCACCAAAACTATTTTCGGCTGTACTGGAAAGCATCTTCCGAAAACTAGACTGGTTTGACTACGGCCTCAACGTAAACGGCGTGAGACTAAACCATCTACGTTTTGCTGACGATATAGTCCTGTCTGAGGAAAATCCAACACACCTCGAGAAAATGATAAAAGCGCTTAACGAGGAAAGTATGAAAGTAGGCCTATCTATGAACAAAGACAAAACAAAACTGCTCACACACTCTGATCAGATAGCCATAGAAATTGACAGCCAACCTCTTGAATATGTACAAGAATACAGCTACCTAGGACAGATAATCTCCCATAAAGACCAGACCACCAAAGATATAAATAGACGACTTGCAAACGGATGGAAGAAGTACTGGTCACTGAAAGAAGTTTTAAAATCTAAGAAGCTAAGTATAGCAATAAAAACAAAAGTCTTTGATACCTGTATACTTCCAGTCATCACTTACGGATGTGAAACGTGGACACTCACCAAACACCACAGAGACAAGTTGGAACGCTGTCAGAGAGCCATGGAGAGAAGTATGACAGGAATCAAGAGACAGGACAAAGTGAGAAGCAGCATAATAAGAGTAAAATATAGAGTCATCGACATAATCTCTCGAATAGATCCACAAAAGTGGAGGTGGACCGGGCACATGATCCAAGATACTCAAGGAAAATGGAGCAAAACTGTCTCAGAGTGGTACCCAAGAGACGGCAAAAGAAACAGAGGCCGCCAACAGATGAGATGGGAAGATGACCTAAAGCTCACCGCTGGACATAATTGGAGAAGGGTAGCACGTGACAGAACTCACTGGAAGGCGTTAGAGGAGGCCTATGCCAAGCGGCACGCTGAACTACGAGACATCATTTAGTGAATTCACAAAACATTATGACTGTAACTAATTTATGTATGTTTTTAGTTTAGAATAAAAGGCTATATTAATATTAACACGCTCTTTACATATAAATGAGTACCGGTGCTTAATATTGATGCATTGCTCATAGCATACCACGGTCTAGTGTCATCTCACTTAAGGTATGGAATTATATTTTAGGGCAATTCCACAGACAAGGATATAGCCTTTAAATCTCAAAATCAATGCATTAGGACCATGTTTAAATTATGTAGATTCAACTGACAGCTGTAAACCCTATTTTGAAAAGTATAAAATATTGACATTACCATCTCTTATATATTTTAGAAGTGGCCATGTTCGTTAAAAATAATCAACTCTATTCCCACACCTGTCAGATGTATGCAACCGTAATAGGCAGGTGACAGTACTCTCTGTATACCAAGGTCGAAAACCACACCAATGAGTAAAAGTGTTTTCAGCATACCCCCAAAAATTTATAATAGGCTTCCTAAATGTTGGAAAGAGCAAAGTGCCCAAATATTTAAACATAAATTAAAATTGTATCTGCAAAGGAAAGCTTACTACAAGGTAACTGAATTTTTTAATGATAAAATTGAATGAGATGTGTTTTTGATTTGATTGTAAATGTTCTGTTTAATTTTAATCTGTGATGTTTCATTTTATATTGATAGATGACAATTTATTATTATTAACCTTTGTGCCCTACGCAAAAAGGATGGCGGCATTCGTCCCATTGCCGTAGGGTCAACCTTTCGTCGTATCGCAGCCAAAATTTGCTGTGCCTTTTATAGTGAGACACTGGCCAGCAAATTCCAGCCCCTACAGCTGGGCTTTGGGTCCAAAGGGGGCTGTGAGGCTGCGGTACACGCTCTGTCCACCTACCTTGACAGTGGTAAAGGTGAGGTCATCCTTAAGGTTGACATCAAGAATGCCTTCAATTCCGTAAATAGGGACGCCTTGTTGGCAGAAATACAAAAGGAAATACCCAAAATTTACAGTTTTCTCTATCAATGCTACAGGAACCCTTCAAAATTACTTTATAAAGAAAACCTTTTGGAATCAGCCGTTGGTTGTCAACAAGGTGACCCTCTTGGGCCAGTCATTTTTAGTTTAGCAATAAATCCAATCATTCGGCAGCTAAATTCAAAATTTAATGTATAGTATCTTGATGACGGGACTCTAGGTGGTGATGTAGATACAGTTCTGGAAGATTTAATTTTATTAAAAGAAAAATTTAATTCCATTGGCCTACAGCTCAACTTATCCAAATGTGAAATTTACCTTCCCCGGAGTACCGACAGACAGACAACCATTTCTAAATTCAATTCAATCGCACCTAACATCAAAATTACGGAAAAAGGCTCTCTTCACCTCCTGGGGTCCCCAATTTTTGACGAATCATTTCCCACCTTCATTGAGAACAAAATTCAAAATTTTAATGATGTCTCGGAAAGGCTTTTTAAAATCAACATACATTCGGCCTTCACAATTATTCGATATTGTTGTTTTGGACCAAAATTTACCTATAGCCTTCGTTCCTCGCACCTCTGGAAACACCCACAACTTTTAGAAAAAGTAGATAAAATCATCAGAAATACATTGACCTCCATCCTAAATGTGGCCCTGGACGACCGAGCGTGGCAGCAAGCCACACTTCCTATCCGCTTGGGTGGTCTCGGCGTCCGCAAAATTTCAAGTATTAGTTTACCGGCCTTCCTCTCCTCGGTCTACGGTACCGAAAAATTAACCAGAAACATTTTATCTAGTTCACTGGTCAATTTTGAGGTACCGTTCATGATCGAGGCGTTGAACGCTTGGAAAATGGCTTGTCCCAATACGGATTTGCCCGACTACCTGTCCTCCCAAAGACGGTGGGACGTGCCGCTCTGCAGTATTGTACGGAATAACCTGTTAAATACGTCAACTAATACTGCGGAGCGCGCCCGTCTGCTGGCTGTGGGGGAGTGGGAGTCGGGATTATGGCTACAAGCACTCCCATCATCCACCATTGGTACCATGATGGATGATGCTTCATTTCGGCTCGCTACAGGCCTTCGCTTAGGCGCACCTTGTGTTGCTCCGCATCGTTGCCACTGTGGTGAAGCTGTCGACAACCTCGGGCATCATGGCCTGTCCTGCAGCACAAGCGCAGGTCGCATAGCTCGTCACGCTAGCATCAACGACATTATTCGTCGAGCTTTTGCCTCCGCCGGCGTACCAGCGGTTTTAGAACCAAATGGTTTGGTACGTGACGATGGGAAAAGACCAGACGGTATGACGTTAGTGCCTTGGAAGGTGGGTAGGCCTTTGGTGTGGGACGCTACCTGTGTCGATACCCTTGCGCCATCCCACGTTGCAAGCACGGCGGGCTGTGCTGGCGCCGCTGCTGCGGCTGCTGAGAACCTCAAGCGGCGCAAATACTGTAACCTTAATGGTTGCTACAGTTTTGAGCCGTTTGGGGTCGAAACACTCGGGTCATGGGGTCCGAGTGCGCGTTCCCTTTTTAAGGAAATTTCTCGCCGACTAATCGACACTTCGCGTGACCAGAGGGCTGGTTCTTTCTTTGGTCAAAGAATAAGCATTGCCATCCAACGTGGCAATGCTGCCAGTCTTCTGGGCACGTTTCCAGATGACAGCGATGCGGAGGAGTACTTTGACGCCTGAGTGTCTATGCCCTTCTTGTGTTTTTTTTTTTTTTTTGTAATTAGGTATTTTATTTTAGTTTTAGTTTAAATTTAGTATTTTGTTGTAAATATTTAGTTTTAAATATAATTTATTATTTATTTATTTTTAATTTTATTGCAATTTGACATTATTTTATTATTGTTACTTATTAATGGGCAGGCCATTTAATTATTTATTTGATTAGATTATTTTAAATATCTAGTAATAATGCATTTTCTTTTAATATTTGTTTATATAAAATTATTGTACGCCTCAAGGGCCAAACATGACAATCGTTATGTTTACCATTAACACCCTGCATGCTTTGTATGTGTACTCATGTTTCCACAAATAAATAAATCTGAATTTACTTATCAAGGTGGCTCGACAGAGCCACGCTTCGCAAGGCTCCTACTTCTGCGTTCATGGTTTAAAGTAACCTAACACGAAGGGGATTCCCCAGGCCATCCTCTTCGAACCTAACATTGACAGATGACATTCATTTTTACGTATGTAAGCGATTGATTTTGCACCATAGAAAATACATGGTGTCAATCGCCCATTTTTCCCACATTTTTTTACGTTATGTTTTCGATTTTTATCTGATTTGAGGTTAGAAAAATAGTTTTCATTAATTTCTCGAAAAATATATTTTCTTGTTAAAATAGTGGTAGCATTACAATTGGGGACTTTTACCTTACCAATTGCAAGCCTGTTACTTTCTCCGCTTGCTCCTGAATACTAAACCCAACCTGGACTAAGTACGTTAGTAACCCAGGTACTCTCCATTAGATCAAACATGAAGGCTTCTTTGGGAGTTGGGGTAGATCAAATTATTTTCCAACCCGCACGCAAAATGCATGGATATTACACGGAGTTGTGGATACCAGCCAGTTATACAATACAATACTGAAGAGAGCCACGCATAATACTTTAATAACAAGTGCCACAGAACAAAACTCAAACCCCACCTCATCATCCTCATTCAACATCTGAGTGAACAGCTTCTCTGCTTCCAGACATTTCCTCTGCAATTGACAGCATTGCTTTAGTCTAGTGTAGCAGAAGACACAAGCGAGCGTCGGTCTACTGTCTTCAGTTACAAACTGCAACAAAAATAATGTTAATTGTAAATTTATGAAGAACTATCCGTTTTATTAAAGAATTGTTTTTGATAAATCTTGCTTAAAAGAAAGTATCTTCAAAAAGTTATTCTTCTCGTTTGCTTCACAATACAAAGTACTCGTGATGAATTATCTGTTTAAGTAGATCATTTACTTACTGGAATTCCAATTAGCTTCTCAAAAAGTAGTTGCAGTTCCAAATTGGTGACCTCAAACATACGAACATCTTCCACTAAACATATTCTACACATTTGCAGCTTTTTTAATTTCATATTGAAAACGAATTTATTGAATTGAGTCTAAATAAAAATCAATTGCTGTTCGTTAGTCTCGCTAAATCTCGAGAACGGCTGGACCGATTTGGCTAATTTTGGTTTTGATTTATTTGTGGAAGTCCAGGGAAGGTTTAAAATGTTTTTTTAATAGTTTATGAGGCGGTACGAAGTTTGCCGAGTCAGCTAGTTTGCACAGAGTGTTATAAAAATCTAAAAATCACTGGTGATCTGGTGATAACATTGAGATAAATTTTATGTCTATGGGTGATAATCCGTGATAACGACTTTTGTTTGTCAACAATGTCAAATGTCAACACTGAGTTGACACATTTTTTTTTTAATTTTATGGCCTGGAAACAGGACCTTTAAGCCAAGTCTTCATATAGTATAATTATTAATCACACCAGTTTCTTTCACTTGAAGAGCACTTCACTTTATCACACTTTATGTCAATGACTGATAGTCAATGTCTATGGTCAATTCACATTTTAGTTCTCAAATATTTACACACGAATTCTTGATGAACTTGTAAATTGGTTTATAAAAGTCGACATTTTTTAAAATCATCTTGAGGCGGCGGGAGGGGTCGTTTGTTAAAACCACTTCACTTTCACTTAGTTCACTTGCCAAAATTAATCGATCCAGATGTGGTGAACTTCTTAGTCGCCACATAATTCTCTCATAGAGACTCTTTAAGAGTCCATGCTTTTCAGTGTCTGAAGTTGTCATGGTTGTGGTCTATGGTAGTTCTAATAAAACCTTTTCGGAAACCGGCTTGTTCGGGAGGCTGGAAGCAGAGGCGTCTCTAGCCCTTGTGGCGCCCGTGTGCAACCAGTACCCTGGCGCCCTCTAGTATAGTAGGAGCGGGGTCAAAATGGAATACTAACAGTTAAATTTTCAAACGGAAATACGGAAGCAAATGGTGCAAATTTAAATAGCCTTTAAATGGCTCAGGCGCAAAATGTCGCTTTCGCAAAATGTCTCCTGCTAGTAAAACGTCTCTTTCGCAAAGTGTCGCTTTCTGTTAATGTCGCTTTCACAGAATGAATCCTTCTTAAAAGGTCGCTTTCTCAAAATGCCTCTTTCGTAGAATATCTCTTTCGCAAAATGTCGCGTTAGTAACTTTTTTTTACGTGGTAAAGTCATCAAATGATTCCTCCCGCCCAGGGCAGGGCGGGAGGGACTGTCAGACTTGTACTGACTAAAATCCACGGTGTCCTTCAATAGCCCTTTACGTTCCAAGGTCACGGTAATGGTATGAGTCCCGCGACCGTGTTTAGACACTTAAACAAATTTAAGACGCACCATCACGAGCAGATCCGTAGATGAGCACTAGTTAACAAATAAAAGACAACAGTTTTGTTTCCCTTTTTTATTATAAACAGTATGTGTGTGAATACTTACAATATATTAATTATACTAACTATGTACTGTAGTACGAGGATACAAGTCCTCAGAGCTTACAAATGCATACAATTTATGTATTAATAATATAATAATAATAATATTCCACAACTATCACACAACGCCATCTAGTCCCAAGCTAAGCAGAGCTTGTGTTATGGGTACTAGACAACTGATAAACATACTTATATATTTATAAATACATACATATTATAGATAAGTTACACCCAGACACAGAACAAATGATCGTGCTCATCACACAAACATTTGTCCTGGGTGGGAATCGAACCCACGACCTCCGGCATAGCAGACAGGTTCATGTGGACCCTGGGTCTGGGTGTAATTTATCTATAATATTTTATGTATTTAATTTTAGAAATATATAAGTATGTTTATCAGTTGTCTAGTACCATAACACAAGCTCTGCTTAGCTTGGGACTAGATGGTGTTGTGGAATAGTTGTGGAATATTATTTTTATCATTTATCCCAATCACCTCGTCGTCTAAATTATTACGTTAGTAAATACTTGTAGATGACTTCACAAGATGACGCTAGTTGGCGTTCAGTAAAAAAAAGACAAATCATTAATGCAGTTACAGGCACTTTTGAAAAATAAAAAATAGTACAAAATTATGGTGCTACAGTCACAAGGCATAATATCTGTATAAGTGCTGTAGACATCCATTACAAGTCGTTGATGTAAACTTATCAACTATCAACAATATTTACAACAGAATATTCATTACATCAGACATCTCATCTCATCCAGGGCCGTCTCAAAGCTATTTTTAACCGACTTCAAAAAGAGTAGGTTCTCAGTTCGCCCTGTATGTATGTTTGTCCGCGATTATCTCGCGTTTGGCTCAACGGATTTTGATGCGGTTTTCAGGAAAATGTTCATTACATTCTTTAGGTTTTAGTATATAACAATAATGGATATCTCGTGAAGTTGCCCGCATAGATCCGTTTTTGTTGCTTACTAGGATTGTGATTTTCAAAGACGCCGGTTATATGAAGATTTTTGTTGAATATCTAAACTAAAAAGGGAAAAATAAAAAACTTTTTGAAAAAAAGGGAATCGACTTCAAAACAGTTTTTTATAGGCTATAAATTGATTAAATTAAGATTATGAGATGTCGAGACGATCACAGTATAGCAGAATGAAAAAAAAAAGAAGAGCGTAGCGAGCTCGGAAATTATAATCCCCTCTACAATGACACAGGGTCATAAGGTTGAATAGCGGCCGTTTTATGACGTCTTAAGGGTACGCTAGTCGGTCATTCTTCCATAGAAACGTAGTGTGGCGATTACTGCAACATTTGACGGCATACATTCAGAATAAACAATGATTCACATTCATCTCATCGTTATCTAGCCCTGTATGGAAACAAAAAAGTTAAAAAAAACATCTATTATGAGTTATGGGTCTCGAAACTTCCTTATTTTAAGACTAATTTTATCGCATCTTCGGGGGGACATAAATAACTAAAGAAGACGGTAAATTGTAAAATAATTACCATACAGGGATAGATAATTTGTTCAAATTATTGTGAACAGATACATTCAGTAGTTTTATTATAATATCCAAACTCCCGAAGGTCTCTTGAAAAGTGGCAGTAGTCCATTCTTCAATGAAATCACGCATGTCTGAGTCAGTCAAAGGTTGGAGTATGTGTACGTAGGCGCCCTAGCTTCTTACTGCTCATCCATCTCATTGGTACGTGATGTTGGATGAAGTGAGTGAGCGAGGTGGCGCTAGACGACTTGTATAGCTCTGTCTTTTTCCCTCACTGGAATTACTCCTGCTTTAAGACGCGGACTGACTACGATTTTAATCGCTTATGACCGCGTAAACTATTGTCAACACTATGGAGCGTCAATAAGATTGAAAATTGAAAAATGATATTTGTGTTGAAATGTGACGTAAGCTGCGAATGGGCATTTATTTTACTGCTTTTCTTTAGATTATTTAAAATATAGACATCAAATTAAATGATGGTTTGGTTAAAGTTTAAAAAAATGGAAAACCTACTAAATTCTTAAAAAAAAACTGTTGTTATCGCTGGAAATACAGAGATCTTCGACGTCAAAGTTTATTTTTGTGCTACAACTTCCCAATTTTTATTGGGAATATCAAACTATTATTTATTATTCTGTTCGGTTTAAATTCTTCTTTATACCCTTCTCTGTTCACTGTATTTTTCGCGTTGCTTATTTTTATTACATTACGTCATACTCGACGTTCTAAGAAACCAATTTTTAGGAATATTGAGATAACACCGCGCCTTAAGACGTCATAATACGGCCGCTGGAAACTATATTTAGCCAGACGAGGCTGACATGTCCCTCCGTTTCCCGGGCGAAGGAAGTGAACCCTGTGCCCACGGTCAGTGTTATAACTACTGCGTGTGTATCGTGTACTATGACTGGAGAGCAGAGGACTCTGAGGCCGGCGTGGAGGCCGCCTCGGAGGCCTGGGAAGCGTCGTAGTCCTCAGTCTTCATGTCGTTGATGCCCAGCTCCTCGTTCTGCTCAAACGTTCGCTCGTAGCGCGTGATCTTAAGTCCTGCGATGTTAAATATAGGTCAGTCGCGTCCAGTATGTAATGTGTGCTAGAGGTACGTACCGGGGTCTGTCTGCGTGGGGTCGTCGGCGAGGGACTGCACGTACGAGTTGCCGGCGGGGTCGTCCAGTATGTAATGTGTGCTAGAGGTACGTACCGGGGTCTGTCTGCGTGGGGTCGTCGGCGAGGGACTGCACGTACGAGTTGCCGGCGGGGTCGTCCAGTATGTAATGTGTGCTAGAGGTACGTACCGGGGTCTGTCTGCGTGGGGTCGTCGGCGAGGGACTGCACGTACGAGTTGCCGGCGGGGTCGTCCAGTATGTAATGTGTGCTAGAGGTACGTACCGGGGTCTGTCTGCGTGGGGTCGTCGGCGAGGGACTGCACGTACGAGTTGCCGGCGGGGTCGTCCAGTATGTAATGTGTGCTAGAGGTACGTACCGGGGTCTGTCTGCGTGGGGTCGTCGGCGAGGGACTGCACGTACGAGTTGCCGGCGGGGTCGTCCAGTATGTAATGTGTGCTAGAGGTACGTACCGGGGTCTGTCTGCGTGGGGTCGTCGGCGAGGGACTGCACGTACGAGTTGCCGGCGGGGTCGTCCAGTATGTAATGTGTGCTAGAGGTACGTACCGGGGTCTGTCTGCGTGGGGTCGTCGGCGAGGGACTGCACGTACGAGTTGCCGGCGGGGTCGTCCAGTATGTAATGTGTGCTAGAGGTACGTACCGGGGTCTGTCTGCGTGGGGTCGTCGGCGAGGGACTGCACGTACGAGTTGCCGGCGGGGTCGTCCAGTATGTAATGTGTGCTAGAGGTACGTACCGGGGTCTGTCTGCGTGGGGTCGTCGGCGAGGGACTGCACGTACGAGTTGCCGGCGGGGTCGTCCAGTATGTAATGTGTGCTAGAGGTACGTACCGGGGTCTGTCTGCGTGGGGTCGTCGGCGAGGGACTGCACGTACGAGTTGCCGGCGGGGTCGTCCAGTATGTAATGTGTGCTAGAGGTACGTACCGGGGTCTGTCTGCGTGGGGTCGTCGGCGAGGGACTGCACGTACGAGTTGCCGGCGGGGTCGTCCAGTATGTAATGTGTGCTAGAGGTACGTACCGGGGTCTGTCTGCGTGGGGTCGTCGGCGAGGGACTGCACGTACGAGTTGCCGGCGGGGTCGTCCAGTATGTAATGTGTGCTAGAGGTACGTACCGGGGTCTGTCTGCGTGGGGTCGTCGGCGAGGGACTGCACGTACGAGTTGCCGGCGGGGTCGTCCAGTATGTAATGTGTGCTAGAGGTACGTACCGGGGTCTGTCTGCGTGGGGTCGTCGGCGAGGGACTGCACGTACGAGTTGCCGGCGGGGTCGTCCAGTATGTAATGTGTGCTAGAGGTACGTACCGGGGTCTGTCTGCGTGGGGTCGTCGGCGAGGGACTGCACGTACGAGTTGCCGGCGGGGTCGTCCAGTATGTAATGTGTGCTAGAGGTACGTACCGGGGTCTGTCTGCGTGGGGTCGTCGGCGAGGGACTGCACGTACGAGTTGCCGGCGGGGTCGTCCAGTATGTAATGTGTGCTAGAGGTACGTACCGGGGTCTGTCTGCGTGGGGTCGTCGGCGAGGGACTGCACGTACGAGTTGCCGGCGGGGTCGTCCAGTATGTAATGTGTGCTAGAGGTACGTACCGGGGTCTGTCTGCGTGGGGTCGTCGGCGAGGGACTGCACGTACGAGTTGCCGGCGGGGTCGTCCAGTATGTAATGTGTGCTAGAGGTACGTACCGGGGTCTGTCTGCGTGGGGTCGTCGGCGAGGGACTGCACGTACGAGTTGCCGGCGGGGTCGTCCAGTATGTAATGTGTGCTAGAGGTACGTACCGGGGTCTGTCTGCGTGGGGTCGTCGGCGAGGGACTGCACGTACGAGTTGCCGGCGGGGTCGTCCAGTATGTAATGTGTGCTAGAGGTACGTACCGGGGTCTGTCTGCGTGGGGTCGTCGGCGAGGGACTGCACGTACGAGTTGCCGGCGGGGTCGTCCAGTATGTAATGTGTGCTAGAGGTACGTACCGGGGTCTGTCTGCGTGGGGTCGTCGGCGAGGGACTGCACGTACGAGTTGCCGGCGGGGTCGTCCAGTATGTAATGTGTGCTAGAGGTACGTACCGGGGTCTGTCTGCGTGGGGTCGTCGGCGAGGGACTGCACGTACGAGTTGCCGGCGGGGTCGTCCAGTATGTAATGTGTGCTAGAGGTACGTACCGGGGTCTGTCTGCGTGGGGTCGTCGGCGAGGGACTGCACGTACGAGTTGCCGGCGGGGTCGTCCAGTATGATGGTGACTGCTCGCTCTCCTCGTAGAACTTGCTCCACCTTCTCCACGAACCTGCCACAAGAGAGTCACATTATACACCTGCAGATCATACCGTGGTGAACCTAATAAGTATGTAAGTAATGACAAGTACTGTACGTATTGTACATACTGGTCGAGATGTTCCCTGTTGACCCCGGGCGCGTCCCCCAGTGCTCCGGGACAGTCCCTCAGCTGTGCGGCGGTGGCACTGATGAGTCCCTCCGCGGTCGTGAACCTCCCTCCCAGCGCTCGTCCTCCCACCTCCAGCTCTAACTCTGGTATCTCCATGTTGCACGTCTCTGACTGAGAAAGAAAAGAGATTTATTGACACACGCAGGACAGAACAGGCTCCTACCTCAACATGTCACACACGTTGGTCCCAGCACCTCATGTAGATCTTGGACAAACGTTACTATTAGTCAGAAGCTCTAAAGTCTGACAACCAGTCTTACCATGGGGTATCGTATTACCCAGTTACTGTGTTGTGGAGGTGCGATAGTCAGTCGCTCCATGTAAAATACTGATATTCAGCTGCATCTGGTTCGACTGGAAGCAGACCACAATATAGTTGGGAAAAGGCTGGCAAATGATGATTATGTAACACCTATTGTGCCATCAAACATTCCTTATAAATCTAATTTGACGACGGTTCGATCCCCGCACAGAACAAATATTTGTATGATCTACAATTAATTGTTCTGGGTCTGGGTGTTTGTGTATGTGTGTTTCTATATTTGTAAACGCAACCACGGCACAGGAGAAATTCCTAGTATGGGGGCAAAGTTAAAAAAAAAAAAGTTTGGCACTCGAGGACTGCCGCGGTAAAGCTATTGCATAGCATTTTTTATCAACTTATGCAAATATAATTATTTATATATTATATTTATTACTGTACTAATTAGGCTATGGTCAGCCACGTCAATCAAGTGAAACGTCAAGAAACGTTCTCCTCCCTATAATATATATTTATACATACCTATTTATATAAGTATTAGTATACCAATACACACAATTACATAACTGGTTCGGTGTACACACCTCTCAACCAGGTCCAGTTGAAAACCAGCGTCAGGCACTTAGTTGCCTGACATTTATGCTGAACTGGGCCTGTTTGGAGCAGCCGTGGGGCAAACAAAGTACCAAATAGTTTTAGGTTATTTTTATTTTATTTCTTTTTTAAATCACTTTTTCATTTTAACTTATTTTATTATTTGTGCTATGCCCTGTGTCTGTACCAATAAATGCTATTTCTTTCTTTCTTTCATTTCTTTCTTTCTTTCCCTCTCCCTCAATAAAATTGCCCCTTGCTCAATAAAAGCATGCTTTCGTGCTAGTAATGAGCACGTCTGTCCGTTCCTTTAGAATTGCCGAAGCCTCCCGAACTGTAACGACGTTAGACAATGCGTGGTGTCAGGTAATTTCCTTAGGTTTTTGGGAATTTCTTGATTCGGTCGCCGCGCCGCGCTCAGAGCCCGCGATAAAAGCTAAACAATAGCTTTAAAAAATAAATGTATGGTAGTAATACCTTAAGTACATCTCGTGAGAAGTCCTCTTTGCTGGCCACTCGTAACTCGAAGCGCACTCCTTTCTCCTCTATTCCGCCTCCCGACTTCACCTGCACACAAAACACGACATCTTCATGAGGAACTAGCTCGCCCGGCAAACTTCGTACTGCCTTTATCTAACGTCACTCAATTATTTTTCAAACTTTTGTATGGGAATATAGAAAAGTCTTGTTTTTAGACTTTTATTTTTTCTCTCCTTAAGAACCATCCTCGTACTTCAAGGAATATTATAAAAAAAAACCGGCCAAGTGTGAGTTGGACTCGCGTGAAGAGGGTTCCGTACGATTTATTTTTTGCCTACCTATAATTTTAACCGCAAATAATAGATGAATTGAAATTTACGAATAATTGAAGATTGGTACGCACAATATTGAGTGATTTACCATGTTTTAATATCATGGACTTCTTATAGGTTTTCCTATAACCTATAAGTATAAAACTAATTTCTGTACTTTTTTCAAAATTTTAGGTTCAGTAATTTCGGAGATAAGGGGGCGGGAATGGTCAATTTTCGTCTATTTTCTTTCTTGAATAACTTGGAAACTATTTATTTTAAAATTACAAAAAATACATTTAAGATCTTCTCAACAAGACCTTTCATTTCATATGTCACATGACGCAGTTTTTAATTTTTTAATATAACTAGCTAACCGGGCAAACTTCGTACCGCCTCACCTTTTAAACCTTCCCTGAACTTCCAGAAGTAATTCAAGACCAAAATTAGCCAAATCGGTCCAGCCATTCTCAAGTTTTAGCGAGACTAACGAACAGCAATTGATTTTTATATAATAGAGAAGATAAGATAGAGATGTTTGCCTTCCCCCCAAAAAACTACCCCCCACATACAGATTTCATCTATTCACGTCACACCTCTGTGCTTGGGTCACAGGATTTGATATGTGTACCAAATTTCAACCCAACCGGTCTAGTAGATTCGGAGATAATTGACTGTAAGCGACAGACAGACGGACACACGAGTGATCCTATAAGGGTTCCGTTTTTGTATTCGGACGTACGGAACCCTAAAAAGAAATATCCGAATCGGTCCAGCCGATTTCAAGTTTTGCGCTTAGCAAATAGATTTAGCGATCCATTTTTATATTAAAGAGAAGACGTGGGGGGTCACACTAACGTGAAATGACGTTAAATATCGTATAACCGTCTTACTAGTATTTCCTGATAGCTACAACATTGTGTTGTTCAAGTCTGTAGTTAATATGTTAGTTATATTTCACCGGCCGCCGTCCTCAGGGATTGTAAACCTTTTACGGGTAGTATGCATAACCGCATACTGTCATACAGGTTACCTTTTACTTAATAGAGAAATGTTTGTGATCACTGACAGTAGGTAAAGGGGTCAATGTACGAAATTCGTCCTGCTCAGCGACCGGACAACCATTATTAATAATAAAGCCAGTGTATATGTTACCTCGTTGGTGCGGTGTCCGCAGACGTCGCAGGTGGTACTCATGATGACCACCTCCTTAAAGTGCGGGATGTCTGCAAACAACATAATACACTATATCACACCGGAGCTGACAAAACAACCAACATTATCTAATTAATCTGTCCGTAAACCAAAATTGACGATACGTCACATCTTCGTACAATTTTTACTGAGTTCTGACGCCCGAAGGCCCCACTCTCCAATTTCGGTGCGTTATTTCTTTGTAAATATTAATTGATTTTTCAAAAGAAAAAAATCGTGTCCATTATTTTTTTCGATACTCTAAACTAAATGACGGAATAATAGGCTATTTGACTAAAAAATTCTAATTAATCCGTCAGTTAGATTATCAAATAATATTTGACCCGTATTTTTTCTTTTTTTACGCAAACCAAAATTGACGGAGATATGATGCTTTCAAAATTGCCAATACGTCACAATTCAGTACATTTTTTACTGAATTCTGACGTCATCAGCCCCCACTCTCGAATCTTGATGTGTTATATCTTGGCAAATATTCATTGATTTTACATAAGAAAAAATATGTGTCCTTTATTTTTCAAAACTCTAAATAACGAACTTATTAGATTTATAATTTATTGATACTGTCAAATAGCCTATTAAATTTACAATTCATTGATGCTGGAAATTAGACTATTCATACGTCAATTACTGCAAGCATATAGCAACCGTCCATGGAAGACCGAGAGAGGCACCGCTGATTATGATACATTTGTAGCAGTATTCAACATAATTTACTAAGCGGCAAAAGGGAATAGAAGATTTTTATACATATAGAGGGTGGCTCTATCGGACATTTAAAAAAAAATGCCCAAAAGTTATATATTTAGATAGAGGACGCTTAAATAAACAAAAACTATTTCGGACATAATGTCCTAAAGCGTCAGGTTTCAGAGTTATTCGCCGAAATATAAGTCGAAAACTGAACCTTGGAGAAACAATAAGCTATTTGACAGTATCAATAAATTATAAATCTAATTAGTCCGTTATTTAGTTTTGAAATATTACGGACACATATTTTTTCTTATGTAAAATAAATGAATATTTACCAAGATATAACACATCAAGACTCGAGAGTGGGGGCTCGTGACGTCAGAATTCAGTAAAAAATGTACTGAATTGTGACGTATTGGCAATTTTAAAACCATCATAATCTCCGTCAATTTTAGTTTGCGTAAAAAAAGAAAAAATACGGGTCAAATATTATTTGATAATCTAACTGACGGACTAATTAGAATTTTTTAGTCAAATAGCCTATTGATTGTCTTTCTTCTCCCTGCAAGTATGCATATTGAAATATAATACAGCATACAATCATATGCTCAGCAAAGAAATTTATAAATGGTAGTAGTTATGTCAAAATAATATATGATACGCAACTACAATTTAAAATGTAGGTATATATGTAAAGAGCTTTTCGATATACACTGCACATCAACCTACTCCTGACAAAAATAAATTTAATAGATTTTCAACTTTATCACAAGTTTATAAAATTCATATTCATTCAGAAAGTTTCAGTGCGGGATTAATACAATAGCAGGAGTAGCAAATGTTACAGGAGGAGCCCTGCGTATCAGATATGCGGGGCACCATTTTCTTTTTGTTTGTTTCCTATATTACCAGGAAAATGTAATAATAAAGGGTATCCCTCCATAGAATTAGCTACGAGTCCCAAGCATGTTTAACCCGGCACTGGGTAGGTTGATATGCTAACATCTGTACATAAGATGGCGGATACACGTGCAAGCAGAAAGAAACAGACTTGCATTACATGGACATGCTCCCCACAGCGGACAGTTGTTGTTCTCAACTGTGGACAGACGGTATGTATTGATCTACGGGGAGTTTCACTAGCTAAGTTAACTTGAAACATTCGCTAGAGAAACTTCCTTATTCGTGACGGAAATCGATAAAAAGTAGGTATTTGAACTCAGAGATTTTTCATAGAGGGTGATAAAATCAAATCATTTATTTCAATTAGGCCATCAAAGAGGCACTTTTAAACGTTGAACATTAAAATTTAAGGAAATGGGATGGGATGAGATTAATTCTACACCCATTCGCGCTAATTACTACAAAACTATTTAAGCTCACGTACTTTGAATTCCTCGCTACGCTTCAGATTCTACTTAAGAATCCCTCGCTACGCTTAGGATTCAAAAAAACACTCTCGCCTTTGAAATGATTGTTTCCTCCCCCTCCCTTGATAAACTATAGTATATTTTAACTTATTACATGGTATTCTACTCTTGGCATGCGGGCGGCGAGTAATGAGCGACTCGCTGTCCAACCATGGACCATGCCCGGGTTGACGGCGCTTTGTGTTCCACGCGCGCCTCAAAGAGTGTCAGCATAATGACGGGGCCCCCCTTTAGAGGGCCAAAGCCTGCCGGGGTCGCGGGACTCACGAAGGGGTCACCGTGGATTTTAGTCAGTACAAGTCTGACAGTCTCTCCTGCCCTGTGCTGGGTGGGAGGACTCATTTTGATGATTTTATCACGATAAAAAAATGGTATTGTACGTACTGGTCATCTTCATATTGGTGTCAGCGGGCGCGTTGCAGTCAGGACAGTTGGTGCGGAAGGTCAGCACCTCGTCGGCCGCCAGCTGCTCGTACGGCATGGAGCCTGGACACATGGGAGTGAGGAGGTGACCTGAGGAGACAGACAGAGCGGACATCTGGGAGGGCAGGGCTGAGCAGGACTCCGACTGTTGGCAACAGATGAAATAATTAATGTCAAATAAATAGAATGGTCTAAAATACCAGAAACTAATGTGAAAGTCTAAGAATGATAGGCGGCGACCATCGCAAGGGGCGAGACGGAGTGGGAAGCGGTCACCTCTAGCGAAGGAGGAGGCTGGACGTGTGAGGGAGAGGACAGCATCCTCCTCACGAACCAGCCGCCGCGGGTGACGCCGGCAACTGACGTCAGGAAGTGATTACCGGCCACCGTAGGCGCGGGCATACGAGGTGCGAGTAATAAGCGACTCGCTGTCCGATCGTGAACCATGCCCAGGTCGCGTATTGCCAAAATGCTGACCCAGACCGGGGTTGCTCTGAGTTCGATCGCAGTTTGCCTTTGTAGTTAAAGAGCAAACTGTATACCTATTCAGAGAGTTTCTGAATCAAAATACATTTTGCTTTGAAATACTGGAGCAAAATCATACGAGTCCAGACGTCCAGCAGCAGCCACGAAGGGGATGGCGAGGTCTTTGAGACCCCGCCATCCCCTTCTAACCTAACCTGTCCGTGTCGGGGTGCCCCAAAGTCCCGAGCCCGCTTCGCTCGCTCTTGCATTCCTAGTTCAAATAACTAATTACTACTTATCAAGGTGGCGACCCCGCGAAGCAGGTCTCAGTCGAGTAATTTTTCTTCATTAATGTCTCGAAAAATATTTTTCCGGGGCCGTAAAAAATAATAATCAATCGATACTCGCGATATTCGCGTGTCACAGTTTGCTTTACATACAAGCGAGCAAAGTGCATACAATCTCAGAATGCTCTGAGCTCGTATGTACTTTGCTCCAATTTGTTTGTGATTTCAACGAGCACGACGTAGTTCAGTACAGACTATGGGTGTCTGGGTCAGCATACAGTTTGGCAATAAGCGCCCGGGTCGATTTCACGTCGTGTTCTACGTGCGCCTCAAAGAGCTGACAGCAATCTGACGGCGCATACCTAAAAGAGCCAGAGCCAGCCGGGGTCGCGGGACTGTCTTATCAGGCTACCGTGACCCTGGAACGTAAAGGGCTTTTGAAGGATACCGTGGATTTTATTCAGTAAGAGTCAAAATCCCTCCCATCCTGATCTGGGTGGGAAGAATGTACCAGTAAGTCACATGTAAAGTCCGGTCACAGAGCAGGAGGAAATTCGTACATTGACCTATTATTACCTGTCTCTGTCACTCCCGCGTTAATATAATGAGTCTCGCTTGCACAGACACAATGGCCGCCGTCCTCAGGGATTGTAAACCTTTTGCCGATAATATGCATAATACTGTCATACCTTTTACTTAATATAAAAATGTTTGTGATCACTGTCAGTAGGTGAAGAGGTCAATGTACGGAATTGTTCCTGCTCTGCGGCCGGACTTTAATACATACCTCAGTGGGTCTGTCGGTGTATATCCCGAGCGCGTGGTCCTGCTCCACGGTCCGCGGGAAGTCCGTGCGGGAGGCGCGCGGGTCGCGGCGAGGAGCCGCGGGATTCTCAAGGAAACAGTTCCCTGGAGGAGACAGGAGATATCAACACACGGACAGTAACACTACACCAGACAGAACGACAATGCCCCAACAGTACATGGTGAACATCCCACCAAGATCCCACCCATACATTCAAAGCCGTTTGCTAATACTTTTATTGTGCGCACGTCTAAGGAGTGACTTTCTCTGCCAACATCTATATTTCCTAATAACTGTTGACTTGAACAACACACAATGTTGTGTTGTTCAAGTGCAGACTTATGTGGCGGGGGCTATAACATATTAACCTGTAGTTAAGCCCCCGCCACATAAGTCTAGAATAAAGGTCATTGATCCTAATAATGCATCGTTCGAATTTCATAATACCATCGTTCGAATTTCAAAATAAAATGTAAGGTCAAGGTCGCCTCTTACCACGATACGTTTCTTTTGATTGTGTTACGACACTTTCTTTGCATTTTTTCTTATCGTTTTAAATATTGGAATACATTGGTACACGGGGGTCAACGAATTTTATTCCAGACTTATCTGGCGGAGACTATAGTTCTAGTGAAGCGTGCTTCATCGTCGATCACATAATTGATTACCATCAGGAGATATAGTGAACGAACAAGAACCTATAGGTAAATAACAAAACACCAGCTAAGTGTGAGTCGGATTCGTAACTACCAACAAAACTACGTTTGTTGTAAGGGAGAAGTACCCCCTAAAATAGGTATTTGTAAAAGCTATTGCTATCGCGCAACCCCAAGCCTTCCCCCGCAGAGCGCGATAGAGACAACAGCAGCTTGGACCGAAAATACCTTATTAAATGGCACAAAATCAACGATTCGTAGTCCCCTGATTACTCCTCCAAAACTTAACCGATTTCACTACTTTTTTCTTTAAAAAATAAAGAAAGGCATTGGCCGTGTTCCTATGTTTTCCTTTTTTTTTTTATATAATTTCGTCAAATTTGTTTTCTGGATATTTGAACACAGCGGAAAATCTGGCCATTTTTTTAGGATTTTGAATGTTCATATCTCTTTTAACAATTAATTTGTAGAAAAAAGGAAAACATAGAGACATGCTAATAGTGGTCATAGATTTTTTGTAAAAAAATAATTGCTCTACTGGCATTATCCAGGGAGAAAACAGGGGACTACGTTTGTATGGAAAAACGGCCGTGCTGTTTCCTCTTAAATATTTATTTTATTGTTTTTTAGTATTTTTTGTTACCGCTAGTAACAGCATCTGAAAACAATTGTCTATAACGGTTCATGAGCTAGAGCCTGGTGACAGATGGACGGACAGAGACAGCGGAGTCTTAGTTATGGGGGTCCCGATTTGCCCTTTGGTTATGGAACCTAAAAACCTACTTTTTAAGGTTCCGGCTAAGAAAAAATCCTCTGTTCCTCACCGAAGATATCCTCAAGCTGCAGGGTAAAGGAGTCCTAGCCGGCCTGCAGCCGCTGCAGCCGCTCGATGAAGGCCTGCACGTGCTGCTCCTAGTTCAAGTGAATGTTCCTCACCGGAGATGTCCTCGAGCTGCAGCGTGAAGACCTCCTGGCCGGCCTGCAGCCGCTGCAGTCGCTCGATGAAGGCCTGCACGTGCTGCTCCTAGTTCAAGTGAATGTTCCTCACCGGAGATGTCCTCGAGCTGCAGCGTGAAGACCTCCTGGCCGGCCTGCAGCCGCTGCAGTCGCTCGATGAAGGCCTGCACGTGCTGCTCCTAGTTCAAGTGAATGTTCCTCACCGGAGATGTCCTCGAGCTGCAGCGTGAAGACCTCCTGGCCGGCCTGCAGCCGCTGCAGTCGCTCGATGAAGGCCTGCACGTGCTGCTCCTAGTTCAAGTGAATGTTCCTCACCGGAGATGTCCTCGAGCTGCAGCGTGAAGACCTCCTGGCCGGCCTGCAGCCGCTGCAGTCGCTCGATGAAGGCCTGCACGTGCTGCTCCTAGTTCAAGTGAATGTTCCTCACCGGAGATGTCCTCGAGCTGCAGCGTGAAGACCTCCTGGCCGGCCTGCAGCCGCTGCAGTCGCTCGATGAAGGCCTGCACGTGCTGCTCCTAGTTCAAGTGAATGTTCCTCACCGGAGATGTCCTCGAGCTGCAGCGTGAAGACCTCCTGGCCGGCCTGCAGCCGCTGCAGTCGCTCGATGAAGGCCTGCACGTGCTGCTCCTAGTTCAAGTGAATGTTCCTCACCGGAGATGTCCTCGAGCTGCAGCGTGAAGACCTCCTGGCCGGCCTGCAGCCGCTGCAGTCGCTCGATGAAGGCCTGCACGTGCTGCTCCTAGTTCAAGTGAATGTTCCTCACCGGAGATGTCCTCGAGCTGCAGCGTGAAGACCTCCTGGCCGGCCTGCAGCCGCTGCAGTCGCTCGATGAAGGCCTGCACGTGCTGCTCCTAGTTCAAGTGAATGTTCCTCACCGGAGATGTCCTCGAGCTGCAGCGTGAAGACCTCCTGGCCGGCCTGCAGCCGCTGCAGTCGCTCGATGAAGGCCTGCACCTGCCGCGCGTCCTCCGGATGCTGTTGTAGCCGCAGCGCCTGCTCCTGCGACAGGCCGCGGATGGCGCGCGAGATGATGCCCTCGATTGTCGTTATCTCTGGAACACATCACTTGAACATTTAAACTAGTGATGAATCATAGCACCACGCCTTGGACAAGGACAAATACTAATGACTTTTTTCAATACATATTTTACGGATTATTTACGGATTTTTTCTGTGTTACCATTTCAATAATAGAACACATTTCCTTTTTCAGTTTTTTTTTTCTAGAATATCGTTAAATATGTCCTCCCTCTCGCATTGAATGAAGCTATTTGCTAAAAAAGTAACCTGTTTTTCAGTTGCCGCGAAACCCGGCATGCGTCGGTACATATCATGCGTATTCGGGAAAACAAGTGTCACGTGTCATCAAAACGTGACAAATAAAAACTGTTTCAAAATAAATGTTTTTAGGGTTCCGTAGCCAGATGGCAAAAAACGGAACCCTTATAGATTCGTCATGTCTGTCTGTCTGTCCGTGTATGTCATAGCCACTTTTTGTCGAAAGTATAAGAGCTATCCTGTTGAAACTTGGTAAGTAGATGTATTATGTGAACCGCATTAGGATTTTCACACAAAAATGAAACAAAACCCAATTTTGGGGGTACCCCCTATACTTAGAATTGAAACTCAAAAAATTTTTCTTCGCCTGACCCATATGTGTGGGGTATCTATGGATAGGTCTTTAAAAATGATAAATAATAATAATATTCCACAACTATCACACAACGCCATCTAGTCCCAAGCTAAGCAGAGCTTGTGTTATGGGTACTAGACAGCTGATAAACATACTTATATATTTCTAAATACATACATATTATAGATAAGTTACACCCAGACACAGAACAAATGATCGTGCTAATCACACAAACATTTGTCTTGGGTGGGAATCGAACCCACAACCTCCGGCATAGCAGTCAGGGTCACTAACCACTAGACCAACAGGCCAGTCAAATGATATTGAGGTTACTAATATCATTTTTTTCTAAACTGAACAGTTTGCGCGAGAGACACTTCCAAAGTGGTAAAATGTGTGTGTGTGTGTCCCTGTAACTTCTAAAATAAGAGAATGATAAAACTAAAAAATATATATATAATGTAGACCACAACAAAAACTTCCAACCAAAATTGGTTTGGATGAGATACAGTTAGCAGTTTTTGAGATATAGTACATTTTCAAAAACCGCAAATATAACTTTGCCATTCATACAAACACTATGAAAAGCAAAGTTATTTTTATAGTTTGTGTATATTACTTACTTATCTCAATATAATTATATCCCTAATCTATGCTTGCTACTACGGAACCCTTCATGGGCGAGTCCAACTCGCACTTGGCCGGTTTTTGTCTCTGTCACTCCTGACCTATCAATAGCAAACCCAAGCCCCTGCTATAAATAGGGTTCCGTACCTCCGGGCTGGCTCTGCGCGGGTATCTCGAAGTCGAGCTCCGGTATCTTGACGCTGGTGTAGTCGCTCTTCACCACCTGCCGGTTCAGGTCCTCTGGAGTCTCCACCTTCAGCTCCCAGCTGCAATAACAATTATGGACACTTAGTACTCACGATACAGGAGAAATTCCTTTGTTGAAAGGAAGGTGAATTTTGATGACGATTACAGGCTACCTCCAAGCCTTCATTGGTGTTATGGAAGTTTGACAGATCTGTCTGTGGCATCGTAGCTCTTAAACCAATGTACCAATTGAGATGAGGTTCTTTTTTGCTTTATTTTAAATGTTTGCAACATCTAAGTTATAAATTATGAGTTCAGTTTTTCAGTTTCATTTTTTTCTTTTGACAATTCAAATTGCCTGTAATTGGCCTACTACAAATGAATGATTTGATTTTGATTCTCACCGCACGCCGTGCTCTGCGTAGGACCCGCCGGGCTGCAGTTCGTTGTTCTGGTAGCCGCACTCCTCGCAGCAGAACGACATCACCACCACATTCTTGTAGTACGGGATGCGGGTCAGCAGCAGCCGCGTCATGCCCTGCCAACAATACAACACGCATATAACATATCCTCAGTTAGGTAAAGGTTTGCCTAAAAGTATACCCTCATTTTGCCAGTCATTTTTATGTTAATCCATGTAAGCATTTGTGGCCCAGTGGTATCGGCCCTGAGTTATGAGTTGTAACTTATGGGTTTGACAAGCCAGATGCATTCATCATCTTCATATCAGCCGTAACACATCTACTGCTGAACATCGGCCTCCCCTTTAGGCTTCCAATAGGACTGGTTGGAAGCGGCTTGCATCCAGTGTGGTCCTATGGTCTTCATAAAATCATCTGTCCACCTTGTGGGTGAAAATTGTACGCTGCGCTTGCGAATGAGTGGTCTCCATTGGAGAACCTTACGGCCACATCGGCCATCAGTTCTGCGAGCTAAATGGCCTACCCTCTGCCATTTCAACTTGCTAATTCGTTGGGCTATGTGGGCAACTTTGGTTCGTCTACAAATCTACTCATTTCTTAGTCAATCACAAAAGAAGAAATACGGGTCAATTTTTTTTTTGAAATCTAATTGACGGTCTAATTAGAATTCTTCAGTGGACAAGCCTAATAGTAAGCATTTACTTGTGTAGACAGTTGATGCAGGTTGTCTACAACCCTGTCCTGTCTGCTGGCATCCAGCCATTCAGTTAGATTGATAGTGTACAGCCTCCCGCACTAGACTGAGAACTGTGCCAGTAGTTAGAGGGTCCTTAACCTCGACCATCGATCGAACGGCATCGTAAAGCCATTCATTGACGCCAAACATTAAATTGTTTGGCTAAATAAAGTGTATGCTAACTTACAATAGTCTAATAGATTAAATTACGTACATTCATACATAAAGTCATACTTTTGGTCGGCAGATACTACCCAAAACCACCTGCTTCGATCTTTACATATTCCATTTGCTACGTCTCAATTCTAATATTTGGTCAGAAGCACACTCCGATAGCGAGTACTACGTATTTAATTTGACTAAATTAGAGGTTATAAACAGGAGAATTAAGGACATTTTCCAATGCATTTTCCAACAAAAATATATTGTTTCCACGAGCATGAGCTAGCGATGTTTACTACGTACGTTGGAGTGGCAGTTCATGCAGAACGACTCGATCTCCGTCACCTCGGGCTCCGCGTCTTCATCGCCTCCAAACTCCCGGAACACCGGCTCAGCCGCTTCGCAAGTCATTGTTGGAGATATAGAACTTTCAGGAACGAAAACCGAGACGCACTATCCACAACACACGCACGTTTCATTGACAACTAGGGAAGGTACGTATTTACGCGACCAGGTTTTTACACCAGGTATTTGCTTCAAAGTACGTACACCAGGTACCGACCCAAAAAACTTTTTAAGACTTTCAAGTATTTTATACGGCTACTCGGACTCGCTCCGTCGAGGCTCGACACTCGCCGGACCCAGAGTCTCGCTGATTCGTACAGTTCGTACTCGTACTCGTGACGTGGCAATGCATGGTTTCGAACGTCGCGCGTCGAGCCGCTTCGGCCGCGTTCGGGTTCCGAGCAGCACGCGCTCTTTGCAATAAGAAATGATATATCGTTCTCGCTCGTACTTTTCACTGTAAAGATGACTCGCTCGGAAAGTTAACTTTCAATATACGGAAGTAAGGACAAAATAATGCAATTCTTTTTTTATTTTTCCCACGTTTTTATAAACTCACTTTTTTTACCTTGAACCTGTGTAAACTGCAATAATAATAACGGTAGGTACTTGGTACGACACTATAACAAGCGTTGTAAGATGCATGATCGCGCGTACGAAAGGAATTTACATTTAACTTTGCGATTTTTATGATGCACCTTGCCCGCTTAGTGGTTTTTATAGTAATGATTTATTTACATCGCCGATTACTTGTGCGTGCATCGTTTCGTGCGTGACTTAATTTCTTGCGAATATTCTTATTAGCCTTTGATTACCAACCCTTTTTTACAATTCATTTGTGTAAATGTTTTTGTTTGTTTGGTGTAAATACCGTGTAGTGTGTGGTTAGTTAGAATAGAATAAAATATCTTTATTTGTTAATAACTTGTAAACATGGCATTTTACGAACAGAAATATAAATAATATAGGTATTGTATGACGCACTAAAGATCAACCTTGAGTCTACGTAGGTTTTCAATCCAATATTCAATAACCGCGTCAGTTTTCGCTAATCCGATCATGCACTCTTATTTGTTAACATCTACGGAACAATTTCGTATGCAAGCATTTTTACTTTAATGGTTTGTCTTTGCAAGTATTTATTTGTAAACGCGATTGTGCTCCATAATTAAGAATTCAGAGTTCAATTTCCTATGCAAGTTTTTTTTCTTCCAACAGGGCTCTTGGTTGGAATAGTAGTAGAAACTTGAATCGTCTATACCTACTCTATAAGTACGTATTTATTTGTAAACGCGATTTTACTCCTTATTTGTATAAAGTTTAGGTTCAATTTCCTATCCAGATAGAAAATACTTGAAAGTATTCCGAGCCCTGGTTTTAGTACGTGGTTTCTTAAAGAAGTCGTACTTGTAAGCCCTGGTACGCGATTTTGCAAGTACGACCCATGTCTATTGACAACTCAGACTGATTGACACTGTGACAGTGACACTGACACTTGACAGTTCAAATCAAAGTGACGTTTGAAACGCAGCTTTTTTTATTTGCAAGCCGTATTGAGCAAAGGGAAAAATTGAAATGGCCACTAAAGAAGCCGTTTACTTTAGTTTCCGTTTCTATTGTCAACAACTCGCCAAAATAAGAATGTTATATATTTTATAGTTAACAACCCTATTTGAAGTGTGTTTTGTTCAAAATATTCAAAGATCCTTATAAAGCATTAATATTTTCTAAACTTGTAACCTTGTAACAAGGTTTTCTTTTCTTTTTTCAAAAACGTTACCCCACACTAGGAATTTCTGCTGTATCGTACAGACATATCGCTGCTTCAAATACATACACAAACGCCCAGACCCGAAACAACTACTTGTAGATTGTAGATCATACAAATATTTGCTCCGTTCGGGAACCGAACCCCCGACACGCAGCACAGCAGTCCAATTCCTCAGCCACTGCCATCTATTACTTTTGGCTACCTTATCATTGTGCAGAAATTAAGACTTTTTTTTTGATCCAAAAGACTGATAAAGTTCCTATTCTTGTAAGACTAGCTGCCCTTTTATCTTTTGTTTACTTGACCTCATAGACGCAATTTGAACATTTGAAACCACTTCATTCATAGCTCTGTTGAAGAATTATTGGTTTCATTAAGATAACAGTCAATTACAAATATCTCATGTGATCGAGAGGCAGTAACTTAGCGTTTAGTAGGACGGTCGATAAAGCGAAGGTTACCGGCGACTCGCTCCCCGGTGCACGCTGAGCAGATGATGTCATGACGAGTTATAAACACAACCTTGGAATAGCAACACACTCATTGCGTCACCACTTTATTTTGGTCGATTTTGTCGCTTCTCTATTACGCGAATAAATTAAATTACACTTCTATTAATACAACTGTTTCAAATGGAATGTTCTTTTTAATTTATTAGGGTTATAGCGAAATGTTCCCGCTCGAAGCAGAATGCTTTTCGAAATTGTATTTAGTCAACAGAGAATCTTAGTGCGCACCGCTAGTGTGAAAATATTCAGTAAAAGTTAACACGTGAACAGTGTCTAGTCTTTAAAATAAGGAATTTACATTTACATTAAAAACATGTGAGTACATTTTTATAAATTATCTCTTCCCGCGTTTATGCTTTTTTTTCGTCAGACCTTGTATTAGATTATGTATTTTACAATTTTAGCGGTTTTAGAATGC
This sequence comes from Agrotis exclamationis, assembly GCA_950005045.1. Lineage (NCBI taxonomy): Eukaryota > Metazoa > Arthropoda > Insecta > Lepidoptera > Noctuidae > Agrotis > Agrotis exclamationis. The sequence goes on from OX465445.1 coordinate 266,346, forward strand.
GTTTTCAATAATGACATCATTTTTAAATATTCGCTAGATTTTAAGACGAATAAGAAGGTACAAAGGTTGCGGAGTACGAGTAGGTAGTTAATTATTTGCTTGAAAGTTTTTGTTTTGTATTAATTTTATTGAACGTGTTTTAAACTCAATGTCGCCGATGAAAATTATTGTTCTACTGGTAATTTACCTGAAATCGTCATGGAAAATCCGATGATTATTTTTTAATTTAATGTTCCACGAGATCTCAAATCCAACCTAGGTAAAATAACCAGTGGATTTTCCAAAAACAAGACTTGCGTACAAGCCCTGACAATAACGAACACAACAAAAATAAGAATAACTCATCTTGAGCGTACCCAAGTGACAAGTAGACCCAAGCGATTTTTTTTATTTATGTGATTCGTATAACATGTAAAGTTAAAGATGATTTGTCTGCCTGGTATAGTTAACTTCCTAAATATCTAATTTACTAATATTATAAAGCTGAAGTGTTTAATCTGAGAGCTGAAGAGCTTGTTTGTTGGAACGCCGCGCTAATCTCAGGGACTACAGGTTCCGATTGAAAAAATAAGATACTTTTGACTTTTGTATTGGATGGTCTGTTTATCGAGTAAGATTGTAAGCTATACCCTATAACATCACGTTACAATCAATGGGGATGGCAACTGGGGAACTAATGGCGCTAGTATAGCTTGTTCCAAGCATTGTCATTGGCTCAAATCTTATAGGTACTTCAAAATAGTACTACCTCATTGGTCGGATTAGGACTTAGCTATGGTGGCGCCATCTACAATTAGCTTTGACCGGCCTTCCCCATAGGAGGCGTGCAGCGAAGGAACCCGCGGTGAACAATAGTTTCAAGATAATTAAAATGGCAAGCATGAACTGTAAATAGTAACAGACGTTATTTAAATAAGTCCTTCATATTTTAGTCAAATGATCTAACAGATAAAATAAACATGGATGATCGTCATCGTAAGATGCCTCATTCTGTGCTAGTTGCTGTTCTGTAAAGTTGATATAATATTACTTTTGTTAGCTTGTTGCTTGCGTTCCATAAATCGAACTTTACGACCGCAATGAATCTAAAAAATCTATTTCAGATCGCCATATTCATAATTAAAAGAAAAAGAGAAATTTGTTTTTTTTTTATTTTCACGTGCAATTTTCTCCAGGTATTTAAAATACTGAACTAGTGTCATGTTTTAAAAAAAGGCAAATTAGCGGAATTGGTTCAGCTGTTTGGTCCTTAGCAAAAGATTTAGCATTTATTTTTTATAGAGAAGTGCCGACTAATCGGCTGAGGTTATTCATATTAAATTAGACCTTTCTTAATTTAAATAATTATTTTTTTACACCAGCCTAAATTCTTCAAACATTTTGATATTACTAAAAAACAGCCACTATTTAACCTATCGAATCCATCAGACGAACTCAAGGCTGTCTCGTCGGTGAGCTCGTTGTAGAGTGCAGAGTTGCGATTGAGAATAGCATAGCTGGTGGCCTACCATACCATGACGTCTTAACCCTTTCCCTCCTTACGGTACTTAGAAGTACCTCCACATTTTTCGTCTAATAACTTAAGTAAGAAAACACTTTATGATAACTAAAACTGACGATCCTTTAGAGTACCGTTTCCGTAAGCCAATCACAGCGCATTATTTGAATTACCGCGTGATGTAGCCGTAAAATTCGAAAAGCGAGTTACAACCTGTCATACATTTCGTCACTTCGCTGTGAAGTGTAATTGGAATTTTTTTATAAATAGAATATCATAGGTAAGTGCTATGTTTTTTACTATTTACGTTGTTTATATCACTAATAACATTTGTAAAAGCTGTTAGAATGTATTATCAGTTTATTTTATTTGAATATTTGATAAAAACTGATGTGGACTTAAAAGTACCGTCAGGTGATTCGAGTTTCAAAAAGTATGGTTTTTCATAATACACATACTCGATGAAGCGGGTATTTTGTTTTATCATAAACGAATGTTATTGTATTTTTATCATTTCTCTGACCTATATTCTTAGTGTTTTAGCCAATGAGATGTTTATTACAAACAATTCTGCTCTTATTGAAGCCCTATTATTAGAAGATCTTCCGGAATGCGACGAAGAGTCTGATGCAGGCGTGTCCGATGATGAAGTGGAAAATCTTCAACTACCCTCACCAAGAGGCTTTGATGAGATTTTTTAGTTAGTTAGCCGAAGTTTCACCATCCTCGCCGTCAAATGAAGATGTATTGGAGGACCCTATAAATCAGGTACCCACATCTCCAATACCTGGACCTCGTGTTCAGCCTGATCTCATCATCATCAGCCTATAAATGTTCCCACTGCTGGGACACAGGCCTCCTCTCTGAGAGAGGGAGTGGGCCATAATCCACCACGTGGGCCCAGTGCGGGTTGGTGGATGTGACATGTCTTCGAATTTTTCGTTCTAGGGCATGCCGGTTTCCTCACGATGTTTTCCTTCACCGCTTTGAGAGCAGTGGTGATGAAATAAATTACACAAAGTAATGCGCCAGGCTGGGTTCGAACCCACGACCTACAACTCGTAAGTCAGGGCCGATACCACTGGGCCACCACTGCTCGCGGCAATAGTTATATGGGCGGCGTAGATACTGCTGATCGTTTGAGAGCCCTTTACTGTTTAGATCGCAAATCACCGAATTGGTGGTTCAGGTTGTTTTGGGGTCTTCTGGACATCGCATTTGTCAATGCATATGTCATTTATGGACTTATAATAGAACATACTGCCGTAAAAGATTTTCGAGGCTCTGTTTCTCAAGGCTTGATGACAATGAAAGATGCAGGTCAGAAAAGGAAGACTTCTACTGATAATACTGCGCAAGGCGGTCCTTCCAAAAGGCGCAAATCTGACTATTCCACTATTAAAGACGTACGCCTGGGCAACAAAGGCATCCATTGGCCTACATTCGTAGATTACAGGAGAAGGTGTGAGGTTTGTAGTTTGAAGAAGATTCAGTCGAAACCTCATAGTAAATGTTCACATTGCAACGTGTGTTTGTGTGTAAATGAGAAGAAAAATTGTTTTGTTGAATACCACGAGATTAATCTGTAATTAAAACCTATCAATACTTAGTTAATATTGGATCTCATTACTTTTGTAGTTTCTATCAAAGTTCCTAACATTGTGCTAACACGAAGTTCCTGATGGTACTTTTAAGTCTAGGTCTTGGAAATAATACTTCTAGGTATTATAAAAATCTGAAAAAAATCTGTGTGTTTCCTTTTACCTACCTTATTATAATAATAAAGTCCAAATGCAGAATTTCGTTAAAAATCCCTACCCCGGGGGGAAAGGGTTAAAGCGTAAGTAGTTCCGCTAACTGAGCGAGATGGCGCTAGACGACTTGTATAGCTCTGTCTCCCTTTACCCTGTACTTAAAACGTCACTGTCATTTTCTATAGCCCCTGAAATCTAGCGACGACAATGATCGGCTAAGCTTACTGGCCGGCTATTCGACCAACGTCACAATCGGCCCATCACTAATTTATTACTTATTGATAGACGCCTACTTACCTAGCTACTTACATGATAATGTACGATATTTACTAAATTCTCGCACGAGTTTCCGCGCTAAGTAAATAACAATGAGTTCGGGTAGTCGTTGATCTAAATATACTTCATATTATTATGTAGTGGCTCGCTGAATGTTTACCTACATTGCAATATGAAGGATATGCTGCCAGAGTTTATAAATATGAAAGTGACTTTTCGAAAGAGTATTGAAAAGCGTAGTTCGTTACACGTAGGGTTGCCATCTGTCCGAGTTTATCCCGGATTTGCCCTAGTTTATAGGGCATCCGGGGAGCGTCCGGGGGGGACTTCATTAATTGTAGTCCGGGTGTTTAAAGTCTTGGACTGCCTGTGACGTTGTTGCCCGCGTCACACGCACACTTCACCGTCCCCCCACCCCTCCCGACGCAGTTGCCACGGTGCAAACTTCGACTCGTGTCCGGGTTCTGGACTCTAAAATCCGGGGTTTTCACGCCTCTTGTCCTGGTTTCCAAATTTTAGAGATGGCAACCCTAGTTACACGTGCTGTTTATTGCTGTTCTCGGCTTCATAAAAACCTCTCGCACGGTAATATTATTACTGTGCCTCTCGCCTTCATCTCGGTTGAGTATTCCGCTTCAAATGAAATAACAAACCCTACTTATATCGAAATGTAATCTCACATTCAATATTGACAATATGGGAAAAGGAACGAGACAACAGACATGTACAAAAAATGTAAATTCAACGCAGCTATTTTTGAACCTAATAATAAGATAGTTTGAAAAAAAAAATTGCCCAGTCCAGCAACTCCTACGCAAGAGTATACGAACTGAATTTTTGAACCGGAACGCATTCACTATAATAATGGTACGATTCCACCAAAATAATGTGCGGCACACTGAGGCACATTATTTGTTCGCGCACTTCAGCAGTGGACGACCGTAGAGCTGGTATAGCCTTTAGCCTCCGTGTCAGAGCGGCACACCGGCACCGGTAGAATCGCATCTTTAATAATAATGATCGTACGCTCGCTAGCCTTTGATATTTACGAGCGACCGGCGACCCTGACATAGACCCAAATTACAACTCCAACAAGTACTATGTGTATTTATATTGTAGCACTATACTCTACGTAAACAAATGTCACATGTTGTGAAGGGAATCCACGAGAGAAAAAAACTTTTTGAAAAAAAAAAACTTTTTCAAAAAAAATGTAACCGCCTTCAAAAACAACCACAAAAAAGGGTAAAATAACCTACAAAATAACTTTTCTTTCAGAAGTCGGTGCCTTTTTTTTTTCATTTCATTGTTTTTTTTTGCCACCGACTTCTGAAAGAAAAGTTATTTTGTAGGTTATTTTACCCTTTTTTGTGGTTGTTTTTGAAGGCGGTTACATTTTTTTTGAAAAAGTTTTTTATTTTACTCTTTTTAGTTTAAATATTCAACTAAAATTCTTGTCAAATAAATCATTCTCTTACATGTATGTGCACTAAAATTTTGTAATCCGTAGCACCGGTAACAACATCGCTCAAGTGCACAATATGCTAATAAAATTCCCTATCTCAAAAACTACTGAACCGATTTTGATGAAACTTGCAGTATTCCGTAAGTTAAACAATACTTAGTACAACAAAAAAAGAATTACTTAAATCGGACTTGTAGTTCCAGAGATATGCGAACACAAACTAAATCAGTCGATGCCTAGTCCAAGCCGTTGAGGAGTTGTACCTTCCATCATCAGCTCATCCACCTAAGATGATGATTATCAGATGCAAATACTTGAACAGATTTAGAAAATATATGAAAATGGTACTATGTGCCTATAAAATTTGAAGGTTGCCCTCGATTTCCCTGGGATTCCATCATCAGATCCTGACCTGATGATCATGGGACCAATCGGAAAGTATACCCTTTCAAACAAAAGAAAAATTTTCCAAATCGGTCCAGGCGTCTTCGAGAAATCGGGGAACATACATAAAAAAAAAAAAAAAAAAAAAAAAAAAAAAAAGATTCCGACGAATTGAGAACCTCCTCCTTTTTTTGAAGTCGGTTAATTAAAAAGGGAACCGACTTCAAAACCAAACTCAAAAAAAATGTAAAATAACTTTTCTTTCGGAAGTCGGTGGCCATAGTCAATGAAATAAAAAACAAAGCCACCGACTCCCCTTTTTTTCAAAAAGTTTTTTATTTTACCCTTTTTAGTTTAGATATTCAACAAAAATCTTCATAATAATCAGCGTCTTTAAAAATCTACAATCCAAGTAACCAAAAACGGATCCACATCCACGCGAGCAACAACGTCACGGGATATCCATTAGTGTTATATACTAAAACCTTCTCCAGAATGTAATGAACACTTACCTGAAACCGCATCAAAATCGGTTCAGCCAAACGCGAGATAATCGCGGACAAACATTCATACATACATACAGGTCGAACTGAAAACCTACTTTTTTTTGAAGTCGGTTAAAAATGAGGCAACATTACTAAAGTTTGACGACACGTTTGGCGCAGTGTGTGAGCGATCGACTGCTGCCCAGTTTGTCAGGCGTTCGATGCCCGCACGAAACTAAAGCTGTATAGAGTATAATTATAATGATCTACATGCAAGTAGTTGTTCCGGGTCTGGGTGTTTGTGTGTGAGTTCAAATGTTTTGTAAACGCACCCACGATACAGGAAGAAATGAAGAATAATGTAGGGCAAGTTAATAAGGTCGTCCCAAGCGAGAGGGACTGTCAGACTCGTACTGACTAAAATCCTGAGCTCCTTGTGTTATGAGTTGAGCTACACGGTAACTGACACATGCTTGCACTGACTGGACAGGTCCACTCAAATCTGTGTGGTTCTTTCTTCAAAAGACCACCTCAGACACCTGCATGGTTCTCATATAATTTGATCAATACAAAATTGTCTGGAATTCAAGAGACAGTGACCTCTGAGTTTGTTTCAGTTGTTTCTTCTCAGAGTAGTCAGGTACGAAACACCGGCCTCATCTAGTGTAAAATAGTGTCTTTTTGACGTGTAAAAGAGTTTGCCAAAACCAATTTACTGAATAAATATCATTTATCCACGGTGTTCCTTCAATAGTCCTTTACGTTCCAGTGCATAGACAGTCCCGCGACCGGTCCACTTTGCCATGAGTTTGATTTGATTCTTGAGGGATCATTATGTTATACCTGTTTACCTCTTCAGATGTAGGCGTCATTGTAAAGTTATTTGGTTCTGAAGGTAATCCTTAAACTAGCGTATATCAGGAAGTGTGCGCTTCCGGAAATCATCATCGTATCTTATTTATCTCGTTGAGTGCAACATTAACTATTAATGTGCGATACTATGCAAACAATATCGTGGACGATCACGACGTGACATTTTAATAACGATACAGCAGTCTAGTACAGTAGGTACTAGAAAGATTTCGTATACAACATGACAACACAATTTTAAATTATTTTTTACCCGATTACGGCAAAGCCAATGATTATAATATTGTTCTTGTTTTATAATTTTCAGTGCAAGTTTTTTTCGTAGTCGGGTTTTAGTTATTTTTAACTTATTTTTTTCAAAAAATCCTGTTTCGTTACCCGGTCTGTAAATCGAACACGGAACCTTATTGGTCAGCAGTCACGCTTGAGATCACTTTAAACTCAGACAGCAGTGATGATGATGAGTAATCCGCCTTTAATACGGCTGTTCTGTGTCTGTGGTATGTACCTACTAATAATATCGCACACCCAGAACAACACTGTATTATGTCGAAAAATCTCAAAATCGACTTGTAAATATAATTGAATAGCCGAAAATTTGCCGCGTATACCACGAAGACAGGCGTATTTATATTTACAAAAATGTCCAACAGATGGCACGCTAACTCTCTATTGGTGAATACGCGCAGCCAGGGTTGTACCGCGAACACAAAACTATTTCTAGTTGCAACTTGTCCGCCTTAGGGAACAGCACGCAGATCCTTTACGCAACAGTGAATTATTTTGTGATAATGCGGTGTTGTTGAATGTATCATAAAAAATACTCCGAATCATTTAGTTTTAATTCAGTGTTGGTGACTGTGCTTATACAGCGTGTTTGATACTATTTCGAAATAGTACTCTGTTGTTGACGAAGGTATGTTAGATTTTTTGTATTATTTCAAAATGGTTCTGTATTGTTCGTAAAAGGTGAAAATCAGTTAAATAATGCACTATTGATGGTAAGTATAAATTATGCCCTAATTTTGTTAAAAAATCATTATAGATATTTTTTTATACTTATAATTGTTACTTACATTGTAAATTAAAAGAAGTATATTTACAATTTGTGTTGTTCTTTATTTACAAAAAGATTAATAATTTTGTTTGAGATAATGCACTATTGTTGAATTAATTAAATTTGTTATTGTTATTTGGCAGATGCTGAGAGGTCGTGGTCTCCTGTTACTTAAAAGGGCAATGGAAGCAACTACAGAAGAAACCGGACCTGTTCAACAAAGCAGCGTGGAAAGGGATGTCGAAAATACAACCGTTGCCGCATCAACCGATGAGATGTCAGCGAAGGCAGCATCAGCCGATAAAGCATCAGATAGGGAGGCACCCGTTTCTATTTTATCTGATCATAGCGATGAACAAGATTTTATAGATGATTCGGACACGGATCCTACTTTTGTAGTACCTGTTAAAGAAATATCTCGGCCTCTTGTAATCCCTAGAAGATTATCCTCTTCTTCTTCCTCGAGCTCCTCGTCAGACTCAAGCTCATCATCGTCAAGCTCCAGCAGCTCAAGTAATGACGTCATAGCAAGAGTTGTTCAGCCTGATGAGCTTTCTCTGTTGACGTATAAAAACTGAAGATCTAGAAAACCTATTGTGGAATTCCAAGAGGCCAGCTACACTATAACATAAATAGGGATGGAGTTTTAGCAAAAGTTGTTCAATCTGATGAGCACTCTCTGTTAACTTATAAAAATCGAAGATATGGAACACCTGTTGTGGAACTCCAAAGCCCTGTGACACTATAACAGATATCGGTATGACGTCCTAGCAAAAGTTGTTTAGTCTTACAAGAATGAAAGATCTGGAATCTTAGAATTCTGGGATCTTAGAATTCGACATCAGACGTTTTAGATTTTTCGACTTTGATGACTCCGTTGTCGCTGGCATAAGCAACAGGATCTGCGTACGAAGTCGCTGGCAGAAGCTAGTTCCTATTATAAGACTGCATTAAATTTAGAATCGTAGCACTGACTGAAAAATGAAACGTCGAGTTCCTATGTTATGAGTTATAAAAAAAGTATTTCTCCGTTTTTATAGTATTTTTTATTAAATATAATTGATAATTTTTTATTTGAAGATAGTGCATATTATGGTATATTTAGACCTGTGATTTATTGTAATACTTTGGTGATTTATATAAGACTTGTTATTCTTAAAGACTGGTTATAATAAGTAAGTATACCCTTAGAGTCCAAGGTAAAACTTTGAGTTAAGATAGCTTTATGGTCCTAAACAGTGTTTATCGTTTCTTTGTTACCAAGTTACCAACTTTTTATGGCACTATGTCCTGTTTTTAGAGTTTTTAATGAGAATTAATATCGTAGCTATTGGAAGTTGAAGTGCGTACGTTTTTTTATAACTATTTTGTTCATATAAACAGTTTTTGTTTTATGTAACAACTATGTGTCTTTAACTTATAACAGTTTTTGTTTTATGTAACAACTATGTGTCTTTAACTTATAACAGTTTTTGTGTTACTTATAATTGTTTTGTATCCAACCAACTTTGCCATTAATGTTTCTTATTTTTTGATTAACAGAAGACTATTGAAGATTTTTTTTTTTAGTTTTTTTGTGATTTACATGTTATAAGGGTCCAAAACGAGTACTAGTTTATGTTCAAAATATAAGTACCTACTGATTTTAGTAAAATGTTGTCTTTTATTTCATTATTATTTGGTATATTCCTAAAAACAAAACAAATGGGTCGTTATTGTTTATTGAATTTCAATAAATAAACAGTAGAATAATAGTGCATTATTTCAAAATCAATCAGTAAAAAGGACGTAACTCAACATAATTATGTTTTATTTCGTTCAGTCATTCCACAACAGTGAATTAAGTCAAAAAATGCATTATTTTGCATTATTAATGCGTTTACAATCAACTGAACTTGATAGTGCTAATACGCATTGGATTCTTTACATGCAATGTGCAGGACATTCGCAATAACTGTCACATAACATGAGATAACGGTTTTTCGTCGATTCTGAAAAATGAGCTATTTAGACTTAGTGCAGTGTTGTTCTGGGTGTGCGATATTTATTGATGCGGAGTGTGAGTAGGTAGCAATGTTTCTACACCGCTGCCAACTGGGCCATAGTTATAAATGACAATGTACAGACGCCAGCAGGTCAACCTACCCGAAACTGTCAGATTTTACCAATCGAACAGTAACCTTCCACTATTGTGATAAAGTTGAAAATCAATTGAAGAAATTTGGCAGATTGTGATAGCTTGATGTGCTCGCGTCTGTACAAGTGTGCTACACTGAATAAGACACAAGGAACGATATTGTGACGTATCATCGTAGCATATTAACAGTCATCAGCTTATTACACAAGCTCGTGAACAAAGCTCATGGGTCAGAATACGTAAGGCGTAAAGAATCGCGGTCAAAAAGGTTTTTAATCCTCAGATAACCATAGAGTAAAAACTAAACGTGAACAGCCATAGAGCATAGAGCTTACAAAACCAGTGACAGCTAACCTAACTTTTTACTTTACAGTTTCTTTCCAAAGATGGATGTTATTAATAGAAAAATAATAGAATTCGTTAGATTTCATAAGTTTATTTATGATCCTACCGACCCGCATTACGGTGAAGTTCGTCGCAAGAACGCAGCATGGAGGGATTTAGCGATCAAGCTGGATATACCCGGTAAGATAGATAGGTATTGTGTATTATTGTTTGTAAATAATGTCGTGTTACGATCATAGTTTCTATCTTTGAAAAATTAAAATATTTTAGTACGAAAGGATTAAATATTTAAATTAAATTGATTTTAATGAACTTTAATATATAAATTATAAAAAAGAATAATTTGAAATAAATAACTTTTCCTATTTCTTCTTCCATGCTTATAGAAATAGGAAGAACCCCCTTTCATTTGTGTTTGATGGTGCAGATACCTTGCCCTTGTCGATGTCAACATTGTGTGACAGAAGAAGTCCTTTTCTTTTTCAGAATCAGAATGTAAAAAGTCGTGGCATTTGTTAAGAGAAGGATATCGGAGGGTTCTGAAGAAAAGAATAGCGTTCGAGAAGGACCCCGTCTACAGGAAAGATAAAGAAATCAAGAAATGGATCTACGAGGACGATTTGTCCTTTCTTTTCCCATACATGAAAAACGGGGGCCATGTCGAAGTTAATTGTATACAAAACAACAACAACGAGAGTATAAATCAAGAGAGAGAGACAGAAACATCACAAAAAGTTACACCACAGAAGCGCTTGCTCTTAAAACGGAGTAGACCTCACGATGGAAACGCTCGATCGTCTTGCTCCCACGAGACAACCTCAACTAAATTATTAAAGTACATACTGGACCAAACAACTAAGAGGAGTGATGTTCATCAGTTCTTTGACAGCATGGCCGCCACAGTTCTAACGTTCACTCCTCGTGACAGAGCGGTCGCTAAAGCAAAAGTATTTGAAGTAATATCGAAAATGGAGATTGAAATACTGGACCGAGAGCACAATGCTAGACAAAGTAAAGATTCTCCAGTGGCCAGTGATATGGAAGTATCGGAGTCAAGACGAGATCTAAATGCCGGTCTACCTCCAGAGGCACTGACTGCGGGGCTGTTGGAGTCATACAACAGTGATGATGATGAAGTAGTAGTGATGGATATCAAAGTAGAACCGGAACAATTACTTGAGATTAATATCAAGCAGGAATCAAATATGTAACATTATGATATATGTTTTGAAGAATCTCTGTGTTTCAAGTGTGGCATAATATATAATGATAGAAAAAGAAAAGTTAAGTTTTGATAAATATTTACAATATACCTTTTGTAAATTTTTATCAAAACTTAACTTTTCTTATAAATAAAAACAAACAAGGCTGTAATTATTGTGTGTGTATTGAATACAATTTTGTACTAACAGATCAATGAGTTTCTTTTGTCTAGAATTCTAGGTGTTTATGTTTAGGTTATTTAAAAAAATCTGTTTGGGCCTTATTATGTTGAGACCGTCACACAAAAATCTCATCATTCAACAATTGTTTTACTTGGGTACAAGAAGTGTTGGATAAACTTGTAAATATATTTACAGTTGGTGCTAGCTTTTGACTGCGACTTGCAACATCCATTTCTCCACTTTCAAGTTTAATGCAAAAAGAACAAGTCTATGATTGTCTCCAGGATGTCATCTATCTTCAGGTGAAATCGTAACAAAGAATTTCAAAAATATTTGATTATTATTATTAAAAAAGTAGCTGTTCTGTTCTCTATAGTTTCACCCCCACTGTTCAGCTCCAATTTGTCTAAGCGTGATATTTATATAGCCTATAGCCTTTCTCGATAAATGGACTATCAAACACATTTTTTTTCAATTCAATACAGTAGTTCCTGAGATTAGCGTATTCAACCAAACAAACAAACTGTTCAGCTTTATAATATTATTTTGGGACCGTACAATATTAATTTAGAATTGGCCTCAGACACGAGAATTATGTTTACTTAGACGATGACGCGTCACCGCCGCGCCCACCATACTTACAACTAACTATATGCGTGAATCGTGAAGGACTTTCTCGATTATCTCATTATATCCATAAAAGGTGCCTGCAGGCCTCATGTGACCACACACTGACATGACACACATAATCGCGCATTCGGCAAGGCAACAAGGCGCTCGCAACAGTCAGCAAACGGATTCTTGTTTGCGGCGAATGGTAAGTTAAATTCGGCCCGTAACACCAGTACCGAATCTAAGGGAGGGCAGGCGGGGCACCAGCTTCCGGGGGCGCCAAAATCATTAACATGATTGCTTGTTTGCAAACAAAAATCTGAAGTCTGAGAAAAAATTAAATATTACCTATCTTAGTACCTATTCAAAAGTAGTGAGCTCGCAAATTTGATTACACTGGAATAAGTTAGAGGTATTCTTACCTAATACTAATAGATGCTCACAGGGATTCCGGGCAACAGCCCAGTGTGCCCAATGGGAGAGAATGCCCTGATTAATAAATAATGTTTTATTAATTAGTACGTATAGGTACCTACGTAGGAACGTTATTTCCAAAAGTACCTAGGTACTATCCCGTGAGAAAGTACTCAAATTCAAGTCCTCCCAACACAGACGAAGGCGAAAACTACTAGGAAATAACTTCTCTTCTGGTTTTAACGCCGTCCGCTAAAATCATACATGATGTCATTTTTTGTAAGTCAATGTATGCAAATACTAAACCCGGTAAGACACTGTAAACTGTTTTTCAGCGGAAAGCGGAGTGAGTGACCGATACGACGGGGCCTTGAGTTCGAGCGCGAAATATGCATTCATTTTATTTGAACAAATATTTAAACGACTGATTCTTGTGTGTACTTTTATTGTATCAAAAAAGTCATCCGCATTTATTCAAAGGATTTTGCAGTAGGTATCTATGTGAAAATGTAAAGTCTTGATGTTGATTTAGTAAGATCTGAAAGTGTTATTATTTTGTTCTCTTATTTAGGGTTCAGTAGCCAAATGGCAAAAAACGGAACCCTTATAGATTCGTCATGTCTGTCTGTCTAGGTATGCCACAGCCTTTTTTCTTCGAAAGTATAAGAGCTATCCTGTTGAAACTTGGTAAGTAGATGTATTATGTGAACCGCATTAGGCTTTTCGTGGGCTTTTCACACAAAAATTTTAAAAAAATTGGGAGTTCCCCATACTTAGAATTGAAACTCAAAATTTTTTTTTCAAATCAAATCAAATCCTCTTTATTGTGGACTATAGGTATGCATTATAAATACAGGTCTTAAATAATTAAAATAAGTTCAGCTATGTTCCGCCGTTAAGGCATACAATAATAAATACAAATCAGAATTTAAAACACAATTAGTCATATTAGTCTCGATACATTATTAAATTATTCCAAATTATAGATACATACAAATTCAATTTCAAGTCATTTAAGTCATAATCATAGTTCATTATTACACATTGCAAATTATTCTTACATAAATATTAAAAAGTGGAAAGACACAAGCAATTTAAATGTTTCGACTACAATTTACTTAATACATATTTATTTTTCCTCTCGTCATTGGAACACAATATTTTTGTCACACAAGTAATCTTTGACATCATAATAACATCTGTCTAATCTAATCTAATCTGTCTTTTTCAACAATCCATACGTGTGGGGATGCAAACTGCCAGCGAAAATTGGTTTGAATGAGATCAAGTAATTAGTTTTTTACCCTAAATCGTAAACCTAAATTGCGGTTTACGATTTATGACGTTTCAATTTATCCTTCAAAGTTAAAACCAACTACAAGAACTTTCAAATTATGTTACTCGCTGCTACGGAACCCTTTATGGGCGAGTCCGACTCGCACTTGGCCGGTTTTTTATTTATCGTTACTTTGCCACTTATAAAGCCTCAGGCCTCTAGGCTCTCAGGCCTTCGCATTGACGCATTAAGTTCCTACACCCGTCTCACCGGTAGCTGAGGTAAGTAGGTAGGTATTCGGATTCGGGGAAGAGGAAGAACTCCGAAATAATCATATTACTAAGTTGCCCTTGGCATTAGCTATTCATAGTCAGCGGCTAAAGTTAAGTAACAAGTTATTGGGATATTGAAATAAATACTTACGAGTACTTAATAGTAAGTATAGGAAGGTAAACTGAAATCTAGGCCCTGAGGCGTAGCGGTAGCGTGCCTTGGCGGGGCCCCGTATAAAAATTTGTTGGGGGTCCCTTAAGTAGGGTAAAGATTTATCACTCAAAAAAAAAAGCATTTTTCTGTATCTACACCGAAATATTAACAAAAAATTGGACGAAGGTCATAAAAAAAATTCAAGATGCGACTATCAGTCCAGAGAGGTCGGAATTAGGTAAAGTTATATTAATACTTGCATCGAAATGTTGATATAAATATGGATCTTTATAAATAATAATACTAATAAAAACACCAGAGATAGTTTCGACAAATAAATTGTGTAATAGTAATTAACTATTATTTATTTAGTAAATCATTAAGTTTTTATAAATTTTTGTTTACGCTCGTTGGGGGCCTCTGTGGCCCGGGGGCCCTGTATAATTATTGATACGGCAGATACGGCGGTAGCTACGGCCCTGTCTGACGGCGACAAACAGGAATTATCATCGAATTAACATCTTTGCAAGTTCACGACTCCATGTTGAATTTTGACAAATTGGCATTATATTTCCCGCCAAAGTTTTGGCGATGACGTAACATTTAAGGTCAATACTACTTTAAGTTAAATAAATTCGAATGTTCGAAACGTGATGTAATGTGTTTAAAAAAACTATGAGTCGCGTGTCTTTGTAGTTGGGCAGTTAAGATTACAATTTACATCATTAATGAGATCAGAGATGATATACCTACCTACGTATTTACATTTTTAAATCCAGCTTATCCGTGGAACGTGGTTTTTATTTAGTTATGTAAAGATTTGGTCATAGATATACCTAATTAGTATAATTTATGATAATTAATTACAATGCACCACCTTGACCTAGAGGGTATGGACAGGTTTTGTAGTAGGTAAGCTAAACCTGTTCACGTGAATGTACAATTTAATAGGTGTTGTAAACGAATGTACGAGTTAACACTTCAGTAGTCTGATAAAATACTTCATGTTAATTAGTAGATACCCTTTACTCAGCTGCCTCATTTTTCTAGAGGTCGAAAACACGACAGCTATTCTTTATAAGACTAAGCGCCGCGGCAACGCTGTATATAGCTGAACATTAGCTTGGTTCGATTCTTAGGTAAAACCATCAATATGTTATTGGGTGTTTCCTTTATGGAATTTATAAGAACCAGGGCAGACAGCGATAAGCCCTATAAAACGAGACTTGCAATGAGGAATGTAGGTGAACTATTAGGTCTTTAAATTCCAAGGTCACCGTAACCTGACAGTCTTGCGACCCCATATTAAATTTCATATTGAATATGTAATTTTGATCTAAAAAAACTTGATGTTAGTTCTCATCCTCTTATGAGTACATAACGATTAAGTGTGTACTTAGAGTTAGAGTTGCCATCCGTCCGCGTTTCCCCGGATTTGTCCTAGTTTAGAGGGCATCTGGGCAACGTCCGGGGGGGGCTTCATTTGTAGTTCGGGTTTAAAAATTTAAAGTCTTGGGCCGCGCCGCCACGAGTTACGCACACTTCACCGTCCCTCCACTCCTCCTGACGCAGTTGCCACGGTGCGCACTTCGACTCATGTCCGGGTTCTGGACTCTAAAATCCGGGGTTTTCACGCGTCTTATTAGTCCTGGTTTCCAAATTTTAGAGATAGCAACCCTAACTTCTTCTTCTTCTTCTTCTTAGTCGTACACTCCTGGCGGAGTGGTCGTGGTCATGGATAGTCTGCTTGGTTGGTTGCGGTTTTAGCGAGTTTTCTCCATTTCTCCCTATTCGTAGCACTGCGTGTACATTGAGTAAGGGTACACTGTGTAGATGATTTAATGAGATCTGTCCATCTGGTCGGTGAGCGGCCGCGAGAGCGTTGCCCTTCCACTCTTCCTTGTATCACCAAACGTTCCAATGAGCTTTCGTTGCGGATGATATGTCCAAACATTTTAAGAATTCGCACTTGAACAATCGACGAAAGTCTTTGTTTGATACGCAGCTCTTTCAGGATGGAAACGTTAGTTCGGTGAGCAGTCCATTTTATCCTCAACATACGTCTCCAGCACCACATTTCGAGGGCGTCAATCTTCTTACGATATTTTTGCTGTATCGTCCATGTTTCAGCTCCATAAAGGAAAATAGGAAATATTAGGCATCTCATTAAGCGAACCTTGGTGTTTTTAGTAACCCTAACTTAGCTGAATGATTTACATTACAGAACCATGGGTAAGGACGACAAAGAAGACTCTGGCTTCGGTTTCAAGGACAAAGCGAAAGCGGTGGAGACGCTACGCCTTCTGGAGCAGCATGATCTGAACTACCGGAGACTGACCGTCCGGGGACTGCTCGGCAGGGCCAAGCGGGTGTTGTCTAGTAAGTACCCCTTATGTTGAACTGTCCTTTTCGTCTTTTACAACGTGATAAAATCATCAAATGAGTCCACCCAGGGCGGGGCAGGAGGGACTGTCATTGTCAGACTTGTACTGACTAAAATCCACGGTGTCCTTCAATAGCCCTTTAAGTTCGGGGCCACGGTTACTCGTCGTTGGCCCTGAGACCCCGACAGGCTTTAGCCCTCTAAGGGGGCCCCGTCGTCTTTTATTAAGTTTGGATCGAGTGCACGTCATTACTGCGAAGTTCGTTACCGCGATGTACGTTACGATCATATTTTTTTTTATCCTGGTTTGTGTACACTAGGAATTTCTCAGTAGCAGCTATCAAAGGTTCGATTCCGACGCAACAAATATTTTATAATGCCTGAAAGTACCTAGTTGTTCCGTGTCGGACCATTTGACTTCACGAGTGGCGCAGTGGTTGAGTGATTAATGTTTGCGCTACATGTTACGGATTCGTTTTCCGCACGGAACAAATATTTTGTTTGACCTAGAGGTAGTAGTTCCGGATCTGGTTGTTTGTGTGAGTTTAAATGTTTGAAAACACAGCGCTACCATAGAAATCAATAGCGCATAAATATTGTTCGCGTCAATGCGACGGCTAATCTGGAGATTACTAGAAAATATTCTGTATACTTATTAACATTTACAGTGACAAAAGCAGAAGACAAAATAAAGAACATTAAGGAAGCAATGGAGGTGTTCGAGCAGTGGCTGGCCGACCTCGCCGACGAGAAGAACAAGAAGACCGACAACAAAGAAGACAAGAAGGAACAGAAGAAGAAGGTGGAGAAGAAGAGTGATAGCGATGACGTAAGCATTATTCAATAGTTAGTTACTTCAGAGATAGGATAAACAGTGCTGACTGCCAAGGAACATCGGTGGTAGAAAGGCGATGTATTACAAACCGAGTTTAGCTCTGTGATTCAGAAAGCTTAGTAATCCGTTACTCCCGGCTGATATTTTTAAATGTCTTTAACAGTAATTACTAGTAGTAAAAAGCTCAGAAGTATAAATAAGAAGTATGAAGTATCGTATAGTTACTGGTTGACTAAAAATGAGTACTAAACTTGAGTTTTAAGTACGACAAAGTATTAGTGAATTTTTCGACCTGGTATGTCTGAGTAGGTCATTCTCCGAATCAATGCTTTTATTAAAAGAACGCAAAATATAATTGCCCACCAGCATCGGTAATAGGGTCCAAGCTATCGGTGGTCAGGGGTCCAGAGAGAGAAATCTCCACACCATGCCTATCGTATCCAAGAGTACTACTTTCAGAATACAGCCGTGCTATGAGAGCTTGCTAAGATGTTCAGTGGCGTAGCTAGGCGGGGGCAAACCGGACCCTAGACCCCGGCCTCGCACCTGAAGGGGCCACGCGCTCAAAGAAAACCTTGACAACGGCGACCACATGTTTGTAACCAGTCAGTAAAGCAGTACAACTTAACTTCTACTAAGAATTTAATATGTCCTAAAATTATATTATTGTGGTGTCCGAAGAGTGGGAACTGAAAAAGTCAGAGGCCTCGCAAAACTGATGTCGCTGACAATCACATTTGGTATAGATGACTTCGGGGAACCAAGTCATCTTACAAAAAGGGGGCCTCACACGAACAGCGGGAGCAAGACATATTTTTCGTCCCGAAAGCAAAGGGCCTCGCAGATGTGTCTTGCCCCCTCCTAGATTCGGTCTCGCTACGCCACTGAAGATATTGATCCGAGATCTTTGCTATAGGTCTATTAACCGTGATAAGTATGGCACAATGACAGCAGAGTCCACGCTCCTCATATCTACAACCTCGTGTGCTAAATCATGTAATAATTTCTTGTTATATTTCCAGAGTTCGTCATCATCAGACGTGTCAATGGAAGACAAGAAGCCGGAGAAGAAGGAGCTCCCTCCGGACACGGTGCCCGGGCTCGGGTTCAAGGACGCGGCCACCGCTGAGGGTACATTGAAGGAGCTGGAGGGAAGGGACCCTGACTATCAGAAGCTGGCCATCAAGGGACTGATTGGACGGGCCAAGAGAGTGCTCACATGTGAGTATTTAATACTATAGCTTACTGATAACGCGATGAGACGCAATTCGACCGATTCCAACTACAAGTGAGAATCAACCTTACCACGCGGTTGTATACGGGTAGCTGAAAAACAAAACACGCTCGCCACGACGACGTCAAGTCAATCGAATTGCATCATTATATCGTTGTAGCAAGGTCGAGTTTCATTTTTAGTTAGTAGAAATTGCATATTTCACGAATCGTTCATGGGGTCATGGGTAAAGTCGGCTTATGACGCGATGTGATGCAATTTGACTGATTTGAATGTGAATTTGATAGGGAAGAAAGAAATATGAATACAAGGCATGAGATGGTTGGCGTAGTGATAGTGACTGAGCGATCGACTACTGCGCAGCGTGTCGTAGGTTCGATTCCCGCACTGAACAAAAATATTTGTATGACCTACAAGTAGTTTTTCCAAGTGTTTGTTTATGTGAGTTTATATGTTTGTTAACGCGTTTGCTAACGTGGGGCAACATTTTACTTACATAGAAAAAAATAAATAAAGAAAAATTGCTAATAAAGAAGGATGTTAAAAAATGCTACGTAGGTATTCAGCTCTCTGTTTGCGGAAGGAACGTGTAGAATCGTGCTTAAAAAGATAATAGATGATCATGCGCAAGTCACGTTGATGTTTTCAATATCATCATCATCATTAGAACCTATAAATGTTCCCACTGCTGGGACACAGGCCTCCTCTCTGTGAGAGGGAGTGGGCCGTAATCTACCACACGGGCCCAGTGCGGGTTGGTAGATGTCACATATCTTCGAATTTTTGTTCTAACACATGTCGGTTTCCTCACGATGTTTTCCTTCACCGTTTTGAGAGCAGTGGTGATGAACTAAATTACACAAAGTAATGCGCCTGACGGGGTTCGAACCCACGACCTACAACTCGTAAGTCGAGGCCGATACCACTGGGCCACCACTGCTGTTTTCAATATAGAAGACAGTAATTAATAAATGAACTTTTGTTCCCCAGGCACCCGAGACGAGACGAAGATCTCGAACATCAAGGAAGCAATGTCGATCTTCGAGAAGTTCTTGGACGACTTCGACTCGATGCACCTGAGCAGACAGAACAATCCCTACGTTAGCCTGGGTATTGTCAGGACCGCGGAGAAACTCGCCGGGGATAGTGTTAGCGAACAACAGGTAATTGTGGACTACACATAAGGCTGGTTTCACTAGACTGGGACTTGTTATTAGCATACTAATCAAATATTCCCTAAAAAGTAATTCACACCTTGGGTTGCTGTTCTACTTGAGCAGCTTACCACGGTCCTGGAAAGAAAAGAAAAATTGAAGGAAAAGGGTAGATTTTTAGGCAGTAAAAGACTGACAGTTATAGACTGGAAGTGTCACCCCACCTAGGCCAGGGCTTATTCGATGATATTAAAAACCCAAAAAAGTCAATTTTCTGCTGCCCTGCGTGTTGCAGGTTTGATTCCTGCACAGAAAAAACATTCGTATTGTTCCGGGTCTGGGTCACGACAACGTTCTTCTTTGCCCTACCAATATATCTTCTTCATCAGGCATTTTACATGATATCGCTGTTTTTCTCAAGCACATTATTCAAATCTGATATCTGATTTAGACCACTTTTTATGTGTTGTCAGAAATCGTTCATAGCGGCGTACGCGTCGGTGCGCGGAGAGTACAAGCGTCTGCGCACTGTGAGCGAGCAGGACGGAGGGAAGACCTGGGACATCGTGAGGAACGTAGCGCTCAAGGACCTCAAGGAAAAAGTACGTATTTTTTTTTATCGTGGTAAAATCATCAAATGAGTCCTCCCACCCAGGGCGGTGTGGGAGGGACTGTCAGACTTGTACTGACTAAAATCCACGGTGTCCTTCAATAGCCCTTTACGTTCCGTGGTCACGGTAATTCCCAAGTCCCGCGACCCCGGCAGGCTTTAGCCATCTAAAGGGGGGCCGTCATAATGCTACCACTCTTTGAGGCGCGCGTGGAACACAACGCGCCGTCGACCCGGGCTGCGTCCATGGTTTGACAGCAAGTTGCCCTTTACTCGCCGCCCGCGCCTACGGTGGCCGGAGATCGTCTGCCGACGTCTGGGGCGCGGCTGGGGCGGAGGGAGGACACTGTCCTCTCCCTCACGCGGCAGAAGGAGGCAACCGCTTCCCACTCCGTCTCGCCCCGCAGCAAGGCCTCGAATTATAATAATATTTAGTAACATGAAGGTTCCGTCACTAATTAAAATGATAAGTTTTTACAAAACCAAAATGTCAATGTTCTTTTAACATTTAAATTATATTTTCCAGCACGCAGACGCAAAACTCTTCAACGATAAAGACGAACCAACTGCGGAACACTTAGAAATGCTTCTCTGGGCATACTCCCCTGAACCGGCGCGCGTCAAGAAGTACGTGCCAGAGACTAAAGAGGAGAAAGAGAAAGAGAAGGAAAGAGAAAATAGTGACAGGAAGAGAAGACACAGTGAGAAAGAGACGGATAGCAACGATAGAAAGAGACGGAGCAGCGGTCGTGATGATGAGTCGCCGTCCAAGAGAAGCAAGGAATGATTGTGATTGATGATGCATTTATTATGAAATAAATATTTTCTTGATTTTGAATGGCGCTTTATTTAGATATCATAACAGCACCCCTGTAGACTGTAATTCCCGAAGGATTAGGCAAAGTGTACCTCTTTTATCTAGCTTTTGCCAGTTAGTTTAAGTTTCATGTAATAAGGGTGAGCGTTTTGCCGTCAACCGAGCACCAAACCACCAGTAGAAAAGTCCTAGAGTGGAGACCGCGGACGAGCAAGCGCAGCGTAGGACGTCCACCAACGAGGTGGACAGACGACCTTGTAAAGGTCGCCGGAAGACGCTGGATGCAGGTCGCTTCCAACCGGTATATGTGGAGATCTAAAGGGGAGGCCTATGTTCAGCAGTGGACGTCCTATGGCTGAGATGATGATGATGATGATGAGCACCAAACCAGTTTTTGTGGCTGCTGCTAAATAAAATCCTGATAGAATACAACTACAGCACTTTGTCCAACCTAAGAATCGAACCTAAGAGCTTATGTTCAGCTAGGTCTGACTGAAGCAGCTGCAATTATTTGGCCAAATGCAATTGGGATTTTTGTCATTGATAAGTTAAAATGAAAATTTAGTTGTGGATTGTATAGACGCTAGGACATTAACTTACCGCAATCTAACAAAAATAATTGGAAAATTTAACAGAATGGGGAAGGTTGATTGACGTGCTGGCGTCAGTACATACAATTGTCCCTTAACCTCCTGAGTCCGCCATATTCTTTTTTCACTATGTCTAAAAGGCCGACTGTTCTTTAAAAAGAACAAAATGGAGGAATGCCTTAAGTCCTGAGACTTTATTTTGTAATTACAATGTTACCACTGCAGATCATGATTTTTGCCAGAACATAAGTTTTTTGCAAGATTTTTTAATTTTTTTTAACATGTTTTCCTTTGACCAGCCATTTGTTCTTTAAAAAGTACTTTCGGTCATAATACACAAAAGAAGGAATTGAAAATTGTTCGTCTTATAGGACTTTCGGATGTAATAGGATATAGACTTTCATAATAAACATAGTAAAACGCGGTTCTGTTTATGCTCAAAAATCAAATAATATTTTACTTTTAATACGTTTTTAACAATAGTGACAAATTATTACACATTGGTATATAATAGGTATTAAAAAACTTTTTTAGTACGCTTTGGCAAAAGTTACTTAAAATCGAAATTAGATAAAGAGGAATCAGTCAAATCAAATGATAAATGTCTGTGAACATTAATCAATGAGCTTTTCCGCAATTCGCATTTTGAATTCGCGTAGTTGACATATTTTGTGAGGCAGTATTCCTTTCTTTAACTGATCTTGTTTGCACTTGATCCAAGAATTAGTAACTGCAAGGTCAATGAAATGAGAAATAAATCTAACAATCCACTTTATTGTTTTTGCTCTTGTTGGTCAAACTGCCATCAGTCTATCAACCAAATCAACACCTCTCATGTTTCGGTTGTATTCTTTAATGACTTCTGGGCGACAGACCTCAATATATGCTCTTCTTCTGTTCCATTCACCCTCTTGTATAATTTCTCGCAGACAAGATGTGCTGCCACCACAGGTACGTACACCACGACGACCACTTGTCCCTCTCTTACTCAAACACCTCCTCTTTTTCGAACTTGTCTACTGTGCTACCATGTCCGAATTGCTACCTTCATCGGATGAAGAGACAAGATAATTTTCGAAATCACGATTAACAAGATAAGTTTCATCATCTGATACATCCTCGAAATCTGTCTGGTTCACTATATCACCAAGAACATCATTTTTCTGGGCCTTTTCTTAAAGTGCTGGCCAAAGAAAATGGTACCTATGGGTAGCACTAGTTATTTGGAGCAATAGTTACTATAGTTACAAAAGTTGTAGGATTGCGCTCGGCCACGTTATAAAAGTTTGAAGATTCGTCATTTTTATACATTCGTTGATTTCTGAAAATGCTGAGAAACACAAAATAATGCTAAGTTAAATATAACATAACATCACCCCTGTAATCCCAAAAGGGTTGGGCAGAGGTGTACCTAATTAAAATGAATTATAATCTCTTACACCTCTGCCTATCCCTTTGTGATTAAAGGCGTGATGTTATGTTATGTTCAATTGCTTGAAGTCGCTAGTTCCAGCAATACTTAGCATTACTTTCAGAAAAGGCCCAAAAATGTATGGAGCGTGAATGCTCTCCTTTGGTTTTCTGTCAAATCTGAAATGATAAAATACACGGGTATTAATTAAAAAAATAATAATTTCATACTATTTATGAATATTAAAACAGTAATACATGTATAGTATAAAAGCCGAAAGTACTTTAAAAAGAACACAAAATGGCAGGCTATTTTATAGCAAAAACCGAAATACCTTTTAAAAGAACATTTTTTCAAAAGTCTAATAATTACGAGCTCTTGCCACTTTTTTTATAAAAATTTGTAAAAACAACAAAATATAACATATTAGCATTTTAAAAACGTAACTCAATACAAAATTGAACAGTAGATTAATAAGATATTCATAGATTAACTTACCTCTACTCCGTCGGCCTTCCATTTTCAACCACGCACGCCGTAAAGTGAATGATTGTTCATTTTGTTATTGGCTCATTTGACTCACGAACATTTGGGCATCTGAATTTTGATTGGTCAAAAAAATCAAATACAGCAGGTCCAACATTATAAGCGAAAAACTTAAATGTGTGTTAAAAAGGACATTCGGTTTTTAAACTTGCGACCAGGAAAAAAAATGTCAGGACTTATTGACGTATAATAATTTGTCCTTTAAAAAGACCACGGGGACTCAGGAGGTTAACAACATTTATAGGATAGAGAAGATCCGGTTAATAAGTAAGTAGATGGGCCAAAGAAACATAGAGGTGTACAATACGTTCGAATATTGACAGTTTGTAAACAATTAAACCCAAGTTGACCCCATTACCTTACCCGAGAGCTTGACGAAGCCCAGCCCATCGAGCAGGCCGGTTTCCGCAGCGGATATTCGACCATCGACCATATCCATACGGTAAAGCAGCTGATGGAGAAGTGCCAAGAATACAACCGACCCCTGTGCATGGCTTTCGTCGATTACGAAAAGGCTTTTGACAGTGTCGAACATTGGGCTGTGTTCCACGCTCTCCATCGCTGCCACATCGATTCCCGTTACGTGGATGTGCTGCGGGAACTGTACACCATGGCCACTCTGCAGGTTCGCATGCACACCCTATCCAAACCCGTACCAATCAAGCGGGGAGTGAGACAGGGCGACACCATTTCACCGAAACTCTTCACAGCAGTTCTCGAACACGTCATCAAAACCTTAGACTGGGACTACTGCGGTGTTATCATTAATGGTGTTTACCTGTCTCACTTAAGATTTGCAGATGACCTAGTGGTTTTTTCTGAAAACTTCGAGGATCTCCAGAAGATGCTTCAAAATCTTTATCATGCCTCTTTCGAAGTAGGACTTAGGATGAATATGGCGAAGACGAAGATTATGGCAAACTTCTCCAGCAATTCAAATCCTTCCGTCAAGGTCGGAAGTGAAAGGTTGGAGAAGGTTGACCGTTATGTCTATCTTGGCCATATTCTTTCCTTTGGCAAGGAACACCAAATCGCGGAGATATCAAGACGAATTCAGCTAGGGTGGGCTGCATTCAGCAAATTGGACGACATCCTGAAATCAGCCAAAATTCCACAATGCCTGAAGACCCGTCTCTATAATCAGTGTGTTCTGCCCACTATGACGTACGGTGCTGAGACGTGGACGCTCTCACAGGAGGCTGTGTACAGACTCAGAATAGCACAGAGAGCCATGGAGCGTTCCATGCTCGGCATAAAATTAATAGACCGAGTTCCTAACGTCGAAATCCGGAGACGAACGAAGGTTTTCGATATTGGTAATAGAGTTATGGAACTCAAATGGAGTTGGGCAGGACACCTGGCAAGGCGCAGTGATGGCAGGTGGAGTAAAGCTGTGACAGAGTGGCGTCCAAGGAATGGAAAAAGAAGTGTTGGTCGCCCGGCGGCGAGATGGGCAGACGACATTGTTGCCATTGCGGGAGTGGCCTGGATGAGGCTGGCGCAAGACCGTGGAACTTGGCACAAGCAAAGAGAGGCCTATACCCAGCAGTGGGTGAAGACGGGCTGTGGATGATGATGATGATGATGACCCCATTACCACATGATTGGTGTTTTTCAGTTCTCACAATACACTTATCTGCATTTATGAAACCAAGCTAAACCATTGGTTTTAAGGAAAATTTTAAGAAATTAATTTCTTAAACTGTTGCCACAACTTTCCTTCTATTTTTTATTTGAAAAAGCAAACTAAACTACCCCTTAATAACGTTCCTATGCAACGAACCACAAATAAAATGTAAGTTCGATATTTTTTATTTAGTACAA
Source organism: Agrotis exclamationis (assembly GCA_950005045.1). NCBI lineage: Eukaryota > Metazoa > Arthropoda > Insecta > Lepidoptera > Noctuidae > Agrotis > Agrotis exclamationis. Next base: position 292,134 of record OX465445.1, read on the forward strand.
ACTTTTAAAACATTAGTCGAATTATTTCTTGTGCTCTTATTTATTTTTAAATAGCGTATCAAGTGTCATCACATAATCATTTATTATTCTTGCCACAACCCCAATCCCACAAACAGCTCTCGTACAACGGAACGTTGACTGCGGTGATCGATTTGACATCCTTTGACACTAGATTGTAAACACAGAGTACAATGAACTCTTTCATTTTTAACACAAACATTAATTACAATGCAGTAATTGTGAATTAAAACTGTGTCACACAGTGTGCCTGCGGTGTCTCGTGCCTAGACCCGCCATATTAGAGACGTAAAGGGTAAATTCCCCGCGCGTGTTCGACAGGGCGTGTGTTCGTGTGAAGCCGCACTTTTCGGCTATTTTTGGACTTAAAGTGAAGCAAAAAGCGTTGCAACTATAGTGCAAGTTCATGTACAAATGAATCACAGTGCCTGTGTGTAGTTTCAGTGCGTTTCAGTGAAGTTTTTGCGAAGAAAATGAGATAATTCTAATGTGAGTACTTTCTTAGTAGATTCTTGTAGGAATAACAATGTACGAATGAAATATTATAAATAAATGTTGTTTAATCTGCGAAAGCGGTTGAAAATAGTTACACAGTCATCCTCTCTGTTTTATTAGTAGATCTGGCAGTTGTACGTACATATAGTATAAAGTTTAAGTACCTAATTAAAAAAAGTGTTAATCATAATGATCTCATTATTCTCATTAACAGTCCCCTGATCTAAACAGCTAACAGAATAATGCTTCTGAATTCTGCTGAAATCTGTACAAGAAAATACTCCCATTTGTGGGTATGTTAACAATCATTTTAAAAGATTAATTTCGTTTAATAATGTTACCTGCCAACTACCAGCTGGAATATTGAAAGCAGCTCAATCAGAGATGTGTAGTTAACTTTATAAACCTATATTAGATTACATATTAAACATAACTAAAACTAGAAATAAACAAGTGTTACTAACTAAATATTTACAAAAGACTAGCAAACCCGGCGAACTCCGTTTCGCCACCAGATGGCTTCGTTTTATGTAACATTTCGTTTGGTGATTAAAAGAAGAAAAATTTTTTTTCCCTGAATTTTCTTTGCTATAGCGCATCACTGTCATCTGGGAATGAGCCCAGAAGACTGGCTGCATTGCCACGTTGGATGGCAATGCTTATTCTTTGTTCAAAGAATAATATTTTCTCCTAAAAACAAAAAGATTCCTTATTTCCCTCCTCTTATGGTAGATGGCCAACAGCTTTCAAGATCAAACCATGAGAAATATTTAGGCCTGATCTTGGATAGTAGACTTACATTTAGACCACACATTGATTACATAAGAAAGAAATTGATACCGTTAACTGGAGCTCTGCGAAATATCGCTAAATGTGTGCCATTTCATTTGTACCACTACCTACATTTTGTACTCAATTGTTCGAACGATTTAACATTTTACTCAAGTTTTTTTTATGCTAAGTTTCTCATATTTAAGTGAACTATGTATGTTCTTTTGAGAAATAAATTTCTTTAAACCGAAAGAAAGAACCATCCCTCTGGTCACGCGAAGTGTCGACCAGTCGGCGAGATATCTCCTTAAAAAGGAGATGCGCACTCGGACCCCATGACCCGAGCGTTTCGACCCCAAACGGCTCAAAACTGTAGCAACCATTCAGGTTACAGTATTTGCGCCGTTTGAGGTTCTCAGCAGCCGCAGCAGCAGCGCCAGCATAGCCCGCCGTGCTTGCAACGTGGGATGGCGCAAGGGTATCGACACAGGTAGCGTCCCATACCAAAGGCCTACCCACCTTCCAAGGCACCAACGTCATTCCGTCAGGTCTTTTCCCATCGTCACGTACCAAGTCATATGGTTCTAAAACCGCTGGTACGCCGGCGGAGGCAAAAGCTTGACGAATAATGTTGTTGATGCTAGCGTGACGAGCTATGCGATGGGAGTGCTTGAAGCCATAATCCCGACTCCCACTCCCCCACAGCCAGAAGACGAGCGCGCTCCGCAGTATTAGTTGACTTATTTAACAGGTTATTCCGTATAATACTGCAAAGCGGCATGTCCCACCGCCTTTGCGAGGACAGGTAGTCGGGCAAATTCGTATTGGAACAAGCCATTTTCCAAGCGTTCAACGCATCAGTCAAAAACGGTACCTCACACTCAACCAGTGTACTAGATAGAATGTTTCTTGTCAATTTTTCAGTACAGTACCGAGGACCGGTAAATTATTACATTGAAATGTTTGCGGACGCCAGAGAAAGTTGAAATAAATCCCATTTTTGTTCCACCATAAGAATCACATTTTCTAAATTAGAGTTAGAGTTGTCGAGTTAACATTTAGAAACACCCATCAATAACTGTTGGGCAGGAGCCCACCTGATCAACCATAACAGAAGATCCTCTTGTATCCTCTCAAACTTGACCACTGTTTTATGACCAAACGCCAGGGCGCCAGGCCCTAGGCAAGAAACAAATAAGCAAACGCTCAGTAAGCTTTAATCGATTTTCAATTTTATGCTCCTATGTATAAAGTTGAATATCTATAGAAGATAACATAGCGTTTTCAATCGTTCCAGTCGAACGCTCAGAAGTCTTCAATTGATTTTCAACTTAATGTTCCAGGATATAAAGTTGAAAATCAATTGGAGACTACCAAACGTTTACGTGGGTATGTATCTTTAAATTTCTTATCTGTTGCAGAGTGTGGTGAGTGTGCGGTGAGTGATGCAGGCGACAGCGGCGGGCGGGCGCCGCCGCAGCGTCGAGGCCGTCAGCGAGGCTAGCTACTGTACGTGTGTACATATTGAACTTATTTATAAAAACGTTAAGAGGAAACAGCAAGGGCTGGAGAATTGAAAAATAGGTATTTGTTAAATCTATTGCTATCGCGCAACCCCAAGCCTTCCCCCGCAGAGCGCGATAGAGACAACAGCAGCTTGGACCGAAAATACCTTATTAAATGGCACAAAATCAACGATTCGTAGTCCCCTGATTACTCCTCCAAAACTTAACCGATTTAACTACTTTTTTCTTTAAAAAATAAAGAAAGGCATTGGCCGTGTTCCTATGTTTTCCTTTTTTTTATATAATTTCGGCAAATTTGTTTTCTGCATATTTGAACACAGCGGAAAATCTGGCCATTTTTTTAGGATTTTGAATGTTCATATCTCTTTTAATAATTAATTTATAGAAAAAAGGAAAACATAGAGACATGCTAATAGTGGTCATAGATTTTTTGTAAAAAAATAATTGCTCTACTGGCATTATCCAGGGAGAAAACAGGGGACTACGTTTGTATGGAAAAACGGCCGTGCTGTTTCCTCTTAAGTACAACATTGAAACTCACAGAAACAATTTTTCTTTAGCGTAGTAAAATCATCAAATGAATCCTCCCACCCAGAGCAGGACAAGAAGGACTGTCAGACTTGTACTGACTTAAATCCACGACAAAAGTCCCGCGACCCCGGCAGGCTTTGGCCCTCTAAGGAACATACACAGAAATACTTGTAGTTCATACAAATATTTGTTTCGTGTAAGAATCGAACCGGCGACACGCAGCGCTGCAAACCAAACACTCTACTTCTGCGCCAACAGTGTAGTCATAATGTTCAAAGTTCTATACGAGATAATTGAGAGGGAATAAATAATTTACAATATTGATATGCAATGATATTATAAGTAAAAAAGGTGCATACCTATGAAACAAGTATGATGCAAGTGACGAATTGTCGTTCGGCGTGGCGGTCTAAGGGGGAGGTTCAGCAGTAGACGTCTTCCGGCTGATGATGATGACCTATGAAACCAGTGGCGTAGCTTGGTAACCAAGGGCCCTGGGGCAAATCAAAAAGTGGGGCCCCACTACTATTTAAACTGGTTAGGTTTTATCATAAAAATGGTCGGATCTACAACCTGACTAAATAACAATTATATTTACAATATTTTCCTAGCTTTAGTTTTCGCAAAAGTATCAATGACTTCGGTTAAATCCAGGCTTGATGCGATTTATTTTAAGTCTTCTCAATGTCTCCTCAAAGCCAAAGAATTCTTTGCTAGGGTAAGTATGATACCGAATAACCTGTGAAGAACCATTTTCCAAAGTGATGCTTCTTTGCGAATTTCATTTTCAAGTTCGTGCTCGATAGTATTAGTATATTTTTTTTCCAAAATTCATACACAGCACATGCTTCCGTATGGCCAATCGAACAACTGTGTTGCTTAAAGCGCGGTGTTATCTCAATATTCCCAAAAATTGGTTTCTTAGAACGTCGAGTATGACGTAATGTAATAAAAATAAGCAACGCGAAAAATACAGTGAACAGAGAAGGGTATAAAGAAGAATTTAAACCGAACAGAATAATAAATAAGAGTTTGATATTCCCAATAAAAATTGGGAAGTTGTAGCACAAAAATAAACTTTGACGTCGAAGATCTCTGTATTTCCAGCGATAACAACAGTTTTTTTTTAAGAATTTAGTAGGTTTTCCATTTTTTAAAACTTTAACCAAACCATTATTTAATTTTATGTCTATATTTTAAATAATCTAAAGAAAAGCAGTAAAATAAATGCCCATTCGCTTCGCAGCTTACGTCACATTTCAACACAAATATAATTTTTTCAATTTTCAATCTTATTGACGCTCCATAGTGGTGACAATAGTTTACGCGGTCATAAGCGATTAAAATCGTAGTCAGTCCGCGCCTTAATTCTTTCTGATAAATGTTTCCAATCTCGAATTCCCATACACCAAACATTATTCCTTTATGAAGCAAATAACCAGCAGGGTTGACAATAGGCCTCGTCTAGCATTTTGGAATAACACAACCTAAAACGATTAACTGGTCCATATTATTTAGAACTTGAAACGTACGTAGTACGATTTTGAAAAACACCTATTGTTCTGGTTGATGTCTGTTGGAAAAGCTCCAGAAGGCTGTTAAGGCCCCATATCAAGAATTTGACGTTTTTCGTTATCACTTAATATTTTGTTCGTGAAGTTTTCCAAGTCATAAGAAGATTTTGTTGTACACATTTTCGAAAAATGTAGAGGTCTGTGGTTCCTCCAAATCCTCCGCTCTTATGTGTGCCATGCAAACATCATTCACGTTCACATGATCGGCAGCGGAGGTTTCTCCAACTGCAGTAATTGTCGAATCTTCTTCAGTAAGTTTCTCAACCAACTCTGCAGTAACCACATTATTTAATGATCACTAGAAATATTTTGTCCAGAAGTACTTGCAGAAGGCTGACTAAAAACCTGTCAATTTCGGGATATTTTTGTTTACTATCTTCTCTTTCTTGGCGTTTTTTTCGTTAAAATGCACCACTGGGTTTCTTCTTTTTGTCCATAATATTAGTTTTCTAATTTATTTATGCAATATTTATATTAGATTGTGCTCGAGTAGATACTCACTGTTCACTAACGGTAACGACGATATAAGTAAAAGGAAGTAGAAACGCAACGTCCAGACAGCCTCTGGACGCCTAATACGCGATCTAACGCACGATAGTAATTTTGTCAAATGACTTTTTTTAGCGTGGTAAAATCATCAAATGAGTCCTCCCACCCCTACTGTCAGACTTGTACTGACTAAAATCCACGATGTCCTTCAATAGCCCTTTATGTTCCGGGGTCTCGGTAATGAGATAAGTCCCGCGAACCCGGCAGGCTTTGGCCCTCTAGAGGCCCCCCCCGTCATTATGCTGACGTTCTTTGAGGTGCGCGTGGAACACAACGCGCCGTCGACCCGGGCATGGTCCATGGTCGGGCAGCGAGTTGCCCTTTACTCGCCGCCCGCATGCCCGCGCCTACGGTGGCCGGAGATCGTCTTGCAACGTCCGTCGCCGTGGGCGTTTGTCAAATGACTTACGTTAAACTTAAAAATTACATATTTCTCTTTCTTTGTTCTTTTCGTAAAAAGGGTGGTCAGACATCTGTGATCATTGTTAAAAATCACAGAGGTGTCAGTTTTTTTTTTAACATCATTTTACCAAGATGTTATGCAAAAAGTTTTACGTATCTTCCGTTATTTTCTCATTGTAACATCTATTGGTCTCATCTGTCTCGTTTTGTTTTAACTACTATTGGTTCTCACAAAAATGGGCGGTACGTAGATGTGGTCAAGCAGTGGTGTAAGCGATTTTGGTTTAAGAACATAAAGAGATTACGTTGCGTATGATTAAAGTCAGGTTGCAACCTGTCATATTTATTTTGAATATGGGAGAAATTTTCAAAAGTTCAGTTTGATCGAGATTTTCTGGTAAGGGTTCGAGGGCCCCCTGAGCTTGAGGGCCCCGGGGCACTGCCCCGCCTAGCCCCTAGGTAGCTACGCCACTGTGTGTAACCTGTATCTATCCTTGTCTAACTAGTGTCGCTTGTTGCAGGCGAGAGGGAGACGTGGGAAGACTGGGGCAGCCGGTCCTCACTCAGTCAAGTTGAAGAGGTATGTACTGTCGCTGCGGTCTGGCGGCGACCGCAGACCGCACACGAGGAACTTCACTTTATGGACTTCACGACCATAGATAGACCTTGAAAATGGATGGAGCTTTCCCTATCCTAACATTTCGTTGATTCGATCACTGTTTCCATTTTTTAGGTTCCTACCCTCTCAATAAACGGCAATATGACACTTATTGACAGGTTTTAACAGTCATACAGAAATTATACCCTCTTAATGGCAGCTACACACCTTACGAAAAATCGTTACTATTGGACGGTACAGTTTAAACTGCACAGTTTCGGTAGTGCCCACACACGTTCAGACACGTACTAGAAAACTGTACCTACACTTATTCATACTGTGCAATGACAAATTCTCTTTGATACTGTGTAACCCGCGACCACATGCGGTTAAACCTAGATGTAGGTAGGTATCCTACTTATCTTCGGTTAGAAAGAACTAGGTTTAGCCGGTTAGAACTAGGTGCAGCCTCGGCACTTGCTGGCACCCTGACTCGGACAATTTAGGTTTCTTCGTGGTTATTTTTTTAACCACTCAGTAGTAGGAGCCCTTCCCACTCAGTAGTAGGAGCCCCCGACAATTGCCACCGACTTCGGAAAGAAAAGTTTTTATTTTTTTGTGTTTGTTTTTGAAGTCGGTTCTTTTTTTAAGTTTTTATTTTACCCTTTTTAGTTCAGATATTTAACAAAAATCTTCGTAAAATCGGCGTCTTTAGAAAGCTATAATCCAAGTGAGCAACAAAAACAGATCTATGCGGGCAACGTCACGAGATATCCATGAGTGTTATATACTAAAACCTTCCCTAGAATGTAACAAATACTTTTGTGAAAACGGCATCAAAATCGGTTCAGCCAAACGCGAGATAATCGCGACCAAACATACAATCGACTTTGAAAATTTGCAATCCAAGTAGGCAAAAAACTCCCTATCTCAAAAACTACTGAACCGATTTTGATGAAACTTGCAGTGTACCCTAAGTTGGATAATACCTTGTACAACAAAAAAAGAATTACTTAAATCGGACTTGTAGTTCCGAAGATATGCGAACACAAATATAAAAACATACATACACTTTTGTTTGGCACATTTGTTCAGACGCTGATATAGACCAACATGTACACAAAACTGGGCAGTTCTGAAGATATAAACATACATACGGGTCTAATTGATAACCTCCTTTTTTTTGGAGTCGGTTAAAAAAGGAGGTAGGTATTGACCGCAAAATCGCTACCTATCTCTTTCTAGAAGTGGTCAAATTTGACGTTGCGTTTCTGAATTCACTCTGAAGCGGCATTGTCGTGTACTGTTTGAATTGAACCTCACTACCATACTCCTCGGAACTTTGTTTCTTAAAATCATCATCATCAGCTGGAAGACGTCCACTGCTGAACATAGCCCCCCCCTTAGACCGCCACGCCGAACGACAATCCGTCACTTGCATCCATCGGTTGCCCTGTGACCCTCACGATGTCGTCGGTCCACCTAGTGGTCGCCTGCCTACGCTGCGTCTTCTGGTCTGTGGTCGCCATGAGAGAACTTTTCTTCCCCATCCGTTGTCAGTTCTACGAGCGATGTGGCCTGCCCATTGCTTAAAATGTATCCTACTTATTAAAGCTTGATAAAATACTGACTACTTGAGGGGCTCCTTGCTCTCAACAGAATTTGCTACGGGCCCCGTGCACTCTTATCCGGCCCTGTAACCAATAAAATAAGTACGTTCATCAAAAAAGTAACATAACAAATGTGATATTCGTTGAAGCACAAAGTAATTTCCGTATCTCGTGACAAGAGAACAACGCAAGATAAAAATGGGGGTGACCCAAATAAGGACGACATTAGACAAATTGTCAGGGCTGCAAAAAGTTCGCCAGTTGTACCGCGACATACGGGACGTGACCTCCCGGCAGCAGGGGCGGATTTGCAGCCCTAGCCGCTCTAGGCCCCACACAATGTGCCGCCCCTTTCTCAGCTAATAGACCGCGAGCCTTCTTTTTTTATCATGGTTAAATTATCAAATAAGTCCTCCCACCCAGGGCAGGGCAAGAGGGACTGTCAGACTTGTACTGACTAAAATCCACGGTGTCACAATGATATTATAAATAAAAAGAGGTAGATATCGCACTAGCACGCACAAATTGTTGAGAACAAAGTAAGCCAATTGTTGCACCTTGATTTAGTCGGGTTATAGCAGCCAGCGAAGCAAGGTGAGTCCGCGTCGTAACAAAAATGCCAAGTTGTGTAATAAGGAAGTAAAAAACTATGGTGCCAAGAAAAACAAGTATTTTGGAGTTTCATACCATATGTAGGTATACTAAAAATATATCATATTTGTATTTTTTTCACGATTTATTTCTCTTTATCAAATAAATGTCGAATTATTGACGTGGTGGTTAGAAAAGGATAGAGAATAGGATGGCAATCTGCAGCGTGACAGCAAAAGCAACACACAAAAACTAGCTATTTCTTTCTATCTTATACGTTCCGTATTATCTATCGCTGTCGTAGTTTTGTATCCATTCAAGTAAGTACTTATAATAACAACGCAACGATATCTGAACGCCATTTAGTATGGACATGGCGTATCTTTCTTTATAATATCATTGCGGTGTCACGGTAATTCGTTAGTCCCGCGACCTTAAGATACTTATGATGCTTCGCATTTGAGTTATTTCCTTTGTATATTGTTACCATCAGTGATTATTTGACCGCTCCTAATATCTGGCCGCCCTAGGCCCGGGTCTACTGGGCCTTAGGGCAAATCCGCCACTGGCCGGCATCGGCAGGCAGCGTGATTGATGACGAGAATGATGGAGACGTTTCATGTGTATTACCACCGCTGGGACATAGCACATAGGCCTCCTCACTGTGGGAGGGAGTGGGCTGTATGTAAGTTTAACCCACCATGTGGCCCCACTAAACTTTGATGAATTTATCACGATAAAAAATATATGGGCCCCATTGCGTACCATAGTAAGCATTTATTCCGCACGGAAGCACCAAGTAAGTTCGGTTTACATTACAAACTGTCTTTTTCAATAGAATTTGTCATTTTGAAATTATATTCGTTTAATTGAATAGTATCACAATGTGTTATACACCATGAGAAATCTTATGAATCGCTCTGTCTTTTTGTGAAAACCACATGAAAATCCGTGCTGCAATTTTTGAGTATATGGCGAACAGACAAACAGACGTGGTCGGGGACTACAGTTTGATATTAAAGCTACAGAACAGCACAGTAGCTGGTAGATTCACAACCGGAAACAGTTTAATTCTGGAGATCAGTGATGCATCGCGTCTGCGGCGACTGTGGCACTTCATAAAAATATCACTCCAACCAGAGCAGAGAAGCTCAAACTTTATAGTTGTTCACTTCTTTGATCGCTAGACATTGTGTGCACTTATTGAGCTTCACTCGAACTGTTTTTTAACCGACTTCCAAAAGGAGGAGGTTCTCAATTCGGATGTTTATATTTTTTTTTATGTTTGTTCGGGCATAACTCCGTCGTTTACCAACCGATTTGAAAAATTCTTTTTTTGTCGGAAAGGGTATACTTCCCGAATAGTCCCATTAAAATTTTATCGAAATCGGACCAGCACTTTTTGAAAAATCAACAAAAAACAAAAAAGTTTTCAACATTGTCTACACCGATTACTCCGAGGTTTCTGGTCCGATTTCGATGATTCTTTTTTGTTCGATACAGTATATCTGCCATTTGGTCTCATAAAATTTTCATTTAGTTTGGTGCAGTAGTTTTTATTTTTAGCTCATTTTGTAATTCTAGATCTTTATCTAACAAACAACAGATTTATTCTTCTGTAGACCATACAAAATCCGTACAAGTTATAAATGCGAAATTTTGGAAAGATGGATATTTGCAAAGATATAAAATATATACGAGGATGTTTATTACCTAATTACCTATTCAATCATGATGAGATCTCTTGATGTTTGGCTCAGGAGATAAGTTATTGTCTGTAATAACACATAGGATTAGCCGTTCATTCGCCGGTATTACGGTCCCAAGGGAAAATACTCGCTTATACGTGGATAAAGCCACTCAACTGATTTAATGAAATTTTGTGATGTGTATGATTGGTTCCTGTTTGAGCGCATCAAGATCCATAATATCGGAGCAAGCGTGTTTATGATGTTTGTGCCCCCGGAAGCTGGGGCCCGGGGCACGTGCCCTCCCTAAATCCGGCCCTGGTAACCACAAGTCAAAAAATCTCCCGTTTTTCTAGCTACTCCCTGCTACTATCTATTCCCTGTGTTAGTCTCCACTTCAAGCTGAGGACTCCTTTCTCGATTGGGCACCGCTGTCCGCCTCAATAAAAATGTGTGTCGCGTGCACATGTCCTCTTCCGCATAACGGTCCGAGCAGACTCTACTAATTAGCAGGACTGACGACTGAGCTCGACAGAATTACTTATTACTACCGCCCGCTTTTTATACGAACTCGAAATATAGTCCGTGCCTTTTATCACCTTAAAAAACCGGCCAAGTGCGAGTTGGACTCGCCCATGAAGGGTTCCGTAGCAGCAAGCATAGATTAGAGATATAATTATATTGAGATTAGTAAGTAATATACACAAACAATAAAAATAACTTTGTTTTTCATAGTATTTGTATGAATGGCAAAGTTATATTTGCGGTTTTTGAAAATGTACTATATCTCAAAAACTGCTAACTGTATCTCATCCAAACCAATTTTCGTTGGTAGTTTTGGTTGAGGTCTACATTATATATTTTTTTTAGTTTTATCATTCTCTTATTTTAGAAGTTACGGGGGGGGGGGACACACTTTTTACCACTTTGGAAGTGTCTCTCGCGCAAACTGTTCAGTTTAGAAAAAAATGATGTTAGTAACCTCAATATCATTTTTAAAGACCTATTCATAGATACCCCACACGTATGGGTTTGGTGAAAATTTTTTTTTTGAGTTTTAATTCTAAGTATGGGGGGCACCCCCAAAATTTGTTTTGTTTTGATTTTTGTGTAAAAATCCTAATGCGGTTCACATAATACATCTTTCTACCAAGTTTCAACAGGATAGCTCTTATACTTTCGACAAAAAGTGGCTGTGACATACACGGACAGACAGACAGACAGACATGACGAATCTATAAGGGTTCCGTTTTTGCCATTTGGCTACGGAACCCTAAAAAGGGCCTGCTCATAAGGTACCTAGTTCATACCGAGCGGCTTCTTCCACGTCGATAAGTACATTCCCTAAAGCCACACAATAACTTGACCTATTTATAAAAGTATTTCTTTAATTCGTGCGCCAGTGCAGTTGCAAGACGGAAGTCATTCTTCACCGCCATTAGCGGACGCGCGCTATTTGTGGCCGAACGTGGCGCTTCCTTTGCTACCAGAGTACCAGAGACACTGGCACGGTTCGTGGGGGAAGGGAGGGTGGCACAGGCCAATTAATGAACGACAAATTAATGGTTTATTTTTGAACGAAGATTTTTTAAGTCTCCCCGCTGTTAATACCGCGCTACGCTGTGTAGGGTTGTCAAATTAAATCTGTAGACAAATGACGATCTTACCGTGCGCGGTCAAAATTGGAACGTCATTATTTCAAAACAATTTCTAAATGTTTAGATAAAGCATAGCATGACAAGGTCAAAAAAGATATTCGTATGTTCGCCTCATAACCCGAATACTTCAGATGTGAGTACTACAGCTCAGCTACACTTCTACCTTAACCCCTGTGGGATACAAGCGTGGTATAGTTGGCGGATACCTCGTGTGTCCAGCCGGCGACTGCTCATAATAATTTCACGCGAACTCACGGCACAAGCTAAGGTCGGTCCACACTAGAGAGCCGAGCTCGAGCTGAGCACAAGCCGAGCGTCTCTACTCGTGGTGTCAAGTGTGGACGTACAGTCACGAAGTCACAAACAATGGGGAAGGCCAATCAAAGAAAATGTAGATGGCGTGACCATAGGTAAGTCCTAATCCGACCAATGAGGTAGTACTATTTTGAAGTACCTATAAGATTTGAACCAATGACAATGCTTGGAACTAGCTATAATAGCGCCATTCGTTTCCCAGTTGCCATCCCCATTACATGTATACACTCAGCAGAATTCAAAACCGATTTTCTCCTATCATATTGATTAATATTTTGCGTTTTCATGAACCTTCTAATTTAAAAGTCATGCTTTTACGAAATAGGTCTTATTTTAGAGCAGAAATCAGTATTTCACGAAAAAATCTTATTGAATGTAAACGTTTTATTGCTCGAGACTGTACAATGAACTTACAACAATTACTCTGCTCGAACGCTTTGCAAATCCCTTCTGTGTCTGTCAAAGATCTGACAATAGACAAGCACGAATGCTCAAAGCAACGACCTATGGTCATTGGCTCAAAGTGTGCTCGTTCGAAACTTGTAAGTCGGTCCTCACTCACTACATGAGTTTGTGCTCGGCTCATGTTCCGCTCGACTCGCCTAGTCCCACCTTTATAGTCTCGTCTGTCTCGCTGATGTAATAGCACAGCACTCCACAACAGATGTAATATTCAACGGTACTACTACAACTACAGTTGAAGTGCTCTATAATATTTAGTAACGACCCACCCCTTCACTTTACGATTTGACAAAATATCAAGAATCGTACCCATTGTAATTCTTTTTTTTTCTTAAATAATGTAGCGTTATTAATTTCTCCTGTATCGTGGGTTCGTTAGCAAACATAATAAAAACTCATACACAAACACCCAGAGACCCAGAACAACTACTTATAGATCATACAAATATTTGTTCCCTGCGGGAATCCAACCCGCGACACGTAGCGCAGCAGTCGGTCACTCAACCACTGCGCCAACTTTGCCACCTCTCTCCTGTGGTACGTTCTGTAGTACGTAGTTAAGGTAAGCTTACGTCGCCGTCGTGACAAGTGACTGTCCCTCAATCGGCCTGAATGTGAACGAGCAACTGTGGGTGAAAGTAAGCGTCTATTAGTTAATAAGAGAAAACTAATTAATGTTATGTATCTGTTATGGGCGAAGTGAATCGGGCATTACTCATAATGTCCGGGCAATATGAATAATTATTTTTAAACGCATTAACGCATTTGAGGAAAAAAAAAAATCTGCTGCAAGTGGGATTCGAACTCAATATAAATATCATCTTTAATATGAATAATGCCCAATAAGAGCGGGCAATGTGATTATAACCAATCAATTTATCACATTGCCCGGGCATTATGAATAATGCCCACCCTATCTTGGGCAAAATAATAAAATAGGAGAACTCGACGGAGCCTACTTCTGGGTGGTTTAAAAAAGATAACCCCGAAGGAGGTGGCGGGGTCTGTGTTCGCTCGTTTCGCTCGCTCACTACGACCCCGCCACCTCCTTCTAACCTAACCTATCCGAGTCGGGGTGCCCTGCGTCAGGCACCCTGTGCCTGGCTTTATGCTGAACTGAGCCTATTTGGCACAGCCGTGAGGCACACGGTACCTACTTTTTGTGATTTTGTTTTTATTTCTATTGTATTCTTGTGTCAAAACTGTGTGCCAAATGCGTGCCAAATAAACTTATTTTCTTTCTTTCTTTCTTTCTTTCCCTAAAATTCCGAAATGTTAATAACTTCCTTAGTACATTTATTAATTCGTTGACATGACAATGTTACGGTCCAATTTATCACATTGCACGGCTACAAGTAGGGAATTATTCATACTGCCCGGTCCAAGTGATAAATTCAAGCTATCTCAAACACTGACTTATTACATTGCCCGATCATCATGTAGCCATTCATAATGCCGGGGCAATGTAAAAAATAGGTGAGTTTAGATTGTAATTAATCACTTGGCCTGATATGGCTGGGTATTATACATACTGCCCGGGCATTATGAATACTGCCCGCATTAATCACTTGGCCCATAACATATATCCATCTTAATATTTATGCCAATGAAAGTGAATTTCCGCTTAGTACTTTCACAGAAGACTTAACTAGGTACGTACTTTGACGAATATGACGAACCAGGGTCGTACTAGGGCAGTAGGACCCGGGCGGCTTGGGCTTACTACAAGCCCGGGTTATCACCGCCTTTCAATATTAATTTTAAAGATGGCTTAATCCCGGGTTGACGGGCGGCTTGCCAAACGCCTGCCAGGTTCGAGGAACTGTCCAAACTGGTAATTACGGTTACGATTTCAAACGTAAAGGGCTATTGAAAGAACACTGTGGACTTCAGTCAGTACGTTTCTAACAGTCCCTCCATCCTGTGGCAGATTTGCAGTCCTAGCCGCTCTAGGCCCCACACCATGTGCCGCCCCTTTCGTAGCAACTATCGTATAGACTAAATACATAATTAATGAATTTACTTTATTACCCACTTTAAATTGATTCCGAAAAACCTTCTCCAAAATGTAAAAAACACTTTTCTGAAAACCGCATCAAAATCGGTTCAGCCAAACGCGAGATAATTCGCGGACAAATATACATGGCAAACATACATAGTTACATACAGGTCTGACAAACTATTTTTTTTTTTTAAGTCGGTTAAAAGTGGTTAGCATTAACTGAAAGCTACTAGTTTAAAATACGAAATTATTTATACTTTAATACGCAATAGTGATTTAGAAAAATAAGGTACGCGAGCGTTTAATATATTAAGATACTTCGCATTTGAGTTTTTATCAGTGATTTTTTGACACGATTTGCCGCCCCTAATATCTGGCCGTCCTAGGCCCTGGCCTACTGAGCCTTAGGGCAAATCCGCCACTGCTTCCGCCCAGGGCGAGAAGACTCATAATTGATGATTTTTCCACTTAAAAAAATATATGCCTGTCCCGATTCCGGCAAAGTTAAAAAAAAAACATATCTACTAGAAAAATACAACGTACTGCACATAACATCGTAAAATAAACAACACAATAATTATGTCCGTCTCTCCTCGGTGCGAACGCTATCTATTTATTTAAATAATTCAGAGCACGTGGCTCGTCTGTGGCAGCCAGAGCTGTGCATAACATGCTCTCGCCTTGCTTTGTAGACAAGCTTCACAAATGTTAAAGTCCGCGGTAATCTGCCTATAACAGTCCCGCTATTATTTAAGACTACTAACTACCTATGTCACAAATGTTGGTTCTACAAAGTAATGGAGGTATCCGACGATGTACAATTACAGTAGTTCTGTGGGACTATTGCGTGTCTCGGTGTCTGTCTGGTGACCATCAAATAGCTGTCAAAAGGTAAATTTCGTATTGGCTTTTGCATTTGCAATGAAACTGATAAATGTAAATGTTCCCTAAAATCAACTATTCTAACGCTCTTGAGGCACTCCACTCCTCAACTTAGCCTCATAACAGGTGTCAAGCCATCCAAGTTCAATAGACAACTGCTGGTCTCTGCTGATCACCGTGCTTGGTGAACGGTTTTTGCTAACAAAAATATTGTGTTACTTTATTCAACAAATGCCTGTTATTGTAAATAACTTCTCTGTACGATACGCTTATTTTCTGAACCATAATTGGTCGCATGACAAAATAAAATAAATTGCAATATTTTTATTTCTAAAAAGGTTCTTTTCGAATGAGCTTTTATTTTCCGGAAATAGTTACGAAACAAGATCGAGATTGTAACTCGTAGTACCGCCGCAAAACCAATGACATTCATTATAATGTTGCCAACCGCATGACTTTTGCCTTGTTTTCGGGGAAAAGGTATTTCATGAGCTCGTTTCTTGTTGCTTTTTCTTGGTTTATTACTCAAACTAAATTAAGGTTCAAAAACTTAGTAACCACACAATTAATTTACAATTTTACGACTATTACGAACAGTAGGTAGTTTTTGCGTGTTAAATAAATCTTTTTATAAGCCTGTTTCGAATGGCTTTTAAAAGAGATTTCTTTATTATGGAAAATATTCGTCAAATATTACAACTCAATACATTTATTAAGGAACTAGCTTCCGCCCGCGACTCCGTCCGCGCGGATGTCGTTCTTCGCGTGGATGGTTTATTTCTCCATTTTGAGTAACTCTGACAATGACATCTTATAAATATCTATTGGACCCAAATACGGCTAAGCCTATAATAATTAAGGAAATCTATTGAGCTACTGCTGTTGAGCTCGCGTTCTGTAGTAAGTATTTTTTTTCATAGTAATTCCGACCTTGTATTTACAAATAACTGATCGGAACAGTAATCAAAAAGGTCGCGCTGAAAAGCACGGTTTGAGGCAGGGGTTTTTGGTCCTCTAAACCAAAAATAACAGAATTGAATTACTGTTTAACTTTATGATAAAACTTAGTAGCCGAGTCTTGTGTTTGTGTAGCTATTCCTATGAAGACGTAGCCCGAGCCCGTAAGAAAGTCGCGGTAGTCGTTAACTCTCGGAGAATCTTAACACCGCGATTCAGAAATGCGCGTCATAGGCACAACGCCATCTAGTGGTGAGTGGTGGAACCTTTTTAGAAATCAATGGAGGCAGGCGTGGCGTAATGTTCTACTTGATAATAGGTGTCGCCAGTGGTTCCATAATAAGGTTTGTTACAGATTTTTTTTTCTACGTATTTTTCCAGGATAAATAAAAAGTATCCCATTTTATGCCCAGGATAATAAGGTATAATTATACCAAGTTTCATCGAAATCGAACCGTTAGTTTTCACGTGATGCCTGCATATACAGACAGACAGACAGACAAAAATTTTTTTAATCACATATTTGGGTTTGGTATCGATCCAGCAACACCCCCCGCTATTTATTTTTTCAATATTTTCAATGTACAGAATTGACCCTTCTACAGATTTATTATATGTATAGATTAAACACAATCTCTTGCTAAAAGTTAAAAGTGGTCTCACACAGAGCTCAACTACTGATTAGTTATCACAAGTCAAACAATACAAAGTGTGGTAAATTATATTCACGCGCTGGCAACTCAAGTTTAAATGCGCCATTCCGCGACGTTCGACGTCACAACGCACTCGGCGCCCGTTGCGCGCTACCTCCGCGCTCGCCGCTCGCGCTTTACGTCATCAAAATAAACTCAAACACAGCGTTTTCAACAAAAATACGCAATAAAATAAATAATTTACTAAAGTTAATTACACAAATAAAGCACAGTGATTGTTCCTAGTGCACGGTGGAGTGATACAAACCAGTTTGTGTGTGTTTCGCAATAGGAAAAAGTGTTTCATTACGATTTTGTGGTGTTATTGTGAAGTTGTGAGCTGTTTCAAGTGTGTGTAGCGGTTGCCCACGCTGCCCACGTTGTCCAGCGGTGGGGAGTGGGCCGGCGCGCCGGTGGGCGACAAGTAAAGTAAATAGTCCGAGTAAAGTTGTGTGCATCGGATGACCTACATCTAAGTGACGGTAATGCAACGTGACGTCAGCGGCTTTCGGCGTTCCATTTTTGAATTATTGGATGCTTTTTGGCGCGATTTTTTTTTCTCTGTTAGGTTTGGCGATGAGGTTTTATAGGAATTAACAGGCCCATAAAAGCTTTCAATTTATTTATTATCAGACAAAAAAAAAGTTTAGTTGCAGAATTATTTTTCAGGTTTACTGTTGGAGTCCAATATACCTTTCTTGACAATCAAAATATCTACTTTAAATATTAAAATTGATTTTAATATTAAATTAAGTAATTAAAATCTGTGGTGTTTACCTAGGGCAAACATTTCCCTCAACGTTTTAACAAAAGAACTGTTTAAGTAGGTGTAAAAAATGATCATAACAAGTCAGTGAGGCCATGCAAATATTTAATTAAGTTAATTCTTATCAAACAAAAAAAAAGAACTAGTGCTGATACTCACCAACGGTGAGGTCACTCTTAGGTAAATTAAAACTCAAGTCAAGCATCTAATTCACATTTTATACCTACACAGTGAATTAACAAAATATAAATTACTAGTGAAGCTACAGTTTCGGTCACAAGACATACCTACCTACCATCTTCATATTTTGTAAAATACTTTTTTAAACATGCATTAATGCCTGCGTTGCAACACTAGTTGTCCATTCCAAAGTAAAGATCCCTATGGAGAAGAACGGACAAGAAACTTCATGGACACTTTTAATTTTTTTATCAAACAAAAACCTTGACTACCTAAGCTAGTTCTCAACAATGATGAGGTCACACAAGTTAGTAAATTAAATCTTATCAAACATAAAAAACCAAAGTAAGCAAATATTCGATGAGGTCACATAAATTGATATAAAACTGGCTGCAGTGTCACCGCTCACCTCCAGTGTGCTCCAGTGTGCCGTATTTAAAGATTAACTCTTCACAATCCATTGCTGTCTGTACTTATGTGCGGTAATCCAATCACGTTGTTTAGCTTGGTGTGTAGTCGCAAGCAACCCACATATATCATTAAAAAAAATCGTATATTTTTCTATATATCTATATATCCCTACTAAGGTAGCTTGATTACCACCAAGACCGAGAAGAGAATATTTTTATCATATTATTATTAGCTCACCTTTTAAACCTTCCCTGGACTTCCAAAAATAATTCAAAACTAAAATTAGCTTAATCAGTCCAGCCGTTCTCGAGTTTCAACAAGGCTAACAAATAGCAATTGATTTTAATATTGTATAAGATGAATTCCATATAAACATGCTTCAAGTTAAACAAAACCTACAAGGGATGGTAAATATTGGCCTGATACGATACCTGGAAATTTTAGGAAGAGGCACTAATAAATACTTTGAGGCATTTGCCTAGCGGTGGATAACAATGTAGGCATCATAATAAGTAAAATTACAAACAATAAAAGGCGAAAATTACTTGTAGACGTTGTAAAGTATTACATTATGTGTGTGTGCACTAGCTAGGTATGCTAGCTACGACCATGTCCAATAATCTCAGTATTAGGTATCAAGTGATATTGAATCCTTATGCCACAACAGATTTAAAATGTCCGTCACATTGAACAGAGTTTATATATAATGTAAGGTGTACTGTTTTGTGTGTAATGTAGTTCTAAATTGAAAAAATATGCAATTTTTTTTTTTTATTAAACCATAAGTATTTTTGGAAATTCTATCCATTAAGTAAATGAAGAAAGTTGTATGGAAGTTTGTCATTGCTAATAATAAGTAATCATTGCGGGTCCATGTGGCTTGTAAATAATATTTCTCTTCAATTTTACCTGTAATGACTGACGAAGTCGAAACATGGACATTCACCATGGGCCTGGGCAACATATTCAATTTTGCTCAGCGTGCAATGGAGAGAGCAATGCTTGGGTTTTCTCTGGTGGACAAAATTCGGAACAAAGTCATTCGCCAGAGAACCAAAATAACCGACACGAATCAGCATGCTGAAGTGGAAGTGGCCGCCCCATGTCTGCACACGGACAGACGTGGATGAAGCAGAGATGTGCTAGAGTGGAGACTGCGAATGAGCAACCGCAGTGTAGGACGCCCTGCGACAAGAGGGATCGATAATTTGATGAATGTGGCTGGCAGCGGATGGATGCGGATGGTCCAGGACCGGGAAGGTTGACGCTCTTTAGGGAGCCTTACGTTCAGCAGTAGACGGCAACTGGCTGACAATACTCTGCATTAATATAATCATACAACGTGAAATAGGACGGTAACAGGACAAGACAGTGGTAATAAATTAAACAACAGATTGCTTCAACAATTCCAAATACGTCTGAGTAATCTGGGTTGGAGACATTAGACACACAAATTAACTTGCAAGCCCCCATTGAACCGGTACTCCTTAATTGTAATCCTATTGTTTGACAAAAGCATTGTGCTCCCAATATGTGGGCTGCAATATTTGAAGAGCCGACAATGTATTATTCAATTCTATAAACATGCCATTGACCATCAAAGTATGAACCTGACTCATACTTCACAGAGTGAAAGACCCACGTCGGTCTTTTGTGGTCTTGACTGCGAAGTGGTGAACTGGGTTTGATCCAAACATCATCATAGTATTCTTTCTCATGTTGGAGAAGGCTTTCAGTCGAAAAAAATATAGAATACGCAGATTCAGTAGTTTACAGGGTAATACGAATACGATACCCTTTAGCATATAACAACTGCGAAAGATCTACAATTGACCGGTCGTTATCAACGGCTTTACTTGCATTCCGAGGAAACTTGCTATAATATATGGAGCATTCATCCACAGACTAACTTCAGCAAGCGCGGCTTATCTTTCAAAGTCAACCTATGCGGCTGTTATTATTTAGCCACGAGCTTGATCCAACCTAGTAAACTAATTTGTGTGCTTCTTTTTCTTCGGGTCGACGCGACAGTGATCAATTTCCTGTTACTTACATAACAATTTTTTTGATACATGCATCAGTTGAGGAACAAACTTCCGACCTTTCACTTGCCAGTCGACTCTGCTTGATCCACCACGTGATTGAGAAGAGAAATCACAAAGAATACTGAAAAGCACAACATCTGGCAGAGGCGACATTCGAAAGAATTCCAATAACTTAACCGCTTAATTAGTGATCGTAACAAAATTGGTGATCTAAAATTCTTTGAAATCCAATCAGAAGTTGAAAATGAAGCAACTATAGTGTCGTCAAGATAAAATTCCAAAATTTTCGCTCAAGTTTCT
Source organism: Agrotis exclamationis (assembly GCA_950005045.1). NCBI lineage: Eukaryota > Metazoa > Arthropoda > Insecta > Lepidoptera > Noctuidae > Agrotis > Agrotis exclamationis. The sequence continues at coordinate 313,157 of OX465445.1, forward strand.
CACAGAATTCACCGATGGCGCAGTTTCAGAGCGATACAGGAGTGATCTCTACATGGAGTAACGTGTTTATACACGAAGTGTTTTCCTCATGCACTTATAACACTTTTTCCTACTAAACGAATGCTTCACCATAGAACAAGCACAAACCCAGCAGCTGTATCAAATGAAACACTCCACTGAATATGTAGTGATGTCATAAGAGCTAAACTTGGCGACTGTTAGGTAATCTGTGATCTATGAAGTCTACTTCCTTTCAAAGGATTACATTGTGCGCTCCGAAAGTTACAGACGTCTGCTATGAATTAACTGCACGTTTGGAATTCTTGGAAGTTGACGTGTTTCGTCTGAAGCTTTTGATTCGCGGTTTCCGTAAGTAGTTATTCATATTGTTGCTACGACTCGCTATTTCCTCCTGATCCTTATTTTTTTATCAATCCTATAATATTTTCTCACTCCTGGGCGAAGCGACTGACTCTCTCGATGGTGTGCCTCTTCCAACCATTTCACTAGGAAGTCATCTAAGTCGTCCCGCGTTCTCCTCTCGGTCTCAAGCTTTCTCATGGCTCCTTTCTTACGATAGTCTTGCCCACAGCTGTATCGGCTTCTGGCAAACATGAAGAGTATTTTGAAAAACATCGTGAGAGAGCTCAGTTAAATGTAAGAGAGATCGGCCAAAACTGGGTTGGACCAATGTTGCAACGTAAATCAATGTTTGTTCCTTCTCTGCCTGTCGTTCCTTAAGAAGTCCTTTACCATTCTGTAAGACAATACAAAACTGCCTCTCTGTACTATCACCCCACCTCAGGTTAAAACAAAAATCTATTATTTTAGGATCCCGACAAACTTTACCAGAATAAATAGTTCAGTAGACAGAACAATATAATGCGGTCCTCGCAAAACAAACCACCTTTCATGCATGTTTAACTGCGGCGCTCAACTACTGCGTAGTACGCACCTGACCTTTAGGAAGGACATCGCCAATTAGGTCGACTATCTAGTGTTGCCAGGTCCCGTGTTCAATTTCGGGACGGTAGGAGGTAATCGGGATTTTGGTTTTCATATCGAAAGCGGGAGTCCCCATAAGATCATTGTACGTCCTTTTAAGACGGCATGTCTTAGCGTTACCACTCATGTTGCAAATGCTACAAAACAATTCCCTATTAGTTAATAACTTTTATGATGTCCATTTAGTCCGAGTAACCTGAGAAAATATGGAAGCAAACACATTTTTGGAAGCTTACTGATCTGCTTTTCTTGTCAAAATTATATTAGACTAAGGATTTTAGTGAAAAATGGGGACATTCAGTGTCGGGGTCAAAGGTGAATCGGGACGTGTACTAAACCCCTGAAAATCGGTAAGGTCCGCGCAAATCGGGTCACCGGCAACACTATGTCCTCCTAGAATCTCCCCTCCCCCGGTGTCCCCGGGGCGCTCCCACCCCCCGCGCTCCCACCCCCCGCGCCACTGGCGCTAAAAATAATATTAGCTATCCTTTCATCTGGACTATTTTATCTTATCATATTTCATCACCGAGCGCTTCTCGGCAGTTCTCGGTTAAGAAATGGCACCTGTTGGTAAGGAGATTTAAAGGAGCTTGAGATATAATGTATTAAAGGAAGGTAGGCGGTAATAACAATAAACTGAGGTCGCAAACAGACGGCCGTTTGGAAAGCTTAACAACATGCTTTTTAGAAGGCTAGATTCAGCCTTTTTTATTTACGAGGTAAAATCATCCAATGAGTCCGGGACTGTCAGACTCGTACTGACTAAAATCCACGATGGTAGCTCTTTACGTTCTGGGGTCACGGTTTTCGATAAGACAATCCCGCGACGCCGGCAGGCTATGCGGACTTACTTTGGTCTGTGTTCCACAATTATGTTGACAATGTTCAGAAGTTATAGAACTCTCATAAATCATCTTAAAGACGGCTATAACAAAGATCTGCTATCAAAGCATAAAGGCTGATTTACATTGAGCCAGCAGCTGGATTCAGCGTCCCTGAATTGATAAACAGAAACGTGCTCTATTCCGATCCAGCGGTATGTGTGGATACAGGACGCTGTACAGAATTGAAAAATGATTACATTTTTCCAGTGCCAATCCAACGCTCAGATTCAGTGATACTGGATCCAACTTCTGGTCTTCTGGATCAATTTAAATCAGCCTTAATGCATTGCTATTTTTAAATCTAGTATCACTGGATCCAACAGCTGAATCATCAATGTAAATCAACTTTAATTGAGTATCTCACCCCGGCTGTAGTCAGTGTACTGTGTAGTGCAGTGCAGGCATGTTGGCGAGTGCTCCGTGCGACGATGTAATCCATACCTCGACCTTGACCTGAGCGGCGCATTGTCACAGTGTCGCATGCGGGTCTATTTCAACCTGATACAAGTTATCGTAAGTTGAGAACGGGGATTATCATCGAGTATCGGTAAATATAAAAAAGGGTAAAATAACCTACAAAATAACTTTTCTTTCAGAAGTCGGTGCCTTTATTTTTTTTCATTTCATTGTTTTTTTTGCCACCGACTTCTGAAAGAAAAGTTATTTTGTAGGTTATTTTACCCTTTTTTGTGGTTGTTTTTGAAGGCGGTTACATTTTTTTTGAAAAAGTTTTTTTATTTTACTCTTTTTAGTTTAAATATTCAACTCAAATTCTTGTCAAATAAATCATTCTCTTACATGTATGTGCACTAAAATTTTGTAATCCGTAGCACCGGTAACAACATCGCTCAAGTGCACAATATGCTAATAAAATTCTCTATCTCAAAAACTACTGAACCGATTTTGATGAAACTTGCAGTATTCCGTAAGTTAAACAATACTTAGTACAACAAAAAAAGAATTAAATCGGACTTGTAGTTCCAGAGATATGCGAACACAAACTAAATCAGTCGATGCCTACTCCAAGCCGTTGAGGAGTTGTACCTTCCATCATCAGCTCATCTACCTGAGATGATGATTATCAGATGCAAATACTTGAACAGATTTAGAAAATATATGAAAATGGTACTATGTGCCTATAAAATTTGAAGGTTGCCCTCGATTTCCCTGGGATTCCATCATCAGATCCTGACCTGATGATCATGGGACCAATTGGAAAGTATACCCTTTCAAACAAAAGAAAAATTTTCCAAATCGGTCCAGGCGTCTTCGAGAAATCGGGGAACATACATAAAAAAAAAAAAAAAGATTCCGACGAATTGAGAACCTCCTCCTTTTTTTGAAGTCGGTTAAAAATGGAATATTTACCTTTAATATTTGTTTTGAGTTTCCGATATTTCGACACTGTTGCAAATGCGATGATCACGGATGGTAATCAGTGATTTTAGTAAGTAGTAGTGTTAGTGACCATGTTAAATTATTTGTTATTGCGAAATGGATGGATAGGTGATAGATACTTTATCTCTTAAAAAAGCTGGAAACATTTTGGATAAAAAAACATGGAACGGGATACTTTACAAATTCCACGCTGGCGAATCATAAGCTAGTAACCTATATAGATGATAGTCTTATAGAGCTTTTTTTCCCTTCGATCGCTAGATTTTAATATCTGCTCTGAAATTGCATAAGTAGCGTTCAAGAAACCGTAGCAAATGCTGAACATAATTCCAAGAATATCTTGATAAATAAAGTTTGAAAGAGCGACAAATATAGGTCAATGCGTATCGATTATTTACTGAACACGTACTTCGTGGAAACTGAATACTTGTAACATATTATAATCATAGCTCCGTGATTTATTACAGAGTTTTTGTGTATATTTTCATGGAGGAGCTCGTGGCTAAATAACTACAGCCGTACAGGCCGATCTTCCGGCTTAAGCCGCGCTTGTCAAGGTTGGTCTGAGGATGGGTGACCATCTGTCATAGCGAGTTTCCTCCATGCCTCGGAAAGCACGTAAACCCGTTGGTCCCCGCTGTCATTTGTAGATCTTTGACAATCGTTACTATTGGTCAGAAACCCTAAGTCTGACAACATGTTTTACCATTGGATAACGTATTACCCAGTTACTGTGTTATGGAGGTCTGATAGTCAGTTGCTCCATGTAAATTATTGAAATTCAGCTGCATCTGGTTCGACTGGACGCAGACCACAATATAGTTGGGAAAAGGTTCTACAGGCAAATGATGATGTTACATTTATCTTCATGAATTATAACGAAAGTGGATCTGAATTGGTCTAATCAATGAAGCGCGTCCTATTTGATTTGACCAATGAGCGCAAGTGTTTAAAAAGCGCGCATGGCGTAACAATATGGCGTCAATAAAACTTCCTCGTTATATTTGTCGCATAGTACAGTTACATCGTCTTCCGGATGTGGGAGTAACAATTATAAGTGACGCGTTGCTGCATTAATGTAAAGCAGAGGTCATCGAGTGACCTCAGATATTGTGTGTGAGTGTCTGACCTCAATATGTAATGTTTCATTCACAAGTTATGTCCTGCTCGTAAATCTGAGTATGGGAGAAATAATCCCCTTCAATATCCACCAGGGTGTGATCCCAAGCAGATAAGATGAATCCATGCCTTTTTCGTTGGCATTTTTCCGGTGAGGTAAAGTGTTATTGGGTTTTTCGAAAAAGAATTTCTCAGTAGGTAACAGCCACTGAAAGATTTTTACTCTGTTGCCACTTGCTAGACTTAGCTTAATTACGTTTAATATAATTGGATGACATGGAGACTGTCTATCCCTTTGAGATAACAAGCCTGATTATATTAATCCATTTGTACGGAACAATACTAATCACTAAAGATTAACTAAGAGTCGTTTCGGTCTTAAGTATTATTTTTTTTGTTAGATAAAGCCCTATTCCACTGTTGGCGAGATTAATCCTGCTGCTGTAGCCAAGTAGGCTTTAATAAATTTTCAACTTTATTCCTAGGCTATAAAGTTGATCATCTTTTGGAGACTAGCGAGCGTTTACTTGGATTGGGGGGCTGGTAGTTGTCAACTGCTCGTAATTCGTCGAGAGAGAGTTGTTTGTGATCCAAATCCCGACGAAACTCTTTATTTCTTAACTTCAGATGTTTACTTAGTTTTATAGACAAAAGTGGTTGGAAGAAAAGTAAAAGTTTAAGTGCACACGTTGACCACAACTCGGAATATAAGTGGAAGTACAGTGTGTTGGAGCTGTAATAACAATCCTTTTCTTTTTCGTGTGGGGATGTAGCCACGCTCTGGTGTCACAGCTAATTGAGCCGCCCCTGGGAGCCTCACGGGCCTTTGACATGGCTTTAGACTTACATGTCATCATTTGCCTGCCTTTTCCCACCTAGGTATATCGGGGTCAGCTTCCAGTCTAACTGGATGCAGCTCAATATCAGTATGTTACATGGAGCGACTGACTATCATACCTCCACAACACAGTAACTGTGTAATACGATACCCCATGGTAAGACTGGTTGTCAGACTTTTAGAGCTTCTGAATAACAGTAACGACTGTCAAAGATCTACAAATGACAGCCGGGATCAACGGCTTTACGTGCTTACATGTATGTATGTACTAGCTATTGCCAGTGGTTCCAAAATTATCCCATGGGATGGGATAAAAAGTATCCTGTATGAATCCCGGTTATAAACTATCTGTGTAGGTACCACATCCAAATTCATTCAGTACTTCTTGTGTGAAAGAGTGACAAATGTCCATCCATCCATTACCGATCTCCGTGATGTCCAAGATAAACTTAAAAGGTATGTTCTGAAACTGACACAATGTTTCTTACCCGAGTGTGAATTCCCAACCTCTTGCATGAGAAGTCAATAATATCTGGGCCATCACGACTTAGAGAGAGTTGTTTTTGATCAGTAGTGAAACTAACAATTTGTTAAATCCTGTACAGTTTTTTAAACATTTTTGTTAAAAAAAAATGTATGGACTTTTAACTATAGTTGTTCAACTATTGTTCAAATAAATGGTCCTTAAATAATAATAATTTTCGAAAAAGATAAATTCGCTTGCCTGGATACGTCCTCATCGACTTTCTCGACCTAAACATACAAACCTTTGACCATTAAAATGATCTTTTGTATCTGTTAGCGCCGCTCTTTATATTCATAGCCATGTTTCCAATTTTCAATAAAAGACCAATAATGATTGTCCAATATATTATGTTGCTTTCTGACCTCTGCTCTTGTCAGATTAGTATAGACTGATGAACGAGGCACCCCCTAGAGGGCCAAAGCCTGGTGGGATCGCGGGACTGTCTTATCAAGTAACCGCGACCTTGTAACGTAAATGGCTAAAATATTGAAGGAACTCCGTGGATTTTAGTGAGTACGAGTTTGACAGTCCGTCCCGTCTCTCCCTGGATGGGAGGACTCGTTTGATGATTTTGCCACGCTAAAAACTTGCTAAAAACCTTTTCTTGCGGCGATAGAGTCTATGTCATTACATCAAATTGTGTTGAAAAAATGTGTCTTCTGTCCTTCATATCATTCCATAGACAATCCGTCCATCTTTGGTCTTTCTCTCCATCCAATTCACAAGTCCATACTTATTGTACAACATACTCGTCAGTGTCAGTCACCGCAGTGACCGTACATACATTACCCGCGAGGTCACGAGGTGAAGCACACAATACAAGCCACTGCTCATAGCTCGCAATTACCTGTTTATTTTACAATCATTGTTTTCTCAACTGCTTTCTATTTGCTAAATAAATCTGTTAATACTCAAGTCTATTGTGAACATTTTATGTTGCATAACCTCACGTCTTTTTCTCATGAGAACAGAGATATCGGCCCCGACTTACGAGTTACTGACTTACTGTACCCATACCATGAGTTGTCATTACGATCCTCGATCATACGCATCGACCGCGTTTGACGCTCTCTTTGGTTGATAGTTCATATAACCTTGGAGCGGGCCAATGAGAGCGCCAAACGCGGTCGATATCGATGATCGAGTATCGTAATGACAACTCATGGTATGGGTACTGGTCATGGATTCGAACCGAGCCAGGATTTTATGCGATTTATTTTACCACCACTGCTCTTAAAACGGTGAAGAAAAACATCGTGAGGAAACCGACATGTCCTAGAACCAAACATTTGAAGACATGTGACATCTACCAACCAGCACGGAATGCTCGGTGGATTACAACTCACTCCCTCTTACAGAGAGGAGGCCTGTGTACCAGCAGAGGGAACATCATAAGCTGAAATTATGATTTTTTCCATGAACCTGATGGCAACCAGCTAGTCTAGTCATCCACGTACTGGTTGCTACGTGACAAGCTATCAAATAAAATAAAATGCTAAACTGGAAAGCAATTCCAATACTCTTTTGTGTGTCACGAGCGGTGCGCAATAAAGTTCTCGTAGTGACGTCACAACCTCCCCCCTCCCCCCTTACTGCCCTGGCGACAGAGGGTAGGAAGGTACTAAGCTTTTATTACCTAAATCTAGGTTTAGTGTTAAGACTATCCGTGATTAGCATTCACCTTGAAATTATTGTAGCAGATTTTGTATAGGCGCTTGTGATTGTGATGTCTTTACGTTTTATTTGTGGTCACTATACCTGTATCTGCCACCAGTGTTGATCTGATCCAGTTTTATAAGTGCCAGTTCCTTTAAACGAGGAACTGTCTCACCAGGTAACCGTAATCTATCGAAGGATCACCGTGGGTTTTAATCAGTACAAGTCTGACAGTCCCTCCTGCCCTGCCCTGGGTGGGAGGCCTCATTTGATGATTTCACTACGATAAAAGAAAATGCCTTTAAATTGGATCTACGATGCTTCTCTGGTATTGTCATACCATACACAAATATACTGAGAAATTGTTATCAATGTAGTGACTTTAAAGTCACACACAATCCGTTGGTCTCGGCTGTCATTTGTAGATCATTAACAGTAGTTACTGTTACAAGCTCGAAAGTTTGACCACCAGTCTTACCAAGAGGTATCTTATTACTTAGTTACTGCCTTACTGGGTTGTGGAGCTCAGACAGGCAGTCGTCTATATAAAGTACTGATATTCAGCTGCATCCGGTGAGACTGGAAGACATCTTTGGAGTTTCTTGCCGGTTCTTCTCCATGGAATTGACCAACCCGAACCGAGCACCTGTTGTCGACGTTTTATAACCATGGGCCTATGTAAAATAAAAACATTTGATTTTGAACCCCAATATAGTTGATTGCGATGCTTATATACGATTATTATGTTAGTATTGTTACCAGGCGCGACATTGATTCCTCTCCCGGCCACAGAGGAATATGCCAGTAAACTAATTAATAAACACAGCCACCAGGCGACGACCACTAATTAGTTTAGCGATAGCTCGCTTGATTGCGGAGCTTGTCTCGAGGGCTTTCATCACTATTGGGTCAGACGCTCACTGGTGACTTTTTATCGCGAACACTTTATCTCCCTATGACGTGAAAATCCGACTCGAAGGACCATGTGGGAGAGTAGGAGCCATGTAATTCTAAACGCAGATGTGTCGAGTACCATAAAGATTTATATGGGAGTGCGCTCATTACGATACATAATAGTCTCTAGCAGCAAATTTTTGTCAACATTTGACAAACACTTCCAGTGAGCGGCATCTCTTGGTCGTTGAAGTCCAGTGGTTAACACCTCGCTTCTATTGTACGAGGTTTTGAGTTCTAACCTAGGCACGTATCAATATATCTATACTTTCTAAGTTCATCTTACATATCACTGACATCGTGAGGAAACCTGAATGCTACCACTACAACACAATTCTAGACGTACAATTTTATGATCCTTTAACTTGATCTCTCCATCAGCTAGCATCGCAATGGACACTATTCAAACACTTTCCCCCTGTTTCCGAGAAAGGTGATAAAACTAGTGACGTCATACATCCACCCCTAACATTTACGACGTAGAGACATGCGGACGGGTACATAGTATCGAATGTCTGGCGTCGTCGGACGAATTCGGGAACTTTTGATGGCTCCTACGAATGCATCTGTTCCGGAAATAATTGACAATCGTTTAGTTTTTCTGTTGTTTTAAAGGAACCTGTGGTTATAATCTGGTCGGCGTATACCCGAGTGCTCCAAAATTGTTTGTTCCCACGAGATCCAAAAATTTTAAAGTACGGATTGCAAAAAAATAAAAGTCTACATATCGTTTCGGCTCCTAACCAAAAGATGTGATCTGACGAAATACAAAAAGTAATAAAATCACTCAGGGATACAAATTCAACGGGTTATGATGAAATACCTACAAAAATTATAAAATACATAGCCCCCTATTATTACCCCGGTACTAGTACATTTAATAGACTTATCATTATTCACGGGAGTGTTTCCTGAGAAATTAAAAATTACAACTATTAAACCAATACATAAAAAAGGAAGTAAAAAACTTGTTGACAATTACAGACCGATAGCCCTATTGCCTATTCTAGCAAAAATTTATGAAAAGGTCATGCATGCGCGATTAATAAATTTTATCGATAAGTTCCAAATTTTAAATCATGAACAGCATGGATTCCAAAAAAGAAAATCGACAACCACAGCGGCATTTAACTTAGTTAACCTAATTACCAAAAATATTGACCAGAAAATTCCGACAACTGTTGTATTTTTTGACATGTCAAAAGCCTTTGACTTTGTTTCACACGAGTTACTACTTAAGAAATGTGATAAATATGGAATCCGCGGAAAAGCAAATGCATGGCTAAAAAGCTACCTAACAAACAGATCGCAAGTTGTGGAAATTACTGTAGATAAACTCGATCAAAATGGTGAACAGAAAGAACAATGCCCAAAACGTCCCCACCCTTGTAGCATGTTAAAACCTATGTTAATCGAAGGGCCTTAACCATCTTATCATTTTATTGTACTACGGCGAAACTGAAATGTGCATCCGAAAAAAGTTATATCGACATGAAGGAACCGGAATCAGTCCCAATATTCTTACTGATGACGATGTTTTTCTTCATTAATTATTACTTTGGGATGATTTTGTTCGTTCGTGGCTAATTGAGGAGCTCATGGCTAAATAACTACAGCCGTACAGGTTGATCATTCGGGTTAAGCCGCGCTTGCCGAGGTTGGTTTGTGGATGGGTGACCATCTATCGTAGCGAGTTCGTTTCCTCCGTGTCTCGGAAAGCACGTAAAGCCGTTGAACCCGGCCATCATTTGTAGATCTTTGACAGTCGTTACTGTGAGTCAGGCCACCAGTCTGACCACCAGACTTACCATGGGGTATCGTATTACCCAGTTACTGGGATGTGGAGGTCCGATAGGCAGTCGCTCTATGTAAAATACTGATATCCGGCTGCATCTGGTTCGACTGGAAGCCGACCACAATATAGTTGGGAAAACTCCGAACAAAATCATCCACCACCTTCCTCGCCGGAAGGTGGTGGATGATTTTGTTCGGAGTTTTAAAACAACTCTTTGGAACTAAATGGTGACTTCCGCACGGGAACAACTCACGGAGCAGAAAAAAGTTCAATGAAGAATTCTATTGAATATCGTTATGAAGTAACCATCGGTTTTTTAGGAGTTTTCAAATAAAAATATGCCCAATTTCTCACGGGACATGGTAACTTTAAAAGTAAATTGTTTTCCTTTAAGCTTGTTCCCTCACCTTTTTGTCAATGTTCGTCACCTGACTGTGAATATGAACAATCAGCACATCATATTCTTTGGGAGTGTATTCTTTGGCAGAACGAACGCAATATTATGTTGGATACTGTTCAGACTACATCTGGAGTCATTTATTATACGGACCTTGTGGAAACTCGAACAAACTTCCGTGCGTTCAAGCGTTTTTGCCATACGTATTATTGGAATCAAATATAGCAGCTCACAATTTAGGACCCATTAATATTAGTAGTCATTTTTACACGTGGTGCAGGGCAACTGGGCTTCTCCCAGTTGTAATGTCCCTTTGTGCCTATTGGCCTTGCTTTGTTCTGTCTCCTGCTTGCATGGAGGGAAGTGGAAACATATTTTTCCCACTCCTCCGCTATTCTTTTCTGATTAATTTCGTGCAGGATCCAAGACAGGTAAATTCATTCTCCGGGACACGTCGAGCTTCATTGTCTCGGCGCTTTTGTGGTGGTTGCCACTGTTGATTCTGGCTCTCAGGAGTTGCAGTGGTTTGGGAATAGTGTGGTGGGTTTGTCCCAATAAAAAAAAAATCTATCTAATAATAAATAAAACCGTTTACTTTTTATCACAACAAATACATTATTCGGTGTTTTCAGTGTCTATTGCAATATTGTCCCAGGTACTGTCTGGCCCAACGAAATTCTCTAAATGCCTTCCAACCCCACACTACCACAAGAAACTAGCGACATGCGCGCAAGCACCAACTGTCGAAAACCGGTTCCTCAGGAAAGTCACGGGGAAAATCCCCTTTCCACCATCGGCCGCCCGATACGACCCATCACGTATTAGTACAATTCGCCGCCCCAGGCATACCCTCATCACTCCGGGCACGCCGCAATCGCGGCGGTAAGACCCCTCTTTGAGGAGTGGCTGGAGATGCGCTACGGGCGGCGTCTTCATCTTCCGCTTGACGCGGGTCCTCACCGGACACGGAAGTTTCGGGAGGTTCCAGTATCTGATAGGGAAGGAACAAACGCCTGGGTGTCATTACTGCGATGATCGCCCGGAGGACACGGTGGAGCATACGGTTCTGGTCAACCCCGCTTGGGCAGAGCACCACCGTGTTCTGACGACGGCGATAGGCGTGCTAGCGAAGGAGGAGGCAGGCGCCGTGAGGGACAGGACAGCTCAACCTCACAACCCAGCCGCCGCGAAAGACGCCCACGGCATGGTAGACTGCAACTGCTATCCAAAATTCAAGTTTCTGCGTTTAGCGGTTTTGGCTGTATGCTCGAGTCTTAAAACCATACCCTGTTCTTTTATATAGATAGATTAGAACGAAGAATTCCTACTACAACATACAAAATAAAATGTATTTTTAATCTTCGTAATTCATAACGATATTCAATAGAATTCTTCATTGAACGTTTTCCTGCTCCGTGAGTTGTTCCCGTGCGGAAGTCACCATTTAGTTCCAAAGAGTTGTTTTAAAACTCCAAACAAAATCATCCACCACCTTCCTCGCCTTTTCCCAACTATATTGGGGTCGGCTTCCAGTCGTACCAGATGCAGCCGGATATCAGTATTTTACATAGAGCGACTGCCTATCGGACCTCCACATCCCAGTAACTGGGTAATACGATACCCCATACAAAACAAAAATACAAAATACCCCATGGTAAGACTAGTGGTCTGACTAACTGTAACGACTGTCATAGATCTACAAATGATGGCCGGGATCAACGGCTTTACGTGCTTTCCGAGACACGGAGGAAACTCGCTACGATAGATGGTCACCCATCCATAAACCAACCTCGGCAAGCGCGGCTTAACCCGAATGATCAGCCTGTGCAGCTGTAGTTATTTAGCCACGAGCTCCTCAATTAGCCACGAACGAACAAAATCATCTCACAGTAATAATTAAAGAAGAACCATCGTCATCGGTAAGAATATTGGGACTGATTCCGGTTCCTTCATGTCGATATAACTTTTTTCGGATGCACATTTCAGTTTCGACGTAGTACAATAAAATGATAAGATGGTTATGGCCCTTCGATTAATATAGGTTTTAAGGTGCTACAAGGTGGGGACGGTGTCCATACAATTTTGAACCTTGTTCTTTAATTCCAAATTAGGTTACAACCACACAGGCGTTCCACAGGGCACTATTTTAGCCCCTCCACTATTTTTGCTATACATAAATGACCTGTCAAAAGTAACTGACCATCCCTGCATACTCTTTGCAGACGATGTGTCCGTAATCATCCCTAAAACTACAGACAACTATAATAAGGAAATAAATAGTACCGTAAACAAAATAATAACTTGGATGGAAAAGAATAACCTTAAACCTAATATAGATAAAACCAAATATGTACAATTTTCTAACAAAAACTGGAATAAAATTGATCTTAACATCACTTATAAAGATAAAAAAATAGAACAATCAGATAGTACTACTTTTCTTGGGATAGTTCTAGATGAGAGGTGTTCCTGGCTTGGTCATATTGATATGATATGTGGAAGACTCAGTAAGTTTGCTTATGCTCTATGGCGTTTATCTAATCTAACAAATAGACAAGCCACACTGCAAGCTTATCATGCATATGTTGGTTCTATACTGCGTTATGGTATACTGGTATGGGGAAACTCGGTGCATCTCGGAAGAGCTTTCATCGCACAAAAGAGGTGTATTCGTGCGATTTGTAATGTAGATCCACTCACATCCTGTAAACCACTGTTTAAAAAACTCAGAATACTAACATTGACTTGTATTTATATTGAGGAAGTATGTCAATTTACCAAATCCCATCCAGAGATGTTTGAAAAACTGGGAGATAAATGTGCGTTCAAAACTAGATATCCTAACAGACTTATTAATACTAGAATAAAAACGGAACTATATAGGCGAAGCTGTTATCCCATGTGTATTCAGATTTATAACAAGATTCCTAACCAAATTAAAGAACTCCCAATGGCTCGTTTCAAAAAGGCTTTACGTAGGTGGTTAATTGAGAATCCCTTCTATAATATAAAAGAATTCTTTCAGTTTAAATCTAATTAATGTAATTGTACGAATATCTATCTATAACAAAAATTTGCATGTCATTATGTTATGATTAAATATGTTAAGCTACTAATATTATCTACCATTTTAAGAACTTTTGTAACCATATTTTATTGCAAATAAATCTTTGACTTTGACTTTGACTTTGATCTAATACTAAGGGGGGAACGCAATGTGGAATCTGAACAGAAAGTACTAGGAGAGCAGGATCATGAAGAAGTGATTGCCGTTTTCATCACGTGTCCATTAATTTTATTGAGGAGAGCCATTGCTATAATAAAACCACTTGTCTTATTCAGTCTTAAAAGAGAAAAAGCGACCATGAATACTTACTTCTTCTCAAATTGTATAAATGCCAGAACATCAAGCTACCAAAATCTGTCAAACTTAAATAGAATTGCTACTTTATATTTTAATTTTTTTTTTTTTTTTTAGCGTGGTAAAATCATCAAATGAGTCCTCCCACCCCGGGCAGGGCGGGAGGGACTGTCAGACTTGTACTGACTAAAATCCACGGTGTCCTTCAATAGCCCGTTATGTCCCGGGGTCACGGCAATGAGATAAGTCCCGCGACCCTGGCAGGCTTTGGCCCTCTAGAGGGGGGCCCCGTCATCATGCTGACACTCCTTGAGGCGCGCGTGGAACACAACGCGCCGTCGACCCGGGCATGGTCCATGGTCGGGTGGCGAGTTGCCCTTTACTCGCCGCCCGCATGCCCGCGCCTACGGTGGCCGGAGATCGTCCCGCGACGTCCGACGCCGTGGGCGTCTACCACTGCGGCTGGGGCGGAGGGAGGACGCTGTCCTCTCTCTCTCGCGGCTCGCCTCCTCCTTCACGAGCATAACTGCTTCGCAGAAGGAGGCGACCGCTTCCCACTCCGTCTCGCCCCGCAGCATGGCCTCGACCAATGCCGGGCGCGAGAGGTCTCCGCCTATCGCCGCCGAGAGGACACGGCGGTGCTCTGCCCAAGCGGGGCAGTCCTGCACCGTATGCTCCACCGTGTCCTCCGGGCGATCTTCGCAGTGGTGACACCCGGGCGTCTCTTCCCTCCTTATCAGACACAGGAACCTCCCGAAACTTCCGTGTCCGGTGAGGACCTGCGTCATGCGGTAAGTCAGGACGCCGTGACGTCTTTCCAGCCACTCCTCAAAGAGGGGTCTTACCGCCGCGATTGCGGCGTGCCCTACTTTATCACAATACGACAAGTTTCATTTTCGCTTGGGAAAATTTGTCAGATTGAGGTAGGTAGTCTGTACATCGACGTCTAACACAATGGTATTGCAGACACTCTCTCCCCAAATCCTCCCTTTTATAGTCATTAAATGAGTAATAAAACAGTGCCTCCACGTCTGCGGCCCCTCTGTTTTCGAGGTGGCCGACACTCTGTCGGACAGGTACCGTCCACTCCAATTCGACAAGTTAACTCCTTCGTCATTATTTTTATTTATTTAGCGAAAGGTTCGCGTGTGACCACTACCTCCTGATGGTAGTCAATGATGTGGTCGACGATGAAGCAGAAGCACGCTTCACTAGAACTAACATATTAACTACAGACTTGAATAACACAACGTTGTAGCTATCAGGAAATACAGACTCCGACAGTCACAGGGAATCCCACTCCTTAGTTGTACGCAAAAATAAAAATTTTGCCAAAACGTTTTGTTCATATGTGTCTAAACACACTATGCCGAAGTTACGCGACCGAAGTTCGGCGGATGATTTCACTTATGGTGTGTCATATAAGCCAAATACGTCGGTATTTGGCTTATATGACACACCATAAGTGCCGAACTTACGCGGCAGGAATTCGGCGCGGGTGGCGCGGGCGGCTCCCTGCTGCTCCCCGCCCCCGGATCTTCGTCGGTAATCCAACCGAACTTCGGCCGCGTATAATGTGTGGTCACAGTTACCGCTGAACTTACGCCCGACTGAAGTTACGCTGTACGCTATGACGCGACGTAATTTCGGCATAGTGTGTCGTCAGTAATTCAAATAGCATTGCAGGCGTAATTGTGCCGAACTTCGGTCGCGTAACTTCGGCATAGTGTGTTTAGACTCTAAGGGTGAGAAGTCCATGTCCACCATATGCCGATGGCACATTTATAAAGAATAAAAACATTGCCCCACACCAGGCCTGTCTCACTCCGCGGTGTAGGCATAAAACTGCAAGTAGTTGCGGGGCCATTATGTCGTGGCCCATTCACTACGGCTGCCACGCGCCACCCGTTCCGCACGCGCTCCGTCTTCTTAATATTTTTGTTACGTTACGTGTAGTTACGCACAAGTTTCTTGCTTTAGGTGCTTTTGGGAAATTAATAACTCAATATTATTATGAAGAAAAAAAAATAGTACATATTTAGTAAATGATCAACAAAATTATCTCCCTGCTTGTGAAGTATGGGCTTAACTGATCATGATTAGGTAGGTTACTGAGTTAGCTGAGTACTAAGAATTAAGATCGGTAGAAAGTAGAAAGATGTTTGCGTTGTTGTTTAAAAGTTCTCACTCAGAAAATGGCCACACTACGCATTCAAGGTCAGCGATCGTACCTAATTCGCTGCGCGACTTTTTTACCTACCTACAAAGACTATGTGATAGTAACTGGTCGGTTACTAGGTTGAGTGCAAAATAATAAGGACTGGCTATTTTGCCATAGACGATAAAAATCTTTTAAATATTATTCTTTTTTTTGTAAGATGTAATGTTCAAAAATATAACAATAATAGGTAGAAAAGATAATATTATTATAAATATTATTCCTCACGTAAGGTGCCGCAGGTACCTACTATTAACATTCTGTGCTAACAATCAATAATGTATGTAATAATCGATGACGAAACCAAAAAGATATAGGCTGATGATAAAACAAAATTACTTGAGGAACATAGGTATTTATGGTCATAATAGGCATAGGTCTACTAACTACTACTAACTCGCAAGTCGCAACCCTATTGAGCTTGACCCATAGTAATGTCGTTGGCCTCAGATAAACCAAAATAAACACTCGCGCGTAATCATTCAGTACATTTTTGCTTGCGCACGGGAAGTTTAGGCTATTATAAAAGTAGGTGGGCGGTACGGCTGCCAGTTAAAATGTACTTTATTCTCTCGTGCATAGATTTTACATTTGTTTGATTTTTTTTTGGAGTAGGACTTCTGTACCTATAGTACTATTAAGTATTCTGTGCCCACACTAGGAATTTCTCATGTGTCGAGAGTGCGTTTCATCATCATCATCAGCCTATAATATTCCCACTTGCACTGGGCCCGCGTGGTGGATTATGGCCCAATCCCTCTGACAGAAAGGAGGCCTATGTTCAGCAGTGCACGTCTTCCGGCTGATGATGATGATGAATATTCCCACTGCTGGGACACAGGCCTCCTCTCTGTGCGAGGGATTGGGCCATAATCCAGCGGGCCCAGTGCAGGTTGTTAGATGTCACATGTCTTCGAATGTTTGGTTCTAGGACATGCCGGTTTCCTCACGATGTTTTCCTTCACTGTTTTAAGAGCAGTGGTGATGAAATAAATTACACAAAGTAATGCGCCAAGCTAGGTTCGAACCCACGACCTACAATACTCGTAAGTTGGGACCGATACCACTGGACCACCTCTTTTGTACCTTGCCTGAATCAAACCAGAGACATTCAGCGCAGCAGTCAATCACTAGTCCACTACGCGAACCGTGCCATCAGTTACTTTAGTAATGACCCTGAATATTCGTTATTTCAGCAGGTTTCCTGGACTATTCACAAATACTGTAGATCAAAGGAGTGTTGAACATTAAATGCCGCACGGTCAACCTTGGTTCACCTTGATGTGGTTTAGTTTACGAGTATGTGCTGACTCAACAAGTTTAATTGAACCGTGCGTCGCCCGTTATTTTTGTATTACAGATGTTAGGCGTGTTAAAAATGGAAGTCGTTTAATGAAATTATGATGAGAATCATTACGTATTGAATGTCTCCTATAATATGGCTCCTAAACGTAAAGAATGGATTGCGTAAAATCAGTATGAAATGGACCATTCTCTGAAAAGAGACATAGCGATCGTCTTTAAATAAGTACTATTATATTCAAAGACATTGAAAAGTGGCCACACAATTTGTCCCTCACACTTTTCTGCCTGTTTACAGCTGGATAGGGAACGCAGTCCGTTCTTTTAAATCTCTACGGGTAGACCCCTTCGTCAGTTTCTATAATTTGCTTTGTGCACATCAACCTCTGGACTATAGTTTTCCCACTGCTGGGACACAGCACTCCCCTCTGAAATCCACCACGTAGATCCAATGTGAGTTGGTGGTCTCAGAAGCGGGATGGTAAGCTGTCTATGCATAAAATCGAATGCTTAAACCTATAATTTGCGGATATGATTGACATATTGAACGTTGGAAACACAAATAGTCGTCGATCGATGTATCACGACTCAAAGCTATTTATAACCCCGACTCCACGCCTCCCCCACTGAACACACCCCCTCCCCAAGTATTTTCAAGTATTCCAAGTATTTTCGAAGCTTTATCAAAGTGAGATCCTTACATAAACTTACAAAATTCCTCGAGGTGGTAAGTTGGTAACCTGATCTTATTATTAAACTGTATGTTTCGTTAATTAGTTCTTAAAAGCACTTCAACTTCAAATATTTTTAAGCTATTGCGTAGCTTTTATCGCAGGCTCTGAGCTCGGCGCGCGCGAAACACGTAACGAAAAAACCTGACCACATTTGACAGCACGCATCGTCTAACGTCGTTTCAGTTCGGGAGACTTCGGCAGTCATAAAGGTACGGACAGACGTGCTCATTATTAGCACGAGGGAGAGGGAGAGGGAGGAGGAGGAGGAGAACGTTTCTTGACGTTTCACTTGATTGACGTGGCTGACCATAGCCTAATTAAGTAGTACAGTAATAAATAGGTATAATAAATAGATAATTATAATTGCTAAGTTGATAAAAAATGCTATGCAATAACTTTACCGCGGTAGTCGCCGAGTGCCACACCTTTTTTTTTACTAGTTAAGATCCGGTTAAGATGTTGCCCCCCACGGAAATTAACCTACGAGAACATAAATTCGGAATAAAAAAGTTAATCCAGGTTTAAACTATCCAAATACGTTCAGTAGTTTCTACGTGAAAGATTAATAAACCATTCATCCTTACAAACTTTCGCATTTATAATATAGAGAAGATACAACATTAGGCCAGTCTTTCGTACCTGACTACTCCGAGAAGACACAGCCGAAAACAATTCAGGAATCACTGCCTCAAGATGAGGACCAAGCGAATTAGTGTCTAAAATGGTATTTTGAAGAGAGAACTACGCAGATTTGAGTGGACCTGTCCAGTCAGTGCAAGCATTTGTCGGTTATCGCTTTGGTACTTCATTCAGTTACTATCAGCAACTTTTTTAAGAGGTACCTAGTTCATGAAATAATTCCTCCCGCCCTGTGGAGCAAAAGGGACTGTCAGACTGAGGCTCTGAGGGTCTCGGTAACCTGCTTAGAGAGTCCCGCATTCTGAAGGCGTCTATAGATTACGGTGACGGCTTCCCATCAGCAGGCGTAGCATGGCGCCGTAGAAAGGGGTTTTGTCGACGGAAGAAAAGACAAAATGACAGAACGTAGAAATATTTTTAGCGTTTTAGGCATGATAATGTAAAAAATATAGAAAATAAACGTTCTTTTCTTCAATAGTGTACGAATGGTGTCATATTTGTGCAAAAAAACAGTCGATTTGTATAGAAATAACGATGAAATAACTTTGTCTATTCTTGGTAGAATAGAGATATAGAATAGCCATGCTACGCGTGCAGGTGGGCCGTAGCCGTACGCTTGTTTGTCACCAATAAGTCATACAAAAAAAAAAAACATTTTTACGAAGGTGACGCAGACAAAACGCAGGTAGTCTTTATTACCTTATGACGAACTTCCCACATATAACATTTATCATGAGGATCTCTTCATTCCGACCTCTCGATCGTTTAAAAGTTATCTCTAAGGAGATCTGTCTCAGATATAGGTCCCAAGAGTCAACAGTGATACAGATAGCATGACCTACCCCCTTCTAGTAGAATATTAACGACGCCGCAGGGGCCGTGGGGAGGCAGGGGGTGGCGGGTGCAGGTATTGTCGTGTCCTACTGCGGTACTATCAGTTTTTATTCACGCAGTCTCAGGCGATATGACGCACTTTGTGAAGGTCTAACTTCGACAATTTGTGGGGTATTGACTAAATATTACCTACGTTATAGGCCTTCGGAGATTCCTTGTAGGTTTTTGTTGAGAATTTTGCTTTTAGGGATGATGTTAGTGAACAGCTCAACTTTTATTATTCTCTCTAGCTGTTGCTCCAGGTTTCACCCTCCGCTGCTCCGCTACTATTTGGTCTTAGCCTTCCTCGATAAATGGGCTATCCAACATAAACCTATTTTTTCAATTCGAACCTGTAGTTCCTGAGATTAGTGCGTTCAGCTAAACAAACTGTTCAGCTTTTTAATATTATGTTGAAATGTAAAACTAAGATTATAAATGCGAATGTTTTTGATGCCACCACAAATAAACTTAGATCAGAGCAAGATGACGAAATACATACAATAAAATAATGAACGACCAGACCTGCCAACATCTGGATGACACTCATAAAATATTTTATTACAACCAAACAAAAGCTTCAATTTATAACATGGCCGAATAAATATTAAAACGAAACCCTTTAATCCTCGTCATACATCATCGGCTGATCCCGGCTGACGCGGAACTACCCGCCGTTCTGAAATATAAAATTGAACAAGATGGCCGGCGCGGTGGCTCGTTTGATGTGCGCTTTGCACCGCGCCATGTTGTTATTAAAAGAGTTTACGTGTTTTATATGCAGCCGGAATAGGAGCTGACTGACATAAATCATACTCATATCGTGGCTGTTGTAACTAACTGGGTTTAAATTATAAAGGAGATTTCATAACTTTGAAAGATGGACTATTCATAACATTGCCTTGCCTCGTTAGTCTAGAGGCCGCAAGTACTACTTATAGTTGAACCAAAAATAAACAAACTTTTATCTATGCTACTAGAAATTTTGCATCTGTAGTTTCTAAATACCATACCAGTCTTTTTCGTGATTAGTTTGTAATTTAATGAGGACTGAGATTTGTCAGACTTTACTAACTAAAAGTTATTGCAAAAGCGCTCGAATTCAATATCTTATTCCCGTGCGTCGTATTTAGTAAGAAAACTACAAAAATAATTTCCCCATCACAAGATGTGTTGCATCGCAGCTTCGTTAGAACTGATTGCAACACCACGCCGAAATTAAAGCCATTTCATATCGAGGCCGCGCTGACTGACATCAATCGTATCTTATTTTCTTCCGGATATTTCCACTGACTTACATACGAAAACAAACCTTTTTTTCCATGTGGGTAGGAAGAAACTAAAGATGAAATTGACACTAAAATGTAAAGAACTTGATTTAATACGATGTGTCAGCTTAGGTGCTTACAACAACCCGATTTAGTTTATCGTAAGGTGGCGGTTCGCGCCGGAGACCGCGACAGGAGACCACGACAGGTTGACGACAGGAAACCGAGACGTTACTTAACATAAAGGCTCGAACAGACACACGCGATTAATCGCGCTGCGACAACGAGCCAAGCTAATTTCCACTCTTAAGTGTACTGCGAATGGACCGCGACAAGTCGCCCCGCGCGATTAATCGTGTGTGTCTGCTCGAGGCTTAAGGCAATGTATGAGCGGCAGTTCGCGAGCGAGACACAGACAGGAGACAGATACGGTAGCGATCTCCGGTCGCGGTCTCCTGTCGCGGTCTCCGGCGCGAACCGCCACCTTTAGACGTCAAGGAAAACATCGTGAGGAAACCTGGACTACTCAAATATATATCAATCAAAAGTATAAGTCATTTCAGTACCCTGTAGGAATCCCAGAAGACGACTCAATTAACCCTGACACCAGACGATGGCCATTTCTACACAACATAAACAAACACCCAGCTAGGGTGATTAACGAACAGTCATATATGTATTTTGTGGTACGAATGAATGCCACCTGGTACAATCCATACATACTCCTTCCACTTCGTCCTCGTTCATACATCTGTTGCGAGAACCACTAACCTTTCTCATGTTATTCACCAATAAGGTCAGTGTACATCTTTCTAAGACTTTTCCACTACATTCTGCTTTCTTTAAGTTATTTATAAAAGAAGTCCTTCTGTGGAAGGTAAACTTTGAACTTAACATGAAAATAAACTCTTGTTTATGCTTCGTTAATCAATGGAGAGCTAAAAATATTCTGAAGGCCGAAGTTAATTCTCCATGGCTGAGTTTCAAGTGTCAACAACCGATTGGGACTTTATGTCCTTGGATGATAAAAATAACGATGTTTTTTTTAGGGTCTAACTATCTGACCTGATAGTGTGATGAGGCGACGGCGACGGTGAAGTATGCATGTCAGAAATAATATATTCACTTCTAACTTAAAGACCACAAGGTTTTAGCTATTAAGACAATAGTCTACCGAGCGCTCGTCCATACTAAAAGAGAAAACGTTTTCCTGCCCTTACATGTTATCATATCTCAATGATTTTTTAGAATGCTTCTGACACAGTGAAAAACTAGGTTTATAGGTTTTCATTTTTTCAAAATTTATAATAGTTTGAAAGTTACAGGCGCCTAAAAGTTACTATTTTCATGACAAAATCTTCATTGCAGTAAAACCTTTGTATTTTAAAAATAAAGAAGTTTTAGAAAAAAAGCAAATCCTACAAACCCAGAATATGTATAATAACGTGATTTAGTATTTGAAAAACGTTTTCTCCCGAGAGACAAATTTCATATAAAAAATACTTACAGTCAGTCGCGAGCTGCAACGCTCTCTATCGCACGATCGGGGGTCGGGTCAGGTGTGGTAGCGACAGCACGAGTTTTTCTAAATACCTATTTTTTAAATGGCAGCCGGTATACTATCCTGAAAGAAAGATGTGGGCAAAACCACTTTTTGAATAATCTAAAAGACTATTATTATACTGATCTCTCTGATGAACTTGTAGACTACGTTGGCACGTCGGATTATATCACATAATACATTAAAGCAGGGTTTTTCAACCTTTTTCATGGCACGACCCCTTTAGTATGAAGAAATATTTCGCGACCCCCCTACCCATTGGATTTTTTTACATGTATTTTATTTTGTGACAAATAAATATTCAATCCAACACAGTTACTCGGAAAACGATTTGATCCTAAATGTATCAAAAATGGATCCACGATGGGAAAAATTGATGAAAGAAAAACAAGCGCAACCTTCGCATTAGTGATAAAGTTTATTATTTTATTTTTAGTTAATTTGATAAAAAAATTAAGATGGAAAAGAACTCAAAGTTATTTTTGTTTTTTTGTGAAATTGATACAAATGTTTAAGATGGTAAAGATCTCATAAGTTATTTTTCGTGAAATTGATACAAATGTTTAAGATAGAAAAGATCTCATAAGTTATTTTTATTTTTTGTTGATTTGATACAAATGATTATAATTCACCTTTAGTTAACATTTATCCTAAAGGCGCTCCCTCACCGGGAGCATTCGCGTGTAATGTAACATTATAGATTCGACTTTGAGCATTACATCAGTACTACCTCTCTGACTGACGAGCATTCGTGTACATTTAGTATAGATTTGGTACAAGGTGCACATTGTGATGCTCGATTGTTCTCCCTCACCGATGAAATGCTCGAATTTGTAACGTTACATTACAGGTGCTCGTGCTCGAATGCTCGTGGTGAGGGAGCGCCTTAATATATCTTTTTAAACTTAATTGTTTTTTTTAATGCAGTAGCTTTTCCAACCTTTTACAACTCCCCTATAGAAGCTTCGCGACCCCCCCTGAAGAGGCTTCGCGACCCCCCAGGGGGTCGCGACCCACAGGTTGAAAAACCCTGCATTAAAGGATATGTCATTGTCTGCTCAGCAGACGGTTCGAAATTTGTTTATCAGTTCACTTTGACGTCTGACAGAGAAGAATGGAAGAAGAAAACGTGTTGCGCTGACCAGAAGTAGAATGGAATAAGGCCAGGAAGATGATGGCTAACCGAACCTTTACAAGTAACTCTAGTGATATTTTTAGCCTGTCCTCTTGATTAAGCCACTCCCTCCGCTCCGTTCCGAAATTAACCTAATCCTCCCTACGAACATGTCATCTACATAGACAATCCGACTACTTTACATCAGAAATCGGATGAAATTTAAAGAGGATTACATATTTGGTAACATATAAATCCCTGTCAGAGACATATTTACATACATTTATTAGTATCTCGTGGTTCAGACTTTCAGAGGCTTCAATTAGCTTCCTAAGCATTATAAATATTGATTTGGAAGCAATCACCGATTGAAGCAATGGTAATAATCAAATGAGTCCTCCCTCCCTGGGTGAATTATGAGGGACTGTCAGACTCGTCCTGACTAAAATCCACGATGCTCCCTCAATAGCCCTTTATGTTCCAGTGCGACCGTTATCTGATAAAATAGTCCCACGACCAAATGCCAACCCCTTTGAAGAGAAAAAAAATAGCTTTGAGTGACTCTTTTTATTTTGAAATGTTGGAAACAGCGGCAATTATCAAATAAGTCCTTTTGCTCTATGTGGAGCGAAAGAGACTCGTAATGACTAAATACTTTTCCTTTAAGCTATTGCATAGCTTTTATCGCGGGCTCTGAGCGAATCAAGAAATTCTCAAAACCTAACGAAAATACCTGACACCACGCATCGTCTAACATCGTTTCAGTTAGGGAAACTTCGGCAATCGTAAAAATATCCGTCTTATAGACAATTTACTTTTCTTACTGATTCTAAACGGCCAGCTAAAAAAGGAGTTTTCACAATGAAACCTACTTATGAAATTCTCCTACAACAAATCAGGTCTTTATTACAATAGTGCACCACAAACATTTTAAATAAATTTTATTTTTGTTATATATGTGTAAACAAAGTGTGTGACACTTCATTTAGTTTGTACAGTTTGAATTTGCCGCGTAATAATTTTGATGTATAAATTATCTGTGAAATTGATGGATTCTGTGGAGCGAGCTGCCCTATTGATTGAATGACTGAAAAAGCATGGTAAATATAGAGGTTATGTAAAAGTGAGAATTTTAATGTAATTAGAATATTAATAGTGAATATAGTGATTAATAAGAACTGGTGAAACAATAGCTTTAAATGTTGTTTCTCTTTTCAGGTAAAACTAGTGCATAGTTAATATTAACGAATGTTTTTTATAAGTGTTAAAACTAGTTTTTGTAATAAAATAAAATTTCTCTTTTCAGAGCAACTAAACTTTGGTTATAGTTTTACTGTTCATCATCCTATATAAGGAATAAATCCTCATATTATAAAACAACATTTCTACAGCTGGTTACCAGGAATAATGGAAAAATTAAAATTTGAGTTCATGGTCAAAGCCAGTGAAGATGTGAAAACAAATATAATTTGTGTAACGACAATCACGGATTTAGATGGCCGAACCTTTGCGATCCCAGATAAGTTACAACCTGCAAAATTACATACTGGAATATTAGAAACACAAATCTTTCAGAAAGTAAAGGCAACATTGCAAAAACGGCATGAGAAACGACAGGTGTGGATATCCATGAACCCGGAGATGAAGGCTGTTTATTGTGATGAAGATGGAAATAAACAATTTATGGGATACCTATTGGAGGAACAAACAAAACCACAAACTTCTACAACAGGAATTTCAGAAGAATCTCTAACCAGAATCATGGAAAGCTTCGCAGAAATAAAGAAAGATTCATCAAAACCTTTTAATATGGGGAAAATGGTGGAAAAATTTGTTATACAAAAATTCAATAGCAAGATTACTAATGTGACCCAGTGGATGACTACCTTTGAAGCAGAATGTGTCCGTATAGGAATTGAAGAAGATGTCAAGAAAATAGAAATTTTTAGGTTATTTATAGAAGATTCTTGTTTAGACTGGTATAGTTCCATGCTTATAAAGCATACTATAAATTCAGAATGGGCAATGTGGAAGAAAAACTTTTGTGAAACTTATTCGGATAAGGGTTGGTCACCAATCAGGTATGCAATGTTATTCAAATACAGACAGGGCTCATTACTGGAGTATGCGTTAAAGAAAGAGAGACTACTATTAGAAATAAATAAGTCCATAGATAAACTCACCTTAATTGATTTGATTGCCACAGGATTACCGAATTTTATTGCAGATAAAATTGATAGGAATAGTTTAAAGGAAACTGAAGACTTATTTCAAAATTTAAGAGGTTTAGAGCACATGGTAAACAAAAAAACGTTTGATAAAAAAATGGGAACTTCCGAAAGTAAAATTAAAGAGAAAAATGTTAAGCCCTTGGTTAATCCGTGTAAAATATGTGAAAAAGAGAATAAAGGTATACGTTACCACCCGGAATCTCAATGTTGGTTCAAAATAAAAAATAATGATAGGCAAAAAAATGATCAAATAAGGAGTGTTAATAATTCAGAATTAGAGATAGAATTAAATGAAATTGATCCAAAAAACTAATAGTGCCGCCATTAATAAAAATTAAACTACTAATAAATGACACTTTGGAAATATCAGGAATCTATGATTCAGGATCTAATGTGTCCTTAATTAATTCCAGGTTATTATCTTTAAAAAAAATACCTAGTAATGACAAAAATGCAGGCTTAAAAACAATTAATGGCGTAAAAAAATCAATAGGAATGGTAACTTTAAGAATTAAAATTTTCGAAATTGAAAAACTTGTTAATATTTTTGTTGTAGATGAAGACAACTTCGACTATGATTTCCTAGTTGGGTTAGACTGTATACAAAAATTTAATTTAACTCAAAATGAGAATTTAAACATCACCCAAAATGTTTTCACTATTAATAACAGAGACTACATAAAAAATAAAGAAAAAGAACCTATAAACACTAAAGAAATTCCTGGCAGTACAGGTGACATAGGGAATAAACAAGATATATATTATGGGAAAAAAGGGGTGGATATAACGAAGAAATATAAAAAAGAAACTAGTGTTGATGAGTTTATAATAAACTTTAATGAAAATATTATAGTCGAAAATTTTAATATTTCAGTTAATAATTTAAATACACAGGAAAAATCTGATATTGAAAAATTGATATCTAAATATAATTCAGTCTTCGCTAAAGACAAATATGATATAGGTACTGTAAAAGGTTACGAAGCCCATATTGATTTATTAATAGATAAATACTGCAGTAAAAGACCGTATAGATGCTCAATTGAGGATATGAAAGAAATCGAGTATCAAATATCAAAATTATTAGAAAATAATTTAATCGAGGAGTCCTATAGCCCTTTTGCCGCTCCGGTAACACTAGCATTTAAAAAAGAAGATGAAGGAGATCAAGGCTTTGTATAGATTTTCGCGAATTAAATAAAATTGTAGTCCCCCAATCGCAACCATTTCCTTTAATCGAGGATCTAATGGTTAAAACAAGGAAGTGTAAATTTTTTTCAACATTTGATGTAAACTCAGCTTTCTGGTCTATACCACTTAAAATTGAAGATAGACACAAAACGGCATTTGTTACTCAAGAAGCACACTTTCAATGGACTTGTTTACCTTTTGGTTTAAAAACTTCTCCCGCTATTTTTCAGAGAATACTGAGTAGCATAATAAGAAAGCATAAACTGTCAAACTTTACTGTCAATTACATTGATGATATTTTAGTATTTTCTGAAACATTCGAAGAACATATTGAGCACTTGTCTTTGTTATTGGAAGCAATTTTAAAAGAAGGTTTTAAATTAAAATTCACAAAATGTAACTTTGCACAGGACTCTGTAAAATATCTAGGGCACATAATAAAAAACAATACTGTCACTCCATTAAAAGATAATTTGATTGCCATAAAAGAATTCCCAATTCCAAAAACACAAAAAAACGTCCGCCAATTTTTAGGAAAAATTAATTTCTATGGAAAATATGTCCCAAACATTTCAATTATACTGGATCCTTTACATAATTTGTTAAGAAAAGGAGAGAAATTCGTTTGGTCCGATAAATGTCAAGAATCTTTTGATACTATAAAAAAACTACTTTGCTCAAAACCAATTCTAGCCATCTTTGATCCAGACTTTCCAATACATATTTATACAGACGCTAGCATACAAGGTATAGGTGCGATTTTAAAACAAATTCAACCCAATGGTGATGAAAAGCCTTGTGCATATTTTTCTAAAAAATTAAACGACTCCCAAAAAAAGAAAAAAGCTATATATCTTGAGTGTTTGGCAATAAAAGAGGCGGTAAAATACTGGCAACACTGGCTTATAGGAAAAACATTCACGGTTTTTACAGATCACAAACCTTTAGAAAAAATGAATATTAAAGCCAGAACGGATGAAGAACTGGGAGATTTAACGTACTATTTGTCGCAGTTCAATTTTAAAATAATATATTCTCCGGGAAAATATAATATAGAAGCAGATACTTTAAGCAGAAACCCTGTGTTAGAATCGTTTGAAAATCAAGATAGTAGTTTAAAAGTAGTGAATTTTGTTAGATTAGAAGACATACAAAATGATCAAAATAAAAATGATGATATAAAACAAAATATTAATAAACTTATTTTCAAACATAATATATATTATAAAAAAATAGGAAAAAATGAAAAGATAGTACAAACTGAGGAATTTAGTAAAAAGATTATAAAAAAAGTACATCACCACTACTGTCACTTAGGAAGACAACAAATGGAAAACAAGATTAAACCCTTTTATCAAGCTAAAAATTTATTAGATAATATAAAAAAACATTGCGAAAACTGTGATGTCTGCATAAAAAACAAATCTAGAGGGAAATACAAATTTGGACTAATGTCTCACTTAGGTCCCGCTACCTATCCATTCGAAATAGTGTCTATAGACACCATAGGGGGGTTTGGTGGTGCTCGTTCAACCAAAACATATTTACATCTTCTAGTAGATCACTTCACTCGTTACGCCTTTATTTTGACATCCAAAACCCAGAGTGCGAATGATTTTATAAAACTTGTCCAAAAAGTAACACAAGATTATAAAATAAACTTAATTTTAACAGATCAATATCCAGGAATAAATTCAAAGGATTTCAAAAATTTTTTAGAAAAGGAAGATATACCTATAGTTTTCACGGCAGTTAATGCGCCATTTTCAAATGGATTGAACGAAAGGTTAAACCAAACGTTGGTTAACAAAATTCGCTGCAAGATTAATGAAAGAAAGGACAAAATTGCTTGGACAACTATTGCTCACGAATGCACTGAAAAATATAACGAAACTGAACATAGTGTAACAGGATTCTCCCCAAAATATTTATTGGAGGGAAAAAATGTTGACATTCTACCAGATGAACTTAAACAAAATATAACACATAATCATCTATTGCGAGACCGAAAAATTGCCTTAGAAAATAGTATAAAATCCCACAATTATAATAAACAAAGATTTGATAAAAACAGAAAACATTATGAACTAAAAGTCGGAGATTCTGTATATGTGGAAAACGGAAACCGGTTAAACCGAAAAAAACTAGACGAATTGAAAATAGGACCTTATCAAATAGTAGACAAAATATCCAATTCAATCTATAAGGTTAACACAGGTCACAAAAAGCCAGAGTCGAATCTCTTCCATATAACTAAACTTATTCCAGTAATAGAGTGACACAATAGAACTTTGTAATTAGAAGGGGGGGAGATGTAAACAAAGTGTGTGACACTTCATTTAGTTTGTACAGTTTGAATTTGCCGCGTAATAATTTTGATGTATAAATTATCTGTGAAATTGATGGATTCTGTGGAGCGAGCTGCCCTATTGATTGAATGACTGAAAAAGCATGGTAAATATAGAGGTTATGTAAAAGTGAGAATTTTAATGTAATTAGAATATTAATAGTGAATATAGTGATTAATAAGAACTGGTGAAACAATAGCTTTAAATGTTGTTTCTCTTTTCAGGTAAAACTAGTGCATAGTTAATATTAACGAATGTTTTTTATAAGTGTTAAAACTAGTTTTTGTAATAAAATAAAATTTCTCTTTTCAGAGCAACTAAACTTTGGTTATAGTTTTACTGTTCATCATCCTATATAAGGAATAAATCCTCATATTATATATGTATACGTGGTGGTGATTTTTTTCTTTAAAAAAAAAGTGTTATGCAATAGCTTCACCGCGGCAGTCTCCGAGTGCCACATGTATTTTTTTATTCTACAACCGTAGTAACTCTATTGGATACTAATGCAACTCTGCAGATTCCCTCAACCCAGAATTTGGGAGATCATCCTGTGTAATATTGACGTTCAAAACGTGCAGATTATCAGCCTAGAACCAAATTACGTTCAATCTTGAATGAACGAGCACAGACATGCCAAAAGCTTCACAATGACATCTTCCATGACAAGGGACGAACCTACCGACGATCTTGATTAAAAAGTGCGCACCAAGCGTCAGACAGAGCGGCCCTAACTTGATTATACGTTAGCGTTAGAGTAATGTGTTGTAATCTGTTTGGACAGATGTCAGCCGTAATTGGGGCAGCCTCAACGCCGGCAAATGTTACCACATCGTAGGTAAACGGGTGCGGGTTTTACACGAGGGAATTTAGCTTTAGAGTAATCGGATAGAGGATGTTGTAATCACCATGCGGGATGTGAAATTCAACGTGAAACTGGTGCTCTCGAACTGATTATGGGCCACTTGTTGGAGTGCCAAAAGCTCCTACTTCTGCATTTTAGATCTAGCTCACGAAACTGTTGGTGAAGTGGCTAAGCGATAGACTACTGCGCAGTGTATTGTGGGTTTGTTTCCCATTCGAAATTCAATATTTATAAATACATCCACGATACGGTGCATCCACACCGCCGGTAACATTTGTGGAGCAACAAAAGGCAACACGGTAACATTCGGTAACTTTTGTGGCTCCTTGTTACTATTTGTTAATTGTTACTCATCCACACCGCAGTAACATCCGACAACAAATGTTGCCGTGTTACTGTATGTCGAGTAACGTTGCTCGACAATCGGCAACATTGTTAGATAATGGGGGTAACATTGTTACCGAATGTTGAGCAACGTTACTCGACTTACAGTAACACGTCAACACTTAGTAACATTAAATAACATTTTGTTGGCGGATGTTACCGAATGTTAAGCAACGTTACTCGACTTACAGTAACACGTCAACACTTAGTAACATTTTGTTGGCGGATGTTACCGAGACAACATTTAGAAACGTTGAGCTACAAATGTTACCGGCGGTGTGGATGCACCGATACAGGAGAATTTCCTAGTGTCACGTACCGTCCATCTACAGGGACCAAATCATTTAACAAGATATTTCATTCCATCTGCATTGGTTCGAAGGAGAAATGTGTCAGCGATCAGATCACAGTCTGCAAACGTTGAGAAAAGAAACTTGTCTTTGATGCCCACATGATCCACTTCCTAAGTACATGCTAAGTTTAACTGTGAATTTGATATTTTAGAAGATTCTTAAACATATTTTTTAAACTATCACGGTTTGATTCTAAACTTAACCCGCAACCAGACAGACAGACAGTCAACCCGCGATCATGGCGCTTGCAACAGCGTCGAAATATCGGGAACACAAACATATAGGTACTTAATCACGGAAGATATCCCGTAAGTGACATTTTAAGTTTAGAAGATTCTTGTTAGAATGAAGACCTAGATCTTTGTGAAATGTTTTTAGGTACAGGTTATTAATAAAATAGAAATATTCTGTTGAGACTCATTATTTATTTATACCATACTCTCAACACAGTACACTCATTGAACGTTGACCTTTCAATCTTTCGCAATTCGATCGAAGAGAAAAAAGTAGTTGTAGGTTTTTTGTCGCAATCACAATGTCGTCGATATGGACGACTTCACGTGCTAATGGAGTCGTGTGTATGGGCGGAGGAGACGTGTGCGATCTTGACCCTTCGCTACTGTATTGTACTGCTTGCTTTAAGAGCAGGTCGTATATATTCAACTGTACGTAATCTAAAGGCACAATAGCGGATTTAAGAAAGAAAAAAAAAGAGAGAAATTGGATTTATGTCTGACTCGCACAGGACAAAACAAGTAACACAAGATTATTAAAAAAAAGTACAAATTAGAAAAGTCCTGAACTAGGTCAAATCTCAGTATGGTGCCGATGCCGTTTTAACATAAAAAAGTCAGTGCTGGCATTCTGATAGGGCCTACAGATTTAATGCCTTAGTCAAAATGATGGGGAAGACCGACCTTAAGAAGTTCTGTAGGACTTGACTGGAAATTAATAATCTATCTCGGTTGCTATTTGATTGAATCTGAATTGTCTTTGATTTTTTTGATTGAATTGTCTGTAACCAATCAAAGACCGAATATGCCTCGAATCTATTCAGATATCCAATCAAAAGCAAAGGAATGGAATAATGGGACTGTCAGACTTGTACTGACTAAAATCCACGGTGTCCTTCAATAGCCTTTTATGTTCCGGGGTCACGGTAATGAGATAAGTCCCGCGACCCCGGCAGGCTTTGGCCCTCTTGGGCGGGGCCCCGTCATCGTGCTGACGCTCTTTGAGGCGCGCGTGGAACACAACGCGCCGTCGACCCGGGCTGCGTCCATGGTCGGGCGGCGAGTTGCCCTTTACTCGCCGCCCGCATGCCCGCGCCTACGGTGGCCGGAGATCGTCTTGCGACGTCCGACGCCGTGGGCGTCTACCATTGCGGGTGGGGCGGAGGGAGGACGCTGTCCTCTCTCTCTCACGGCCCGCCTCCTCCTTAACGAGCATTACTGCCTCGCAGAAGGAGGCGACCGCTTCCCACTCCGTCTGGCCCCGCAGCATGGCCTCGACCAATGCCGGGCGCGAGAGGTCTCCGCCTACGGACCCTGGACATAACCCCATAGCCCAAGCTTGAAGACGGCGAGTAATTAGTAACTCACCGTCCAAAATCGTCGTAAAATATCGAAAAAGATATACTTTACATTTTTTGACCATACAGCAGCGCCTGTAATTGCTTTAATTGAAATAAGTGCGCACCGTTACAAGATTGAATCATCGAAGAATCAGCACTTACAGTTATTATGATAATGATGATAATACAAGATGACTAACAGCATACTGAACACTCGATAATGAGCGCCGTCCATTCAAGCAACAGCGAGAAAAACATTTAAATAAAACCGGAGCTGCGTGAAAATTTTTAATTTTCCGTGGAAACTTCCGGCTTGAATAAATAAATACTTTTTGGTGTTTTTCTCCGACTGCCCAAATTATGACAACAACAATATTTTCACGCCTTAATGCCATGAAAGAGTAGGCTGAGATCTGCCGTACATCATCGTATGTAATGGATTTTTTTGGGACAAACCCACCACACTATTCCCAAACCACTGCAACTCCTGAAAGTCAGAATCAACAGTGGTAACCACCAGAAAAGCGCCGAGACAATGAAGCTCGACGTGTCCCAGAGATTGAATTTACCTGTCTTGGATCCTGCAACGAAAGCAATCAGAAAAGGAGTAGGAAAAATATGTTTCCACTTCCCTCCATGCAAGCAGGAGACAGAACAAAAAAGAAGGCTAATAGGCACAAAGGGACATTACAACTGGGAGAAGCCCAGTTGCATAGCAACTAAGTAATGGGTTCTATATTACTGAGGATCGTGGTCACGGGACAAGAGGACAATCTGCCTCCATCTACTCCGATCCAAAGTTGTCATCACCACCTGTTGAAGATTGCTTGAGGACGTAGCCTCTTTCACTTGATCGGAGCTTTTTCGATCAGCCTCATGCTCTCTTTCCTTCGGCATTGCAACAATAACCAGCTTTTCAAGGTTGTTATCTCCCCCTTCGCATTATGTTGCCGAAATATTATGTAGATCAAAATACTCTCTTACTAATATTACAGAAGAATATGGATGGACACAATACACAGACATAGATTATAGTCTCGAATAAGAAATAGGCCTATTCTTGTCCACGTTCCCGTAGGGAAATTTTCAACTACCGGCAAAAGCTGATGAAAGTATTAAACTTTCGAATGTATAATTTGATGTTTAAGTTTTCCCTCGTATTGTATTATCAAATCTATTGTATCTGTGGTTCGCCCCAAGTTTTCCAATTATAGACGTATCTGAAGTCAGAAGCAGCTGCTTGATACGTATTACTGAAACTTGAAAACTCGGACGGAGAAACATCATGTTCAAGACGAAATCTTTCTCTCGTTGTGTTAATAAATCATGGGCACATTTTGTAATTCATTTTACTACAGGCATTTATTTCAAACTAAGTTGTGCCCGCGACTTCACTCGCTTTGGCTTTTGTAATTATAACACGGGCTCTTGCTACTACTCAGAGATCGCCAATAGTCAGGGTCCTATTACCGGTATAAAAAGTGATCTAAATGTTAATTCAGACTTCTGCCGTTCTGACGTGAGTGAGTCACAAACATCCATTCATCCAAACATCCAAAGTTTCGCATTTGTAAGTAAGAAAAGTCTTCTGGCAAAAATAACGACTTCTTAGGTATGGTAACGACAATAGGAAATTCTTAACATAAATTGTTTGCATTTCTTTCCCTCAAGAAAAACGGGACTCCCGTAAACAATGAACGAGAAAATATGCGTAGATCCGTCACGAACACCCCATTATCATTTCCTATCCTATTTACTTCAACACAAAGTTCAAAATCGCATTTACATGAACATTATTTCGCTATAGAGTCTGTAGAGTCACAGTTTCCTCGATCGATTTGCTAAAGGTGCCTGTAGTAAAACTATCATATGAATTTAGACGTTAGTGTTCAAATTATAAGGTCCACATTTCTATGTAGTAGTCGTGTTTCAGTATCTAGGAACTTGACCGTGAAACCTGAATAGGGAACATAATATCGAAGGTCTAGTCATACAAAGGCATCATGACTGGCCTGTTGGTCTAGTGGTTCGTGACCCTGACTGCTATGCCGGAGGTCGTGGGTTCGATTCCCACCCAGGACAAATGTTTGTGTGATGAGCACGATCATTTGTTCTGTGTCTGGGTGTAATTTATCTATAATATGTATGTATTTAGAAATATATAAGTATGTTTATCAGTTGTCTAGTACACATAACACAAGCTCTGCTTAGCTTGGGACTAGATGGCGCTGTGTGATAGTTGTGGAATATTATAATATATTATATTATATCTCACATTATGAGACAAACGAAAATTATTATTCACTTTTACAGCATACTAACAAAAGACTGGCTTAAAAGACAACGAAATAAAAAAAAACAAAGCCACTGACTTCCGAAAGAAAAGTTATTTTGTAGGATAAGTATTTTACCCTTTTTTGTGGTTGTTTTTGAAGGCGGCTAAATTTTTTTTTAAAGTTTTTTAAATGAAAAAGTATCGTTGAATCGGTCATAAAATTAATAGATTTAAAAAATCTAAAAACCCACGTTTTTAAATGTCCTAAAAATAGGAAAATAACCCTACGGGGCTGAGAGAGGGGCCACTCAAAACGTGGGGGCATATATTATATAAGGGATTATTTATGGGATATATTTACATGACGTGAGATCGTAGGTGTAACTTGCAAAGATACGCCCCCACGTTTTGAGTGGCCCCTCTCTCAGCCCCGTAGGGTTATTTTCCTATTTTTAGGACATTTAAAAACGTGGGTTTTTAGATTTTTTAAATCTATTAATTATTTTATTATTTTTATCATTTTTCATCGGGTTTGAAGCTACCCTGAAAATTTCAGCCTGCTAGCTTATCGGGAAGTGCCTCAAAGCCTGTCCACCATCTTGGACGTCCGCCATATTGGATTTAAGTCACGTGACTATTTTTTTCGTACTCCTGATAGCAAACCCTTTCATTTGATATCCATATCACAGGGGTGCATTTCAAATAGCCTGTCTGCCATCTTGGACGTCCGCCATATTGGATTTAAGTCCCGTGACTATTTTTTTCGTATTCCTGACAGCAAACCCTTTCATTTGATACCCATATCATGGGAGTGGGTTTCAAACAGCCGGTCCGCCATCTTGGGGAGGCCGCCATATTGGATTTGTTATGACGTTTCTTAGCTAGTCATGTATTGTCATCAGAACTCAAAGCGTGTACAAAATTTCAGCCTGCTAGCTTATCGGGAAGTGCCTCAAAATTGAGTTGCAAAAGTCCAACCGGAACGACAAACAAACAAACAAACAAACAAGAAAAGTGAGTGTATAAAAACGTGGGAAAATATCAATACCGATATATCGGCTACCTCGAACTATCGCCGATATATCGGTATTGGTATGGAGATTTAAAACGGGATATTTATTATGTGTATCATAACAAAAGGGAGCTTATATGGCAGACTAGCACTCTGCCTGCGACTTCGTCCGCGAGGATCTCGCATTTTTCTATACGATTTTTAATTGGGGGTTGGAATTTCCAAAAAATATTAAAGCACGTGGTCCATTAATTTGGTAGATAGACATTCGAATTTACACTGCTCTAATTACGAGACAATTAAATTAATTGAAGACGCAATTAGTACATACAGTTAACTTAAATTATACTAGGAGAACACGTCATCACGTGCTATTCATTTCTTAGTCAGTCGATTTTCACACAATCAGACTTTCGGGTATTGGTTGGAAGTGTTCGGTTCATTTCAAGGTTCACCTGCTTATCTATTCTGCGTCGGGTGACCGGCGCCGGCCTTCCTTTAACTGGAGCGTATGAAAAGGGCTTAAACTCCTGCTCCAATACACCTCGACCACAAGTTACAGATTTATGTTGCGACTGCGTCTGCAGTAGTGCTATTCTGCAACGTTCACTATTTTAAATCATCGTGGAGTTTAAATGAGACAATAAATTCTTTAAAGATCACGATCGTTGAGAATCCTTCACTTGAATGAATTGAAGTAGTAGTACCAGTAATACAGGATAATCCTATAAAAAACCCACGTTTTTAAATGTCCTAAAAATAAGAAAATAACCCTACGGGGCTGAGAGAGGGGCCACTCAAAACGTGGGGGCGTATATTATTTAAGAGATTATTTATGGGATATATTTACATGACGTGTAATAGATCGTGGGTGTAACTTGCAAAGATACGCCCCCACGTTTTGAGTGGCCCCTCTCTCAGCCCCGTAGGGTTATTTTCTTATTTTTAGGACATTTAAAAACGTGGGTTATTAGATTTTTAAAAATCTATTAATTATTTTATTATTTTTATATTTGTTCATCGGGTTTGAAGCTACCCTGAAAATTTCAGCCTGCTAGCTTATCGGGAAGTGCCTCAAAGCCTGTCCGCCATGTTGGACGTCCGCCATATTGGATTAAAGTCACGTGACTATTTTTTTCGTACTCCTTACAGCAAACCCTTTCATTTGATATCCATATCTTAGGGGTGCATTTCAAATAGCCTGTCTGCCATCTTGGACGTCTGCCATATCGGATTTAGGTCACGTGACTATTTTTTTCGTATTCCTGACAGCAAACCCTTTCATTTCATATCCATATCTTAGGAGTGCATTTCTAATAGCCTGTCTGCCATCTTGGACGTCCGCCATATTGGATTTAAGTCACGAGACTATTTTTTTCGTATTCCTGACAGCAAACCCTTTCATTTGATACCCATATCATAGGGGTGGATTTCAAACAGCCAGTCCGCCATCTTGGGGAGGCCGCCATATTGGATTTGTTATGACGTTTCTTAGCTAGTCATGCATTGTCATCAGAACTCAGAGCGTGTGCAAAATTTCAGCCTGCTAGCTTATCGGGAAGTGCCTCAAAATTGAGTTACAAAAGTCCAACCGGAACGGCAAACAAACAAACAAACAAGAAAAGTGAGTGTATAAAATACGTGGGAAAATCTTAGGGAACGAGTGTCGCGTAGATAATTGTAATTGTGACGTAGAGCATCCAACAGATTTGCGTCTACAACTAGAAGTGGAAACTACGAAAATCATCTTTACTACTACAACATAAAGGCACTGCCAATATTAAATGGTTTCTTGTCGTGTGGTGCTCTGTGGGTAGATAGTAAACTAACGGGCTTACTACCTACCCACAGGATATTCAAGCCATGCCAGGTCGTCACTGTGTGAAGAGTTAGGGACACTTTACCCATGGCGCGATTCGACCGATTCCAACTACAAGTGAAAATCAACCTTGCCACTTAGAAATAATAATGCAATTCGATTGACTTGACGTCGTCGTGGCGATCGTGTTTTGTTTTTCATCTACCCGCAAATAACAACGTGTTTTATGTTAGAAGTCGTAGTGGTAAGGTTGATTTTCACTTGTAGTTGGAAGCGGTCGAATTGCAATCGCATCGCGCCATGAGTAAAGTCCCTTAGTTGAGCCCTGGTGGCCTACCATGATGTGGGAACGAGATGGAGCTAGACTTGTATAGCTCTGTTTCATTCCCACAGTAGAATCACTCTCGCTTTAAGACCTCATGGTTCATCAGCTGTGGTTCCTGTGCTGTATTGAGAATCTCTCGTGTGGAGATATCGATTGAGCTCCGACCCACATCCGAGGGCTATCTGCGTGTCATCGTAATTACCGGCGCACTTCGTTAGAGATGTCGGTGCTGATGTAATAAGATAAGGTCTGCCTATTAGTGTATTTGACGATTTTAGACCAAATGAATCATGTCTTAACCCAGTTCCATGGTCTATCTGAGTGTCAAACAGCCGTTTATGAGAGAAAACTAAACCCGACAGACCAAGTGAATGGACTTACTTTCGCATTTTTTCAATAGCACAAACATGGTATCACTTTTACTTCTAAACTAAATCGGGGCTTTTCAAAGAGAGCGTGAAAAAAATTCTGAAGGATCGGCAACGCTTCGTAATACCTCTGGTGTTGCAGACGTTCATAGCCGCATAGGCATGGTGACGGCGCACTACCAGGCGGGCCACCTGCGTGGCATAAGAGACTAAAATTGAACCATTTTTCACAATTTACATGGTGTTCTTTAATGATAACTCTATGCGATTCCTTTGGATCCTTGTCGTTCACAAGAAAATGGTAGGAGTTCCGAATACTATACTATTACTAACATTATTATTTAAATCTGTTGTTTGTTTGGTCAATAGCATTGTATCGAGGACACGTCACTTCACTACCTCTGCCGCATGTATCGATGAGTACCGTAACTTACGGCCTCCGTCTCGACTACTATCAAACTTTATGTGTCTTTTGTTAAAAGGTCAGCATTTATGTTACCTAAATAACTTCAAGAGGGTGTTCCTTTTACATCTATTCCGACTTACGATTATTATGCGCCGACCCCAGAATAATAGGTAAAAGAAGATCTACGATGAGTACAGTAGTTTCTGAATGTAAAAGAATAAAAGCTTATATGGGGTATATTAGACTATCTCAAATACAATGTCAATGTGGAGCCCCTATGTAAGATGTCCCACCTCCTTTCTTGCCCATCCTGCCTAAACATCCGCACCGTCCAGGATTTGATTGAGACCAACGACAGAGCTGTGCAGGTGGCCACTATATTTGATAAATTATAGAATTAGGCGTTACTTTATGGAAATCCATGATATTAAATGTTAAGAAAAATATCTAGTTTTAATTCCCCGCCAAAAATCCAGGCTTGGATGCAGGATGAATTCCCACCCTCCTGCCCTCATGCATATGCACATGCAATATGCATCTAAGCCAATTTAATACTAAATTTGAGTCCATCTACCACCAAAGAAGTGTTTTAGTTGCCAAGCAAAATAGATTTTTTAGACGTCTGCTCCTATGTTCCAGGCAAGTTTCCATTAATAATGTACATAACGTTAATCAATGAATATAATTACCTTGAAAATCTTAGCGAAGATTTAATCTCGCTTCAAGTGTAGGATTTTATCAGAAACACTTAGCTTCATTTAATATCTTCAGGGTCTTGGAGCAAGTTCATTAATCCTGCTTTATCATGTCAGTATTGTCAGTGCTCATACAATGCCATGATGACGCATCTGAAGACTATATCAGTAGTCTGTGTTCTGTGGCGAGCCTTAATAGGGCCTCTGAATATTTGGGAGCCTGGAACCTGAGTGCGGGGAAGCCCAAAAAGATAGTGTGTTCATATTTTATCTGGTGTGCTTATGATGTACTGTGAGTACACTGTCCTGAGCAAATAACGTGTGTTTTCTCTCCGAACATCTGTAGCTGTGCAGCACCTATAATATTATACAATAATAAATACCTATTAATGATTTTTCGAATGGGATTACTGTTGTATTCTTGAAGCTGCCACTGATTTGACAATGTAAAAACGAAATGAGATAGATACCCGCGACCGTAGCTCGTATAATTTGAGCTTTCTTGACCATCATAAGCTTTTAAGAATTTAGTTTGTGGTTAAAATTTTGGAATATTTTCGTCGAGATTGTAAAGAGTCCCTGTTACTAATAGAGACCCCATGTATTGATACTTACGGCAGGAGCTGCGTCCCTGTCTGTCCTTCAAATTATACAGTCGCTTACTTTGACGATATGATCATCTTTGTGCACCCGTTCTTTGTTCTCTCACATCCTGTGTCTCAGTTTGGAGGTCAAAGATCCGCCGCACATAATCGTAGCGAAGCAAAGCGCAGAGCATTTTTCACTGTCAAACTATTATCGATATTGTTCTAATTGAAATAATGTCCAAAATCAAGTAGCCCACACAGGTGTAATCGCACTAAAAATATGACCACTGTACGTTTTAGAAGTAGAACCCCGTTCAATTACGAAATTAATTTGCTATCTAACGCAACATAGTAAAAACTCCCCGCTACTTTCCTTGTTTCACCCTATTTGTCGTCAGTGAGGCGTCGGAAATGACTCACCTTCATTTCCTGGAGTGGTCCATTGTGTATTGTCGCGAGGAGACCAGCTCAATGTAGCCGGAGACAGTTGAGATATAGCCGGGAGAGACTGCATGGAGCCACTGTGCAGACTTTCCTCTGTACCCGGAATGGGGGGACGGGAATGTGTCGCATTCAAGACTTCTATGTGTAATTGTGCTACAATAAGCACTGTAAATGTTGCCAATTAAGGTTTCTTTTAATAAAAGTTCCTAAAGTTGTAATACGTCTCGCGCATAGATACAGGCAATGAATCGAACATTCCCTATTCTATTGTGACGGTCAAAAATGTGAAAGTACAAGTGATCGTCGCGGTAACATAGCCTTTTTCTATGTTATTCTCTGTTTTACTGGAAAGACATAGAGCATGAGCTGAAAAGAAAACAGAGAAAAACAAGCATAGGATCTGTGATTACTTTTCTCTCTAAAGACTGGTTAATTTCATGCAGCTAGTGCTCAGTCCATTATGTCGTTATGGCAGAGTATGCAGCAGTGCCGAAATATCGAAGAACAATTTATTAAGGCCGCATAACCAGAAAGTTGGCAACGTCGCAAATGGCTGTCAAATATTTACAAGTTTTAATTAATTTGGCAAATTTACTGTATATAAATAAGAAACATTGCTCTGTAGTGCACTAAAAATAGATATACGAATGCAATTAAAACACTGAATTTGATGTTGTAACCGTTTCAGGCGTAATAAAGGCATTTGACAAGTTTCCAAATAGGTACTTTTTTACATCTAAAACTATATATTCTGTGTTACGATATTAATTATTGCATTCCCTTATGAATTTTCTAATGCACTTCAGAGCCATATTTTTCTTATTTCCATACAGTAACATTGCTAAATTAATTAAAACTTGTTAATATTTGACAACTATGAGCGACGTTGCCAACTTTCAGAATATGCGCTCTTAACATAAAATATAAATATTTGCTCTTTTCCTCATCATCTCCTCATCCGCGGCATGAAGTCTGGAGCAACAGTTGCTGATCAGAATAACATATCAAACCTACACTAATTCCATACTGTATGACAACGAGGGTAGGTGAGCACCTGACTCGGTCAAGGTCAGACCTCCCTCCCCGCCCCGCCTACTCCACCCCTCGCTTCCCCTGCGCCTTGGGGACTAAGCGAAGTGGTTGCAACGGTAGCGGAAAGTAACTATTACTTCTAAAGCTTCTTCGGGAATTAAGCTTCAGATTTTCCTGATAAACAGTGTTGTGTCGCATTCCTGTGGTTTACAATTTGTTTTCTTGCTCGTTCTTCTCCATCGAGATCTAATCTGATTACTTAGTTATTAAGTTCCTGTGACTGCAACTTAATTTTTGTTTATAGAGTTCCGTTTCAGGCACGTTCGAATGACTAAAACGGAACCTTTATTTAAGATCATTCATGTGTGTGTGTATTTAACACAACGGAAGAAAATAGCTCCTACAACAGAGTTTTTTTTGACACTGCAGTCCAGCCTGTAATGGAGGACGACCGAAAATTCGACACTGTTTTGTACTCCATAATGCTGACATTAAAATAAATGCTTTGAAACTGAGTTTTTAGCACATACAACAGCACTTTGTTCTATTTGTTGGACTTTTCCTGTAACGATAACAAAATAATTCAGCAGTGTTTAATTTGTCAAACCCGAGGTGATATCTGCAGATGGTGGCAATAAAATTTATTTTATTGACGTAAGTTTTCCGGAAAGGCTTAGACAAAGTGGAACTAAAGTACTTCCACACTACGCCAAATATGTTAAGAGTCCCCGTGTAATACGGAGTAATCTTAATACCATCCACCACACTCAAGAATCAAGCTGCGAGTCAATCGCTACTAAGCTGATACCAATCAGTTCTGTAGAACTCCCCAGTTGGAAGAGGTACCTAATCACTTCTTCCAAAAGTTTCTATAAGCACATATATGATACCAAAGTTATAACATAATATTACGAAGACTAAGTGGTGCAGATCAGCTGACTCGGCCAAGGTCGCGACCCCTCCTCCCACAGCTCCTACCTCCCTGCCAGCCACCCCTCGTGATCCAAGCGCCCCGGAGGGGTCTCTCGAAGTTGACTCGCGGTACGGTCACAATGAAAAAGGGAAGAAAGTCTTTGTGTCTTTCAGAAGTTCTGTAGAACACGTTAAATTTCTAATACTGATGATATTCAGTCGATTCAATTAAGTTAGCAATGGACACAATATGAAGAGAATTGAACCGTTACGTTTTAAAAGAATTAATGGTATGAATCGGATAGAAAAATAAATCCCTAACTAGTTAACTGTTAGAGAATACGAGTAACTTGTAGCAAGCTCGTCCATATACTACAGCAGGACTACTATACAACATGAAGTTTAAATAAATCACAGTATCGACCATACATAAATAGGTCAGGAAAACATGCAAAACTTATGTACTGCAATACCTCACTAAGTAAAATAAAAACTGACTACTTACTCTGCAGTAGACTCATTTATTGTAATGCGACAATTTATACTACAATACCTCAACCAGACTGCTGACACAGGTCACACCGTACTTAGTATAATAAAGCAATGAATGTGTTTTGTTTAGACGCCAAGTCTCTCACCATTGTGACCCGGCCATTATTAAACTTGTCAAAAAAACAACCAG
Source organism: Agrotis exclamationis (assembly GCA_950005045.1). NCBI lineage: Eukaryota > Metazoa > Arthropoda > Insecta > Lepidoptera > Noctuidae > Agrotis > Agrotis exclamationis. The sequence continues at coordinate 356,301 of OX465445.1, forward strand.
CGCTCTTTGAACTGATTAACTTGTAGAGATGTTATTGCGATGGTGATTCCGTCAAATCATCTTCATTATCTGCCTGACTTTCCCAGCAGCAACTGAACCTATTTAATTGATGCGGCGTCAGATATTAGTCATTGACTAGCATAGACGCTGCCTATAATGACCCCTCAGTTGGGTCACAGGCCACCTCTCTGTATGTAATTGACCGCAGGACCACACTCTCGTTTCTGACTGCCTCACAACGACCATTTATATCTAGACTCCTAATCACAGGCGACCGATGTCTGTCAACACATTAGGCAAAAAACTTTTTTTAAAAAAAGTACCGACTTCAAAACAAATACAAAAAAGTTTAAAATAACTTTTCTTTCGGAAGTCGGTGGCAATAGTCAATGACACAACAAAACAAAGCCACCGACTTCCGAAAGAAAAGTTATTACCGACTTCAAAAAAAAAGGAGGTTATCAATTCGACCCGTATGTATGTAATATTATCAGAACTGCCCAGTTTTCATATATGTTAGTCTATATCAGCGTCTGAACAAATGTGCCAAATTTCATAAGTGTATGTATGTATGTATGTATGTATGTATGTTTTTATGTTTGTGCACGCATATCTCCGGAACTACAAGTCCGATTTAAGTAATTCTTTTTTTGTTGTTCTAGGTATTGTTCAACTTAGGGTACACTGCAAGTTTCATCAAAATCGGTTCAGTAGTTTTAGAGATATGGATTTTTTTATATTGTGACGGATTACAAGATTAGTGCATATATGTAAGAAAATTTTGTATTTTACAAGAATTTGGGTTGAATATGTAATAAATAAACTAAAAAGGGTAAAATAAAAACTTTTTTTAAAAAAAGTACCGACTTCAAAACAAATACAAAAAAGTTTAAAATAACTTTTCTTTCGGAAGTCGGTGGCTTTGTTTTGTTGTGTCATTGACTATTGCCACCGACTTCCGAAAGAAAAGTTATTTTAAACTTTTTTGTATTTGTTTTGAAGTCGGTACTTTTTAAAAAAAAGTTTTTTTAAACTTTTTTGTATTTGTTTTGAAGTCGGTACTTTTTTTTTAAAAAGTTTTTATTTTACCCTTTTTAGTTTATTTATTACATATTCAACCCAAATTCTTGTAAAATACAAAATTTTCTTACATATGCACTAATCTTGTAATGCGTCACAACATAAAAAAATCCATATCTCTAAAACTACTGAACCGATATTGATGAAACTTGCAGTGTACCCTAAGTTGAACAATACCTAGTACAACAAAAAAATAATTACTTAAATTGAACTTATAGTTCCGGAGATATGCGTGCACAAACATAAAAACATACATACATACATACATACATACATACACTTATGAAATTTGGCACATTTGTTCAGACGCTGATATAGACTAACATATATGAAAACTGGGCAGTTCTGATAATATTACATACATACGGGTCGAATTGATAACCTCCTTTTTTTTGAAGTCGGTAAAAAGTCTTACAACCGTCGTGACTCGACCACTCCTGTGAGTCCCCTCGTCGCACTGACCTTGAGTTAGCCAATCAGAACGCAGTACCCCGTCCCCCTCGCTTACGTCGTACCTCAGCGACTTGGCAGAATAATTTTCGTTAGTTCGTGCATGAGGCGTCTAGATATAAATGGTCGTTGCTGCCTCATCTGCCTACGGTTTCCCAGCTTTCTTGTGATCGGCTTCCAGTTTAACCACCCGGTAAAATACCAGTATTTTACATGGAAACACTGTTTATCATTTGGCACATATTATTTAAAAACTTTACCACTTAAGTAATAGGATACCAAGAGGATATCCTTTAGTAAGTCATTGCGGACAGGTGCAATGAAATCATCAGGCAGAGTCTCTAGCTAATCTACAATTTGTCCTAACAAACCTGTGACCTTCACTAAATGGAGGTGAAGTAAGACTTCAGAATGTAATTGTTGACTTTGGCATGTCCAGTAATAACGCCGTACCGTCATTGAACCAATTTAGACAAATGAGATCTTAAGGGCGCATAACCAGAAAGTTGGCAACGTCGCAAATAGCTGTCAAATATTTACAAGTTTTAATTAATTTGGTAAATTTACTGTATGAAAATAAGAAATATGGCTCTGTAGTGCACTACAAAGTTGATATAGGAATGCAATTAAAACACTGCATTTAATGTTGTCACCGTTTCAGGTGTAAAAAAGGCATTTGGAAGGTTTCCAAATACTTTTTTTACATCTAAAACTATATTCAGTGTTGCGATATTACTTATTGAATTCCCTTATAATTTTTTTAGTGCACTACAGAGCAATATTTCTTGTTTCCATACAGTAACATTGCAAAATTAATTAGAACTTGTTAATATTTGACAGGTATTTGCGACGTTGCCAACTTTCAGAATATGCCCTCTTAATCTGTTTGTGCTGGCGCGAATCTATCCAGTATCGAAATGCCGATCTCTTGGGAATTGAAAATGAACGTCGCGCTTATTGACGTGGTTATTATCCGCCCACGGTCATCTATGGATCTAATCGCGTTCTGAATCAAGGTCATCTTTGGAGACTCAGTTTTTGGATCCATCAGCTCGTGCCAGTCCACTTCCTTGTGGTTTATTTCAATTTGTGCACAAATACAGCTTCTAAGACCTGACTAACATTGCATTTGCCTGCTGATCGATTTTCAGTCTAATTGGAAACTGAGAGAGACATTCAACTTGCCGTACCTTTAATGCTCCAATACGATTGTCACTGTTTAGTCAGTACTTCAGGAGCCTATACAAGATGATGCTGCAGTAGTTGGTAATTACGTTGGTCTACTTATTTATATTTTTTGTCTGCTACGATTGACTGGACTAATAGTGGCGATCGACCGGTTGACCACCCCTGCTATAATTCATGTTAAAATGCCCAAAAAAAAACAAGAAAATTCAGAAGATCAAAAGCAAAACCTGCAATCATTCTGCCTGCAACACGCTATCGCTTGTAAAGTGAGGCTGCATCCCCTGAGGGGGAGTTTTGTGGCAAAGTGCGCTGATTGTATTACCCCCTCGCCTACACCCGGAGCTGCGGCGACAGTACGAGTGCAAGACACACAGGACAGAAGTTCTGCTGCACCGACTTAGTTGACAAAACAAACACGGCTCTTGTAACGTGAGCTGATGCAGTTTGTGGCTCAACTTTAACGTACAATATAGGGGCTAACAATTGATTTAAAAAGTAAATAGGCTTATGTGCGTAATTATTTGTCCTGTCCGGGTCAATTTTGTAGCTTTTATTCCATTCAAACCGATTTTGGTAAAAACTGTCTACTTACTCGCAAGATCCCTTTTCAGGGATCTTTTTTTTTATTTTCAAAATTATTGTGTAAAAGTGAAGGAAGATTCAATGGATATTTAAACATAACACAATGATATAACGGTCGTTTTCTCCGAAACATTACTTTTACACCCTGTTCAAGTGCAACTTTTAGAATTAATCTCGTCTTCTTAGCGTGTCATGGCGATCCAAATTAAGTGGAGACATAATTCCTAATGCCTACATATCCAAAAGATTCATCAAGATTAAACCCAAAGTCGGTCACACATCGCCTCACGCCTATCCCCGAGATCTGTCACCCAAAGCAATCGCGCAGTGATTGTTGCTCCCGATGTTAGCGTACTTCCACATTAACGCTAAGTGGTCCTTTAGTGGTACTTACCTGCCCACTGACTCGAGGGTGAAAACTAGAGTAGTGTGACAGGATGCTCGGAGAATGGACTCATTCAGCAATTAGCCAAGATGGTGGCGATTGAATGAGACTTTCTGCGAACTCCCGCTCTACGATGCGGTACAAGTTTACAAGAATGATTGTTGATCCTATGATTACCTATTTCGGGGGATTTGACAAATAAATTGGTCTAATTGTAGATTGTGGTTTAAATAACTTACTCGTAGCTTGAAAAATAAAGATTCTAGGAATGGTGAGAGACAAGAGCAAATAATTGTTTGGACTTTATTCTCAGCAAAGTTATATTGTTCCAGAGAAATTCCGACTTAACAATTTTTCTGCATGGTCTCAACCATGTCTCAACGGTTTTAAGACGCCACAATTCTTTCTGGCTTTCAAAATTTACAGTAGTTGGTAAATGTATGCTTTTACACTCGATTGAAGCTACCATTTGCATAGGAGCAACAATAAATAAACCCGTTATCAAATTGTTTGCCAAAAGAAACACAGACATTTTTATAGTCTGAAATTACAGCTTTTATGATAATGGCTTATTGCCCGCGTCACCCGATGGCCATGACATTGGGACTCTCCACCCAAACAGGCGCACTGAATCCCTGCGGGGCCCGGCGATGTCTGCATAATTAACACTGTGCTTAGAATAGCAGTAATTAGTGCTAAGCGCACGCACGGTATTGTGAAACTATGTTTAGTATGAGCATGTTTATAAGTTGACACGTTTTAGAGGTTTCGCAACTATTTCGAGACTTTCAACTGTGCATTTTTAAAGATTTTATTTTTGTACTAAAAACTACTGTTTCGGCCTATGGGGCTGTTCTCGGAACGAGACGTCTAGTTGAACTTTTGACCGCCACTGACTACTTGACATGTAACGAACATGGGCGTTTACATGTCGATAACGAAACGATATTGTTGGGACTGCTATTTTCTGGGGAAAATGAGCAAGAGCGGACTATATTCTAGTGTCGTGTTGTTACCATTATCGTCTAATGTGAAAACGCTTAATGTACCCTGAAAACCTGATAAGCAAAGTGACATTCTAATGATGAACTAAAGAGGTTCTCAAACATGTGTGTGAATGATAAATAATCTACCAGAAAACTGAAAAGTCCAGTCTTGTTAAACGAACTTTGAAAGCCATGTCCAATTGTTTAGACTTCTGGTCGATTCGAAATATCAATTGCCTAGGTCATTCACTGAGCCTATTGTTAAAGTTCTTCAGCGTGTGTGTGCAGAACTGCTCTCAATGAGAGGCAGAGCGGGTCTTAACACTTCCTTTATAAAAGAACTATGCATTGCCTTTACTTCATCACAAGTCCCCGCCAGGATATTGATGCTCAAGGTCCTGGTATATCCGCGTTTTTCTGAAGCGGCGCGTTGGTATGAGCAGCGCATAGTGCATCGTTCACAGACCCCGGCTGGCGAGGTGCCAGCAGACTGGCGCGTGTCGGCAACGCACTGTGTACTCTTATTGAAACTGGCATTTTGAGGGATGAGTTAACCTTGGTACAAAGTCTGAATATTCATGAGCCAGACGGCAAATGCATCTCACGCGCTTTCCCCGTGAGAATAGGTAAAAACTTCAGAGCGTCTCCTGCTGCAATCCTTACGTACTCCTTTCTCCTCGTGCACGGTCATACAATATCTACTCACTCAAGCACGTCTGTTGCAAGTACTATGCAGCTTTCTGAAAATAAGATTAAGAGACTATAATTCGTTACTTGACAGGCCTGTTGGTCTAGTGGTTAGTGACCCTGACTGCTATGTTAGAGGCCGTGGGTTCGATTCCCACCCAGGACAAATGTTTGTGTGATGAGCACGATCATTTGTTCTGTGTCTGGGTGTAATTTATCTATAATATATATGTATTTAGAAATATATAAGTATGTTTATCAGTTGTCTAGTACCCATAACACAAGCTCTGCTTAGCTTGGGACTAGATAGCGTTGTGTGATAGTTGTGGAATATTATTGAAATATTATTACCAGTAATAAATCATCTATGTAAATCTGGTCATTGATTGCGGGTTGCGACCACTAGCATATGCGACTGATGAGAATGAAGTCCTGGGTTCAAATACTAGGTCAGGAAGGTTTTATTGGGTTTTTATCATGGACTTTGCATTAACAGCCACAGAGTCTGGAATTCTGGCCTGTTCATGGCAATCTCTCGAGTCTCTCGCCCTCTATTACATTTTCGAAATGTGAGTGTACTGAATACACCTCTGCTTAACTCTTCGGGATTAACATTATGTTACGTTGAAACCTACTGACCATAGCATAATGTAAACCTACTGGCAGAAAGTCAATCAGTCGATGTATTCACGAGTACAAAGTGGATGTTTCCCTAACAGAGCACTGGTAAAAGTCAAAGGTAACGTATTGACGTAACACTTCGCCCAGTCGGGACTGGAGCGGGAACTAATTCCCAGAACATCGCTTACTGTGCCTCACTTCGAAGAACCAATAGTTTGATAAATGCCATCCGTGTAACTTGTACGTGAAATAGGGCATAGAACTAAAAAGGGAGTCCCTGGAAGTATGGATCAAATCGAATAGGAGAAATGAGACCCGTGGCTGAGACACACGGTTTACGGTTCAAAAGTTTCGTTCATAGGCAACAAATGCGTAGAGATTCAAATTAAGTTTACTTCTCTAACTTTTATAATATCCAAAGAATCTCTGTGCCTAGGGGAAGTTCAATACGTGATCAACTGGTTGGAGCGGATCCACGGGGTTCGTTCGATAGCCCTTTACGTTCCAGGGTTAGGGGAATGTGATAAGACAGTCTCGCTACCCCGCCATCCACGCTCAGTTGGAAAATTCATCTAAAAATCTGAATTCCCAATCGTCAAAAAAAAAAACATAAATAAATAAGATAGCCACGATTAAGAGAAAATTGTATGGATCGGAATGCTGGGCTGTGAAAAAGATGGATGAGAAACGATTGCACGTAGCGGAGATGAGGATGTTGAGATGGATGCGTGGGGTGACAAGAATGGATAAAGTAAGGAATGAGTTTATAAGAGGAAGTTTGAAAGTGACGCCTGTTACAGAAAAAATGAAAGGGAACCGTCTGTCTTGGTATGGACATGTGATGAGGAGGGATGACACCCATGTGACTAAGAAAGTGATGAGTATGAATGTTGATGGATGGAGAGGACGAGGAAGGCCAAAGAAAAGATGGATGGATTGTCTAAGGAATGATATGAAAGAAAAAGGAGTAAATGATACTGTGACGTCTGATAGGGGAGAATGGAAGAAGAAAACGTGTTGCGCCGACCCCAAATAGAATGGGATAAGGGCAGGAAGAAGAAGAAGAAGATTAAGAGAAAATAATAATCGTCAATTAAATCGAACATTGAATCTATTGAGACGCAATCAATCTATTTTCATCGAAATTTCGTTTGTTTTTGCAACCATTTACAAGAATTCCAGCGGCCATTTTGATGAACAGCCTCAGCTGTTACTAAAATAGCAGCATTTTTCGTGTGCGCACCATATTGCAGGAAGTGCTCTATAAGCGGACTTCTCAAGCGAACAGTTTAATTGGAAGTTATTTGTGGCGACAATTGTTTCTCTTCTATTTGTGTCAGAGGGCTTTGACCGGAACTGTGCCCGCGTGAGATTAAAAAAAGTGATATAATCTGGAGATCGAGAAGCAGTCGTATTAAGTTGGAAATCGGGTACTGAGTTGAAAGTTATAGTTCTTCACAACGAGACTCAGTAAAAATCGTAATAATTGCGAAAAAGTACTTTTTCTGACTTGTCCAACACCACAACAGGAGCATTCGCGTGTAATGGAACAATATATCGGGAAATGTTACGAATGGACTTAGGAGACTGTCAGGCTCCTCCTGGCAACAAACTCACGGTGTTCTTCGACTACCTGTGATTGTGGTACTGCAGAACTTGCTTCTCAATCTCATAATTATCTGACTTCTGTCTTCAACGCTGTAAATTAATAATATATCTCAATTGCTATCTTCGGTTAGATCTTTGTCTTTAAAATGTCCAATCAGAAGCAACCATCAAAAACAAAAGAACGGAATTAGGATTGAGATTGAATTTTGGGCGTTGGTCATCCAGAGTCTTCGGGGTAACGCTTGTTTCCCCTGAAGAAACTAATGCAACAAATATTTATCATCAGAGCTATCATCCGCCAGTCGCCAGTCGTACGTGCCTGACTGCCTGTCTCGTAGCATGATAAGTTCTGATTCCCCCCGTACGGACATCATACGTGACCTGCCGACACTTAGTTTACTGATATCTACAAAAGGAATACTTTAATACAACATGCGTTACCACTTGCCAAACAAAAAAATATCAGTGTTACTAGGATTTGTAGTTTCGAGCATAAATATACTCAAAAAACTCCACAAATATTTAGCTTTTGCCTGTTTTGAGAATGTTAAAAAGAGTTAGTGCTGACATTTGTTAGATGGTAAAATCGTCAAATGAGTCCCTATTATCTAATTTTAACCTAAATATATGGTCCTTCGAGCTGGATACTTAAGTTTTTATTTAATGGGGTTGATAAAGTTATGAGTATTGTTGTAAATCATAGCAGAGGATACAAGAAAACTTTAAGTACAAAAGACATATTTATTTTGTCGCGGTAATATCATCAAATGAGCCCTGAGTGGATCGGGATTGACTGTCAGACTCGCCCAAAATCCACGGTGTTCCTTCAGTAGCCCTTTACGTTCGAGGGTCACGGTTACCTGAATAGACAGTCCCGCGACCCCGGCAGACGTTTGTTCCTCTATTGAGGCCCCGTCAGATTGCTGAAAACTCTTTGAAACGCGGGCTGAACATAGGTGCCTTCGATTTGGGAATGGTCCTAAATTGAACGGCAAGCTAATCATTACTCGTCATCCGCATGTTTCCGCGGCTCTGGAACGTAAAGGGCAGTTGAAGAAATAGGGTAGTGATAGTGTGGACTCGATTAATGTTGTGTGTGTGTGTGTGACATTTTGAAATTCAATTAATCCACAGCAACAAAAAAAAGGTGAAAGTAAATAAAGGCTCAAGTGTTCGTCACGTTTCATAAGAAGTAGCCTCCCTCACCGCTCTCACGTTGTTCGGAGGAACACGTGATTACAACGTGGTCCCTCCTCCCTCAGAGGTAGCTGAAAGAGGCCGAAAAGTAGTTACTACACTGAAAGCCTTCCCATTGTGCTAGTAAATAAGTATTTTATTTTTTTTATGGTTGAGAAATCTACTTTCGAAGTAAATTAATTTTCATACAAATTTCCCATTTTAACCCCTTTAAGGGGTGAATTTTCTTCTTAAAATGCTTCTATACCCAGCGGTTTCAGCTGTGCGTTGATCTTATCTAAGGTGCTTAGGTTTATACTTATATACCATTCTAATAATTAATACTTGCGACCGATCAAAATATAAATAATTTGTGTTGATGACTCAGTTAATCAACCTGACAAGCTTTTACCAACTTCTTGGAAAAGTCTGGAAAGTACATAATTACGTCGCGACGCTAAGCCAGTGTCCGATGTCTGATTGTTGAATTAGAGAAGTTACTGAAACACGATCGCTTATTACAGTTTCAGATGTCTTTCAATTACTTGATGTTGCTGGCTAAGGGCTGCCACGCGATAACATAGCGCCTTCTGTGCGAGGATGTGCTATAATCTATCTATGCTATAGGCTTGATTCAAGTGGGCATATTGCCGGAACTATTGGTTCTACGACATGCTGATTTTAACAAATAGTCTAATGATTTATTTTTATTGAGTTTTTGAACGTAAGAGGCTACAGTTTCGCGGTCAGTTGGACCCCTTCAATAACGATGATGCTGGATTCATTAGGCGCTACCTAGGCTATCCAAAAAAACAAAGTCTGTCAAAGTCATTTGAAACGTTTTTGGTGAAAAAGAGACAACGCTATTTAATAATAGCGTTGTCTCTTTCTCACTAAAAACGTTTCAGCTACAAAATGCGATTCACTTATAAAATCCAAATATCGCTGAGCGTATTGGACGTCAGGGTACGACTTTCAGCGATGCAATTTATGAACTCAAATTGAAATGTCTTGCTTTTTAATCGTTTTTAATTAGTTCATGGTAGGCTTGCTGGTTTGTGGAGGTCAGATAGACGCTCCATGTAAAATTCCCCAAAATAGTTTTGTAAAAGCTCGATATATGATGTTTTGTAAGAAGATTCTATACATACAGCATTTACCACCGCTGTGTATCATGTTCGGATTACACCCCTGGGATATCGACAATATTGTCTCAGACGCCAAACAAAACAATATCAATAAACTAGTTGGAACTTGGAACTGTCTGTTGAATGCGTCGCCCCCACACCGCGCACCCCCGCGTCCTTCAGTAGTTCAGCCATTGATGGAAAGCATGATTGATGAGCTGTAATGTAGCACCAAGGTTATGAACAGCTATTATTTCATTCCAGAGTGAGCAAAACGGAATTTTTTATTTATTTTTTGAATAGCTATTGAATGTTCCACTCGGCCTTCTCCATATCCTTCTGTTGCCCATATATTATTCTTTTCAAATAGCATCATAATTGTATGTAAGTAATCAAATCAAATCATTTATTTGCCAATAATGTAGGTAAGTATACAGTACAGATCATCATCATCATCATCAGCCGGAAAACGTCCACTGCTGAACATAGGCCTCCCCCTTAGACCGCCACGCCGAACGACAATTCGCCACTTGCATCCATCGGTTGCCCGCGACCCTCACGATGTCGTCGGTCCACCTAGTGACACACAGTACAGATATGATGGTAATAATATTTTGCTAACAGTCCCGATATATTTTGCCTTACGGCATGCAAAATTATTTATGAAGAATAGATACACGCAAAAAAAAAAAACTGAATACAAAAAAAATACTTTCCAAATAAGGCAATAATGTCAAACTAATTAGATAACTAATGTCAATTTCTTAAGTCCATGTCATAAAATTAAATTACAAATATCAGCAAAATAATAAATTAAATAAGAAAATAACAAACAAAGTAGGTAATAACAAATTTCAGCAAATTAAATTAAAGTAGGTCAATACAAATGTCAACAAATTATCTTTAAAATTACTACAAATTCAATTACATAATTAGGTATGCCAATAAATTCTATTACTAAAAAAAAAATTTTACAATTTTGATCAACTTCCGCCGTCCCGATTTTTTTCTTCCCATACAATGAAATGATCCTAACATGAAACAGAGTTGAATGCACTTAAAAAAAGGGCTATTTCACTCATTCTTGTGGACAACTCACACCTGCCCAAAAAATCTTACCGTATCTCTTATGGATGCGGAATTCCCCCTGTTGGCCATATCTTTGGTCACCGTTCCAAAGACAAACTTTAGGAAGCGATCTTTATAAAGACCATAGACAGACCTCGATAAGAGTTGCTTCATTTTGGTCACCTATCCAGACATTGTTACTTCGCTTTGGTTACAAGGAAAGACTGGAAATCGTTTCTTAATTTTGGTCACCACACTACATATTGACAGTATTGACACGGCAAATGTTGCTCGACTTTGGAAACGGCAACTCGACATACACAAGCGATCGTCGTAGTCGTATCGTAAACGGGCGATACTATCGTTGATAGGCTTGTCGCTAATTACGGTCATCTGTCGCAGATCGAGGCGTGTCGCATCCCCCCGCTGCTATTAGTACCTCCACCCCCTCAGGACTTCTTGTACTTATTAAAATGTAGTCAACTGAATGTTGATGCGTCAATAAAATGGTTCTATTGTTATTTCTTGATCACGCCATAACCCATACCTACCTACGACGAATTTACACATATTTTTAATGCATTTGACGAAGTAGCTTTCAATGGATGTGGTTTACAGCAACCCACACAAAACCTGACATCTTTATTTGCTAGACGTAAAACATCTTCTGTCTTTAATTTATTTTTAAACGCATTAAGCCTCCTGCAGACACACGCGATTAATCGCGCGGGGCGACATGTCGCGGTCCATTCGCAGTATTTTTAGAGTGGAAATTAGCTTGGCTCGTTGTCGCAGCGCGATTAATCGCGTGTGTCTGCAGGAGGCTTTAAAACATGCGACGCGCATCGTAAAGATCATTTTTGAGCAAAAAAATTCAGCTGCGAGTGGGGTTTAAAACCGCGTCTCCTTTTTTTTTACTTAAAAGTCATCTTTATCTTTCGTCTTACCACAAATAAACATCTGTTGAACACTTGTCTAAAAAAGTGTTAACTGCAAAACGACATTTCGCGTTGATATGAGTCGTTTTGCAGTTACACTTTTTTTAGACAAGTGTTCAATTGACAGATGTTAATTTTTTTGTTGTAAGATAGATAGTATTTGCGTTACGCACTTTTAACAATTGAAAGGATTCTCTTAATCTTCTGCTTCATATGATTGAAAGAATCATCTCCACGGCAGCTTTAGTGGTGAATTCTGTTGAAAGACCTGAGAAGGGTTCTATCTCAAATATATTTTTAAGGAACGAAAAATTCAGCTGCGAGCAGGGTTCGAGCCTTTTTGCGAAGACGCGATGCAGGCGTTATTGCGTATAAAAAAATATAACTTTAGGGTTCTATCTATCTAAACTATCTATCTATCTTCTCGATCTGACGTTTAAAGTAGGTTAAAACACAGCGAAACGTTCGCGAACCTCGTGTAGTATGTTTGAGAATAAAGTTAGTAAACCGGCGCGCTCCGGAAGTGAACCTAAATCAGCTGGTAGTTTGTATATCCAATGTAAGTTGTAGCGAGCGTCCTGTTCGTTATAGCTGCGGAGTTTTAAAAGCTAAATGCTTTCACTGATATGAAGTCAGGACAGACAACATTTTTGTTACGAACTGTCGCGCTGGGGAGTTTCTTTCGCTTTTTCTCCTCAGCATAGAAATGGTGAAGAACGGGAGTTTAAAGAACTACATGGTCTTCAAATACGAATTTTTACCATAGTGGTAGGTAGAAACTATAGATCGTCACCTGCTAATCGTAGCAGGTGCGCGTGCTTGTATGACCAGAAGTATGAAATTGGACTTAGGTGGAAGAAGTATGTAAGGATCGCCTTACATACTTCTTCCACCTCGTCCAATTTCATACATCTGGTCATACAAGCACGCCACTTACCAGTACATTGTACAACGTGGATAGGTACCTGGTTCTAGAAACAGTCTTGTTTAAAGACGTTTAAAAAGTGATGATTTTTATCCTAATTTGTATTAAGATTCTTGATTTATTGTACACCTACCCATCCCCTACCTACATTATGAAGAACGTAGCTGCAATAAGTTATAGAACCAAACGTTACTTTACGGAAACTCATAACATTTAACAACTTAGCTCATCGCCAAATCTATTCAAACGCTGAAAGCCGCCAGCTGAAACTACATCTATTTCTAAAACAACAACCCTCTAAACTTGAAACATTCTCCTCACAGACTGCACGATCACCATGACATAAAGAATCTCCAGAACATTCGAGAACGTTCGAGAACCTTCGAGAACATTCCAGAAGCATGCTATGAAAATTCAAACGCTGGCGGGTACGCGCACCCTGAGCGGAGAGCCGCCGCGCTCAACCGCATACTACTACGCAGACCTTGAAAGACTAAAGCGGAAGAACGGCCACCAGGAACCGATCCAGGAAGTTCAGAACCCTGATGAACTCAGCGAGTACGTAGAGACCAATGAGGTGGTCAACGATGGAGCAGTCAGGGAAGTCCCACCACTCAGGGACAGGGTACGACAATGGAGTCTACCAGAGTACAACACTCCAGAAAATTCCAGAAAAATCGAAGAGACTTATTCCACGGCTGGAACTTTTCCTATGCCGGAGCCAAAAGAGAAGGAACCGTTATTAGCAGAGTTGGAGGTCGTGGGGAGACTGCCGCTGACCCAGTTGGATTCCACCTCAGGAGTGAGACGGAGCAGGAGCTGGTACTTATGCTGCCCTAATGTGGCTGATGAGGAGATATCCCGGGAGTCGTCGTGGAGGTACTCCAGTCTGCGGCCTGTGACGGCGCCGCCTGTGCCCGGACATAACGGAGTCAGTATGATGGTAGGTGAAGGGTTGATGTGGTGGAGGGGAAATATGTGGTGGTATTGGTGGAGGATTTGATTTCTGTTGGTGATGTTATTAGGTTTAAAGTGGGGAGGTATGGTATGTTACCAAAACTTAGAACTTGGTCTTCTATCATTTACCCCTTAATAGTCTTCTCTTTTGCTCGGGCCACACGAGAAATGCCGGTGTCCATCATCGCGATAACCAACGGCATTTCCCGTAAGTGTAGAATGAGCACTTGAGGGCTATGAAGGTGAATATGATGATTCCGGTTATGTTTTAGATACTAAATACACTTTTAGGTAGTTATGTTATAGTAAGGTATCATCGCAACTTGAATAAAGGCATCTACATCTGTCAATTCTGTTTCAAAATTATTAGTAAGTTAATTAAGACAATTCGAATGACTCTCATCTTCCTCTCTAACCTAACCTAACCCCTTCTATCTCTTCGTTCCAGGTAGCCACCCACAGTTCGGGCCGCGAGGACGTGTCCTCGCTGCGGGCGGAGCGCGACGCCCTGGCGCGGGCGCTCGCGGCGGAGAGACAGCGCGCCGCCGCGGCTGCGCGGGCGCACGATGCGCGCCTCGCCGAGCTGCACGGAGTGATCGCAGAGCTGGTGCGGAGGAGGGCGCATGATAAACATGCGAGGGCTATACCCGAGGAGGAGGTCTCAGGTAGGCATGATGATATTTATTTATAAGACATCTTTAGCATTGGAACATCAGTCTGGACAATTGTTGGTAATCCAATAAAAAAAGAAACGAGTGAACCCTACCCCCCATTCGCACGAGCGAGCGCTTTTTTAGTAGGCGTTAAAAAAGCGTCCTATATAGAACAAATGCATTCTCATGTCATCTGTTCAGAGGTCAGAACTTTTAAAAAAAACTATATTTGACTTTGAGTGCTAGGCGGTAACATTTCGGGCACGCCGCACACGAGGCGGTAAGACCCCTTTTTGAGGAGTGGCTGGAAAGGCGTCACGGCGTCCTGACCTACCGCATGACGCAGGTCCTCACCGGACACGGAAGTTTCGGGAGGTACCTGTGTCGGATAGGGAGGCAAGACACGCCTGGGTGTCACCACTGCGAAGATCGCCCGGAGGACACAGTGGAGCATACGGTGCAAGACTGCCCCGCTTGGGCAGAGCACCGCCATATCCTCACGACGGCGATAGGCGGAGATCTCTCGCGCCTGGCATTGGTCGAGGCCATGCTGCGGGGCGAGACGGAGTGGGAAGCGATCGCCTCCTTCTGCGAAGCAGTTATGCTCGCGAACGAGGAGGCGGGCTGTGAGAGAGAGAGGACAGCGTCATCCCTCCGCCCCAGCCGCGGTGATAGACGCCCGCGGCGTCGGACGTCGCAAGATGATCTCCGGCCACCGTAGTCGCGGGCATGCGGGCGGCGAGTAATGAGCAACTCGCCGCTCGACCATGGACCATGCCCGGGTCGACGGCGCGTTGTGTTCCACGTAGCCTCAAAGAGCGTCAGCAAGATGACGGGGGCCTCCCTCTAGAGGGCCAAAGCCTGCCTGGGTCGCGGGACTTATCTCATTACCGTGACCCCGGAACATAAAGGGCTATTGAAGGACACCGTGGATTTTAGTCAGTACAAGTCTGACAGTCCCTCCCGCCCTGCCCTGGGTCGTAGGACTCATTTGATAATTTTACCACGCTAAAAAAAATGAAAGGCGGTGACAGTTCAGTTCAAATTATCTTTTTGTTAAGGACGCGTTTACGAATCTGACAAAAATAAGCAGTTTTTCGGTGCATTTTGCGGCAAAATGATACAAAACCAAATGTAACTAATAATTACCACAGATAAATTACTCCTTAATCTTCAAATGGTAGCAATTTTTTATTCGAAAATTTTGGTTTATAATATTGTAAAAAGTAATTTCCGTTACCTCTTCACACAAATTTGACGACATCGTACTGACTTTAGGGACATTTTTCTTTTATTTAATAACATAAATTTATGTATTTAAAAATATTTTATGTAAGCAGACATGTTCAACTCAAAAAGGTAGTAAAAAAAAACTAACAAAATGTTACAATACGCTCAGAAAACAAAAAAATTGAGTCTTATTTTTTCACATATTTAGCGGTAACACGTGATTCTCATTAGATTGAAATAAGGGTTATTTTACTGGTCACTGTCTTGATTTATTGCACAAAAATTTGTAATGAAATATTAGTCTGCGCTCGGCCGCCGTCGTGAGTGGACACTGTGACGCTTGTAAGCAGCTCCTCGTATAGGAAAAGATCGCTGTACGAATACAAAATATTTGACCTAACAAACTTGATCCTTCACGCATTCTGCATGGACTACGGACAACCAAGGTAAGATTTTATTCACAGTTTCTTATATATGTACTTATAAATTTCATATTTAGTTTCTTGATGTAGTGACCTGAAATGTACTTCGAAGACTGTTACTGGAACTAATAGACGAGTAGAGCTAGGTGTGTCGAGTTTGGGCTCGTTTTGTTAGTTATATTGAGACCTTACCTCCGGACTTGATGGAGAGACCTGCTGGTGTACTTCGAAGACTGCTACTGGAACTATTATACGAGTAGAGCTAGGTGTGTCGAGTTTGGGCTCGTTTTGTTAGTTATGTTGAGACGTTACCTCCGGACTTGATGGACAGACCTGCAGGTGTACTTCGAAGACTGCTACTGGAACTAATAGACGAGTAGAGCTAGGTGTGTCGAGTTTGGGCTCGTTTTGTTAGTTATGTTGAGACCTTACCTCCGGACTTGATGGAGAAACCTGCTGGTGTACTTCGAAGACTGCTACTGGAACTAATAGACGAGTAGAGCAAGGTGTGTCGAGTTTGGGCTCGTTTTGTTAGTTATGTTGAGACCTTACCTCCGGACTTGATGGACAGACCTGCAGGTGTACTTCGAAGACTGCTACTAGAACTAATAGACGAGTAGAGCTAGATGTGTCGTGTTTGGGCTCGTTTTGTTAGTTATGATGAGATCTTACCTCCGGACTTGAGGGACTGACCTGAAGGTCTACTTCTGTGACTCCTACTGGAACTCCTCGACGGATCGAACTACGTGTGTCGAGTTTGGGCTCGTTTTGTTAGTTATGTTGAGACCTTACCTCCGGACTTGATGGAGAGACCTGCTGGTGTACTTCGAAGACTGCTACTGGAACTAATAGACGAGTAGAGCTAGGTGTGTCGAGTTTGGGCTCGTTTTGTTAGTTATGTTGAGACCTTACCTCCGGACTTGATCACGTGACCTGAAGGGCTACTTCTGTGACTCCTACTGGAACTCCTCGATGGATCAAACTAGATGTGTCGTGTTTGGGCTCGTTTTGTTAGTTATGATGAGATCTTACCTCCGGACTTGAGGGACTGACCTGAAGGTCTACTTCTGTGACTCCTACTGGAACTCCTCGATGGATCGAAATAGATGTGTCGTGTTTGGGCTCGTTTTGTTAGTTATGATGAGACCTTACCTCCGGACTTGATGGAGAGACCTGCTGGTGTACTTCGAAGACTGCTACTGGAACTAATAGACGAGTAGAGCTAGGTGTGTCGAGTTTGGGCTCGTTTTGTTAGTTATGTTGAGACCTTACCTCCGGACTTGATCACGTGACCTGAAGGGCTACTTCTGTGACTCCTACTGGAACTCCTCGATGGATCAAACTAGATGTGTCGTGTTTGGGCTCGTTTTGTTAGTTATGATGAGATCTTACCTCCGGACTTGAGGGACTGACCTGAAGGTCTACTTCTGTGACTCCTACTGGAACTCCTCGATGGATCGAAATAGATGTGTCGTGTTTGGGCTCGTTTTGTTAGTTATGATGAGAGCTTACCTCCGGACTTGAGGGACTGACCTGAAGGTCTACTTCTGTGACTCCTACTGGAACTCCTCGATGGATCGAAATAGATGTGTCGTGTTTGGGCTCGTTTTGTTAGTTATGATGAGATCTTACCTCCGGACTTGAGGGACTGACCTGAAGGTCTACTTCTGTGACTCCTACTGGAACTCCTCGACGGATCGAACTAGATGTGTCGTGTTTGGGCTCGTTTTGTTAGTTATGATGAGATCTTACCTCCAGACTTGATGGAGTGACCTGAACGTCTACTTCGGTGATTGTAACTGGAACTCGGAGACGGATCGAACTAGATGTGTCGTGTTTGGGCTCGTTTTGTTAGTTATGATGAGATCTTACCTCCGGACTTGAGGGACTGACCTGAAGGTCTACTTCTGTGACTCCTACTGGAACTCCTCGATGGATCGAACTACATGTGTCGAGTTTGGGCTCGTTTTGTTAGTTATGTTGAGACCTTACCTCCGGACTTGATGGAGAGACCTGCTGGTGTACTTCGAAGACTGCTACTAGAACTAATAGACGAGTAGAGCTAGGTGTGTCGAGTTTGGGCTCGTTTTGTTAGTTATGTTGAGACCTTACCTCCGGACTTGATGGAGAGACCTGCTGGTGTACTTCGAAGACTGCTACTGGAACTAATAGACGAGTAGAGCTAGGTGTGTCGAGTTTGGGCTCGTTTTGTTAGTTATATTGAGACCTTACCTCCGGACTTGATGGAGAGACCTGCTGGTGTACTTCGAAGACTGCTACTGGAACTAATAGACGAGTAGAGCTAGGTGTGTCGAGTTTGGGCTCGTTTTGTTAGTTATGTTGAGACCTTACCTCCGGACTTGATCACGTGACCTGAAGGGCTACTTCTGTGACTCCTACTGGAACTCCTCGATGGATCAAACTAGATGTGTCGTGTTTGGGCTCGTTTTGTTAGTTATGATGAGATCTTACCTCCGGACTTGATGGAGTGACCTGAAGGTGTACTTCGGTGATTGTTACTGGAACTCGGTGAGATCTTATCGCCGGAATTATTGAGCTGATCTGAACGTATACTGTTTTATATACTTTTGATAATTAGTATGAATTCCCTTCGTCAATATTATTTGTGCATAGTGCCAGTGGCATAACTTTCAGAGCTAACGAGCTCAAACTCGACACATCTAGTTCGATCCGTCGTCGAGTTCCAGTTACAATCACCGAAGTAGACGTTCAGGTCACCCCATCAAGGCAGGTGGTAAGGTCACCTCATAACTAACAAAACGAGCCCAAACACGACACATCTATTTCGATCCATCGAGGAGTTCCAGTAGGAGTCACAGAAGTAGACCTTCAGGTCAGTCCCTCAAGTCCGGAGGTAAAATCTCATCATAACTAGCAAAACGAGCCCAAACACGACACATCTAGTTCGATCCGTCGAGGAGTTCCAGTAGGAGTCACAGAAGTAGACCTTCAGGTCACTCCATCAAGACAGGAGGTAAGATCTCATCATAACTAACAAAACGAGCCCAAACACGACACATCTAGTTCGATCCGTCGAGGAGTTCCAGTAGGAGTAACAGAAGTAGACCTTCAGGTCACTCCATCAAGTCTGGAGGTAAGATCTCATCATAACTAACAAAACGAGCCCAAACACGACACATCTAGTTCGATCCGTCGAGGAGTTCCAGTAGGAGTCACAGAAATAGACCTTCAGGTCAGTCCCTCAAGTCCGGAGGTAAGATCTCATCATAACTAGCAAAACGAGCCCAAACACGACACATCTAGTTCGATCCGTCGAGGAGTTCCAGTAGGAGTCACAGAAGTAGACCTTCAGGTCACTCCATCAAGACAGGAGGTAAGATCTCATCATAACTAACAAAACGAGCCCAAACACGACACATCTAGTTCGATCCGTCGAGGAGTTCCAGTAGGAGTCACAGAAGTAGACCTTCAGGTCAGTCCCTCAAGTCCGGAGGTAAGATCTCATCATAACTAGCAAAACGAGCCCAAACACGACACATCTAGTTCGATCCGTCGAGGAGTTCCAGTAGGAGTCACAGAAGTAGACCTTCAGGTCACTCCATCAAGTCTGGAGGTAAGATCTCATCATAACTAACAAAACGAGCCCAAACACGACACATCTAGTTCGATCCGTCGAGGAGTTCCAGTAGGAGTCACAGAAATAGACCTTCAGGTCAGTCCCTCAAGTCCGGAGGTAAGATCTCATCATAACTAGCAAAACGAGCCCAAACACGACACATCTAGTTCGATCCGTCGAGGAGTTCCAGTAGGAGTCACAGAAGTAGACCTTCAGGTCAGTCCCTCAAGTCCGGAGGTAAGATCTCATCATAAATAGCAAAACGAGCCCAAACACGACACATCTAGTTCGATCCGTCGAGGAGTTCCAGTAGGAGTAACAGAAGTAGACCTTCAGGTCACTCCATCAAGTCTGGAGGTAAGATCTCATCATAACTAACAAAACGAGCCCAAACACGACACATCTAGTTCGATCCGTCGAGGAGTTCCAGTAGGAGTCACAGAAATAGACCTTCAGGTCAGTCCCTCAAGTCCGGAGGTAAGATCTCATCATAACTAGCAAAACGAGCCCAAACACGACACATCTAGTTCGATCCGTCGAGGAGTTCCAGTAGGAGTCACAGAAGTAGACCTTCAGGTCACTCACTCACTCCATCAAGACAGGAGGTAAGATCTCATCATAACTAACAAAACGAGCCCAAACACGACACATCTAGTTCGATCCGTCGAGGAGTTCCAGTAGGAGTCACAGAAGTAGACCTTCAGGTCAGTCCCTCAAGGCCGGAGGTAAGATCTCATCATAACTAGCAAAACGAGCCCAAACACGACACATCTAGTTCGATCCGTCGAGGAGTTCCAGTAGGAGTCACAGAAGTAGACCTTCAGGTCACTCCATCAAGACAGGAGGTAAGATCTCATCATAACTAACAAAACGAGCCCAAACACGACACATCTAGTTCGATCCGTCGAGGAGTTCCAGTAGGAGTCACAGAAATAGACCTTCAGGTCAGTCCCTCAAGTCCGGAGGAATGATCTCATCATAACTAACAAAACGAGCCCAAACACGACACATCTAGTTCGATCCATCGAGGAGTTCCAGTAGGAGTCACAGAAGTAGCCCTTCAGGTCACGTCATTAAGGCAGGAGGTAAGGTCACCTCATAACTAACAAAACGAGCCCAAACTCGACACATGTAGTTTGATCCGTCGTGGAGTTCCAGTAGGAAGTAGATCTTCAGGTCACTCCATCAAGTTTGCAGGTGAGGTTTCATCTTAGCCAACAAGTACATATTACTTAAAAAAAATTACAATTTTCATCGTATCAAAATTAGTTCACTTGACTATTTATTCCCGCAGCTAACACGCTAACGCTTGTGTGTGTGACTTGTGTCTATGTAGTAGTTCAATTCTCAACTTGTCATTTTTGCATATACGTCCTTAAAACTCAGCGGTTTTTTAACGCCCGAAAAAAAGTGCTAGTGCGTATGCATGCTTACGGTAGTCGTAGGTATATATACATGACTAGTGGCCCGTCCCAGCTTCGCACGGGTATATTAAGAACCGCTCGTCCGATTTTGTGCAAACTTCACATAAAGCATCTACTAAATAGTTCGAACAAAGCCTAAACATTTGGTTTGGATAGATGAGCCCGTTCTTGAGTTTTACAACGAAAAGTGGCATTGATGATTTAATATATTAGATGAGTAATATCAGTCATCTCACCTTGACTTTGACATTGAGACAATTAATTTATGGTCCACAAACCTTGCTCACCTATCCAAAGACAGGCCTCGACAAGAGTTGCTACCATATGCGACGGCTAAGGCTTCGTTCACGGACACGCGACGCGCCAGGCGGCGCGTTGCGCAGGGCGGGCCGCCGAAAAACAAACATAGATGTATTAGACCGTTCAAGAAAGATAGTAAATAACTTACATTCTAAAATATCTACCACACAGGGATGTGATACAAGCAGCTAGACAGACATTACTCTGTATCTTTGTCGTTGTATTTCAGACGAGTGCGAGTCCACGACGCAGCCGGCCGGCGAGCTCGACAACGACGCGGACCGCTCCAGAACAGATCAGGTAATACAACACTGTCTGTAGTCATATGAGTCTTAATAAATCCTGAAATCAGAGGGTATTCACATCCGTGGCGGAATGCGTGAAGGAAAGGTCAGCCTCTACCTTATGACCAAACCATCGCAGGACACGCCCACGGCATCGGACGTCACGAGGCCATGGGTGACACGCCGTCCGATCATTGACAACGCCCGGGTCGACGGTGCGTCGTGTCCCAAGCGCGCAAAGAGGGTCCTGTGACGTATAGATACAAATAAACTAGATCGTGGCGCACGGAGATTCGGGCATTTTCGTTACTCAGGCGTCGGCCTAGATGGACGTGCGGCACGATCACATGGAAATCTAGTATTTGTTTTACTTACCCCTGTGACGCTGAACGGGGACGTCACAGGTCCAATACCTGCCAGGGTCGCGGAACTTTCCAAACGGGTAACCGTAATCCTAGAACGTAAAGGGATACTAAAGGAACATGGCGGATTTTAGAATACCACCTTTTTCTTGAGCGGCAAAATATTAATGAGTCGTCCCGCCCTGGGCCTGGGACCGTCCTCGTTCCTTCTGACTAACATCCACCGTGTTCCTTGAATTGACCCTCCATTTGCCCTTTACGTTCCAGAGTCACGAGAACCTGCTTAGACAGTCTCGCAACCCAGAACAGACGTCTTAGTAAAGAGCTCACATTTTCTAATGATCGTCTCGTTTCAGAACGACACGTCGTCAGCTCTGAGCCCGGAGCTGCCCACTCCTCAGGAGTCGAAGGTGGAGCAGACGCTCCCGCCTTCCACCCTCGAGGAACTGCCCACTGACACCGAGACCAGCGCCCAGGAACTCAGGTACTTACATCACCCGGAGCAACTACTCACCATCATCACCTGTCTTTTCCCAACTATGTGATGGTCTGCTTCCAGTCGAACCAGATGCAGCTGAATATCAGTTTACATGGAGCGACTATCTGACCTCCATAACACAGTAACTGGGTACCCCATGGTAAGACTAGAGCTTCTGACATCAATAACGACTGTCAAAGATCTACAAATGACAGCCGGGGCCAACGGCTTTATTTGCTTTCCGAAGCATGGAGGAAACTCGCTATGACAGATGGTCATCCATCCACCGACTGACTAAGGCAAGAGCGGCTTAACCTTGAAGTCATCTCCTCTCCTCTTTTTTTATATACTCTCTCGTTCGCTCACTATATCTCCTGATGGTAATCAATGATGTGGTCGACGATGAAGCATTGGACTAGAACTAACCTATTCACTACAGACTTGAACAACACAAGGTAGTCATCACCGGCAGGGGAATCCACTCCTTAGCTGTGTGTGGGATGTCCACCATGTAGGTATCGATGGCGCATTGCCATACGTCTTCTATTCTGAAGATGGAAAGGGCTCGATTTTTCCAGATCGAATGAATCCTCCCACCCAGGGCAGAGCGGGAGGGACTGTCAGACTTGTACTGACTAAAATCCACGGTGTCCTTCAATAGCCCTTTATGTAACGGAGACACGTTAGCTCGTTAGTCCCGCGACCCCTCACCCCGGCAGGCTTTGGCCCTCAAGGGGGGGGCTGTCATTTTGCTGACAGCTTTTAAAGGCGTACGTGAAACACGTCGCGCCGTCGACCCGGGCATGGTCCATGGTCGGACAGCGAGTCGCCCATGGAAAAGGCCAGGTGGAATTAAGTAGCTGAGAGCTACGAGTGTTGTTGGGTTTTTCGTTGATATAGCTGTATGTTGTTGACAGAGCGGACGGTCCCCGCGTGGAAGTGACGACGCCGTCCGTAGTGGAGCAGTGTGACACCAGCCTCAACCTCTCATCACGAGACTCTGAAGTGTGTCTCAGCACCGCACGGTGAGTCATAATGAACTCTATGTACGAGGTAATAAGGTTGTTATTACGTGGAGGAGCAGTGTGACACCAGCCTCAACCTCTCATCACGAGACTCTGAAGTGTGTCTCAGCACCGCACGGTGAGTCATAATGAACTCTATGTACGAGGTAATAAGGTTGTTATTACGTAGTGGAGCAGTGTGACACCAGCCTCAACCTCTCATCACGAGACTCTGAAGTGTGTCTCAGCACCGCACGGTGAGTCATAATGAACTCTATGTACGAGGTAATAAGGTTGTTATTACGTGGTGGACCGACCGATTCCAACTACAAGTGAAAATCATCCTTACCACTACGACATATGATATAAAACGTTCTGTTGTCTACGGGTAGATGACGACGACGTAAGGTTAATAATCTTTTGCTAGCACACAATGTTGATCAACAATGAACCCTACCTGTTAGTAATAAGGTCGTTATTCCCTCAGCTGCTGCGAGGCCCCGGCCGCCAGTGAGGGAGCGGGAGGCAGCTGTGAGCGAGAGAGAGGATCACCTGATGAACCGAGACTGTATACTACTTGTACTGGTAACATTTATATTTATTTATACAATTTTTATTAAGGATTCCGTACTTCAAAAGAAATAACGGAATCCTTATAGGATCACTTTGTTGTCTGTCCGTCACCAGGCTATACACCGTGTTCTTCACGTTATCCATAAACTTTAGCAAATACTTCTATGGCTTTTACAAATCAAATCCAACAAAGGAAGTAGTACTTAAAAAGGCTTCGTTACAAAGATATTTGTAATTTCATTTAATGAAATTTAATTGAGCTATGCAGTGAGAAAGTATCTTAATTTGAAATCTATCAAATACTATTTGCATTTCATTTGTTTCAGCCCGCCAAATGTTATGAATGACGTTGCCAATTCGGATAAAGAGGCATGCATATCGGGTTATTTACGTCTAGGTATTTAGTTTGTATGAAAATTAACAAAAAATAAAAAATAAGAATTTATTAATGTGTCCATAATGAAAAATACTTACTTCCGTGGTTTGAACATCTGGTCGAAGTTTATGTATATCGTCCGGAACACGGTGTATAACAAAAATTACTATGAAACAAAATAAAATAAATATTTAAGGGGTTCCCTATGATAATTTCCCAGAATTTGATTCTTATTAGCAACGCTATCGAATGGTGTAATAATACAGGGTGTGATTTATTTTCCAAAATCAGCGTGTTCGATTCCTGGCCAGGATTATTGATTTTTCTAAAGTTCAATGATGCAGTTTTAGTTTTCGTCAAAATCGGCCTCGAGACTCCTTTTAACGTTTTTCGATATTCCTCATAGTTTCGGATATAGCCATCCACGCCCAGTTGAATTCACCCTGTTGTGTGTCAGGTCGTTGTTCGTCGCGGCAGGCCAAGCTGGCGTCCCGCGTGAAGCTGCGCCGCACTGAGGACTCGGACTCCACCAACCAACACAACGACGACGTACGTACACCATACACCACACTCACACTCACCACATACACAACACACCACACACACACTCACACCACACACCACACACACTCACACCACACACACACTTGAGCAAAAGGCAGGAAGTAATGTACCATTGTTTGTACACAGTGGTGGAGTGCTGAGCGACTGTCAGTGGACGTGTGCGCACACGCAGACCTACGGGAAGCGCTGATAGCCGCGCAGAGCGACGGTGAGCTTGTTTTGTTTGTACACAGTGTGTACACTAGAGATGTTGCGAATATTCGCATTCGCATCCGCATTTATATTCATGCGAATATTATGCGAATACGAATGAGTGAAATATACACCAATATTTGGAACTCCTTCTTCTACACATTTCATTCATTCATATCTGGCGTCTTCTTCTTCATTCATCTTTTATTCAGTCTGTCTTTATCTCGCCATTCATCAATATTAATGTTCATCAAATCAATAATAAAAATTAATATGCTAAGATAAACGTGTTTCATTCTGCTTTTCTTTCACTACTACTCTTATACTTTTTCCATTCTTGTTACAGACAGGAAGTAAAAGAAGCTGTAAATATAAAAATTCAAAATTAAGTTATGAACTTCGATCATTTAAAACTGATTTTATCTAACGTTGATGTTAAACTGAATATTCACATTCGCCAATATTGGAATCCAATATTCGCATCCGCATTTGCATTCGCGAATGTCAAAATCGAACATTCGCAACATCACTAGTGTACAGAGTAGTGGACGTGTTGTGTATATACCTACTATGTAGTAATGGTCGGGTCCCACAGGTGGGTGTGAGTGGGCGGCGCGGTGTGCGCGGCTGAGGGCGGAGCGACGAGTGCTGCAGTGTGCGCTCGCCAGGGCCGCGGACACTGCACACAGGTACGTCATGTATGCCTCTAAAGTTTCCAGTATAAGTAAAAAAAAAAACATTTTCATTTAATTCTCATTTCATTTTCGTTTGAGACATTCGTGCGATTTTCAATTTCTACTAACTACAAATGAAAATAGTCCTTGCTACTACGACATAATGATGCAATTCGATCTAAGTCAATCCGACCGATTCCAACTACAAGTGAAAATCATCCTTACCACTACGACATATGACATAAAACGTGTTGTTATCAACGGGTAGGCAAAAACAAAACACGCTCGCCACGACGACGTAAGTCAGTTGAATTGCATCATTATATCATAGTAGTAAGGTCGATTTTCAGTTTTAGCAAAACATACACACAGACATGGGTAAATAAAGTCCCTAAGTCATTATTATTTTTTATTTTTTTATTGGGACAAACCCACCACACTATTCCCAAACCACTGCAACTCCTGAGAGCCAGAATCAACAGTGGCAACCACCACAAAAGCGTCGAGACTATGAAGCTCGACGTGTCCCGGAGAATGAATTTACCTGTCTTGGATCCTGCACGAAATTAATCAGAAAAGAAAAGTGGAGGAGTAGTTTCCACTTCCCTCCATGCAAGCAGGAGACAGAACAAAGCAAGGCCAATAGGCACAAAGGGACATTACAACTGGGAGAAGCCCAGTTGCCTTGCACCACGGGTAAAAATGACTACTAATATTAATGGGTCCTAAATTGTGAGCTGCTGTATTTGATTCCAATAATAGGTATGGCAAAAACGCTTGAACGCACGGAAGTTTGTTCGAGTTTCCACAAGGTCCGTATAATAAATGACTCCAGATGTAGTCTGAACGTGAACAGTATCCAACATAATATTGCGTTCGTTCCGTCAAAGAATACACTCCCAAAGAATATGATGTGCTGATTGTTCATATTCACAGTCAGGTGACGAACATTGACAAAAAGACGAGGGAACAAGCTTAAAGGAAAACAATTTACTTTTAAAGTTACCATGTCCCGTGAGAAAGTCATATTCTAAGTCATATTTGTTTCATATGATCCAGACTGTACTGTGCGTGTGCGGTTCAAGAGTCCACCTCAGTGTCCCTGTGCTGTGCACTCCGCGCCGCAGACCGCGCGCTCGAGACATACGACGTACTGCTGGCGCTGGCTGAGACTGCACACCAGCATTCTGACGAGGTACCACTTCATCATCACACTCCTTATTGAAAAAGAGTGTCCATGGAGTTTCTTGCACGTTCTTATCTACTGGGTGTGAGGGACAGCCCTCCGCAAACTTTTAGGGCTTGCTCAGTAGAAGAAACTGAACAATCTTCCACAATTCTTTTTTTCAGTAAATTAAAAAATATTCAGCCTCACTCACCATACAAAATTATAAACTTGATTGGACAGTTTGTATTGTGAGGCTGATTTTTTATTTGATACTGTAGAAGATTGTTCAGTTTCGTGAACTGAGCAAGCCCTGAAAGTTTGCGGAGGGCTGTCTCTTCCGGGTCGACGGCGCGTTGTGTTCCACGCGCGCCTCAAAGAGCGTCAGCACGATGACGGGGCCCCGCCCAAGAGGGCCAAAGCCTGCCGGGGTCGCGGGACTTATCTCATTACCGTGACCCCGGAACATAAAAGGCTATTGAAGGACACCGTGGATTTTAGTCAGTACAAATCTGACAGTCCCTCCCGCCCTGACCGGGGTGGGAGGACTCATTTGATGATTTTACCACCATAAAAAAAAAAAGGGCTGTCTCTTACACCCAGTATAGAGATCTACTCCTTGTAATGGTCATCTACGATACTTTCATAGTTATTATGTCTTGTGACTGGGACTGTAGCACCGTAACTATTTTATCATATATTTTTATTTGCTGTCTTTTGGCAGTCAAAAAGTGCGTGCCCGGGCCTTTTTTTTCGTGGTAAAATCATCAAATGAGTCCTCCCACCCCGGGCAGGACGAAAGGGACTGTCAGACTCGTACTGACTAAAATCCCCGGTGTCCTTCAATAGCCCTTTGTGTTCCGGGGTCATGGTAATGAGATAAATCCCGCGGTCTACTTGAAATAAATTGGGGTTAAAAAATGTCAAACATTATGTGATACCACTTCGTAAGACTGGTGGTTGTCAGACTTTTCGGACGCTCTTGAAGATCAACTGTTAAGGTCTTATTACTTTGACGACGTGCGAGCGATTTTAGAGCACTGAACGAGCACTGAACATGCCAGGAACACGCGTGATCGTATACCCTATTTGTCTTTCGCATCAGCGTTTTTTGCCCTCGCTACGCTCTGTTCTCGTATAGCCCTCGCTGCGCTCTGGCTCTATTCCCCCTACGTGTTGTTCCAGCGCATGTCTACGGAGCAGGTGGCCAGTCAGCTCCTGTCCCGACTGGACGCGGAGCACACGTCCGCCGCTATTGGACAGCCGCTCTTGTCACCGGGGCCCTGGCTGCAGCATCACAACCACACGTATGACATCACTGACATAGTACAATAGTATCTACCTTTTATTCCTAGGCGATGAATGGGAAGAATCCCGATTGTACCCGCTAGTGACGGATGAGCAAGTAATAAAGCCGCATTTTCACTAAGGGACATCTGTCCCACGCAACGACCATTTATATCTAGACTCCTAATCACAGGCGACCGATGTCTGTCAACACATTAGGCAAAAAAGTCTTAAGTTCGTATTAGTTTCGACCACTCCTGTGAGTCCCCTCGTCGCACTGACCTTGAGTTAGCCAATCAGAACGCAGTACCCCGTCCCCCTCGCTTACTTCGTACCTCAGCGACTTGCCAGAAAATTTAGTTAGATCGTGCGTGAGGCGTCTAGATATAAATGGTCGTTGGTCCCACGACTCTGTCGCTCACACGTGATGTCGCTCGACGTCACTAGCGACATCTACGGGTCACGGGACTTGCCGTAAGTCGACGCTAGTAGTCTTTGTCGTAGTGTGAACAATACAAACTTCGAGCGACATTGCCTCACAAAGTCGCGCGGATATGTCGCGTAGAAGTCCGGCAACATGTCTCTGCGACACGACCCATAGTGAAAATGTGGCTTTATTCCATTTGTTGCCACCGTTATAGAGCTACAATGAATTTCTATGTTTTTGGTTAAGGTTAACTGGAATGCTGACTAGCGAAAGTACTAGTTTAGTGTAAGTTGTAGGTGGTAAGTTTGCTAATAGTTCGTTAGATACTTCGTCATTTATGAAACTATGTTTTTAAAACAAGCTTTTATTGTTAAAAAATACTTACAATAGACAAAGTACTCGTCAAGACGAATCAAACGAGTCTAAAGTAGATGGATTTGAATCATTTCATTACAGAATTCCTATGACCACCTGCCAGCTCCATCATCAGATCAGCTCCATGTCATCATCTCCATGCGTGCAAAATTTCAGCTCAATAAAGTTTCTTGAGTTTCTTGTCAGTTCTTTTCTAGGGAATCGACCAATCCGAACCGAGCACATGTTGTCGACGTTCGTCCCTCATGGGCCTATGTGAAATCTATTTTGATTGTGTGGTTCCAGGTCTCCATGTGAGCGCTGGTCCCCGTCGTGTGAGGCTCGTCTGCGAGCGCACGCGGCGCGACTGAAGGCAGACACGGTGGCGCTGAGGGACACACAGCCCGCGCCCAAGATGTTCTCATACCACGGTGAGACTACTTCATCATCACTTAAATAAAGCTAACTAGTTTGTTTGAACGCACTAATCTCAGGAACTGCTTGTTCGAATTCTTATTTTTTTTTGTGTTAGCCGTATATGATTACTTCGCAGAATTTGATCCTTATTAGCAACACTATCGAATGGTGCCGTGTAATAAATAATACAGGGTGTGATTTATTTTCCAAAATCAGCAGGTTCGATTCCTGGCCAGGATTATTGATATTTCTAAAATCCAATGATGCAGTTTTAGTTTTCGTCAAAATCGGTCTCGAGAATCCTTTCAACGTTTTTCGATATTCCTCATAGTTTAGGATATAGCCATCAACGCCCAGTTGAATAATTCACCCTGTAGATAACATGTTACGACCAATACCGCGGGAACAGCATGTCGTCTATATGTCCCCCAAATATGTCGCGGTAGACTTACAATGTAACCAGATAATGCTACACTCGCACCTTTGGAGTATCTAATCTAATATATAAAAATCAATGCCACTTTTCGTTGTAATGTTATAACTCAAGAACGGGCTCACCTATCCAAACCAAATGTTTAGGCTTTGTTTGAACTATTTAGTAGATGCTTTATGTGAAGTTTGCACAAAATCGGACGAGCGGTTCTTAATATACCCGTGCGAAGCTGGGACGGGCCATTAGTTTACCTATATGCGTTGCTCAGTTTGCTTACGCATCCAAAGTCAAACTTTGAATTCGACTCTCGACTTTGTCGTAATTGATATCGATAATGATCACGACATTTATTTCGACCAAGACATTTAATTTGACTTCGACGTCGACTTGACTATGACTTTGAAATCGAGCTTCATTTCTACTTTGACTTCGACCACGACAGCGTCTTAATCGACCTTCATTTCTACTTTGATTTCGACCACGACATCGTCTTAATCGACCTTCATTTCTACTTTGATTTCGACCACGACATCGTCTTAATCGACCTTCATTTCTACTTTGATTTCGACCACGACATCGTCTTAATCGACCTTCATTTCTACTTTGATTTCGACCACGACATCGTCTTAATCGACCTTCATTTCTACTTTGATTTCGACCACGACATCGTCTTAATCGACCTTCATTTCTACTTTGACTTCGACCACGACATCCACTTTGACTTCGAAATCGATTTTGGCTTCGACCTAAGACTTTCATTTTAGTTCTGACCTTCTGAACTTTGACTACAACATTGATTTCTTTCGACTTTGATTTTGTATTTGAAATCGTTTTCGGCTTCGAATTTGACTACGACATTCATTATGAGTTTGACTTCGACCACAACATTGACTGACTTCGAAGTAAAGAAGCGGTAGTAAAGAAAAACAATAAGTAAATGAAAGTGTTGATTTGATGATTGTATGACTGGCCTGTTGGTCTAGTGGTTAGTGACCCTGACTGCTATGCCGGAGGTCGTGGGTTCGATTCCCACCCAGGACAAATGTTTGTGTGATGAGCACGATCATTTGTTCTGTGTCTGGGTGTAATTTATCTATAACTAGCTGGCCCAGCGAACTTTGTTCCGCCTTAGAGGCAATAAATGAGCAGATTTTCGATTTTTTATTAGGATATCAAAAATAATTTAAAAAATCAAGTCAAAAATCAATAATTTATTCTTTATTAGCCATGTATTTTGGTGCATGGGTTGCATTGTACAGTGAAGCACGTTCTGATAGACGACATTTTTTTATTATTATCACGCGCAAGAACAAATAACGCAGATGGTCATCCGACTCGTCAACATGCCACATATACACCTAACTGACCATGTGAAAAACATGGATTTTCTATATTCAGACCACAAACTTTCAAGCATTGACCTTGTGATTTGTTTATGGTCATGACGAATGCAAGACAGATCGGAAATTGAGGTCGTTTAAACACAAACGGCAAACCTATCATATGGGATCCTAGAAATGAGAACTTCCTCAACTTCGAATTTTCCTTTGAGTATCGTCGCGTAAATCACATTGTTCATCAATTTACTTACCACCAAACGCGTTCTGTTGCACAGTTTTGGTTGGTTTATGTTTCGAAGCATGACTATTACGAAGCCAACCTTTATTTGTAAATTGTGCGGTGGTAAGTCAGGCATATCCAAGGAGTTTTAATTCAATTGGAAAGTTGGTGGCTAAATGCAACTGACATTTTTTTTAGCGTGGTAAAATAATCATGTGAGTCTCCCACCCAGGGCAGAGCGGGAAGGACTGTCAGACTCGTACTGACTAAAATCCACGGTGTCCTTCAATAGCCCTTTACGTTCCGGGGTCACGGTAAATCGTAAGTCGGTTTTGGCCCTCTAAATGGGGGCCCCGTCATAAAGCTGACACTCTTTGCATAACCGGGAAAGGTTCAACGTCGGACAGCGAGTCACCCATTACTCGCCGCCTGCCGACGTCCGACGCCGTGGGCGTCTACCACTGTGGCTGGGGTGGAGGGAAGACGCTATCCTCTCCTTCACGCGGCCCGCCTCCTCCTTCGCGAGCACGACTGCTTCGCAGAAGGAGGCGACCGGTTCCCACTCCGTCTCGCCCCGTAGCATGGCCTCGACCAATGCCGAGCGCGAGAGGGAGGGTTTGTAGTCTACTATAAAGTTAACATATGTATTTACTTACTCGATAGCGAAAATTTGTGTCCAAAATTTAGACTTCTGCGTTAAGCGGTTTTGGCTCAGGAGAAGCAGGACAGAGGCGGGGTATTCAAGTTTAAGGGAAGGACTTTAAGGCGTCTGGCAGAATGATTGGCCCATCGGATTGTTCTGGCAGCTTACAAAAGGTCTTGAAATAGTATAAGTAACATCATGTAAAATGTAGGCTTGCTAAAATGACGTAGTTGATTTTATCCACCTTCAGGTCGCGCTACCTGTGGAAGGGCCCCGCTTTCAATATAGTAAGTACGCATACCGGTACTGTCTTAACTTTATAGTTGACTACAATCAAAATTTCAGCTTTGCTAAAATGACGTAGGTCTGTGGGCTCTGGGATCTCACTCTATAGTTCTTTTTGTTCAGATCCCTTATTCAATTTTGGCACCAACACCTTCTTCGTGTTCATGTTACTACGTTTTATGTCACGTCTCACGGAACCAGGATAAAAATTCGATCTTGGTGGCGGCATAGCATTAATAATTATGATAATATCGGCACAATAAGCTTAGAAACTCAATACAAACACATCGACAGGTCAATTGATGTTTTGACACAGGTTTTGATTGATAAATTTTTCGTTTTGCTGTCACTCCATGTCAGTTGCGTTTTATTATATCACGTTTTATGTCACGTCCCACAGAAACGGGATAAAACAAAACAAAATAAAAAAAGGTAAAAAGTATCCTATATGTTATTCCTGGTTCTAAGCTACCTCCCCACCAATTTTCAGCCAAATCGGTTCAGCCGTTCTTGAGTTATAAATAGTGTAACTAACACGACTTTCTTTTATATATATAGATATGTATGTATTTAGAAATATATAAGTATGTTTATCAGTTGTCTAGTACCCATAACACAAGCTCTGCTTAGCCTGGGACTAGATGGCGTTGTGTGATAGTTGTGGAATATTATTATTATTATGTCGTTTATTCATCTTTACAATCATATTTATACATTTTTAAATATTTTTACAAAAAAGAAATAAAAAAAACATTTAAAAATATAAAAATAGTGATCCACCGGTGTGGGAGCAGGGTCCAAGCTACCGGTGGTTAGGGCTCCAGAGACAGGAACCTCCTCACAATGCGAGCCGTATCGAGGAGAACTGCCTTCTGAATCAGGCCCTTGATCCAACCCCCTAATGAGAGCCTCGAAAGATGTTCGTCGAGGCTCTTTGCCATCAGGCCATTGGCAGTAACGACAATCGGCACAATGATAGCCGAGCTCACATTCCACATGTCGACAACCTCGCGCGCTAGGTCGATATATTTGATTTGTTTATCTTTCTCAGCCTTCACGAGGTTCTCGTCATGCGGGATGGTAACATCGATTATCATTGCGCGGCGCGCTGATCTGTCTATCACTACTATGTCAGGCTTATTGGCGACAATAGTCCTATCAGTAATGATAGGCAGATCCCAGTACAACGTGACATGGTCTTTCTCGAGAACTGGGTCGGGCACATACTTGTAATACGGTACCTCAGATTCCACAAGTTTGTATTTCAACGCAAGTTGCTGGTGAATGATTCTGGCTACTAGGTTGTGCCTGTGCAAGTACTCGCCGTTAGCAAGACGAGAACAACCAGAGATAATATGTCTAATGGATTCACCTGGACGATGGCATGCCCGACACACGTCAATCGTCCCATCCTTTATAATATGTCTCCGGTAGTTGTTCGTCAAGATAACTTCGTCCATAATCGCACAGACAAAACCTTCAGTTTCCCCGAAAAGGTCACCGAAACGTAGCCAGGACACGGACGCTAGAAAATCTACATCGGGCCCATGAAGGGCCCGGTAGAAGCGTCCGTGTAGCTCCTTGCTTTGCCATACCTCCCTGCGGTCTTCGGTACTGAGTATCACAGGTTTGTGCCAGTTCTCTTTAGCCATGGACAGCGGGGTGAGTCCCTTGTCCACTGTGACCACATCTCGGTGCATACCCACTTCAATTTTCAAAAAATATTCTCTGAGACTGCACACCTCGCGGTTGTGGAGGGTCTTAGCATTTAAAAAGCCTCGACCCCCGCACTTCCGCGGGATGTACAGCCTCATCACCGATGATCGTGGGTGATGCATCCGGTTTGCGGTCAACAGCGTACGGACTCGTCTATCCAAGGCGTCGAGTTCAGTTTGAGTCCATTTAAGTATGCCGAAAGAGTACATCAAGACCGGCATGACCCAACCGTTGAAGGCGCGCACCTTGTTTCCGCCTGAAAGAAGGCTATTTAAGACCTTTTTCAAGCGTCCAAAGAAGCGCTCCCTCAACGATTGTTTCACGTCCGGTACATTAATGCCTAACGCTTCCGACATACCCAAATACTTGTAGGTCTCGGATGAGGAAAGTGATCTAAGGTGTATGGAATCTGAAAGATGAATTCCTTCAGATTCCATAATCTCCCCTCGCTTTACATGCATGACTGCACATTTGTCCACACCAAATTCCATCCTGATGGCACTACTAAAAGTTTCAGTTACCTTCAGTAGCTCCATTAGTCGCAATTTGTTGGGGGCAAAGAGTTTCAGATCATCCATATATAGAAGGTGAGATATGACCTGACCGCCTCTCCTCAACCGATAGCCCAGACCTGAGTCCTCCAGCAATGTGCTTAGAGGATTCAGGGCTAAGCAGAACCAAAGTGGACTCAAACTGTCGCCCTGGAATATTCCCCGTTTGATCCATACAGGTTCATCGTTCGCCTGGATCTGTCGACACCCTGGATAGCGAAGGACCGTTCTCCATTGCCCCATACATGACTCAAGGAAGGCGCGTAGAGTTGCATCTATCTTGTACAACTCCAGCACCCTCATGAGCCACGTATGTGGCACCGAGTCGTAGGCCTTCTTATAATCTATCCAGCATGTGGACAGATCCCTGCGAGATCGACGAACCTGTTGGCTAATGGCCATATCAATGAGGAGCAGCTCCTTAGTACCACGGGACCCGTTCCTACATCCATTTTGAGAGGCAGACATAATGGAGTTACTGTCAATATGTGTATTAATTTTTACTCTCAAAATGGACGTAAGAAGTTTATAGACCGTCGATAAGCAAGTGATCGGTCTATAGTTCTTGGGTTCCGTGGTACTACCTGATTTATGGAGCAGGTGGGTAACACCAGTTGTTAGAAACTGGGGTAGCGACCCAGACTCTAAGGATGACTGGAATTGAGATGCCAGGCAAGTATGTGAACTAGTAAGCCATTTAAGCCAAAAGTTATGCAGTCCGTCCGGCCCCGGAGATTTCCAATTGGGTAACGGACGGACCGCTTTAGCTATATCTAGTGGCGTTATAACAACTTTTTCCATTTCTGGGATAGTTTCACATACTCGCTCGACATCACGCATCCAGTCAGCCTCAACATGACTGACCGGTACCGACCAAATGCTGCTCCAGAATGTACTCGTGGTGCTGTCATCCGGACGGCACAGGTCAGCCACGCTATTATTATTATTATTATTATATATGACAGACATAGACGAGGAGGAGCTGGGAGCGGCCGGGAGAGGATGTAGCGCGGCGGAGATGGAGGCCGCGGTCGCCGTGCAGGACGCGCTCGCGCACGCCACGCTCAACAACAACAACAACAACGAGCACAAGGTATTGTAACAACTGTAGCGCGGCGGAGATGGAGGCCGCGGTCGCCGTGCAGGACGCGCTCGCGCACGCCACGCTCAACAACAACAACAACAACGAGCACAAGGTATTGTAACAACTGTAGCGCGGCGGAGATGGAGGCCGCGGTCGCCGTGCAGGACGCGCTCGCGCACGCCACGCTCAACAACAACAACAACAACGAGCACAAGGTATTGTAACAACTGTAGCGCGGCGGAGATGGAGGCCGCGGTCGCCGTGCAGGACGCGCTCGCGCACGCCACGCTCAACAACAACAACAACAACGAGCACAAGGTATTGTAACAACTGTAGCGCGGCGGAGATGGAGGCCGCGGTCGCCGTGCAGGACGCGCTCGCGCACGCCACGCTCAACAACAACAACAACAACGAGCACAAGGTATTGTAACAACTGTAGCGCGGCGGAGATGGAGGCCGCGGTCGCCGTGCAGGACGCGCTCGCGCACGCCACGCTCAACAACAACAACAACAACGAGCACAAGGTATTGTAACAACTGTAGCGCGGCGGAGATGGAGGCCGCGGTCGCCGTGCAG
Organism: Agrotis exclamationis; assembly: GCA_950005045.1. Taxonomy (NCBI): domain Eukaryota; kingdom Metazoa; phylum Arthropoda; class Insecta; order Lepidoptera; family Noctuidae; genus Agrotis; species Agrotis exclamationis. The sequence continues at coordinate 392,711 of OX465445.1, forward strand.
GACGCGCTCGCGCACGCCACGCTCAACAACAACAACAACAACGAGCACAAGGTATTGTAACAACTGTAGCGCGGCGGAGATGGAGGCCGCGGTCGCCGTGCAGGACGCGCTCGCGCACGCCACGCTCAACAACAACAACAACAACGAGCACAAGGTATTGTAACAACTGTAGCGCGGCGGAGATGGAGGCCGCGGTCGCCGTGCAGGACGCGCTCGCGCACGCCACGCTCAACAACAACAACAACAACGAGCACAAGGTATTGTAACAACTGTAGCGCGGCGGAGATGGAGGCCGCGGTCGCCGTGCAGGACGCGCTCGCGCACGCCACGCTCAACAACAACAACAACAACGAGCACAAGGTATTGTAACAACTGTAGCGCGGCGGAGATGGAGGCCGCGGTCGCCGTGTTTTTTGTTGACTAGTGTTTTCAAAAGTCTTTTTTTTTACCAATTTCTTATCTATTCCAGAGTGGTTCCTCCCGGCGGCGCGCGCGCACTCGTCCTCGCCACTGGCTCGACACACAAGCCTCTGAGACAGACCTCTGAACATATCCACGGGATAAGCGCTCTTATGTTAAATGCATTTAGATACACATTGCTATGACACGAGCGTCTGAACACATATCCACTGCATTTCTGACTGTTATGTCAACGTAATAAGGTAGAAATTGAAAATATCGTAATAAATAATGGACAGAGTACGATAGGTAATGCAATTGACGTCGTTATGTCAATGGATTAAGGTATAGATTGGAATGACAAGCCATATTAGACTCTAGTAATAGTTAATGTTATGTTAACTATATTATATAAGAATGCGACTCGAATACTTACAGTAACCATCAGTTTTTGGAACGAATATCACCGACACTGCAAAATACACCGCAAGACGGAAATGGACGGAAAATAATGGGAAATTGTCTCCCCATGTCTTTACATTCTTTCCTCTATGGAGTTTTTTCCAATTATTTACACAAAACATTTTGCCAAAATGAGACCAGCCGTTTAGAAAAAAATCAGTGACACACATACAGAAGAATTATTTGTGTATATTGCATCACTTGACTTGTTTTAAATTTGAGGTGTCATATTATTCCCACTTCTGGGACACGCCACACATCAGTGTGTTTAGAAATGAGATGTTAATCTAAATTATGTCGTTAAATACATAATCTATTGTGTATTAATTTTGTCTAAAATTATTTAAAAAAGGGATTTGATTATTTTTTAAATACATAACGCCTGCATCGCGAATTGTAAAGCTTGTTTGTGGAAAGAAAAATTCGACTGCGAAGAATTTGACTCTGTTGATAAGCATGACTGCAATAGCTTGATTGGTTCAAATCTCGTTCACAGTCGAATTTTTTTTTCCACAAAAATAAAAATATTTGAAATTATTTTGTAGTGTTTTAAAAATTGGTATAAAGTATGTATTGTTAAAAAAATGATTGTTTTTATTTTATATATTTTTACTTACAAGAGCTACAGATAGTCTATTGAAACTAACTTTTAACATAAAATACTTAATTACTTGATATTAGACCTCACTGTACATATCTCCATCTCACTCTGTGTCAATGTCGCGGCTTCCGGTCTGACCGGATGTGGCTGAATATCATGTCTATAATGTAAAGTGATGAAATTAATGTAACTATGTATGTCGATGTCATTGAAATCAAAGCATAATAACGCAAAACTATATGAACATTGGGACTTACCTGGATTTGAACTCACGACCTCATATATGAGAGGTGAAGTTGTAACCTTCGGACCACCACGACTTACCATTTTAAAATAGAAGTATCACAAGTACGAAATATAGCTTTTCAAATACTCTTATTGCACTTTAAGAACCTAACGATTTGTCTATTTTTGCCGACGCAAAATGAACTTTATTTTGTCGAGTAAAAGTTCAAAATGCAGTGCACTGAAAATTGTAGTTTTGCGTATGTATGCCTTGATTTAAAAGCTGTAGTTACTGACATAGCGGAAGCGATAATTTCCGCTTCCGCTCCCTAGTAACTTCATTAGATAAAATAGTACAAAAAAATAAATTTTCTTACACCAATTTTCACTAACACTTATAGACATAGTACTGTTGAAATTTCAACTTTAAACACTGACTCTAGGGTTGATAGTCCAACAGTCCTGTTTAAGGCGTCAGTAAAGTGTTGCGTAGTGTTGGTGAAAGCGGTGATCTATCTCATGTTTAAGATGTATTGCTTGTCGCGTGTGAGGCGCTCCTTGTATAAATGTCAGCTTTCAACTAACTGTAAGATAATGATCTAAATTCATTTTGAGCTCTTTATAGCAGGACCGCGGGGAATTTGAGAATATTAGGTTTCAAATGGAAAATATTAAAAAAATCAAAAGTACGACTATATTTGTATCCCATTCACTCTGCTGAATTAATCTTTATGAAATTTAACCGACAGATAGTCTGAGACTGGCCTGTTGGTCTAGTGGTTAGTGACCCTGACTGCTATGCCGGATGTCGTGAGTTGATTCCCACCCAGGACAAATGTTTGTGTGATGAGCACGATCATTTGTTCTGTGTCTGGGTGTAATTTATTGTATGTATTTATAAATATATAAGTATGTTTATCAGTTGTCTAGTACCCATAACACAAGCTCTGCTTAGCTTGGGACTAGATGGCGTTGTGTGATAGTTGTGGAATATTATTATTATTACTTTGAGAAGGATACAAGTGACTTTCTAATGTAGATCGCACATGAAATCCGGAGATATGTATTACAAATAACGAAAGTTGGATGTTTGTTAGTCCATCACTCCTGAATGGCTGAACCGATCTCAATGAACACAGATGTAGTTTGTTTTGATTTGTTTTTAACCGACTTCAAAAAAAAAAGTAGGCTCTCAGTTCGACCTGTATGTGTGTTTGTATGTTTGTCCGCGATTATCTAGCATTTGGCTGAACGGATTTTGATGCGGTTTTCAGGAAAGTGTTCATTACATTCTGGGGAAGGTTTTAGTATAAACAATAATGGATATCTTGTGAAGTTGCCCGAATAGATCCGTTTTTGTTGCTTACCAGGATTGTAGATTTTCAAAGACGCCGATTATATGAAGATTTTTTTAAATATCTAAACTAAAAAGAGAAAATAAAATACTTTTTGAAAAAAAAGGGAACCGACTTCAAAACCAAACACAAAAAAACGGTTCCTTTTTTTCAAAAAGTTTTTTATTAGATGTATCCTTCACAATCTCCATATATTACTAACACTAGTTATTAACTTACTTTGTTGATACTTACACTATGGTAATTTTTAAAGGATCTCCTTGTGGGGTACAAGGGTAGGTAGTTGTTGGGTAGGGAACCCTAATAAGAACTTGTTATTCATTCACCTGGTCCTGCTGTACAGACTCGCTTCTATCGTCGCGCCTCATCACTGATGTGTGTTCTACTTGAAACACGAAACCATTCAACATATAGACTTTACCCATGGCGCAAGTGAAAATCAACCTTGCTACTAAGAAATAATGATGCAATTCGATTGACTTGACGTCTTCGCGGCGATCGTGTTTTGTTTTAATCTACCCGTAGATAACAACGTGTTTTATATCATATGTCGTAGTGGTAAGGTTGATTTTCACTTGTAGTTGGAAACGGTCGAATTGCAATCGCATCGCGCCATGAGTAAAGTCCCTAACAGTCCCTCCTGATCCACTCAGGACTAATTTGATGATATTATCACCTTGAAATGGCAGTTACGTTACCATGGAGAATAATTCCCGACTGTCACGCGGGAGAAGCCGTTCGCAAAAGCTAGTTTCACGGCAATATCACGGCCTCCCTTCAATTATAATTAATTTGTATAATGTAAGATATAGTTCGCTTGAGGAGCGACCCCCGCCCGCACACGCTACCTGGCCCACTGCTGGGACACGCCCACGAGTGGGACACCTTCCTCTCCGAGGGAGACGCATTTAATGTATCATTGTACAGCTTAGAAAAATAGAAATTGTTACAATAAGTTGCTTTGAATTTCATTCTTGAGCAAAATGTACAAAGATATGTATGCAACTGTCAATTGTGATGGCTTATGTCTTGTAGTGCTAAAGAAAGGAAGCGCTTATTCTGAAAGTTGGCAACGTCGCACATAGTTGTCAAATATTAACAAGTTTTAATTAATTTAATTTAGCAATGTTACTGTATGGAAATAAGAAAAATGGCTCTGTAGTGCACTAAAACATTGATTAGGGAATGCAATAATTAATATCGTAACACCGAATATATAGTTTTAGATGTAAAAAAAGTATTTGGAAACTTGTCAAATGCATTTTTTACACCTGGAACGGTTACAACATCAAATTCAGTGTTTTAATTGCATTCCTATATCTATTTTTTAGTGCACTACAGAGCAATATTTCTTATTTACATACAGTCATCATTCATCATTTCAGCCTATTGCAGTCCACTGCTGGACATAGGCCTCTCCCAGGGAGCGCCACAGCGCACGATCTCCAGCTTTTTTCATCCAGCCACTGCCAGCCACCTTCTTCAGGTCATCGGTCCATCTTGCCGGGGGGCGTCCCACCCTACGCTTACCTACACGCGGTCTCCATTCGAGAACCTTCCTACTTCACCTATCGTCGGTTCTGCGGCAGACATGACCAGCCCACTGCCACTTCAGCTTGCTACAGATTTGGACAATATCTGTAACTTTGGTCTTATGCCGTAAGACCTCATTCCGGATTTTATCCCTTAGTGAGACCCCCCAAGCATAGACCTTTCCATAGCACGCTGCGTGACATGAAGTCGGTGGGCCAGCTTGACTGACATGTTCCACGTTTCGGCTCCGTAGGTTAGGACTGGAAGGACGCACTGATTGAACACCCGGCTTTTCAGGCACTGCGGCAGTGGCGACGTGAGGATATGACGCATTTTCCCAAATGCTGCCCAGCCCAGCTGCACTCTTCTGGCAATTTCTCGCTCGAAGTTGTCTCTACCTAGCTGTAATACCTGTCCGAGGTAGATGTATTCTTGGACAACTTCCGAGTGTTATGCCTTCGACGGAAATTGGTTCTGGGATGACATGGTCATTGAACATGACCTTAGTCTTGTCCAGGTTCATCCCAAGACCCACACGTCTCGAGGCAGCATTGAGACTGTTCAGCATTTTTTGCAGGTCTTGCAGCGATTCCGCCATAATAACTATGTCGTCGGCAAAACGAAGGTGCGTTAGGTATTCAACGTTGACATTGATGCCCAGTCCGTTCCAGTCCAGCGTCTTGAACAAATCCTCCAGCGCGTTGGTAAACAGTTTAGGGGATATTACATCTCCCTGTCTCACACCTCTTAGCAGCTGGATGGGTTTTGTTCGGTGGTTTTGTACTTGGACCGACATCGACGCCATGCTATATAGGCTCCTTAGCACCTTTATGTACCGCCAATCGACTTGGCATCGCTGCAAGGATTCCAGAACAGCCCAGGTTTCGACGGAATCGAAGGCTTTTTCGTAGTCCACAAAGGCTAGACACAGCGGCTGGTTATACTCCTCTGTCTTCTGTATAACCTGCCGCACTGTGTGTATGTGGTTTACGGTACTATAGCCTTTGCGAAACCCAGCCTGCTCCGGCGGCTGGAAAGCGTCAAATCTAGCGGAAAGCCGATTTGTGACGACCCTCGAAAACAGCTTGTAGACGTGACTCAGGAGCGTGATTGGTCTGTAGTTTTTGAGGAGATTTTTGTCTCCTTTCTTGAAAAACAATGTCACCACGCCCCTGCTCCACGCCTCCGGGGTAGTCCCACTGGCTATGACGGAGTTGAACAACCTCCTAAGCTCTCCGAGCACAGGCTGGCCCGCAGTTTTTAGAAGCTCGGAGGTAATTCCGTCTTCGCCGGGAGCCTTCCCATTACTAAGCTGCCCAAGGGCCGTCTCAATCTCATCTATCTCTACGTCTGGGAGATCGTCTGTGTAGTGGCGTGTAAGCGTGGCTCTTAGGTCATTTGCGTCGGGCTGTGGCTGCGGGGAATGCGAGGCGTAGAGTTGGCCATAGAAGTCTTCGATTTCGGCCAGAATCTCTGGAACCGATGCAACAATTCTGCCATCCGAGGTTTTCAACTTTGTCAGATGACTCCTCCCGAGTCTTTTAGTGAAGACCTTCGACATTTATATACAGTAAATTTTTTTTTTTTTTTTTTTTTTTTAGCGTGGTAAAATCATCAAATGAGTCCTCCCACCCCGGGCAGGGCGGGAGGGACTGTCAGACTTGTACTGACTAAAATCCACGGTGTCCTTCAATAGCCTTTTATGTTCCGGGGTCACGGTAATGAGATAAGTCCCGCGACCCCGGCAGGCTTTGGCCCTCTTGGGCGGGGCCCCGTCATCGTGCTGACGCTCTTTGAGGCGCGCGTGGAACACAACGCGCCGTCGACCCGGGCATGGTCCATGTCCGGGCGGCGAGTTGCCCTTTACTCGCCGCCCGCATGCCCGCGCCTACGGTGGCCGGAGATCGTCTTGCGACGTCCGACGCCGTGGGCGTCTACCATTGCGGGTGGGGCGGAGGGAGGACGCTGTCCTCTCTCTCTCACGGCCCGCCTCCTCCTTAACGAGCATTACTGCTTCGCAGAAGGAGGCGACCGCTTCCCACTCCGTCTCGCCCCGCAGCATGGCCTCGACCAATGCCGGGCGCGAGAGGTCTCCGCCTATCGCTGCCGTGAGGACACGGCGGTGCTCTGCCCAAGCGGGGCAGTCTTGCACCGTATGCTCTACTGTGTCCTCCGGGCGATCTTCGCAATGGTGACACCCCGGCGTTTCTTCCTTCCCCATCCGACACAGGTACCTCCCGAAACATCCGTGTCCGGTGAGGACCTGCGTCATCCGATAGGTCAGGACGCCGTGACGCCTTTCCAGCCACTCCTCAAAGAGGGGTCTTACCGCCGCGATTGCGGCGTGCCCGATATACAGTAAATTTGCTAAATTAATTAAAACTTGTAAGTAGTAACTATTTGACAGCCATTTGCGACGTTGCCAACTTTCTGGTTATGCAGCCTTAAACGCCTACCAGAAAAGTATCTATTTTAATTGCAAAAGATTCGAAATACCTGCCTGAATGGATAAATGCTCACTGTGTTTCATTAAGTATTGCATAAATGATCCCATTTTCGGTAAAAAAAAAACGACTTAAGCAGGGTCAACGAAGCCCCGCTTGACGGGTCTCCTATTTAACACAACCAAACCGAACTTCGGGTTGTCCTTGAAATTTTACTAAAGCGTGTAGAACTGTGAATTTTTAGATTTGGTTAGCATTTATCCATTTTGATTGGCAATAAGAATATAAATACAACATGTACAATTATTGCATTTTTTAGCAATAAAGAAATAAGCTTTTTTTTTAAACTTCTGATCTAAAAGCTGTATGTATTGCTTAAAATAATGTTAAAAAAAGTATTTTTAAAAAGAAAATAAAGTCATGCTTCTTAGAATGACAAATCTTGAAAATCAAATATGCCAGCAATTGTTGAAATGTATAGACTCATTTGAAAACCACAAACAGATTTAGCTCACGAACATTCATAATTATAACATAGAGAACTATATGATATTGTTGCATGATATAAAAGATTATATTAAATATGATATTCCGTCAAATTCTGATAGAGATCTATTGTTTTAGTAATAATATTGTAAATGTATGGAAGTGTATAATATGTATGTACAGAGGAGAGTCGCGGGGGGCGGGGGGAGGTATGGTGCTAGAGTACACTATGATAAGTAATTATTAACTATTAAAATAAATATAACTATGAAATATTTCATTGTGTTTTATTACTGTCTTCAACGGTTTTTAGTTTTACGCTTTGTAATGGCCAGTGACGGATTAACCCTTAATCAAATTAAGCAATGGCTTAGGGCATCACGTCTGGGGGGCACCAGAAGAAGCTTTTTTGTGCCCCCATTGGCATCACGTCTCACTCTCACACTCTCACGTCACCAAAAACTTACTGGAACTGCCTAAATTTTCTAGCTCGCTTCGCTTGCTATTCTATCGTGCGTAGACTTGGTTACCTTATTTATTGCATGTAGAAGAAAGGTGCAAAAAAAATCGGGCTCGCTTTGCTCGCTCTTGCATTTCCCTACACTCTGTTTTACCTACTTAACGAAGAACTTCCCTACATAATACCAATAAATACGTTAAAATAAGTAAAGGCAAACACTACCGTGGATAGGATGGAGACGCTCACGGCAACGGACGTCGCGAGGCGATCTCCGGCCACCGTAGGCGCGGGCAAAAACTAAAATGTACGGTGTCCTTCAATAGCCCTTTATGTTCCGAAGCCACGGTTACTCGTTAGTTCCGCGACCCCGGCAGTCTTTGGCCGTCTAAAGGGGGCACAGTCAGTTTGCTGACAGGTCTTTGAGGTGCGCGTGGAACACGACGCGCCGTCGACCCGGGAACGGTCCATGATCGGACAGCGAGTCACCCATTACTCGCTGCCCGCATGCCTTTCACAGATGTGCTGTGTGTTTGTGTCCAATTTAATATCGGCTGTTTCTTCTCATAGTAGTAGAAGGGACGATCTAACGGTTTAAATCACAAATTAAAACAGTATTTTAGTTAAAAAACAACGTTTATATTAACAGAATGATACAACAAAGTTAATTTTAACAGAGTCTTTATTAAAACCAATAATATTAACCGTTTTATATTTCACTGTTCATATAACTACTGCACGAGAGTTCAACATTATTTTAAATGTGATATACAAATCTGCCTACCCTTCTTAGGGGAGGTAGGCGTTATGTTACTACTACTATAAATGCGAAAGTAAATGAGGATGGATGGATTGAGTGAGCTTATACTTTTTAATTACTTATACTCTGAAAGTAGGTCATTACATGTCTGATTAGCTGTTTGAAAGTTATCCATTGCCGCCCTAGGGAAACATTTACTCGTATTCGTAATGAAAAGCACAGTGTTTACCTCGGGTAAATTACTTATTTAGTCCCTCGAACTATTAGCGCCCTCACTACGTTACGGGCGCCAAACCCCGTCTCGGGACGTAAATAAGTATCTTTCACGCCTTGGATAACAATGTACTTTTGAAGAGATTCAGGTTGTAAGCGATAGTCTAACAATCTGATTTAACATTGGAATATTTTTTATTCTGGTAATTGGCCCGTGGAACAATTGGTGTTATATTAAATGCAATTTTTGAGAGGTAGAATCCAAAATGTGTTTTATTTAGTTTATTTTCTAACAATACGGGGATCACTGTTTTCGTTTAAAAGAAAATTAACATAATAATATTCCACAACTATCACACAACGCCATCTAGTCCCAAGCTAAGCAGAGCTTGTGTTATGGGTACTAGACAACTGATAAACATACTTATATATTTATAAATACATACATATTATAGATAAATTACACCCAGACACAGAACAAATGATCGTGCTCATCACACAAACATTTGTCCTGGGTGGGAATCGAACCCACGACCTCCGGCATAGTAATCAGGGTCACTAACCACTAGACCAACAGGTCTGTCATCAAATTATTGTATGAATGATGTACGTCAGGATTGAGGAGCCACATCAAATTTTTAAAATCTGATTTCACCACTATTTAGCAGCAATGTAGCTGATTTTGCAGCACAAATTCTAGATTTAGCAGCAAAATATATCACTAGTTATATTAATGCAAAAGTGGCTCCTCAATCTAAACGTTTGAATTGAGGAGCCACCTTGGATCTCGGTAAGTAATAGATGCACATTGTTGAAACTTTTGCAGCATTTAGCAATTAGTGTGGCTCCTCAATCTAGACGCAAGAGCTGAAATTATATTGGATGTGAGCGATCCATTAATATATTCAACTAAAACTATTGTATTTTCTTTGATTTTAGCGCTACAGTAGCCAAATTTTTAGACGATAATATGCACAATTGCTGCTAAATGCTGCAAAAGTTTCAACAATGTTCATCTATTACTTACCGAGATCCAAGGTACCACCATGACAAAAATACCGACCAGAAATTGTTTCAATACAAGCATAGTTATATAAACAGTAAATATAAAACGCCAAGTCTTTAAAAAACGGAATGGATTTTAGTCAAAACAATTGTGACAAACAGTTACACAGTCATCTTCGTTATATATCTCAGTATTATAATTATAATATATATTATATAAATTATTTACACAGTTTTATTACTATTTATATTTTATATATAATTTATTTATTGTTTCTCCATGCACTGTGTCAGTGTATCATTTGAAAACTTCCAGTCGAACAAGATGTAGCTGAATATCAGTATTTTACATGGAGCTACTGACTATCGAACCTTCACAACACAGTAACTGGGTAATACGATACCCCATGGTAAAACTGGTTGTCAGACTTAGAGCTTCTGACTAACAGTAACGACTGTCAAAGATCTACAAATGACGGCTTTCCAAGATAAGGAGGGGTGTCAAAGGCCACCCATCTAAGAAAAGACCTCGGTAAGCGCAGCTTAACCATTCGAATATAAGTTACAAATGATGCCCGTGACACAACACGAAAACTTCGAACAGAACTGAATTACAATACAATGTTTCATACAGTCTTATATACTATATCTATACATCGACCTCTTAGGTACTTTACCCATGGCGCAACGCGGTTGCAATTCGACCGATCCCAAGTAAAAGTGAAAATCAACCTTACCACTACGACATATGACATAAAACACGTTGTTATCTATGGGTAGATGAAAAACAAAAGTAATTGAATGAAAATTGAATTGCATCATTATTTCTTAGTGGCAAGGTTGATTTTCACTTGTATTTAGAATCGGTCGAATAAGCTATTTGACAGTATCAATAAATTATAAATCTAATTAGTCCGTTATTTAGAGTTTTGAAAAATAACGGACACATATTTTTTCTTATGTAAAATCAATGAATATTTACCAAGATATAACACATCAAGACTCGAGAGTGGGGGCTCGTGACGTCAGAATTCAGTAAAAAATGTACTAAATTGTGACGTATTGGCAATTTTGAAAGCATCATATCTCCGTCAATTTTGGTTTGCGTAAAAGAAGAAAAAATACGGGTCAAATATTATTTGTTTCTAACTGACGGATTAATTAGAATTTTTTAGTCAAATAGCCTATTGCTATCGCGTCGCTGTGTAAAGTCCCTTAGTTTCACCTTGCCAGAAAGATCTACAATTAAATCTCATGCTACCATACACATATGGATGTGTGTAACTCTCCACAAAAACTACTGAACGGATTTTGATGAAATTTTGGTCCACAGATAGTTCATAACTTGGATTAACACATAGGATATTTTTTATCCCAATTTTATCTTCCAGTGGGATAACTTTCGAATTCACCAGCTAGTAAATTCATATTTCTCATGAGATTTGACCATAGATCATAGAAACTTTGAGGTTCTTATAATATACAAAGGTTAAAACAATTTAGTTAGGGAAACTTCACTTAAAATATTGAAAATTGATATCTTTTCGATTAATTTGATTTTCTTATTTGAGATCATAGACCAAAGGCAGTGTTAAGGAGATAGAAAATCAATTTTAAACAAGTTTCAAAATTATTAAAGTATTTTTTTCTTTGATAATTTTCAACATACTTAGATATCGGCAGTCGTCGTTCGTGACGTTTCCCTAGCTAGTTTATTTCAACACTTTTAGTTGAAGACTTAATAATATTTTATACAAATAATATTTTATAACATTCTGACAATTTACACTAAACATATTCACACTGATATTATTTTGGATTGAACTTGTGACCTGCACAGAAGCTGATCTTTCAGCCACTGAGCTTATGTCATAAATATCAATATGTTTATAAAAATGCAAGAATGAGTGTAATTAACTAAAAATATTACAAGTAATATAAGGAAAAGTAGGCTTTTTTTATTTTTTTGCGTGGTAAAATCATCAAATGAGTCCTCCCACCCCAGGCAGGGCGGGAGGGACTGTCAGACTTGTACTGACTAAAATCCACGGTGTCCTTCAATAGCCCTTTATGTTCCGGGGTCACGGTAATGAGATAAGTCCCGCGACCCCGGCAGGCTTTGGCCCTCTAGAGAGGGGGCCCCGTCATAATGCTGACGCTCTTTGAGGCGCGCGTGGAACACAACGCGCCGTCGACCCGGGCATGGTCCATGGTCGGGCTGCGAGTTGCCCTTTACTCGCCGCCCGCATGCCCGCGCCTCGTCTCGTCTTGCGACGTCCGTCGCCGTGGGCGTCCACCACTGCGGGTGGGGCGGAGGGAGGACACTGTCCTCTCTCAGGAAAAGTAGGCTTAAAAAATTTTTTTTTTTTTTTAAGGAAAAGTAGGCTTAAAAAAATTTACTTCTTTTAATAACGTTGGGAATTAACAATCTAGCTCGGTTCATATCTTCAGTTGGATCTTATTCTGTAAGCAATCAACTACCTAATTTGGAGCTGAATATCAGTATTTTACATGGAGCGACTGACTATCAGACCTCCACAACCCAGTAACTGGACAATACGATACTCCATGGTAAGACTGGTTGTCAGACTTTCGAGCTTCTGACTAACAGTAACGACTGTCAAAGATCTACAAATGACAGCCGGGAACAACGGCTTTACGTGCTTTCCGAGACACGAAACTTGGTAAGTAATGATGGTCCCCCATCCGCAGATCAACCTCTGCAAGCGTAACTTTACCTTGAATATCCACCGACTCTTAATAATTTTATTTACAAGTAATATTTTTAGTTAATAACGAAACATTTTCACATAATTATGTATATAGGGTGACTGGTAATTTGTGAAAGATACTTAAACATGTGATGGTACACTTTTTAAGGCTGGTTTTATGGTCTGGCAATGGGGATGGCAACTGGGGAACTAATGGCGCTAGCATAGCTTGTTCCAAGCATCGTCATTGGCTCAAATCTTATAGGTACTTCAAAATAGTACTACCTCATTGGTCGGATTAGGACTAAGCTGTGGTGGCGCCATCTACAATTAGCTTTGACCGGCCTTCCCCATTCTGCAGCGCCGTTAGAGCGTGCGTTCGGATATATATGGGGTAGTTGCGTTCCAAATACATAAATAAGACAACAAATCCAGGGGCGTGTCCATAAAACCAGTCTTATTATGAGTACAATCACTTGTTTAAATATCTGTCACTTATTACTATAAATCGGAATAGCTATTTAGGTTCATTGACCGCAAACATTGATGTTAATATGGATATTCCGCTGGGTTCCGACTGATACTAGAAAAACAATATTGGAGTTTTTCTGTCGCTAGAGTGACGCACTTGTTTTTGTCTCATTCTGCGTCACTAGAATTCAATAACTTATTGTGTCACTCCAAATCTCGGGACTCGGGGAACATCCATATTATTCTTACCTATGACAAGTACATAAAACAGCTCTATCTATTCCGATCTACGGTTATTACCAGTCACCCTATATATGGAACTCACTGTCAGTGTGATTACATACTCTATATGATACAATTTATATATAATTTATATATTAAACAAGATGAGATCATAGGACTGGATGGGAGAGGGCGGGAGGAGGGAGGGGGACGCTCTCTCTTTACATTAGAACACAGCGATTTTATACGATACAATCACGATAATGGTGAAGCTGTTATGACGCAAAATTTATAAGAAAATAACATTAATAAATGTTCAAATGTACTAAGTAAAAAAATAATAAAGAAACAATAATATTAATAAAAAATAACAGTGATAAATTGTAAATTTCATTAGACTGTCAATATTTTTTCTTTTGTTAAATTAATGCGTATTTACAAATATATAACGCATGAAAACTCGAGAGTGGGGGCTCGTGAAATTCAGAAGCAAGTAAAAACTGTACTTGTGACGTGTTGGCAAAATTAAAAGTGTCATATAACAGAAGAAAAAATATTTATTTTTTTAATCAATAATGAAAAAGATAGAACTCTTCTAAATTCGGCAGTGGGGGCTTGTGACGTCATAACGTCTGTAAAATTATTTTGGGAAGCGTCATATCTTCGTCAATTTTGGTTTACGTAACAAAAGAAAACGGCCCAGCGCACACCGCTGGAGGCGCGGCGTACCGCATTTTAAGAAAACACTTTAATATAAACCTTATCTACCTTGATATACGGTCGCGCGCATTCTCTTGTGGTAGCTTGAGGACGCTCCGAGCACCGTGTCCGAATTTATTCTAATATTAACCGTATATCAAGGTAGTTAAGGTTTATATTAAACTGTAATCTTAAAGTGCGCTCCGCTGAGTTTTCAGCGGTGTGCTCTGGGCCTACAGCTCAAATATTTTTTGATAATGTATCTGACGGACTTATTACATTATTATCAGCCACACACTGTAAACAATTATCTTCTTATAAATAGGACATTTCAAAAATTCTGCTTAAAGCCAAGGATACAATAGCAGACAAATGTGCCACGATATGTATCGGCGAAATGTCAAGCGAAGCCGGCCGATGTCGTCTGACAAATATGGCGACAACGAGCGACTTATGTTACTTACGCTACTTCACTCGATTTAATTAATGGCCCGTGTCGCGCGATGTTGACAGACATGTCGAGAAAGAAAATTTAAAACTTATACAAAAAATACTCTAAGTAAACAAGCATATTTTAGATTAGAAGATTATCTTCAAGATAAAAGTGCTTGGAAACATGCTGGTCCTGCTCCATAGTACAATGTAAGGCTTGAGCAGAATCAAACTTTGTTGAAATTTTTAATGCTCACACACTGCCTATATTAATTTGTATAAAAGTTATAATTGCATTATTTTGTGAAAGTGTGAACACCGTGTACCTTTTCAGCTTTATATTTCTTGTTTTTTTTTAATCCTTTAAATGGTCTTCACCTGAGTACATAGCTTTCACATTTTTTTTTAAATTTGTTATTTCAAAACATTGTGAAACATTTTTTAAAAAGAGTAAGTATGGAGTTTCTTGCCCATTCTTCTCCATACAAACCTACCTTTGCGAATGGGTGTAGAATCAATCCCATCCCTTCCTATTTCCTTTAATTTTAATAATCGACGTTCAAAAGTACCTCTATAATGGGCTAATTGGAATAAATGATTTGACTTTGTCGACTGAAGTCCGGCAACGTCGCGCTACATCAGCAACGTCGCTTGCGACACGTGTCGCACGACATTTGTCCCCTAGTGTATCCTTAATTTTAGTGTATGAAGTTTCATGAAACCTTATATGAAAGGCAGTTTTGTATGCTGTGTTGTATGAGAGAGGGGATAGGGAGGGACTCACGCACTGAGGCGGCGACTGGAACTTCACTTATAGCTACGTTATACACTCTGAGTCTGTGTGACACTGTGCGACTGTCGACTGCGACTGTGCGACTGTCGCGCGACAAACGCGTCGCTAGCAGTCGAAACGAGAGTCGTGCTCCCACTGAAATGGAAAAAAACATCATCATATGTACTATTAATGTTACAAACCTGCGGGGCTATTGCGTTTCTCGGTGTCTATGTGGTGACCATCAAATAGCTGTCAAAAGGTACCTAAATTTCGTATTGGCTTTTGCATTTGCAATGAAACTGATAAATGTAAATGTTCCCTTAAATCAACTATTCTAACGCTCTTGAGGCACTCCACTCCTCAACTTAGCCTCATAACAGTTATCAAGCCATCTAAGTTCAATGGACAACTGCTGGTCTGTTACAATCAATTTAGCAATAGCCCTGCTGATAAGTTTTTTCAGTTGTACGCGCATATCTCAGGAACTACTGGTTCAAATTGAAAAAAAAATTGTGTTGGATAGTCCATTTATCGAGGAAGGCTATAGGCTATATAACATCACGCTATCACCAATAGGAGCCACGCAAATATAATAAAACAATTTTTTTCTTATTGAGCGATAGTCTACCGTTCGCTTACTATATCTCATGATGGCAGTCAATGAAGTGGTCGACGATGAAGCATTGGACTAGAACTACCATAACATATTAACTACAGACTTGAACAACACCGGAATCATCAGGAAATACAGACGAGTACTTGAAAATTGTAACATTACCTGCGGTCATCACGCATACGTGTGTCTGCTACCGGGACTCGAACCGGAGTACGATGGCTCCAGTCTGAAACACAACATTTTACATTATTAGTAATCAAACACTGATCACTCTCTTCTAATTATTTAGATAATTATTCTTGATGTAAATGTGTTCCTTTTTATAAATAAACGAAATTTTGTTTTTTTTTTGTTGTTTATCTAGCATCATGAAAACAAAATAATAAGTATGTATTTCAAAGAAAATAAATATTGTTTTACCACGGCAGCATTTCCCCACAGTAGAATGATATATGATAATGTCGTATAGAATTCTGCTATGGGAAAGTGATGCCTATGAAACTAACTAAAATAATTAGGTTATTTCACCCTTTTTTGTTTTGTTGTTGTTTTTGAAGTAGGTTTTTATTTTACCCTTTTTTAGTTTATTTATTAATATTCAACCCAAATTCTTGTAAAATACAAAATTTTCTTACATATGCACTAATCTTGTAATCCGTCACAACATAAAAAATCCATATCTTAAAAACTACTGAACCGATTTTGATGAAACTTGCAGTGTACCCTAAGTTGAACAATACCTAGTACAACAAAAAGAATTGAAGAATTACTTAAATCGAACTTGTAGTTCCGGAGATATGTGTGCACAAACATAAAAACATACATACATACATACATTTATGAAATTTGGCACATTTGTTCAGACGCTGATATAGACTAACATATATGAAAACTGGGCAGTTCTGATAATATTACATACATACGGGTCGAATTGATAACCTCCTTTTTTTGAAGTCGGTAAAAATATAATCCAGCTGTTTCTACGCGTATGCTACAGAGCTTAGACGTTTCGAATTTTTGGGTATATGAAGGTCACATGTTAGCTTCGAGTACAGGCAGATCCTTGTATACCTGTAGTGCGACGCACTCTGCTGCTGATGCCTGTACAGCAGGTCGTGAGGGTGCGGGCTGGCGGGGCTAGCGGGACTGCCGGGGCTACCGGGACTTCCGGGGCTAGCGGGAGACGGGCTGCGGGACTGGCCCGCGCCGCCCAGGCGGGACACTGACACAAAAGAAGTCAAATTTTGACAGCTGTCACTTTCCCAAGATGGCCGCTGTAAACTGTCAAAGTTGTGAGCGTCCATTTTGAAATGACACGTTCTCTGTTATACTTACTGGCGAGGTGTTGCGGTGTGGGTGTGTGTGTGTCAGACAGTCGTTGCGGCGACCCGCGCCCGCGACTACGGCTGCCTACGATACAAGGTCATAGTGTTAAGTTAGTTGTTGTGGTCTACTACTGTCATATGTATGGCAATAGAGAATTAATGTTGACCACGGCTTTTGGTGAGAGTGATACGGCTAGTTTCAGTTTCAGCTTCATGCTCGGCTAGTTTCAGCTTCATACTCGGCTAGTTTCAGCTTCATACTCGGCTAGTTTCAGCTTCATACTCGGCTAGTTTTTGTCTCATATTTGCTAGTTTCATCTTCATACTTCGGGTAGTTTCAGCTAAAACTACCCGAAGTATGAAGATGAAACTAGCCGGAAACTAGCAGAGTATGAAGCTTCATACTCTGGTAATTTCAGCTTCATACTTGGCTAGTTTTGGCTTCATAGGCCCGGCGCACATTATCGGCATCGGCAAGGAAAAGGATCCTTCAGCATTCTCCTTTTTATACATTAACTTCATGGCAATAAAGTAGAAATTGCCGATGCAGTAGCCTCAAGCATGCCGAAGCGGTATTTGTGTTACAACGATCATAATAATATCATGGAAATTTCTACTTTATTGCCATGAAGTTAATGTCTATAATGCTTTTTATCACCTAAAATCCTCAGCCGTGCCGATGTCGATAGTGTGCGCCGGGCCATAGTCAGCTAGTTTCAAGTTCACACTCAAATAGTTTCAACTTTATAATATGTGATCTTGAACGATGAAGTCGAAACTAGCCAGTTTTTTCTCTTTCCAAAAGACGTGATCGACCTGCATTCTTTATTGACAGTCAACAAAATAATGTCCGTTCCTTACAGGTATTACAAGATATTTTGATTCTATTTACATAATAAATAAAAACATTATAACTCCACACTCACTATTAGGCTGATGCGTAGGCGCATGTCCGTGTCTCTCTCCTGCCAGCGAGTGCACTCGGTCCCTCGTACCGCGGGAGGTGTGCGGGAGGGTGGACGAGGGCCGGGGGGAGGGGACCACCACCAGGGGGGGCGCCGGCGAGGGGGCGGGGGGAGCGCGGGGGGCGGAGGGAGCCGCGCGGGGAGGAGACGCTCCTAGGAGGAGGGGGGCCGCACCTGCCGGGGGGCGGGATGATGAATACGCTGTAAATTAAAAAATTAGTAAAGTTTTAGAGGGTACATTTTATTGTTTGTCTGACCATGTGTCAACTGTATTTAAAACTTTTCACTTCGCGGCTTTCATAGTACTGTCATACGATATTCTACTATGGGGACGGGCTGCAGACGATTAGAGGGTAGATTTTAGTGATAAGTGTATGGGGCAGCATTTAAACATTGCAGTCGGACAATGACCGGTTTAATTTGCTTCGTACATAATTCACATACATTCTTTTACAAATACGTTTTCACATGCGTTATTACTTAATTCCTTGATGAAATAATTTACGTACACCTACAGTCTAACCATGTGTAGCCATCCGCACAATTAATATTATTATTATATTATATTATTACTATGTTATACGATATTCTACTATGAGGACGGGCTGCAGACAATGAGTATAACATTGTGCATAGTCAGTCTTACACAGCCTACTCCTTACTGTCTTTTCCTTGTTATTGTTCGTCGTATCGAGCTCCTTAAATTTTCAGTCGACAAATGCTTACTCGTACACTGACTGGACAGGTCCACTCAAATCTTTAAGGTTGTTTCTTCAAAAGACCATCTCAGACACCCGCATGATCCTCGTATGACCTGACCTATATAATGTCTGAACTTTAAACGAGACTGTGACCTCTGAGTTTGTCTCGGCTGTTTCTTCTCAGAGAAACGGTACGAGACACCGGCTTCATCTAGTTTTATAAAACAACGTGTAAAAGTGTTGTATAACCTACTTGTATAAATAATCATCATTTCATTTATAGTCGGCTATAGTCAGCTACAGTGTGTGCACGTACCTATTTATATAATATAATAATATTCCACAACTATCACACAACGCCATCTAGTCCCAAGTTCTGCTTAGCTTGTGTTATGGGTACTAGACAACTGATAAACATACTTATATATTTCTAAACACATAAATATTATAAATTCACACAAACATTTGTCCTGGGTGGGAATCGAACCCACGACCTCCGGCACAGCAGTCAGGGTCACTAACCACTAGACCAACAGGCCTTTAAAATTCTGCACATACATAGTATCACGTCATACGGTATTCTACTATGGGGACGCGCTGCAGATTATAACTATAAAATTTTGCAGCCGTTTAACAGTCGGTCTCACACAGCCGACTAGTCAGTTACAGTGGGCACACGTACCTCTGATGACGGACAGCTCGATGGCAGCTCTGAGCTCGTCCTCGTCGGCGCGGCTTCGCAGACACGACATCGCCTGCAGGACCAGTGGCAACATGATCACATTAGATTTACGATCACACACAAACATATTTAGAACTATGAATATATTATGTATAATGATTAGTAACTCACTGGCGTGTGTTCCCGGTGATGTCGACTGCTCTGTGCACCTCCCGCACGCTGGGCACGCGACCCTGGAACGAACGGTGCTTATTGAAAGACTAGTTTTTGACTGCCGCTTTTCGTCGACCCACAAGAATGTACAATGTACATACTATTTTTAATCACATCTATTCAATAAGAGTTAGTTTGTTCCTCGTACTGTTGACTTGGGATCTTCCTCCTTTTTTCGAAGTCGGTATAAAAAGACGTCGTATATTTGTGGTACTGACCTGGTCTGGGTGTATGCGTGGCTCCATCTCCCAGGTCTAACTGTAGCACTCCACCGCCGCTGTATTCTGAAACATACAATAAACAATTGTACTTCAAATAATCTAGATAGCTATTAGCAGCGAAGAGCACATGTGTGGAGCGAGGACATGCTCCACTTCACAACCCAGCCGCCGCGGGAGACTTCCAGGGCGTCAAGAATTGTGAGAAAATTTATAGCCTTTGTAGGCGCGTGCTTGCGGGCGAGATTCGCCGTCTGATTAAGGACCAAGTCTATGAGTTATCGTGTCCCAGCAGTGAAGATATTACAGGCTAGATACTCGTAGTGTAAATCCACGAATGTCCTCACCTCTATGCGGCGCATGTCTGAAGTAGTCCCTGGCGGTCAACAGATGTGTGTTGGCGTTGGGAGCCATCGCCACGTCGGGCACCCGACAGATATCTCACTCACCTCTATGCGGCGCATGTCTGAAGTAGTCCCTGGCGGTCAACAGATGTGTGTTGGCGTTGGGAGCCATCGCCACGTCGGGCACCCGACAGATATCTCACTCACCTCTATGCGGCGCATGTCTGAAGTAGTCCCTGGCGGTCAACAGATGTGTGTTGGCGTTGGGAGCCATCGCCACGTCGGGCACCCGACAGATATCTCACTCACCTCTATGCGGCGCATGTCTGAAGTAGTCCCTGGCGGTCAACAGATGTGTGTTGGCGTTGGGAGCCATCGCCACGTCGGGCACCCGACAGATATCTCACTCACCTCTATGCGGCGCATGTCTGAAGTAGTCCCTGGCGGTCAACAGATGTGTGTTGGCGTTGGGAGCCATCGCCACGTCGGGCACCCGACAGATATCTCACTCACCTCTATGCGGCGCATGTCTGAAGTAGTCCCTGGCGGTCAACAGATGTGTGTTGGCGTTGGGAGCCATCGCCACGTCGGGCACCCGACAGATATCTCACTCACCTCTATGCGGCGCATGTCTGAAGTAGTCCCTGGCGGTCAACAGATGTGTGTTGGCGTTGGGAGCCATCGCCACGTCGGGCACCCGACAGATATCTCACTCACCTCTATGCGGCGCATGTCTGAAGTAGTCCCTGGCGGTCAACAGATGTGTGTTGGCGTTGGGAGCCATCGCCACGTCGGGCACCCGACAGATATCTCACTCACCTCTATGCGGCGCATGTCTGAAGTAGTCCCTGGCGGTCAACAGATGTGTGTTGGCGTTGGGAGCCATCGCCACGTCGGGCACCCGACAGATATCTCACTCACCTCTATGCGGCGCATGTCTGAAGTAGTCCCTGGCGGTCAACAGATGTGTGTTGGCGTTGGGAGCCATCGCCACGTCGGGCACCCGACAGATATCTCACTCACCTCTATGCGGCGCATGTCTGAAGTAGTCCCTGGCGGTCAACAGATGTGTGTTGGCGTTGGGAGCCATCGCCACGTCGGGCACCCGACAGATATCTCACTCACCTCTATGCGGCGCATGTCTGAAGTAGTCCCTGGCGGTCAACAGATGTGTGTTGGCGTTGGGAGCCATCGCCACGTCGGGCACCCGACAGATATCTCACTCACCTCTATGCGGCGCATGTCTGAAGTAGTCCCTGGCGGTCAACAGATGTGTGTTGGCGTTGGGAGCCATCGCCACGTCGGGCACCCGACAGATATCTCACTCACCTCTATGCGGCGCATGTCTGAAGTAGTCCCTGGCGGTCAACAGATGTGTGTTGGCGTTGGGAGCCATCGCCACGTCGGGCACCCGACAGATATCTCACTCACCTCTATGCGGCGCATGTCTGAAGTAGTCCCTGGCGGTCAACAGATGTGTGTTGGCGTTGGGAGCCATCGCCACGTCGGGCACCCGACAGATATCTCACTCACCTCTATGCGGCGCATGTCTGAAGTAGTCCCTGGCGGTCAACAGATGTGTGTTGGCGTTGGGAGCCATCGCCACGTCGGGCACCCGACAGATATCTCACTCACCTCTATGCGGCGCATGTCTGAAGTAGTCCCTGGCGGTCAACAGATGTGTGTTGGCGTTGGGAGCCATCGCCACGTCGGGCACCCGACAGATATCTCACTCACCTCTATGCGGCGCATGTCTGAAGTAGTCCCTGGCGGTCAACAGATGTGTGTTGGCGTTGGGAGCCATCGCCACGTCGGGCACCCGACAGATATCTCACTCACCTCTATGCGGCGCATGTCTGAAGTAGTCCCTGGCGGTCAACAGATGTGTGTTGGCGTTGGGAGCCATCGCCACGTCGGGCACCCGACAGATATCTCACTCACCTCTATGCGGCGCATGTCTGAAGTAGTCCCTGGCGGTCAACAGATGTGTGTTGGCGTTGGGAGCCATCGCCACGTCGGGCACCCGACAGATATCTCACTCACCTCTATGCGGCGCATGTCTGAAGTAGTCCCTGGCGGTCAACAGATGTGTGTTGGCGTTGGGAGCCATCGCCACGTCGGGCACCCGACAGATATCTCACTCACCTCTATGCGGCGCATGTCTGAAGTAGTCCCTGGCGGTCAACAGATGTGTGTTGGCGTTGGGAGCCATCGCCACGTCGGGCACCCGACAGATATCTCACTCACCTCTATGCGGCGCATGTCTGAAGTAGTCCCTGGCGGTCAACAGATGTGTGTTGGCGTTGGGAGCCATCGCCACGTCGGGCACCCGACAGATATCTCACTCACCTCTATGCGGCGCATGTCTGAAGTAGTCCCTGGCGGTCAACAGATGTGTGTTGGCGTTGGGAGCCATCGCCACGTCGGGCACCCGACAGATATCTCACTCACCTCTATGCGGCGCATGTCTGAAGTAGTCCCTGGCGGTCAACAGATGTGTGTTGGCGTTGGGAGCCATCGCCACGTCGGGCACCCGACAGATATCTCACTCACCTCTATGCGGCGCATGTCTGAAGTAGTCCCTGGCGGTCAACAGATGTGTGTTGGCGTTGGGAGCCATCGCCACGTCGGGCACCCGACAGATATCTCACTCACCTCTATGCGGCGCATGTCTGAAGTAGTCCCTGGCGGTCAACAGATGTGTGTTGGCGTTGGGAGCCATCGCCACGTCGGGCACCCGACAGATATCTCACTCACCTCTATGCGGCGCATGTCTGAAGTAGTCCCTGGCGGTCAACAGATGTGTGTTGGCGTTGGGAGCCATCGCCACGTCGGGCACCCGACAGATATCTCACTCACCTCTATGCGGCGCATGTCTGAAGTAGTCCCTGGCGGTCAACAGATGTGTGTTGGCGTTGGGAGCCATCGCCACGTCGGGCACCCGACAGATATCTCACTCACCTCTATGCGGCGCATGTCTGAAGTAGTCCCTGGCGGTCAACAGATGTGTGTTGGCGTTGGGAGCCATCGCCACGTCGGGCACCCGACAGATATCTCACTCACCTCTATGCGGCGCATGTCTGAAGTAGTCCCTGGCGGTCAACAGATGTGTGTTGGCGTTGGGAGCCATCGCCACGTCGGGCACCCGACAGATATCTCACTCACCTCTATGCGGCGCATGTCTGAAGTAGTCCCTGGCGGTCAACAGATGTGTGTTGGCGTTGGGAGCCATCGCCACGTCGGGTACCGCGGCCGACAGCCGCGCGGCGCCGCCCGCACCGACCGCAGCCGCACTCACTGGTGCGGGGCCGCCCGACGTGCGGGACGAACACGACGACAGGGACTGTCTGTGGAGGGGAGATCAAATATACATCAACTGTGATCTTTCAACAGAATCGCGAGAAAGTCTCATCAAATAACAATGACCCAAAAATTCTAAGGCCATATTACATCACACTATGACCGTTAGGACCCGAGCAGCGGATGAAACCGCGAGGAACAGTAAGTCTATGATATATTCATAAAAAGTGAATGTGACATACCTATGTTGCGCCGCGTCCACTGACCGCGAACAACCTTCTCTTCTACAAGTGCCCGGACGAGAGTTGTCTGAAAAAAAAAATACATAAATAAAAGGTAACATTACATTTATAACCTGGAGCATTGAAGAAAGGATTCTAAAATGGCGGCGCTTATCGTGTTCTCTCGCTCGCGCACTAGTGCCGTCTATACTCACTCACGCGCGTAGCGTAAGCAGAAAAAAAATTAGTCTTGATGTCTTGACGAGCTCAGTGATCCTTTTTACGAATATTTGCTACAGTTTTCTGTTATTTTTTTCGTTGTTACCTGTTTGTTATTGTTGTTGAATTTTGTTTTATTGTTAGGTTAAGTTTGAGAAATGATTGTGACCCAGTCTTGTTTTTATTATTTTTAATTCGAAAAAAACTTTAACTTGAAATCTTTTATGCTGACTGTACTACCTGTCAACGCAAGTACAAGCCGCCATTTTAGAATCCTTTCTTCATTGCTCCGGCTTACACAAATTTTCTCAATGTTACCACAAGAATTTACACACATTTTTTTTTTTGCTGAATAAAATTCACCAATCGGCAAATTCCGTTCGGCATTAATTGCTCAATTACGTTTCGATAAACTTGTCGCCTGAATGTGAATAATTCCGTTAGTTAGATTATAAAAAAAAAATAATGCAAGTTTTTTTTTTGTGTATGGATGTTTGTTGCTATTTCACGCAAAAACTACTCAACGGATTTGGATGAGATTTGGTAGACAGATAGTTTATAACCTGGATTAACGCATAAATATGATTTTAAGGCTTCCGTACGTCCGAATACAAAAACGGAACCCTTATAGAATCACTCGTGTGTCCGTCTGTCTGTCGCTTACAGTCAATTATCTCCGAATCTACTAGACCGATTAAGTTGAAATTTGGTACACATATCAATTCCTGTGACCCAAGCACAGAGGTGTGACGTGAATAGATGAAATCTGTATGTGGGAGGTAATTTCTGGGGGGGGAAGGGGAAAAAAAAAATAAAAAACTGCATCGTGTGACATATCAAATGAAAGATCTTGTTGAGAAGATCTTAAATGTATTTTTTTGTAATTTTAAAATATAAAGTTTCCAAGTTATTCAAGAAAATAGACGAAAATTGACCATTCCTCCCCTTATCTCCGAAACTACTGAACCTAAAATTTTGAAAAAAATACAGAAATTAGTTTTCTACTTATAATTATAGGAAAACCTATAAGCAGTCCATGATATTAAAATAACATGGTAAATCACTCATTATTGTGCGTAAAATCGTACGGAACCTTCTTCACGCGAGTCTAACTCATACTTGGCCGGTTTTTTTAATATAGTTTCATACCGATTTTACGTTCCCGTGCGATAATTTTCTAAATACAAACAACAGAAGCCGCTGGCAAAAGGTTGTTGAGACGAGAATAGAAACAAAGTAGGCTCACCCATAGGTATGTGTAGCGCGGGCTGCGCGCGCAGACTACCGGTAGACGCACAGCGGAGAGACCCGCTACCACTCAGGGTCCTGGAACAACACGACGCTGGTCAATAACCTTTAAACTTAAACGGAATTTTTACATTGTTTATTATTTGAAAATAAATTGAAATGAATTATTCAGATGATATGTCTCCTTAATATTAATTTATTTTCATTATATTCCCAGTCATTCGCCATGAAAAGTAGTTTTAAAACTTGTTTTTTATTTCTTTTTGTTTTTTTTTTAAAGTTTAAAACTTGTTTTAATCTTTGATTTCAAACGAGTGATAAAAAAAACACAGTTTAAATTCAAACTGTTTTAAAAACATGTGTTTTAAAACAACTTGTTTTAATCATGCCAACCCTGAAAAATAAATGTAAATGAAATGAAAAGAAACAAAATTGTTCATTAATTACGCCCGCTGATCACAGTTACAGCAAAAAAAAGGCTTATATTTAAACTCTACCAGAAAAGTACCTATTTTAAAACCGAAAAATTTAAATACCTGCCAGAATGCATAAATTGTCACCAAATTGTGTACAATAAAGTATCGTTGAAATTAAGAGGACATATTCTGAAAGTTTGCAACGTCGCAAATAGCTGTCAAATATTAACAAGTTCTAATTAATTTAGCAATGTTACTGTATGGAAACAAGAAATATTGCGCTGTAGTGCACAAAAAAATGATAAGGGAATGCAATAAGTAATATCCTAACACCGAATATATAGTTTTAGATGTAAAAAAAAAGTATTTGGAAACCTTCCAAATGCCTTTTTTTACACCTGAAACGGTGACAACATCAAATGCAGTGTTTTAATTGCATTCCTATATCAACTTTGTAGTGCACTACAGAGCCATATTTCTTATTTTCATACAGTAAATTTACCAAATTAATTAAAACTTGTAAATATTTGACAGCTATTTGCGACGTTGCCAACTTTCTGGTTATGCACCCTTAACCTATTTTCTGTAATATATTCTATTTCAGTTTCCAGTGGTTCCTATAAGGAACCAAATCGAACTTCGGGGTGTCCCTGAAATCTTACTAAAGCGAGTTTTACATTTGGTGAGCATTTATCCATTTTGGTATACAAAAATAATTATTGCTGAGCATTTAAATGGTAGTTAAAAACAAGAGCATTGTAGTGTCATACCTGCAGCACTCGTGTGTTGGTTGTTCGTCCACACACCACACGCGCACGTTGTCCGTCTGTCTGTCTGCCGCGCACTCCCACTGCTCCGCGTCTCGCTCTCTGAGGACATGGAAAATTAACTTTATTGTAAAGCTGTTAGGGTAACTATTATTTTGCGATGTATTCCACTTCGGTCCACTCGGAAACCTGAGGTATCGGCTGAGTAATTCTACTGGCAGTGGTAGACTTCATCAAAAACAGAACATCAATTTGTGACCATCAAATGAAGTGCCGGTTTTAGCACTACCAGCGCCCTGGGCGAGATTTCTACGGCGCTTCCTAACTGCAATTCAATCCCATATGAAATAAGGAAAAGGATATAATGAAATTACCATTTATATAAACTAGTAAAATTGTACTTTTCTAGCCTTCGAGGTCGAGGTTATCAGCAATTTCATTTAGATTTTCGATTGAAAAAGTTGTCAAGTTTGTCAAAATTCAACCAAGTTTTTATTTAGAGATTGATAATGTTCTTCTCTATGGTCCAGGATTTTCGGTAACGTAAACTGCTATGCATGCAGTGCAGTGCTCCGAATTTGACACTGAGTTCGATTCTAATCTTGCCACCATAACGATTTTTTCGCTACAGGGCATTTACGGGAATTAAGTAGACCTGTGGCGCCCTTTTATATCCGGCGCCCTGGGCGGTCGCCTAACCGCGCCTTACCCGAACGCCGTTACTAATCAAATGTGATAGTCAAGATGGAAAGTCCCTGGCGCCCATTTATTAATTAATAAATGGGCGCCAGGGACTTTGAGAGTCCCGGATCCTGGAGCCGAAGGTGTCCACAATACTTCTAGATGAACGTAGGTCGAACCCAAGGTCCTCAACTAAAATTCGGTGGAAGACCGCTTTCAAAACCGGGTACCAAATAAACCGGTTTTACAGTACAGTACATCACAATACAGTACAGGTACAGTATTGTGATCTCACCTGTCGTTATCTAACTCCGCGATCAGTAACTCCGCACACGCGTCCGGTAGCGACATCTCGCGGACTGCTCGTAACGCGATCTGAAAATAACAATACAATATAAGAAAACACGGTTTAAAACATTAATTTGATACTAAAAGCTGTATGATTGTATTTTCATCTTATTTTCACCTTAGATAACCTAACTAAATCTTTATTTTTTATCGTGGTGAAATCTTCAATTATTATGAGGACGGGTCGTGAACGCTGTCCTCTCCCTCACGCGTACCGTCTCCTCCTTCGCTAGCATGACTTGAGGACCATGTAGGTTAGGGACCGTCCATTAATCACGTGAGGTTCGAAATGGGGGGGAGGGGGTTTATATAAAATTGTTGTAGTCTAGTCTAGTATTATGTCACGTGTATGTATTTTTTCGGGATACTTAACGGAAAAGCGGCGTTACGCGTACAATACACTTTTTTGTTCACAAGCCACTGGGTATTTTTCTTCCTATAATAAAATTAGATTATATCCAAACCTGTATTTAAAGTTACAAAAATTTTAGATACTAAAAATATACGTGATATAGGAAGGAGGGTGGGGGGGTAGTCTTAAACCACGCCATGTATCATCAAGTGGGTGGCAAAAGGCTAAAATACATCACGTGATGAATGAACGGCCCCTTAGCGACTTTGTATAAGGGTGCTCCCATATTTATCGACGTGGAATCGCTCGGCTCGGACGACGTGATCCGATGCGAATGGCATTAGTAACACCCTTATTATGTTGACATAAAGGTTTTCTTGACCGGCTTAAGTCGATTCCGTGTCGATAAATGTAAGAGCACCCTAAGATGTGATCCTTGCGATTCATAATTTCTATTATCCAAAAATGAAAATCGTCTTTGCTACTACGATGTAATGATTCTTCTGCGAGTACTGACTTCTGCGAGCTCTGCCGCGACGTTTTCTGGTAAGTATGATTTATAATTGAAATCGGTCGAATTTCGTCATAATCAAGCTAGCTTAGTGTCTGAGATGGTCTTCTGAAGAAAGAACCACACAAAGGGGTTTGAACATTTTTGTATGGGCCGTGTACCAGATGCCATCCGCCATTTTGTTTTTTTTTTCAAAACGGCAGTCACGAATGAAACTTTCATAAATCGATAGATCACATCAATACAAACATAAAATGTAAGCGGCAAAATCTCATAAAGCGTCACGTTTCCGAGTTATGAGCTGTTAAACATGTGCAAATAGTGACACATTTTTTAAAATATTTTGATGTTTACTGATGAAAAAGGATACTTCCGCAATAAAACTAATTGAATATTAGGTTTTCCACGCATTTTAAATGCTGAAATTGCGTTAAACGAAATAATCCTATCTAAAAGCATTTGAAATGCGTTGAAAACCTAATATTCAATTAGTTTTATTGCTGAAGTATCCTTTTTGATCAGTAAACAACAAAATATTCAAAAAATAAGAAAAAATGTGTCACCATTTGCACATGTTTGACAGCTCGTAACTCGGAAACGTGACGCTTTACGAGATTTTGCCGCAAACATTTTATGTTTGTATTGATGTGATCTATCGATTTATGAAAGTTTCATTCGTGACCGCCGTTTTGAAAAAAAAATCAAAATGGCGGATGGCACCTGGTACACGGCCCATACAAAAATGTTCAAAGCCCTTTGAGTGAAGCTGTCCAGTCAGTGCAAGCATTTGTCAGTTATTGTATAGCTCTCGTTAAAGAAGTTGTCCTACCTGCTTGTAGACGGTGAGTGTATCATTGTGGTGCAGCGCGGCGGCCCGTCGTGCGGGCGCGGCCTGGCGCAGCAGGCGAGCGCGCGCGTGCAGCCCGCCCAGCACGCGGGGGGACACGCACGCACGGGCCGCGCCCAGCGACGAGGGGGGGGACACGGAGCGGGGGGAGCGCGCGCCGGCGCGGGCCGCCGCCACCTGGGGGGAGAGGGGGGACATGGTTACACTCCACTAAAGTCCCGTCGCTGAGCAAGAACAATTTCGTACATTGACCTTTTTACCTACTGATAGCGTTCACAAACATTTTTCTATTATGGTGCATCCACACCGCCGGTAACATTATTTTGTGGAGCAACAAAAGGCAACACGGTAACATTCGTAAACATTCGGTAACTTTTGTGTCTCCTTGTTACTATTTGTTGATTGTTACTCATCCACACCGCAATAACATCCGACAACAAATGTTGCCGTGTTACTGTATGTCGAGTAACGTTGCTCTACAATCGACAACATTGTTACATAATGGGGGTAACATTGTTACCGAATGTTGAGCAACGTTACTCGACTTACAGTAACACGTCAACACTTAGTAACATTAAATTACATTTTGTTGGCGGATGTTACCGAGTAACATTTGGAAACGTTGAGCTACAAAATATTATCGGCGGTGTGGATGCACAGTTAAGTAAAAGGTAACCGGTATGACTTTATGCGTTTATGCATACTATCAGTAAAAGGTTTACAATCCCTGAGGACGGCGGCCTTTGCATCTGTGCAAACGAGACTCATTATATTTACGCGGGAGTGACAGAGACAGGTAATAATAGGTCAATGTACGATATTCCTCCTGCTCTACGACCGGACTTAAGCAATTAAATTGTATTTCTAGTTAATACATACGTATTGTTACGTCAATCGTATTGCGAAACAGAGTTTTTTACTTCAATTCTCAGTGACCTACTATAATCACCACCAGATAAGTCTGGAATAACGGTCATTGATCCGACTTTAACCCAAAATAATGCATCATTCGAATTTCATAATACAGGGTGTAAGAGACATACGACGCACAAACGGATACCATGGGTCCAGGATATGATTCTGGACACCCCGTGTTGGAATTTTTCGTCGGTTTTTTTCCTATTTTTATATTTGTTTTGTTTTTTTTGTAATAGTGAGCCGCGCTTAAAGTACTACAGGTACTGTGGTACTGGACACAGTATTTAGGTATACGATGACCTTTCATTATAAACATCTAAGAAGACACCATTTCTAGTTTTATTTAGATTGCTACTTTTAGTGAAAGTAGTGAATTCATTACTTTTTTATTAAAAATCTCATTGGGTTAGGTAAAAATAACGATTATGAACAAAAAGTCTAAAGTAAAAAAAACTCCAAAAAATTTAGAAAACGAAATTACGAAAAATTCCAACACAGGGGGTGGTCCAGAATCATGTTCTGGTATCCGTTTGTGCGATGTCTCTTACACCCTGTATAAGGTCAAGATCGTCTTTTACCACGATATAGTTGTTATGATCGTGTTACGACACTCTCTTTAAATTTTTTCATATTTTTTAAAATATCAGAATACATTAGTACGTTTGTTGGGGTCAACGAATTATATTCCAAGAGACTATAGGAATCTGAACATTCTGTAATCTAAGTATCCATAGTTTGGTTCACGTCAAAACAGTAAATACAATTTCTACAAACATAATTAATAACTCACCATATACAAGGTGTCGGGTATCCTATGTAGATATCTCTCTCGTCTAGCTCGCGCTAGCTCAGCTTCCGGCACCGCCTGATCTTCTAACAGAGCCTGTACAAGATGCAAGCATTTATTACAAAATCAAAAATTATCTCAAAAAACAGCATTTAGGACGAAAATTATCCCATAAAAACAGCATTTAGGTAGAAAATTATCCCACGGAAAAATGTAATTGAATAAAAAGAATCGTATTTATAACCGACTTCAAAAAAAAGTAGGTTCTCAGTTCGACCTGTATGTATGTTTGTATGTATATTTGTCCGCGATTATCTCGCGTTTGGCTGAACCGATTTTGATGCGGTTTTCAGAAAAGTGTTCGTTACATTTTGAGGAAGGTTCTAGTATATAACAATAATGGATATCTCGTGAAGTTGCCCGCATAGATCCGTTGTTGCTTACTAAAAATAAAAACTTTCTGAAAAAAAAAGAGAACCGACCGAAGGGAATCGGTGGCCATAGTCAATGAAATAAAAAACAAAGCCACCGACTTCCGAAAGAAAAGTTATTTTACACTTTTTTGTGTTTGGTTTTGAAGTCGGTTCCCTTTTTTTCAAAAAGTTTTTTTCATATAGGTCTGCTCTCGACTCTAATGTTTGTCAGAGGTGAAAGTCCACGATGGGGCGAGCTTACACAGAAGAAGACTGTTCACTATAATGGCCGACTTTGGTCTAAGCGACACTTGCATGGCGTACGTACCCACAGCAGCTGTCGGCAGTAGCTGCCACACTCCCCACTCCCGCACCGCTCTATTTCGTGGCGTCGCAATCAATTGCTTTACTTTTATTCTAGCCCTAGTGAAAGGTCCGCTTAAAGAAAATCGCGCGCATTTTAGCTATGAGCGACACCTCGTAGCGTGCTTTAAACATTTCTATACATTTGATCATTACCACTCGCCGTCCCGCTCTAAGTCACCGCTCACAGCGGCAAAGTAACTTTGAAGAGATTCGGATCGTACGCGTTCGAGAAAGAACCCGGGGTGTTACTCCCGAAACTGATTCGATTCTGATTTTGTTTCCATTCCATTCGAATTTCGAGATGGCGCTAGACGACTTGTATAGCTCTGTCTCTTTCCCACAGCCAAAACAGGATCGCGTTAAGAGCTCGTGGTAAGGCCCCCGGTACAAGTCCACCTAGTATCATTACATTCATACCTTGATCTCGTCGAGATAGGGCAGGAAACATCGCGGTGGGCGGTACGACCCCCGCCCCAGCCACGCGTCTGCCGCCCCCGCCCCCTCACCGCCCACGCCGCTCACTATGCCGCGCCGCACCACCTGTGGGAACAACATAAGCTAGTAGTAAAGATATGGCACACATTTTCTGCTTATTAATCGATAATATGCTTAACAGGCCCGAAGGCCCCTAACATGCCGATTCCTATCGGCTTTACTTTCGAAATATAGCAAATACTAATATCAATGATTTTCATTTATCATTTAGACAAATTAGTTATTTACTAAGTTACATATTGCTTGTGAAAATAACAATCAAAGAAAAACACTCAAACTAAAACTAACAATCAAAGAAATAAATAAACACCATTTTTTTTCGTGCAATTTCAACTCGCCCAAAACAGGCAAGCCGTAAGGCAAAACAGGAATCCTTCCTCTTGTAGCGATCGTGAGCTCGACGCTACGTAACACCGCTAAATTAAGGACGTTGGGAAGCCGAATGTCTCCGGCTTATTATAAGGACAGAGATATGAAATGCGTACGTCAGAACGAGATGGAATGATACTGGACTTCGTAATTCATTTAGATAGTATTATTTGGATGACAGATTCACATTAGTTTTGATTCGCGTTTATTTATAGTTTTGTATTTATTGTTTTCACCTGTCCATTTGCATTTGATTTGCTGTTATTGTTAAAATTGATAAGTTTTGCGTAGTTAGTGCAGTAACACAGTGAACGAAGAAAACATAGAAGCATTCCTAGAGCCCGATAATGACCCAACGCAGATCGTGCCCCGGTAGGCGGGGCTTATCAATCGTGCCTCGGAGGAGTTTAGTTCGGCTGTGACGGCACATGTCGTTGTTCGTATTTTTATTCAGTTTAAAACTATAAATTATGCCTTCTTGCGCAGTGAAATGGTGTATAAATCGATCTCATCTACATAATAAAAATGCTGGAATTAGTTATCACCTGTAAGTAGCCCTTAGACTACTACATTATTTTTATATTAATTATAAACATGGATCAATTTTTTTCTATGGGGATGGTGTTATGCCCGATGGACTAAGTAAATTAATGTTGAATGTTTGAAGTAAAATATGTTTGTGATTTCTTTTTGCTACATTATAAAACACTCTGCTCCTTTGACAGATTTCCACAAGATCCAAATCTCAAAGAATAATGGACGAGATCAGTTCGCTTGGAGAGACAGGAAAACGACTGGTCCCCTAGCAAAACAACAATAATTTGTTCAGTCCATTTTCAAGATGACGATTTTATATGACGAAAAAAGGATACCAGAAGCTCAAAACAAACGCTATTCCAATTATCCAACATTTTTGACATTTTGGTAAAGCAAGCTATGTTAGCTAGGGCTTGGATATCGGACGTTTTTTCAATTCCGGAATTGGGTTTCGATATTCGGTTTTTCAGTTCCGGAATTCCGGAATTCCGGAACTGAAGAGTGGCTTTGTATCCACCAGTGATAGTTTAAATTTTTATTTACTCATAACAGTAAAAAATTGCAAAGGTCCTAATTTTTTGTAATAAATAAATGTAATCTTATGGAATTCTTTTTTAGTAAGTATCAGAAACGCTAAAAGGTTAGCACACCTCCGCCGCACAACTAACTAGGTGAAACCGCAATGTGCGTTCCGCAGCGAAACCTAGCCAGACACGCCACGTTCGCCTCTCTCCTTCTCGCAAAGCAGAACCACCATTAATTACGCTAGTGACAAACTTGTGTTTAAATAGCGAATTATCGTCTAATATTAATAATTATACGTAATTTCCCAGACTACATTATTTTTGTAGTCTGGATGACTTAATAAATAAATTTGACCTCTATTTTGAACGAACCTCCTCAATTAAGTTTCTGTAAATTCAACTGATTTAGTGTCATTTTTCAATAAAATCATTCGTTTTGCCTCCAAAACTTGTACATTCGATACAGAAATTCACCGCGTTAGAATAGGCAACTTTGCTATGGTTTTGTTTCGTGCGCCCTACAAATGACAGATCGGGTGGATCGTACAGCGGTTTCGCTACTATAGTTTTGATTTGATTGCAAAAATAACTGACCGGGGAAAAGCTCATTGCTTCTACACTCGTTGCTGGTATTGTTTTTGAATATTGAATTTTCCAAGTATGATCCTCCACCGCGTTTTTCCATTCTAAATAAAGCCAAAATGCAAGGGTGTGTTATTAAACACGATGACGCCGATTTAGAAAGGGAACGTAGAGGCTGTCAGGTGTTACATGCTGGCCCGCAGGTTCGCGCAGTGTACGCCAGAGGTTAAAATAACGCTTTTCAGGGCTTACTGCCAGTCGCTGTACACGTGCGCCCTGTGGGTCAGTTATACACAAGGCTCGTACGGTGCTCTACGAGTCCAATATAATAACGCGTTCCGGGTATTGCTGGGGTTGCCGCGCTTCTGTAGCGCTTCGGGGATGTTCGCGGACGCACGCGTTCCAGATTTCGGCTCGCTACTGCGTCTGCGAATCGCATCACTGATGCGCCGGGTGCGTGACAGCCCCAACAGCCTCGTGGCTACTGTAGCCGGCAGGGTTGATGGCCCAATAATATGTCACTGGATGGCGGCACACAGGCCATCTTTCAGTTATGTGCTATAGTTTGTTTTATGTAACGTGTTTTAATTTGTAAGTTGTTTTGTTTTAGTTTTTTAAGTATTTATGGATCTATGGTCTGAAATTAAAGATTTATTATTATTATTAACCGCGCATAGATAAAAAGTGACTTCTAGTCACTTTTTAACTAATGTCTTCCAATACATACAACAGTAGTGTGCAAATACTTGTGTGTACTCCGTAGTAACCTAATCAACTACCGGTCAAACGCTGCAACTTTGCCATGATACCCAACTTTGACTCCTTTGTTTCAACGCGCGAGGTTTATCGGTGATAACGCGGTGGTGGTTTATAGGTGGACGCCGCGTTATCATGGTAAAGTTGCAGCGTGTGACGGTACCTGGCTACAAGACATACAGTGCCAGTACGCATACGAACTAATCCTGTATGGTTTGGAATAAGCGCACAAAACTCTAGATTCCAATCTATACGCGAGCAGTTGCATGCTCGCCATTTTGCGGTCTTTGCCATGAATGTCTGTGGGTCTATTCTAAACTTTGCATCATACTTCGGCAGAAGCCATATAAGCCCAATGTTTTACGGTTATTAACCCGAAGACAGTCAACGCAAGAGGCACCCCAAGGTTCGGTTTGGATAGGTTCCTATAAACCCCGTAGATGGAAATAGGAGCAAAGCCTAAAATTTAACCTGGAAATTAAAATTCGACTAAAATTTGACCGTCTTACAACGAAGTTTCCGCCTCAGACGTACTACACTCCTACAATTATTTCAATAAACTTAATCAAGTCATAATTATATCACTTAACTCCATGGGCTCCTATTTCTGTCTGTAGAGCTTAAAGGAACCAAACCGGATCAAACCTCGGGGTGCCCCTGACGTCGGCCGTCTTCCCGTTAAAAGGCATAAAAACAATGATTTTTGTCAGACGTAAGTTATGTAGTATAGTTTGTAACCATCCTTATTTATACGTACGCATCCACGTTACAACTATACATGAAACATACGCAAAATTCATCTATAGTAAATATAGTAATCGCAGATTAAAAAATAGGATTACAAAGCTTTTTTTAGATTGGAAATACGCAATGCCACCGTTGTCAAAAACTGCCATCTCTACTCTTATAATACATAAATTTAAAACTATAGTTTCCCTTCTACTTCATATTGTGGTAATTTGTTGCGCATCAAGCTGCAGAAAAAATATTTATTTCCTTCAATATCGAAACTCCGGTATTGATCTCGCCAATTCCGGAATTGGAAACGATATTGAAAGCTTCGGAATTCCGGAATTATACCAGTTCCGGAATTCCGGAGGCCAAGCCCTAATGTTAGCCATTTCTGTTATTCATTTTTAATAAAAAGACAATAAGACTTTCTAGTTAATCTTTAAGGAGGCCGTAGCTCACAGTAGGTGGCATGTGCCAAATAAATATGTTTTCTTTCTTTCTTTTTTTTTTCTTTGTATATTATACATAGTCGTATGAGCCATTTTATGTAAATATAAACGTGAACTTTTCGTTGTTATGTATCTACATCAAATGCAAAAGAAATAAAAATACATAATAAAAAATATTCAAATCTTTCATTGCTACTTTTTATATAACTCGTCCACTTTGACAATTCTTGCAGGCCGTCAAATTAATGTCATGTGTTCATTTCTAGCGCCAATGATGTCATTGTTACTATGCGTTGCTTAGCCAATGATAGACGAGCGTTGACAACCTACCCAATCATAACTTCGTGATGTTAATAGAGAACAAACTAGCTGTTCAAAGAAAACAAACGTCGTGGGCCGTCTATCAAAAGGATTTTGTTTGAAGTTACTCTTCCATGTTTTCTTCGTTCACTGCAGTAACAACAATGTTATTTCAGTTCAATGGTATTGTTTGATAAGCGGTCACAGTAAAACAGTGTCATGTTAGTTTCGAAGTTTTCAACTAGATGGCGTTGTGCAATTACGTCACGATCCTGAATCGCGGTGTTAAGATCTGTAGGCGATTAGTTTATGCTTTTGAGAAAATATTTTTTACTTTATTTGTAACTGTGCAGTCTGTGCACTATGTATATTAGAGATGGGTAACTAGCCGAAATTTCAATAGCTTAGCTAACCGGCTATTTGTGGTGTAATAGCCAGCTAGCTAGCCAGCTATTTGGCTACTTGGCTATTGAACAATAGCGTTTAGTAACTAGCGGCGCAATGAAGCGGCGCCGGTGTAGCTAGGTAGGACTTGAATAACGCAACATCAACTGCCCGATCTGAATTCGATCCTAAACCAAAAAGAAATGATTTCCTCTCACACAACCAAAATACTAACTATAAAATTTTTATTTATTTTAAACCCCGTCAGGCATATAATAAATAAAAAATTATAATTAGTATAACTAACCAGCTTTCTAATCATCGTATTTCATAAGATCGTTCATTAAATGAACGAAATTTCTAAGTATAATGCTCTTTCTTTGTCTAATCTATTTTGTGAATATTGTGAGAAAAAGATGGACGATACCAATGAAGATCGTACACGCGTAGCGCAGTGAGCGCGCACACAGCTATCGGCTATTTTGGCTACTCTAGCTACCCGGCTACCGAATACCGGGACGGCTATAAAACGTAGCAGTTAGCTATACTCCGTGGCGGCTACGCGGCTACGAGCGGCTACGCGGTTACGAGCGGCTACGCGGTTACGAGCGGCTACGCGGCTATATCATAACCTGTCAGTTATCTAGCCAACCAGTAGCCGATAGCTAGCTATCGTGTTGACGGATATCATAGCCGTGGCTATTTTGCTCATAGCCGGTATTTGGCTAGTTATGGCTATAGCTACCCATCGCTAATGTATATTACTATGAATGAAAAAGGTTACTCGATTCGTTAGACATGGGCAAAACAGTGCACCATGAAGTGATGTGATATGTCATTACATTTCGTGCCGAGTAATATTACATTACACCATTACTTCAAACATCACGCGTGATGTTAAGATGTAGCGCCATGCGATAGCACACCATCGCGCGTTCTAATGTAATGAAATGTTCTAGTGTAATAGGACATGGTATTGAAATCAATGATATTATAAGTCACACGTACAAAACAACAGAAAAAAGCGTACCGCGCAGAGAGGCAGCACACATACACATTTTTTATTCACACACGTTACATTTCACTACAAATAAAAAGGATAGCTTGATAAAACCAATAAGAAAAAAAGTGACAGCTAGATGGTGTCGCTCTCTCTTTTGTCTCACTCGCACTCTTTCTTTTACGACGCCATATTATAGAAACGTAATGTTTTATTTGTGAAAATATTAAGATAAATAGTATATTTACGAATGATAAGTGATTCTTTGACTTTTAGAAGTCTTGCTTGTATATTTTGTACTATATTTCATCACATACGACGGCATTTTCGGTGGTTTTGAGTCACTTTTACTTTTGACTCACTCTGTAGTACGTGAAGTGCATCCCGTGACGCTGGCAACGTCGGACTGAGGTCAAGGTTTGTGAATCAACCACATTTGAGCGTGTATGTTTTTGAGCGCGTATAACGTATCTACACTTTTTTACTTATAATATCATTGATTGAAATAGTAACATAGCAGCAAGTGATACGATGTTGTGTGTCATTATGATGATTCATAACATGAAAGATATTAAAATTAAATGAGCAATAATGTGATTTTCTTCATTATTATGATTTAAATATACAAATTACACAAATTTGAGTATTTACCTACGACCGTACAACGGGTGGTGGTGTCAAGGAAATAATATTTCCTTGACACCACCACCACCATAAATATTTTAGGGGTTTATATTATAAATCCTATATCCAATAAAATTAGAGTTCTAAATAACATACGAAGTCACCTGCCCGGGCGAAATACGAAATCGCACGCGCCTAGTTCCGGACTTTCTACTTACTTACTTACTTTTTTTTTTTTTCTTTTTGTTTTTTTTTTTTTCTTTTTTTTTCGGTTGGTTCTGTGTCTGGGTGTAATTTATCTATAATATGTATGTATTTAGAAATATATAAGTATGTTTATCAGTTGTCTAGTACCCATAACACAAGCTCTGCTTAGCTTGGGATTAGATGGCATTGTGTGATAGTTGTGGAATATTATTATTATTATTATTTCGAATTCTTTTATTTTCTTCTCTCGTAAGAGAGTATCAAACCCCTACCCACGGGCCGGAGCCAAGTTTGTAGGGGGGAGTTTAAATGGATAATGTAGATGATATTGTAGAAGAAGTGAGGAATTTTCTGGTGATGCGACAGGTGTTCAGAATTGTGGCTTTTTGAAGCAGATGAAGAGTGTGGGAAGGCATGTCTAAAATATTGAGGCTTTGTACGAGGGATTTTGGTATTAAACCAGTGGAAGAGAGTACTATGGGGACGATGTGAACGGTTTCTACTTCCCATTGGGTCTTTATTTCTATGGCGAGGTCTTGGTATTTACTTAGTTTTTCTGATATTGTTGCTTGAATATTGTGTGAGTTTGGAATAGCTACATCTATTAGGTAAGCTGTTTTACTGGCTTTGTCGTGAACGGTTATATCTGGTCTATTAAAATGTATAGTTTTGTCGGTTATTATCGTCCGGTCCCAGTAAATTTTCTGATTCCTATTTCCTAGTGTTATTTCGGGCTTATATTTATAATACGGTTTCATCTCATTTATGAGTTTATATTTATATGCTAAATGTTGATGTATAATGGCGGCAACCTGGTCATGTCGGTGCTTATAATCAGTCTGTGAAAGTGTTTTACAAGCTCCTGTAATGTGTTGTATGGTCTCAGAGGCAGTATTGCAGTGTCTGCATAAGTCAGTCGGCTGAAGAGGGTCTTTAATAATGTATTTCCGGTAATTTCGTGTCGCTATTATTTGGTCTTGTATGGCCAGCATAAATCCTTCCGTCTCGGGAAACAGTTCGCCTCGTTTGAGCCATTCGTTCGACTTAGCCTTGTCGACGTGTGGTTGGCTCAGGTAGGCTCGATGTCTTCCATGGAGAGCTTTGGCCTCCCATGCAGCAATGTTTTGTTCTATGCTTGTGATCTGTTCATTTGTTTGGGTATGTCTACTATGTAAGTTAAGCGGTGTAAGTTTCTTATCGTTTTCAGTAACATGTTTGTGTAGTGTTGAATTTTCCGATTTGTTATGAAAGTATGCTCTGAGTGAAAGTATCTGTTTGTTGTGTAAGTTATGTATATCGATCAGTCCTCTTCCACCTTCTTGACGCGGTAGGATAAGTCGCTGAATGCTAGATTTTGGATGATGTTTTCTATGTTTTGTTAATGATGTATTTATAGTGCGTTGTAGTTTTCTGATATCTGTTTTTGACCATTTTATAATTCCAAAAGAATATGTAAGGATGGGTATTGCAAATGTGTTGACAGCTTTGACGGTGTTTCTAGAGTTAAGGTTAGTTTTTAAGATTAGGTTGAGGCGATGTGAAAACTTTTTGAGCAATTCTTGTTTAATCGTTTTTTGCTGTATCTGTTTGGACTGTTTAAATCCTAGGTATTTGTACGTACTCTGCTCATCCATTGGTTCTATTAATTCACCTGACTCGAGTGTGTAACTGTTATTTTGGACTTTTCCTTTCACAACTGACAAAATCTTGCACTTGTCGACTCCGAATGACATACAGATATCATTAGAGAATTTTTGAGTTGTATCAGCTAGTTGAAAAAGCGCATTTTTGTCAGCTGAGTATAATTTAATGTCATCCATATACATTAAGTGTGTAAGTGTATAATGTGAATTATTATGTGCTAATTTGAATCCCGCCCCTGTTTTATCCAGTAAGTGTGAAAGTGGGTTTAGAGCCATGCAAAACCACAGCGGACTTAGGGCGTCTCCTTGAAAGATTCCGCGTTTTATACGGATTGGCTCAGTAGCTACAGATGAGGAAGAAGAATTAATTTTAAGGACAGTTTGCCAATTCTGCATAGAAGTTTCTAGGAAATGTTTCAGTGTTGGATGTATTTTGTACAAATTTAAAACGTTTAATAACCAACTGTGCGGGACCGAGTCAAAAGCCTTTTGGTAATCTATAAACATAGTGTGAATGTCTGTCTTATTTTTGATAGCACAGTTCATAGTGATCGCATCAATAGTGAGTTGTTCTTTGCACCCTTGACTATTTTTACGGCATCCTTTTTGTTGTTCTGAGAGAATGTTATTATTGTTTAAGTGTTCATATATTACCTGACTTACACAGGCTGTTAAAATTTTGTATAAGGTTTGTAAACAAGTAATTGGTCGGTATTTTGCTGGGTTTAAAGTGTCACTGGTGTCTTTCGGTATCATGTAAGTAACTCCGTGTGTAATATATGGTGGAAGTAATTGTGGTGATTGGATGAATGTGTTTAAGTGATTGTGTAATAGAGGATGTATGCTGGTGAATTTTTTATACCAATAATTGTGAATGTTGTCAGTGCCAGGTGATTTCCAGTTGTGTGTGCGTTTGATGACATCTATGAAAGTTTGTATTGGTATAAATTCATATTCCATTTCTGGTATTTCTGGTGCT
Organism: Agrotis exclamationis; assembly: GCA_950005045.1. Taxonomy (NCBI): domain Eukaryota; kingdom Metazoa; phylum Arthropoda; class Insecta; order Lepidoptera; family Noctuidae; genus Agrotis; species Agrotis exclamationis. The sequence continues at coordinate 434,000 of OX465445.1, forward strand.
ACCTCATTGATCCAGTCTGCTCGAAGATTATGTTGCACTGGATTTTCCCAAATGTTAGCCCAGAACTCTCGAAGTGTTTCAGATGTTGGTGTTGCTAGATTTGAGTCAGTAGAGTCTCTGTTATTTGTTGCAAGGTGCCTATAAAATAGTTTTTCATTGTTGACAAATTTTGAGTTTTGCATTTTACGGTCCGTGCATTTTAGATATCTTTTGAGTCTGCTAGCTGCTGCGTTCAATTTTTGTTTCAATGTGTCTAAAAAGTGTACTAGTTGTGTATTGGGGGGTTCGTATTGTGCGTGTTGCTGGTATTTTCTCTTTATTTCTTCCACTGCTGCTATTATTTTTGGGCTTCTGCTACCATTAATAAAGTGTGTAAGTCTACCTATGTTTGCTCTTAGATTTTGGATTTTTTTGTCTAACCTAATTTGCCACTTTGGTTTTCTCTTAATATATGTACGGCTTTCATTTTGTGTGCCTAATATTTTAGCTCCGTTACATGTAGCTGCCGTCCATGCAGCACAGTAAATAGCAGTCTGCAATTTTATAAAGTCGGTCTCAGCATTTACGCAATTTGGGAGGATAACAGAATTTATATATGTAACTATGGCAGAGAACTTTTTGGATGTCTTTTGTTTGGGGATATAGGGTCTGTTAGTAGGATGTGTATCTGAGAAAAGCTGTTCAGCTTGTTGAAATGTGGATTCGATTTCTAGGTTCTTTTCAGGAGCAGCATTTTGCGTGGGTTCAAATTGGCATAGCTCTATATGGTTCAGGAAATTTTCGTCATCTGCATTGGTAAGTGTTTGAAGAACTGTATCGGTATCAGAGATTCTTATATTTGTGTTTTGAGTACTTAGTGAGTAAATGTTCTCATCAGGTTGCTGTAGGTCGTTATTTATGTATTCAATATTTAGTGAGTTAGAATTGGTATTTTGTAACTCTGTGGCTACTTGATTTTTAATTTCTTGTAATCTATTAGGCTGTATATATTTGTTATTTATGATAGCTCTTACTTGATCGGACAATCGTTGCTCAGTTATGTGTGCTAGTTCTGGATATATGTTAATAAATCCCTCATGTAAGTGTTTTCTATAGGCTGTTTTATTCGTTTCTAATTTTGTAGTAGTATAATATATCCTCATTATTGCTTCATTAAGTTCGTTTGTCCATTTCATACGCTGGCCGGGTTGTGTACTAATTGGTCTCTGTGATTGTGTGGAGTGTTGTTCTATTTGAGTATGGACTGTTTCTAATTCGGCTCTAACTTCCTCATAAATCTGATCTATTGTTTTTTGCGTTAATAATTTATTATGGACTATGGCTCTTCGTTGGTCACCAATTCTTTGGCGGCTCACTTGCATATGAGGGTATTTTTCTAAAAACTTAGTGTGAAGCGATGGGAGGTAAGAGTTTTTGTCGGTTTCCATATGAGTTAGGTGGAGGTATGTGCGTAGGATGAATTTATTCATATCAATGCTCCATTTCCTACGTATTGTTGCAGTTCTGTTTATGGGTACAGCATCTTCGACAAAGTTTGTCTTCTGTACAACATCCACAGACTGTACACTAATTGATGAAGATGATGGCGTCGGAGTGACGCGGAAAGATTGTGACAATGATGAAATTGATGGAAAAAGAGATGAGGGAGATGACGACGATGAGGAGTGTTGTGAAGTTTCGTCGACTATCTGAGGCACATTTGCCTGAAGTTGTTTTTTTGTTTTAGATCTTGTATTCATAATGTTCCCACGAGTAGCTAGGGACTTAAGAAGTCGACCACAGCAGAGCCCTGCGTTCACTGTGGCAAGGGTGAATAAAACTGGAGGTCCCCAGGTATCCAGAGTTGGCACACTAGCGACTAGCCTCTCCTCTAGCCATGCAGCCCTCGGCGTGTGCAACCTTGGCTTGGATTGTATCTCTCTTAGTCTGGCCCCTCACCCTAAACCTATACCAGTAAAGTTAACTCTACTGGTGCAGGCCTAAGGCTCGGAGCACGCAAGCCCCACCACGACGTCAACGTAGAGATACAGCGGTGGGGATTATTATTATTATTATTAAACCGAACATTGCCGATGCGATGCGTTCGGGAGTAATCGGAAGGGCTCGGTTCGAGCGAGTCCGAGTCATGTCGCGAGCTACTGCGCTGCTACCGCGCGCGTAATGTTTAATGTGATGTTGTGATGCTTGTTTTAGTCGAGTAATGTGTGATGTTTCAGTACGCGCTCGGGTGATATTACGCGTGATGCATCACTCGCATTACTTACACATGTCTACGATTCGTCCGTGTAATAATTATTATTTATTGTTTTTTTTCTATGTTTCAATGTTTGTTCGCGGGATAAGATAACTTCGTTCGTCATTAATGAACCGATTTTGATGTTTTTTTTTCTGTTGAAAAGAAGATAGTTCAAAAGTAAGGTTCATGATAAGGAAAGGAAATCAGGGTTTGATAACGGAAACCAGAGATATCGAGTAAAACTTTCATAAATCGTAGGGGCGAGTAGTATGTTTGTAAGTTTTTTCATTAAGTATTTCAAAGCACTACAATTTGGGGTGGTAAGACAGGAAACCTCCACGTGCGCCCGTGGACTGGAGTTCCCTCTCGGATACGTCCGGGGGGAAGACCAGTTTTTCGGGGGACGGTGCACCCTGGGATGCGGGCAAAGACTTCCTTAGGCACTGTGTGCCTAAGGGGTCTCTTTGCCCGTATGCCAATAGCCTGTCGGGTGGACGCTCCAACGCGTGTCCCTCTGATTAGCAGAGGGCACAGCGGCGGAGCGGGCTTGCGGACGGTGAGTAATGGGTAGCTCGCCGTCCGACCAAGGACCAAGCCCGGGTCGGTGGCGCGTCGTGTCGTGTTTCGCGCGTGCCTTCAAGGAGTTGTCAGCAAACTGACGGGGCCCCTTATGGGGCCAAATGCCTGCTGGGGTCGCGGGTTTTTCTTAACACAGGATACCGTGGCCCCGGAACGTAAAGGGCATCCGAAGGAACACGGGTGGATTTTAGTCAGTAAGAGTCTGACAGTCCCTTCCGCCCCACCCAGGGCGGGAGGACTCATTTGATGATTTTACCACCTAAAAAAAAAATAAAGGTCTGGAGAATAATATCTGATTATAGAGCCGAGTGACAGTTGAGGAAACTCCTCAACGATTCACAGCAGCTACCTTGTGTTTGAGCTTGATTGATGTAAGAAAAATATGTATTTGACAAGAATTTGAGTTGAATATTTAAACTAAAAAGGCTAAAATTAGGCCAAAGCTATAGTTACTGGAATTCACGTTTTGGTCCGGCTTCACTTTCAAGAATATTTACCCTACGCCACTGATGCTTAAGGCCGTGAGTGGACCGTGTTATTTACTTCTCACAAAGCCTAAATACCTAAGAGTGGACAAATTTACCAAGCGTGGGAAAAAGGTTCCCAGCAGCGGCAAATGGTTTTAATCATTGTTACTGCTTCCTAGGGCATTATAAAACTAAGGCCACCGTTGGACAAACCGTCTGCTGCAATAGATTGTGTTGAGACGGTAGATGTTGCAGCCAGTAGTAGTGCTAACGGAACTAGTGCGTTACGCAGCGTTATATCAACAATTTTACATAATTGGCTTAAGGCCAGCAGTGGGCCATGTTGCATTACACCTTAACCCAAAAATCAAAGAGTGGGAAAAATTACTAAGTGTGGGATAAAATATCCCAGTGGTGGGAAACCATTCTAAACACATCAACGACCTCCTAAGGCCCTAGAACACTAAGGCCAGCGTTGAGACACTAACCTGCTGCAACAAATCATGATCAGGCGGTAGATGTTCGAGCCTCAGTAGCGGCGCGAGTGGTGCCAGTGCGTCACGCAACGCCGCATCCCCCGCGTCACGCCGCCGACATCCGCGGCGACCGACAGACTGAGCGCGAGACCAGACGATGTTGGACTCTGGAAAGAGATGCAACATCATGTCAGAAAGAGCCGGCAATATACTATTCCACTATCTCTCCTGATGGTAGTCAATGATGTGGGATCACGCTTAAGTCCGGTCGCAGAGCAGGAGGAATTTCATACATTGACCTATTATTACCTGTTTCTGTCACTACCGCGTAAATATAATGAGTCTCGCTTGCACAGATACAATGGCCGCCGTCCTCAGGGATTGTAAACCTTTTACCGATAGTATGCCTATCCGCATACTGTCATACTGGTTACCTTTTACTGTGTGATCACTGTCAATAGGTAAAGAGGTCATTGTACGAAATTCCTCTTGCTTTGCGACCGGACTTTAGAAGTGAAATATTCACCCCTGGGCGGCTGGTCAGCCCTCGCAGCCGCGGCCCAGCGCAGCAGTGCCCGCAGCGCCTGCGGCTCACTGGCCTGCAGGAAGGGGGAGGCCAGGGCCTCGGACAGCGCGTGGACTGGTATACGGCCGCAGCTGCTCGACGACATGATGCTCGGGAACTCGTCGCGGAGGTAGCGCATCGCTTGTCTGAGGAGGTAAGAATGGTTGCTCAGTAGCGGTACGATTGCTACATACTAGCCGACACGGCAGTAGCACACATTATTCAAATCAAATCAATTGCTCTACAGCAGGGTTTTTCAACCTTTTTCATGGCACGACCCCTTTAGTATGAAGAAATATTTCGCGACCCCCCTACCCATTGGATTTTTTTACATGTATTTTATTTTGTGACAAATAAATATTCAATCCAACACAGTTACTCGTTTTCGTCGTAACGAAATTTGCGCGCATGCGTTCGTACGCGGCGGCGAGGTGGCCGGCACTGGCCGCCGTGTGTTGAGTTAATAAGAGCGAGTGAGACGGAACGAGTGAACGCGGGCGACGCAGCAGCGGCTCGTGCGATCGTCAGTCGGCTACTGTTTTTAAAAAATAAAGATGGAAAAGATCTCAAACTTATTTTTGTTTTTCGTGAAATTGATACAAATGTTTAAGATAGAAAAGATCTCATAAGTTATTTTAATTTTTTGTTGTTTTGATACAAATGATTATAATTGACCTTTAGTTAACATTTATCCTAAAGGCGCTCCCTCACCGGGAGCATTCGCGTGTAATGTAACATTATAGATTCGACTTTGAGCATTACATCAGTACTACCTCCCTGACTGACGAGCATTCGTGTACATTTAGTATAGATTTGGTACAGGGTGCACATTGTGATGCTTGATTGTTCTCCCTCACCGATGAAATGCTCGAATTTGTAACGTTACATTACAGGTGAATGCTCGCGGTGAGGGAGCGCCTTAATATATTTTTTTAAACTTAATTGTTTTTTTTAATGCAGTAGCTTTTCTAACCTTTTACAACTCCCCTATAGAAGTTTCGCGACCCCACTGAAGAGGCTTCGCGACCCCCCAGGGGGTCGCGACCCACAGGTTGAAAAACCCTGCTCTACAGGATGGGTCATTTTTTGCTACGGTGTACCTCACACTGCTACGGCGTAGCACACGCATCTACAGAGCAGCTCATTCTTTGCTACGGTATAGTCCGCGTTGCTATGGCGTAGCCAAGGCTTGGAACCGGTTTAAAAATAACCGGTTATTAAACGTTATTAATTGGTTTTATCTTTTATTTCGTTCGGAGTCGAAACGTTAAAAGAACGTTATTACGAACCCTTATTAACCGGTTTAATCCGCAAGAGCCGAGTGACGCGCGGCGTCCGCTTTCGGCAGGGCGCGCGCGGGGCGGGGGTAGTGCGGCGCTCACATCACAGCGATCACGCGTCTTTTTCTACGCTACATCATAGACACGCACCGACTTGCTTGCGCACCTGACGCTTACGTTGAAAAAAATAATCAAAACGATGGGACGAAAGAAAGTAAACAATGTTTACCATTACTTCGATTATGACGAAGTTACCAAAACGTCAAAGTGCCGCATGGAAAACTGTGGACAAGTATTACGGGTGAGTACTGAGTAGTAGGTACCTAGAGTACCAGTAGGTACTCTAGGTACCTACTACTCAGTACTCACGGATACCACCGTACCGTACTAGTGATGTTGCGAATGTCTGATTTTACACATTCGCGAATCAAAATCAAAGCGTTTATTTCAATTAGGCCATTACAGGCACTTTTGAATTGTCAAAAGCCAAAACAAAACTAGTACTAAAATAGTTATGGTGCTACAGTCCCAGTCACAAGACATAAAAACTGTGAAAGTACCGTAGGTGCTCATTCCAAAGCGTAGATCTCTATGGAGAAGAATGAGCAAGAAACTCCATGGACACTCTTTTTCAATAGCCAAAATTATTACAGAACTTTTATTACATCAATTTACATCATTCATCATCAGATGGTACATTATGTGAGAACGATGTGGCAAGTAATTAGTGTCCATAGTAGTAAATATAAAAAGACAATTCAAAATTAAAGTTATTAATAATTAAAAAAGACCGTGGCAGCTAAGAGATGACCAGTCTCAACTGACAGCGCCCGTTCACGAACATGACACATTATATCAGCACCATTCAGCTCAACCATTTTGAAGGGAGCTAAATGATCCGACACACGCGCCACCATCACCGAGACATTCGAGTGAGCATGACATAACTTTCAACCGCCAGGGTTATTCAAGTCAATAAAGTGAAGCACGTAGGTATCTAATCAATAATGGCTCTAAAGTACATGGCACTCACACAATGCCGGTTATGCAGCTATATAATACTAGGAAAATTGAATCTATACATTGCAAAGGTGGTTTTACAATCTTCATCAGCTCCGGCAATAGTTTTAAAATGCTATCTATGTCCGCTTACATGTTGGTTTAATACACATATCATAGTAACATAATGATATTCTACGACCTGTACTAAAAAACAATTAAGAACTATAGTAAAAAATATGTATACTAATAATAATACAGAATTACTGATGAAGCTACTGAAGGTAACTGAAACCTTCAGTGGCGCCATCAGGATGGAATTTGGTGTGGACAAATGTGCGGTCATGCATGTAAAGCGAGGGGAGATTGTGGAATCTGTGAGCACCCAACTCTCGGATTCCATAAGCCTTAGATCCCTCTCAGCAACCGAAACCTATATGTATTTGGGTATGTCGGAAGCTTTGGGCATCAATGTTACTGGCATGTAACAATCGTTGAAGGAGCGTTTCTTTGGCCGCCTGAAAAAAGTATTTAATAGCCTTCTATCAGGTGGTAATAAGGTGCGCGCCTTCAACGGCTGGGTCATGCCAGTCTTGATGTACTCTTTTGGCTTACTCAAATGGACTCAAACAGAACTTGATGCCCTGGATAGGAGGGTCCGTACATTGCTGACTGCATATCGAATGCATCACCCACGGTCTTCGGTTATGAGACTGTATATCCCGCGAAAATGTGGAGGTCGAGGTTTTCTAAACGCTAAGACTCTCCACAATCGCGAGATATGCAATCTCAGGGAATATTTCCTAAAAGCCGACGTGGGAATGCATCGAGATGTATTAGCGGTGGACAAGGGCCTCACCCCGCTCTCCTTGGCTAAACAGAACTGGCGCAAACCTGCGGTGCTTAACACTAATGATCGCATGGAGGTATGGCAGAGCAAGGAGCTTCACGGACGCTTTTTCCGGGCTCTACATGGGCCTGATGTAGATTTGTCAGCGTCCGTGGCCTGGCTACAATCCGGGGAACTCTTTGGTGAAACCGAGGGTTTTGTCTGTGCAATTATGGATGAAGTTATGATGACGAATAACTACCGGAGATTCATTGTGAAGGATGGCACGGTTGACATATTATGTCGGGCATGCCACCGTCCTGGCGAATCAATCCGTCACATTATTTCCGGGTGTTCTCGTCTGGCTAACGGAGAAGACTTGCATAGACATAACCTTGTAGCCAGGATAATCCGTCAACAACTTGCTCTGAAGTACAGCCTTGTGGAATCCGAAGTGCCGTACTACAGGTATGTGCCCGACCCAGTTCTCGAAAGTGGCAATATCACACTGTACTGGGATCAATCCATCATCACTGACAGGACTATTGTAGCCAATAGACCTGATATAGTGGTGGTGGATCGATCAGAGCGGCGCACAACGATTGTTGACATAACCGTCCCGCATGACGAGAACCTCGTGAAAGCTGAAAAAGATAAGCAAATCAAGTATATTGATTTGACTCGCGAGTTTGTCGATATGTGGGATGTGGATTCAGCGATCATTGTGCCGATAGTCGTGTCGGTCCATGGCTTAATTGCCAAGAGCCTCGACCAACATCTAAGGAGGCTCTCGTTATGCAACTGGATCAAGGGCCAGATTCAGAGAGCAGTTCTTCTGGACACGGCGCGCATTGTTAGGAGGTTCCTTTCTCTGGAGCCCTGACTGCCGGTAGCTTGGACCCTGTTCCCGATACCGGTGGGCCACTATTATTTATATTTTTTTAAATGTTTTTTTTTTTATTATTGTGAAAATATTTAAAAATGTATTTAATAAGGTTAAGAAAATGAATAAAGGATAATACAGAATTATATGAAAACATATAACCTGTCGGTAAGCTAATCTTGGTAAAAGAACATGAACATCATTGTCTTGAGATCAACATAGCGGCCAACAATCCTTGTCGTCTAAATAATCGCTAACAGAATAGTACGCCTTGGAACAGAGGTTGGCTTTTAATTTTGCTTTAAATGCATTAAAAGGTAAGTCTAGAAAAGAAGACGGTAACTTGTTATAAAAAGTACCGATCCCTGCAAATGAATTATGCACCTTATGAAGCCGGTGAAAGGGTGCACGTAGTTTGTGCTTATTTCTAGTGTTAAAGTTGTGAATATCACTGTGTTTACTATACATATGAATGTTTTGCCTAATAAATAAAATGTTGGCGAATATGTATTGTGAAGCCACTGTGAGAATACCAATCTCTTTAAAAACATCTTTTAGTGAAACTCGCGCACCTAGTTGGTAAATTGCACGAACTGCTCGCTTCTGGAGCAAATATATTTTGGATATCAGCGGCTTTGCCCCACAGTAGAATACCGTAGGACATGACGCTGTGAAAATAACTAAAATAGACTAATCGTGCTGTATCAACTTCAGTATATTGTCTAACTTTTCTGAAAGCGTAGGCAGCCGAGCTAAGCCTTCCCGATAGGTTTAATATGTGTTGGCCCCATTGTATTTTCGAATCTATTGTTATACCAAGAAACACAGCTGAATCAACAGTTTCAAGTTCTTCATTGCAAAGGACAATGTTGGGACCGAGATTTCTAACATTAGGCAAAGCGAACTTTATGCATTTAGTCTTCTTGGCATTAAGGACAAGGTTATTTGCAGTGAACCAATCTGTGACCATTGAAAGTGCGCTGTTTACATCATCAAAAACTTGTCTATTCCTATTTACTTTAAAGATCAGGGAGGTGTCATCCGCAAACAGTACAACGTCACAAACACTCTTTAAATAATATGGTAGATCATTAATATAAACCACGAATAAAAACGGACCCAGTTTTGAGCCTTGAGGTACACCCAGCTGAACAGGTAACCTAGAAGATTTCGCGCCGTTAACATCTACACATTGGTATCCTATCCTATCGTGCAAATATGACTCGATTACACTAAGGGCTTCCTTTTGAACACCGTAATGAAAAAGTTTGCGCAACAGTATATCGTGGTGTACGCAATCAAAGGCTTTAGAGAGATCGCAGAAAACACCAATTGCATTTCGTAGTTTTCCCATGCGTCAAATATGTGCTTCAACAAAGCAAGAATGCGAAATGCGGATGCGAATATTCAATTTCAATATTCGCGAATGCGAATGTTGACTTAATTCAAATAAAACTCGCATAAAATGATAGATAGGTTTAACATTTCATGTCAGACATATTTAAACCGAACATTGCCAAGTCGATATAGTTGAATGAATGAAGTTAGTCACATAAAATTTATTGCTATCGACTGAGCAAATATTCAGCGCCGTTACTGTTACTAAAAAAATCCTGAAGGAAACCCATTATGACTGCTCGACCTGGACAGATGGATCAACAAAAAAGGCAATCAAAATAAATATATCATGTATTTTTGACTTTGTTTTGTTAAACCTAAATAATTCTCAGAAAAAAAAATAGAAGAAGAGAAATGAAAATAAACCCAACATTACTTCTACTCCTTATAATATTAAAAGTTTGTCTATTACTGAAAAAATAATTTGTAATCTTATTCGAAACTAGCACTCTGCCCGCGACTTCGTCTGCGCGTGTTTCTAATTTCGAACTTAGTGCATTTAAATGCCCGGTCACCCTCCTTATTGGATACTCTTGATCTAAAAATGTATCCAACTAACATTGAAACTTTAAAAAAAACCTTTCACATTAAAGAAACCCTCTGTACCATTGTGACTTCATTTGATAAAGGTTTTCATAATTAAGTCCAATAATTCATCTACAACCCTTTCAAGGGAAAATTAATGATTTAATTACCTTTATCAATTATTAAGTACTAAAAGAGAAACAGTTTTGGTTTGGCTTAAAGATTCTAACAAACAGGTCGAATAAAATCGGAAAAAGTTAAATTCAAAATAATTTTTCCGATTTTCACCCTGCTAGGGGTTGGTTTTTGAAATGAAGATAATTATGTATCCCCCATTCGGTTGAGAGATTTTTTTGCCATGTTTTGAGTTTATCGAAGCTAACAGTAAAATCTCCCCCTTAAAACTTAATCACCCTTTTCAACAATTTAGGGGGTTTTCGAAAAACCCAAAATACGGGTTTGATTTTTTTTATCTTATTTCAATATACTGAGTTTCAAATTCATCGGTCAGCGCGTTATGATTTTCCCATACAAACTTTAACATTGTCTAGCTTACCAATGGAGAGTAGTTTTAAAAAACTAATAATGTCTATCTTTTTTATTTACTTAATATACTCATATTTGTACTAAGTTTTAAGTTTATACACCTAAGGGATAAGATTTTACATACAAAGGCTTTTACCCCTTTTCACCCCCTTATAGGTGAATTTTCGCAAAATCCCTTTTTATTACTCACCTTCATAATAAATTGCATCAACCGTCCAAAATTCAGGTTATACGTCTAGCGGTTTTAGATGCACCCCTTTAAACTTGAATACCCCTTTTCACTAACTTGGGGGGTGATTTTAGAAAAATCCAAAAACATGTGTTTAATTATTTCTGGTGTAGTATATAAATACTGATTTTCACATTCATCAACTCACTCGTTATGATTTTCCCATACAAACTTCAACATCGTCTAGATTACAATGGAGGGTAGTATTAAAAAAATAATAGTGCCAATCTTTTTTATGTACTTGTTTTCTTATGCATGGCAAGTTTCAAATGTATAAACCCAAGGAATAAGATTTTTCATACAACAGTTTTCACTCCTTTTCACCCCCTTAGAGGTGGATCTAGCACTTCGCCCGCGACTTCGTCTGCGCGTGTTTCTAACTTTAAACTCAGTGAATTTAAATGCTCGGTCACCCTCATTATAGGATACTTTTGGAAAACCTAAAAAAGGTCCAATAGTTTTGGAGCCTATTTAAAACAAACAAACAATCAAACCTTTCCACTTTTTGAAATATTAGTACTACTGATTTTCCGATGTTCACCCCGCTAGGTGTTGATTTTTTAAACATAAATAAATAGGGATCCTTTATTCGATTCAGAGATAGTTTATGCCCAGTTTTGAGTTTATCGAAGCAAACAGTAAAATCCTTCCCTTAAAACTTGAATACTCCTTTCCATCCAACTTTGGGGGTGATTTTCGAAAACCCAAAAACACGTATTTGATTATTTTTTATCTAATTTCTACAGCCTGAGTTTTAAATTTATCGGTTAGCGCGTTATGATTTTCCCATACAAACTTTAACATCGTCTAGATTACCAATGGAGGGTAGTTTCCAAAGTGTGCTTGTTTACAACTGAATCGTTCTAATAGTTTAGCACGTCTGCGCATTGGAGGTAAGCAATACAAACCGTTTAAAACCGGTAAATTGAACAAAACCTATTTACGAACTTTTTTAACTTCAAACCGTTTAATTTGGGTTAAGGGTAGAACGAAACCGAAAGCATAAGTTCTCTATGTACTTAGGCGTTAACCGGTTCGAAATTTTTTCCGGTTTCCAAGCCCTGGGCGTAGCATACACATCTACAGAGTAGCTCATTCTTTGCTACGGCGTAGCACCACAGCTACAGAGCAGCTCATTCTTTGCTACGTCATAGTCTGTTAGTTCTAGTTAGTATCTCACCTGTGCACCCACTGGCTGGCGTGCGCCTGCGCGGCCCAGCGCAGCACGTGCGGCAGGCTGTCGGGACAGAGCGCCTCCACGATGGCGTCCTCGCAGCCCTGCACCACAATTGGCATCTCCAGGAACCTGAGGGAACCACAAAAATAAGCTTAGACAAGGATAGTAAACATGTAAATAGAGTGACACGGATATTTAACTAGTGGTCGTGTACTGGGGCAGTTATTGTAACCGATAGAAATCGGTAAGCTTTAAACAAAAGTAACTTGGTAACGTAACTTAATTCGATGAATCTTTTAAGCGCAAGCGTGACGTAACTAACTTCATAATTCTTATTGTTTGTTTTATAATATGACTTGATATTATTCATGTATGTCCCCACCCATCCCCTAGCTTCTAAAGTCGGGATGGGATGTCCCCTTGTTGAGAGTTCTGTCCTCCCTTTCGAATGGCAGAGAGGCGGAACGTCAATGGTATGCGCATCACGGAGATAGGGCGGAGGAGGGGGCCCTTTCTCTACCCCTTCGGGGGTACCATTTCCACATTTTACACTAAGGATAACGTGATTTAAGAAAAACGAAAATTTTATCAGCCTAGGGTTATTTAGGAACAGTCACAATGTCAAAGATTGCTGAATATAGCTATACAAAATGTATGGTAAAAGTATGTCAATTGATTGGTGAATTAATCCTAATTCTAAATGAAATTTAATTAAATTAGTTATAAGTGTTGACAGTACTTATACCCCAACATTTGGCCTTATTAGCGACATTATCAAGTGATGTAAATAATAAAGAACGTTTATTTGTCTTTAAATTTATTTTTCATAGAATTACGGCTAAGACTTTTGATTAATTTGAAGTTTTTTTCGCTATTCCTCATAGTTTTCGATTAGACCATCCATTGCTATTTCGAAAATTCATCCTGTATACCGGAATAACATTCACATAATTATAATTTATTAATAACAACATTAGTATTGATATTCACCTGGCTATCTCGTAGAGCTGGAAGGCGTCGTCCAACATGGCGGCCGTGACGGGCCGTGTGCCGCTGCGGGTCACACCGGCCCACGCCTGGGACACCACATGTGACACAGAGACGTGAGAGAGTTAGATACAGTAAGGGAGCTTCCAATGACGCATTGCGACGCAATTCGACCGATTCCAACTACAAGTGAAAATCATCCTTACCACTACGACATATGACATAAAACGTGCGGTTATCTACGAGTAGATGAAAAACAAAACACGCTCGCCACGACGACGTAAGTCAGTCGAATTGCATCATTATATCGCAGTAGCAAGGACGATTTTCATTTTTAGTAAGTAGAAATTGGAAAACGCACGAATCGCGTCATAAGTAAGCCCTAAGTGATTAAATACTTTTGCTCGCGAGTGTATTTAAGATGGATCATTATTTTCAGACTTTATGGAGGGTAATGGATACACACAAAAAAAATTATTAATTTATATAGAAAGAGTGCTCACATTGGTCCCAGTGCCGCTGCTGGTAGTAGAGGAGGGCGACGTCGAGCTGCGACCGATCAGACTCAGGTCCACCTGGGAACAATGTACACCTGTTACTTGATCTGGTACTGAGTTGTGGAATTCGGATGGACAGTCGCTCCATGCAGCTGGATATGAGATAAACACCAATTAATTAAATATCTTCAACTAGCTTGTGCAAATTGCATCTAATGGCAGCACCTTCTCGTCCACACACACCTGCTGTGTCCCAGCAGTGTGTCACTCACCATGTCAGTATATGCAGCATGCAGCAACGCTCTAGCGAACCGTCGTGGCAGCACTTTCTCGTCCACACACACCTGCTGTGTCCCAGCAGTGTGTCACTCACCATGTCAGTATATGCAGCATGCAGCAACGCTCTAGCGAACCGTCGTGGCAGCACCTTCTCGTCCACACACACCTGCTGTGTCCCAGCAGTGTGTCACTCACCATGTCAGTATATGCAGCATGCAGCAACGCTCTAGCGAACCGTCGTGGCAGCACCTTCTCGTCCACACACACCTGCTGTGTCCCAGCAGTGTGTCACTCACCATGTCAGTATATGCAGCATGCAGCAACGCTCTAGCGAACCGTCGTGGCAGCACCTTCTCGTCCACACACACCTGCTGTGTCCCAGCAGTGTGTCACTCACCATGTCAGTATATGCAGCATGCAGCAACGCTCTAGCGAACCGTCGTGGCAGCACCTTCTCGTCCACACACACCTGCTGTGTCCCAGCAGTGTGTCACTCACCATGTCAGTATATGCAGCATGCAGCAACGCTCTAGCGAACCGTCGTGGCAGCACCTTCTCGTCCACACACACCTGCTGTGTCCCAGCAGTGTGTCACTCACCATGTCAGTATATGCAGCATGCAGCAACGCTCTAGCGAACCGTCGTGGCAGCACCTTCTCGTCCACACACACCTGCTGTGTCCCAGCAGTGTGTCACTCACCATGTCAGTATATGCAGCATGCAGCAACGCTCTAGCGAACCGTCGTGGCAGCACCTTCTCGTCCACACACACCTGCTGTGTCCCAGCAGTGTGTCACTCACCATGTCAGTATATGCAGCATGCAGCAACGCTCTAGCGAACCGTCGTGGCAGCACCTTCTCGTCCACACACACCTGCTGTGTCCCAGCAGTGTGTCACTCACCATGTCAGTATATGCAGCATGCAGCAACGCTCTAGCGAACCGTCGTGGCAGCACCTTCTCGTCCACACACACCTGCTGTGTCCCAGCAGTGTGTCACTCACCATGTCAGTATATGCAGCATGCAGCAACGCTCTAGCGAACCGTCGTGGCAGCACCTTCTCGTCCACACACACCTGCTGTGTCCCAGCAGTGTGTCACTCACCATGTCAGTATATGCAGCATGCAGCAACGCTCTAGCGAACCGTCGTGGCAGCACCTTCTCGTCCACACACACCTGCTGTGTCCCAGCAGTGTGTCACTCACCATGTCAGTATATGCAGCATGCAGCAACGCTCTAGCGAACCGTCGTGGCAGCACCTTCTCGTCCACACACACCTGCTGTGTCCCAGCAGTGTGTCACTCACCATGTCAGTATATGCAGCATGCAGCAACGCTCTAGCGAACCGTCGTGGCAGCACCTTCTCGTCCACACACACCTGCTGTGTCCCAGCAGTGTGTCACTCACCATGTCAGTATATGCAGCATGCAGCAACGCTCTAGCGAACCGTCGTGGCAGCACCTTCTCGTCCACACACACCTGCTGTGTCCCAGCAGTGTGTCACTCACCATGTCAGTATATGCAGCATGCAGCAACGCTCTAGCGAACCGTCGTGGCAGCACTTTCTCGTCCACACACCAGGCACCTGCCGCGTTGGAGCCGCCGGGAGACGGAGAGCGACGGGACATCACACTCCTGGGGACGTGATCACAGATTAGTATTGTTATGTCGATGGAATTGCGAGACCAATCTATAAGCTTCTCGAAGGTTCCACCAGCTCTTACCTGAAGAATCTGGAGCGTGCAGCCAGTACCAGCCGGTGACATGGCAGCTCGAGCGCGGTGCGGAACCCGTACGCCAGCCCGCAGCCTCCCTCCAGGCGGAACACCAGCCGCGCGTCTGACATCTCACCTGGAAAGAAGAAACACATGGTCAATCAAGATGGTACAGTGACCAGCATTACTTGACCACTTGAAAATTAATCTGCTTTATAAGATGGGTCATATTATAATGGGCAACGACTGCACGGAATAGTTATTTGTTATGCAAGTATTTGAAGTGAATCCTAGAATCCTTTGCTTGCTCAGTTTTCATTTCAAGTACTCGCGCCAAAAAAACAACTTTGCAGCCTTGCATAACAAATAACTATTTTAGTTCTGGATGTAGTTTCCATCACGGTTTTCAATAGTGTTAATGGCGAAACAGGCAAAAAATATGGTTAGGAGAAAAAAAAAATCAATCTGGAAGTCATTATCAAATGACCCGATAATCACAATTTTGGGTGGCCACGAAAAATATGCAATTTGTTTGTCATGGAACCCTCCTTTTATTTATTCACTAGATTTACCTCGCGTTAGTTTAATATTTGGCAATTCGATGACAAGACTGAGTTATGAGGGATGGGATCTCCCCTTGTTAAGAGTTCTGTCCTCATTCTCCCAATATCAGAGACTTGCGGAACGTCAATGGTACGCGCATCATGGACATAGGGCGGAGCCGGGGCCCTTTCTCTACCCCTTCGGGGACACCATTCTCAAATTTTCCAGTATATTAATGTGATTTAAGAAAAAAAAAAAACTTTTTGAATAAAAGGGAACCAACTTCAAAACCAAACACAAAAACAACAGAAAAAGTTATTTTACACTTTTTTGGTGTTTGGTTTTGAAGTCGGTTCCCTTTTTTTTAAAAAGTTTTTTATTTTCCCCTTTTTAGTTTAGATATTCAACAATTTCTTTATACACCGTGACTTTTTAGTCGTCTTACAAAAGCAGCCCAGTTCATGTATCCAATGACTAGAACACGTTTATAATAAAAAAATATGTATTTAAGAGATTTGAAAAATTTAATAATAAAACTTTAATTGGTTATTATGACACAAAGCGTAGTTAGAAACGCCATTATCTCATAGAAAATGGAAATGGAATGATCTACCCGACTATTGCGTTGGGTAGGTATACTCTACAGATTGATACGTAAACATTTTAACAGGGTGTTTCATATTTCTAATGTATCTATTTATTAAAAATAAAAATTATTACTAACGATTTAAAAAAAATTAAACATGCCTAGAGGTATTTTAGGTCGGATACATTAAGTGGACGGCTTTTGTAAGACGACTAAAAAGTCACGGTGTATAATCGGCGTCTTTGAAAACCTACAATCCTAGTAAGCAACAAAAATGGATCTATACGGGCAACGTCACGGGATATCCATTAGTGTTATATACTAAAACCTTCTCCAGAATGTAATGAACACTTTCCTGAAAACCGCATCAAAATCGATTCAGCCAAACGCGAGATAATCGCGGACAAACATACATACATACAGGTCGAACTGAGAACCTACTTTTTTTTTGAAGTTGGTTAAATATAATTTAATTTCAAGGTGTCATTTCTTATCGACGTTATGCATTTTTGGATAACCATTTGGTACTGATATCATGCGTCATGTTCGTGAACGGGCGCTGTCAGTTGAGACTGGTCATCTCTTAGCTGCCAGGTTTATTTTAATTATCAATCATTTTGTTTCTGAAATGTCTTTTTTATATTCGCTATGGACACTTTTTACTTGCTACAACATTCTCACATAATGTACCATCTCAAGTTGAATGATGTAACAAAGGTTCTGTAATCATTTTGGCGATTGAAAAAGAGTGTCCATGGAGTTTCTTACCCGTTCTTCTCCATAGAGATTTACGCTTTGTAATGAGCACCTCAGTACTTTCACAGTTTTTAGGGTTCCATAGCCAAATGGCAAAAACGGAACCCTTATAGATTCGTCATGTCTGTCTGTCTGTCCGTGTATGTCACAGCCACTTTTTGTCGAAAGTATAAGAGCTATCCTGTTGAAACTTGGTAAATAGATGTATCATGTGAACCGCATTAGGATTTTCACACAAAAATCAAAACAAAACAAATTTTGGGGGTGCCCCCCATACTTAGAATTAAAACTCAAAAAAATGTTTTTCACCAAACCCATACGTGTGGGGTATCTATGAATAGGTCTTTAAAAATGATATTGAGGTTACTAACATCATTTTTTTCTAAACTGAACAGTTTGCGCGAGAGACACTTCCAAAGTGGTAAAAAGTGTGTCCCCCCCCCCGTAACTTCTAAAATAAGAGAATGATAAAACTAAAAAAAATATATAATGTAGACCTCAACCAAAACTACCAACGAAAATTGGTTTGGATGAGATACAGTTAGCAGTTTTTGAGATATAGTACATTTTCAAAAACCGCAAATATAACTTTGCCATTCATACAAATACTATGAACAACAAAGTTATTTTTATTGTTTGTGTATATTACTTACTAATCTCAATATAATTATATCTCTAATCTATGCTTGCTGCTACGGAACCCTTCATGGGCGAGTCCAACTCGCACTTGGCCGGTTTTATGTCTTGTGACTGGGACTGTAGCACCGTAACTATTTTATTTTACTTTTGACAATTCCAAAACTGCCTGTAACTGGCTTATTTGAAATAAATTATTTGATTTTTAAGGAGTTTGCTAACAAGCATTGATTTAGTACTGGCCATTGCAAATTTGACTCTGTCACTCAACAATAACTGTTTGTCTCAATGTGAATATTATATTTTCTTCTCATAATTATTAAACCATTTAAACAACGTTTCTTTCTTAATTTCACTGCGCGGATCACTGTATCAGCTACAAAAACATACTCCGACAGATTTCATTTCATTTCCCTAGTCACGGTGATCGAACAATCTATTATTAATAATCGTTAATCTGTCTTCGTTGGTCTTCAAAGATGATTGATGTACTTCAAATAGTCACCATAAAGGTGATAATCACAGATCGGAATAGTTAGAGTTGTTTTATGTACTTGTCATAGGTAAGAATAATATGGATATTCCCCGAGTTCCGGGATTTGGAGTGAGACAACAAGTTACTGTTGGTAAAGAAATGATTTCTAGTGGCGCAAGGTGCGTCACTCTAGCGCCAGAAAAACCCCAATATTGTTTTCTTTTGTTTCAATAATGCGGCGACATTACGCGTCTCGATCCCGTGGAATATCCATATTTATATCAATGTTTGCGGTCAATGAACCTAAATAGCTATACCTATTCCAATCTATAGTGATAAGAGATCCGTAGTGTCCTTACCCGAGTCCAGTAGGTATCTCATATCGTGGTGCAGGGAGTCCAGTGAGAAGCCGAGCAGCGCACCCAGTCGTCGTAACGTCGCCGCGTCCACCCGGGACCGACCGCAGCCGCACACTGAGCTACTACGACACGCTGGGGACATAAATAACATAGGGAATTATGTGCAATGAAGTCTTAAGAAAACTCAAAGGCGTCAGCGAATTTAAAATATACAGTTGTAATGAGGTCACTCACTGCCATTATTGTCGACGTTGATGATGTCCAAGTCTCCGTCCGCGTTCACACCGCGGTCCCACTCTGTACCGAGAAACATTACTGTTAGCATCATTATGTAGAGGTGAGCCAATTGCTGACGTTGGACAAAAGGCCGCTGCACTGAAATGGGCCTGGGCCAGCCACGTCTTCCGCATGCCCAATGAGCTGTGGGCCAAAATTACCACTTTGTGGAGCCCTGACACAGACAGAATGTATCGTGGCAGACCTTCTAGAAAATGGCGGGACGAGCTCGACAAAAACAATGACAAGTGGCTCACTTTAGACCTGGATCGTGAAAACTGGAAGTCATGGGGACAGGCCTTTGCCCAGCAGTGGAATGATGTAGGCTAGCAGTATCAGAGTCACCTATGAGTCCAGCTCGTGTGACGGAGGTGACGGACTACCTGTCTGTTACTTACTGGCACACACGGCGCAGAGGGTCCCCAGCGAGCAGACGGAGGTGCCGGCGTACAGCGCCAGCACGCACGCCTCCAGCTCGTGTGACGGAGGTGACGGACTACCTGTCTGTTACTTACTGGCACACACGGCGCAGAGGGTCCCCAGCGAGCAGACGGAGGTGCCGGCGTACAGCGCCAGCACGCACGCCTCCAGCTCGTGTGACGGAGGTGACGGACTACCTGTCTGTTACTTACTGGCACACACGGCGCAGAGGGTCCCCAGCGAGCAGACGGAGGTGCCGGCGTACAGCGCCAGCACGCACGCCTCCAGCTCGTGTGACGGAGGTGACGGTCTACCTGTCTGTTACTTACTGGCACACACGGCGCAGAGGGTCCCCAGCGAGCAGACGGAGGTGCCGGCGTACAGCGCCAGCACGCACGCCTCCAGCTCGTGTGACGGAGGTGACGGTCTACCTGTCTGTTACTTACTGGCACACACGGCGCAGAGGGTCCCCAGCGAGCAGACGGAGGTGCCGGCGTACAGCGCCAGCACGCACGCCTCCAGCTCGTGTGACGGAGGTGACGGTCTACCTGTCTGTTACTTACTGGCACACACGGCGCAGAGGGTCCCCAGCGAGCAGACGGAGGTGCCGGCGTACAGCGCCAGCACGCACGCCTCCAGCTCGTGTGACGGAGGTGACGGTCTACCTGTCTGTTACTTACTGGCACACACGGCGCAGAGGGTCCCCAGCGAGCAGACGGAGGTGCCGGCGTACAGCGCCAGCACGCACGCCTCCAGCTCGTGTGACGGAGGTGACGGTCTACCTGTCTGTTACTTACTGGCACACACGGCGCAGAGGGTCCCCAGCGAGCAGACGGAGGTGCCGGCGTACAGCGCCAGCACGCACGCCTCCAGCTCGTGTGACGGAGGTGACGGTCTACCTGTCTGTTACTTACTGGCACACACGGCGCAGAGGGTCCCCAGCGAGCAGACGGAGGTGCCGGCGTACAGCGCCAGCACGCACGCCTCCAGCTCGTGTGACGGAGGTGACGGTCTACCTGTCTGTTACTTACTGGCACACACGGCGCAGAGGGTCCCCAGCGAGCAGACGGAGGTGCCGGCGTACAGCGCCAGCACGCACGCCTCCAGCTCGTGTGACGGAGGTGACGGTCTACCTGTCTGTTACTTACTGGCACACACGGCGCAGAGGGTCCCCAGCGAGCAGACGGAGGTGCCGGCGTACAGCGCCAGCACGCACGCCTCCAGCTCGTGTGACGGAGGTGACGGTCTACCTGTCTGTTACTTACTGGCACACACGGCGCAGAGGGTCCCCAGCGAGCAGACGGAGGTGCCGGCGTACAGCGCCAGCACGCACGCCTCCAGCTCGTGTGACGGAGGTGACGGTCTACCTGTCTGTTACTTACTGGCACACACGGCGCAGAGGGTCCCCAGCGAGCAGACGGAGGTGCCGGCGTACAGCGCCAGCACGCACGCCTCCAGCTCGTGTGACGGAGGTGACGGTCTACCTGTCTGTTACTTACTGGCACACACGGCGCAGAGGGTCCCCAGCGAGCAGACGGAGGTGCCGGCGTACAGCGCCAGCACGCACGCCTCCAGCTCGTGTGACGGAGGTGACGGTCTACCTGTCTGTTACTTACTGGCACACACGGCGCAGAGGGTCCCCAGCGAGCAGACGGAGGTGCCGGCGTACAGCGCCAGCACGCACGCCTCCAGCTCGTGTGACGGAGGTGACGGTCTACCTGTCTGTTACTTACTGGCACACACGGCGCAGAGGGTCCCCAGCGAGCAGACGGAGGTGCCGGCGTACAGCGCCAGCACGCACGCCTCCAGCTCGTGTGACGGAGGTGACGGTCTACCTGTCTGTTACTTACTGGCACACACGGCGCAGAGGGTCCCCAGCGAGCAGACGGAGGTGCCGGCGTACAGCGCCAGCACGCACGCCTCCAGCTCGTCTCGCGACAGAGACGCGCCTGCTCCTTCCAGCGGTACGCGGCAGCATGACCTGTTGTCATACAGCTTTAGTAGGAAGTATTACGACCAAAAACTTGACTTTACACCTTCAGGGATTTCACAGATGAGTTCACACAGTAAAACTTCACGGATAGAATACTAAACCAAACTTCCGAATTGATTAGCTAGCGAGACTTCATGATAGTGTAATTAGTGAAACCTACAAATAGATTAGCTAGCGAGACTTTCCGGAAAGTGTACACTTAGTGAAACCTACAAATAGATTAGCTAGCGAGACTTTCCGGAAAGTGTACACTTAGTGAAACCTACAAATAGAATAGCTAGAGAGACTTTACGGAAAGTGTACTTAGTGAAACCTACAAATAGATTAGCTAGCGAGACTTTCCGGAAAGTGTACACTTAGTGAAACCTACAAATAGAATAGCTAGAGAGACTTTAAGGAAAGTGTACTTAGTGAAACCTACAAATAGATTAGCTAGCGAGACTTTCCGGAAAGTGTACACTTAGTGAAACCTACAAATAGATTAGCTAGCGAGACTTCAAGGAAAGCGTACTTAGTGAAACCTACAAATAGAATAGCTAGAGAGACTTTACGGAAAGTGTACTTAGTGAAACCTACAAATAGAATAGCTAGAGAGACTTTACGGAAAGTGTACTTAGTGAAACCTACAAATAGAATAGCTAGAGAGACTTTACGGAAAGTGTACTTAGTGAAACCTACAAATAGATTAGCTAGCGAGACTTTCCGGAAAGTGTACACTTAGTGAAACCTACAAATAGATTAGCTAGCGAGACTTCAAGGAAAGCGTACTTAGTGAAACCTACAAATAGAATAGCTAGAGAGACTTTACGGAAAGTGTACTTAGTGAAACCTACAAATAGAATAGCTAGAGAGACTTTACGGAAAGTGTACTTAGTGAAACCTACAAATAGAATAGTTAGCGAGACTTCACTGATAGATTACTTAGCGAAACTTTCACAGATAGGTCTCCAATATTATAGCTCAAGTCATCAAGTGGGAGTACTCACGGCGGGTATCGTTGCAGCAGATCCCGGAAGTAGCTGCAGCGCGCGCACAAGATGGCGCGGTGAGCTGCCAGCGACCAGCCCGAGCCCACCAGCTCCACGTCACACCACCATCTGAGGACACCAGGACTCAGGGTCAGTTGACAGAAAACACACAACTATTGTAGCATCGTGAAGAATGCCACATATTCTTTAACGCTGTAGATGCTTCGTGATTTGCCCGACTTGTTCTGATACAACAGAGGAAGACGCTTTATCCGTTGTGATTCATGGTCGCATGGTAGCATTGTGATGGATACCATACGAGAGAAACATCGGAGATATGTATATTGTTATCTACCGCCTGCAGTGTTAGAGGCCATTCGCACGAGCGTTTTTTGTCCAGACGTTAAAAAAGCGCCGAAATAGAACAAATACATTTCCATGTATCTGTTCAAACTCGGCGCTTATTTAACGCCCAAAAAAAAGCGCTCGTGCGAATGGGTACTAACAGAGGAAATCAGTCAGCTCGGCCTGCGTCACCAGGTCGGCCCGCCTCCAGCTACTGACCTGTCCTTGTAGGCCTGCGCCAGGTCGGCGTGCAGCGCTCCGGCCGGCTCCCGCGCCAGCTCGGCCTGCGTCACCAGGTCTCTCAGCGCCGCGCCCGCCTCCAGCTCCTCGCACAGCAGGAACACCTCCGCCAGCCGCCACGAGCTCACCACCGAGCGGATGAAGCGGGCGTGCTCGCAACCTGGGGAAGAGGAAGATGAGGGTTACTTTAACAATAAAAATATTTTGGTCCATCGAGCCGGATTAAAGTTTCTAGTTGTAAACTTTAATCCGGCTCGAAGGACCAAAATGTTAAGGACCTAACTAAAGACTTATAAATGCATAAATATGCCATTGGGCATAAATGCCAAGCTTATGCCCATTTTTTCCATTTTGCTTTTGCCCTGGAGCCCGCAGCCCGCCTTCTTTTTGTACCTGCGAGATGTAAGACTGGTACATACCTCTGTCGGGGCGGTTGTCGCGCGGTCGCCGCACGAGCGCGATGCGGCGCCGCAGCGTGCCGAGCCCGGAGCCCGCCGCCTTCTTCTTCCTTTCTCTGTAACACATCAAGATATAGACATCAGAATATTTAATTATGCCCACGTAATTATACAGGAACGTCATATCGGTTGTCATATTTTTTCTAATGTGTATTCTCATTTGTGTCTCAATCACTTCTATCAATAATGGATCGAAGCTAAATCAGTTCAGAGTAACAACGAGAAGGAAAACATATTTATACGACTCTTTATTGTACGCCACATTGAAGAAAAACAAACGTCTTTAAATTGAATGTACAATGGGGTGGTCTTATCGCCATTGTAATAAAAAACAAACTTTTTTATAACGGCGAATGTGACTGGTCTACAAACGCACACACGACACAAAAGAAATTCCTAGTGGGCTTAATACAATGTGTCCGGTTTCCGGTCTATACAAAGTTAAAGAGGAGGTCGGAAACCACTCCCCTCCTGAAAGATAGCCATTTTTGTTTTTATTTACACGCAAATGGGTGGATGCGAAATGCCGACGCCCGACATAATTATGTCAACCGAGCCGAAAAGTGTTGTATCAATTCGTTTTCACACTGTGTATTCATTGTGAGGAATGCCCAGGGACAATATTACTACTGTTAAGAAACATTTAAATAATGAAAAGTAACATAATTAATATAGTATGTGATAACTATAGTAGTCGAGCTACACGATAACCGACAACGCTGCACAGACTGGACAGGTCCACTCCAACCTGAGTTTTTCTTCAAAAGACCATCTCAGATACCTTTGGGGCTAGTATGACTGCCACCAGCTATCAGGGTATGATGTACTCACCGTATGACATCTGCCATAGTGGGAGGCGCGGCCGCCACGCCGGCGCCGTCGCACGCCTCGCCCTCCTGTCGACAAATATCAAGATTAGCAAGAGATGAAGTAGACCTCACAAAAATATAAATACTGAATTGGACAGCATCTATCTGTACCTAGGTGGACCGACGACATCGTGAGGGTCGCGGCAACCGATGGATGCAAGTGACGAATTGTCGTTCGGCGTGGCGGTCTGAGGGGGAGGCCTATGTTCAGCAGTGTAGTCCTTCAGTATGAGTTTAGAAAAATGGATACGTATTTTTTCTTTTGTTACATTAAAAATATAACATCAAAGTTCGAGACTTCGGGGCTCGTGACGTCAGAAGCAAGTAAAACTATCGTACTTGCTTATGACGTATTGGTAATTTTTAAGTATCGTATCTTCGTCAATTTTGGTTTACTTCAAATATTTTCGTTTTTTCTACTTCGAAAGAGCGGGAGGGTTTTTTCTTGGATCAGTAACAAACTAGTAGATTACGCACCAAGGGAGTAAAGCATTGCCTTAAGTCACGGGCGTATTGAATCCCGAAGCGACACTAAGGATTCTGGGGGTGAACCTCCGTAGCGCAGCGAGGAGGTGCAAGTGTTAATTCCCGAGTGAAACGAGGGAATGAAGTAAAGAATCCTTAGTGTAGCGAGGGATTCAAGTTAGCCCAAGACAAGGCAGCTTTACTCCCAAGGAGCGTACTCTGTTTTTCACACCTACTGCTAGGAAATAAATTCGATTTTTGAAATTTGATGTGGTATGGCGGTGAAATGGGCACCAGAGCAAGCGATTATCTGTTGCGGTCACCATTACTGCTACAACTCTTTGGTAAAATCAAATCACATTATTGATCAGCGGGCGAGAATGAAGTTCAGCACAATATTATTGCCCGGCTAGAGCGGGGTGCATCAATGACTTGCTTTAGTAGGTTTGCATGACATATAATTTGACATTTACGAACCTGAGGATGCGAGAGCGCGGCGCCCATGTCGGCTCGGCGCTCACACAGACAGCACAGCAGCCGGCTCATGGGGCGCCCGCCACCGCCATCACCGCGCTATGCGAGCGCCCGCCTCCTCTGCAACAAGAACAACACCCTTATACTCTCCAAGCTCCAACACAAGAACCTAACTAATTTTTAGGTTCAACATTAAACGTACGTTAAAAAAAAAAAAAAACAAAAAAAAATGTAAATTAAGAACTTCTACTAATTTACGTAGCGACAATCAAATCAAAAACATGATCCAAAATTATTATACTACTCAAAACAAAATAAGGGCCACCTGGTTTTTATCGATTTATTAAATAATGTTTAAATATTACTAGTTACAATGACTGAATCTGATTAATATTAATGGTTTTAAATGGAAATACACAAAAAATAAATATGTATTCCAATAAATCGTTAAAATAAACCAAATTTAATGAAAAGTGAGGAATTGCAGGAATCTATCAAGTTACATAAAACATAAGAAAATCAAAAAATTACGTCTTTAATGTTCCAAAGTGTTCTTTTAAGCTTTCTTTTAACTCTGTTCTCTCTGTTCTGCTCGTTTTATGGGAGGTGGAATGGTCTGTATTAAATACCGAACATTTTCTTTTGGGATACTCTACCAGCAAGTTTTCAGACAATTTATGAGGTCCAGTTGCGTGTTGATGGGAATTTTACTTTCTTTTTCACTCTTCTTTAACTCATCTCTTAAATGCTCAATAGAACTCAGGTAAAAATGCTGAGTGTCCACTGTAAAATCGTAATTCGAGCGTAAGGGAATGTGTGCACTGTTAGTCGCGTCGTGTTCGCTCGAGCATTATCCTGCTTCAAGAAGAACTCAGGTATTCCTTGCTGTGGGAATGGGATAATGTGGAGTTTCACCACATTCTCTACTCAATTTTGAGGAGTTACAGCACCCTCGTTAAGAAGTGCGAGCTCAGTTTTGCGTGATAGAGATAACCGCCCCAGAGCATAACTCAGAACTCGCCAGAACAGTCTGTTTTAAGAGTGCAAGGATCTGAAACCTGTTGTTTAGATCTTCTCTACACTCTTATGAATCAGTTTTTATTGACAAAACATAACCCACCAGTCATCAATAAAAAGCAATGTAGCCCAGTCAAAACAGTTCAATAAATTTTCTCTTTCGCAAATGTTTCACGATTTGCACCATACGCTGCAGTTAACTGAAGGCGAACCAAGCATCTTCTTGAGTATTGTTAGTCTTTATGGAGTCGTTTCGGAATAGTGTAGTCAATTATAGGGGTGCCTATAGCTCGACGCAATGGAGTTTGTACGGTCCGCGCAGTAGATTTTCGCTCTATTTGCGCGGTTAAACAAACTTAATGGTCTTCTTGGGCTTTACTTACTTACTTTCTTCCTTGATCACGGCGTCTGGTGATATTACCCGCCTTTTACGACCAGTTTCAAGCATTTTGAACCACTCGTTGGGAATATTCCACCATTAAACCTACCTCTTCTGGCTACGGGCCCCCTGGATTAAGGTGACACCCCAAGTGGCTGTTTTTGCGTCCATATGTCTCCGAATACATGACATTATGAGATTGAAAGATCATTATAGCCTGCTTGCTGTATTAGTCGAAGAAAACTCCGTTAGAAGTTTGAAAATTAAAAAACACCATACCGTAAATTCTAAGTAATCTCAAATATTTAATTAAAAAAAGTTATGATTTTCCAATTATGCAGTAGAAACAATATTAATACTTGAAAGAAACCATAACAAGATATTTAGTATTTATTATGTACCCAGAATAAGAGCAATACTTGTTTAAAGTGCAATTTAAAAAGTGGCCCTTATTTTGTTTTGACGAGTATATTTTAAAATATGTATTAGTTTTATATTATTATTTTAAAATATGTATTAGTCTAGAGGGCCAAAGCCTGGTAGGCTGGGGGGCCCCGTCATTATGCTGACGCTCTTTGAGGCGCGCGTGGAACACAATGCGCCGTCGACCCAGTCATGGTCCATGGTCAGACAGCGAGTCGCCCATTACTCGCCGCCGGAGATCGCCCCGCGACGTCCGTCGCCGTGGGCGTCTACCACTGCGGCGTGGGTGAGGGGTGGACGCTGTCCTCGCCCTCGCTCGTCCCGCCTCTTCCTTCGCGAGCATAACTGCTTTGCAGAAGGAGGCGACCGCTTCCCACTCCGTCTCGCCCCGCAGCATGGCCGCAACCAATGCCGGGCGCGAGAGATCGTCACCTATCGCCTGCGTGAGGACACGGCGGTGTTCTGCCCAAGCGGGGCAGTCTTGCACCGTATGCTCTACTGTGTCCTCCGGAGGATCCACGACTTAAAGCTTTAAATTAAACGGCTATGGAGATTGATAAAGATGGAAGTATTGTGGAAATCATTGCAGACATGTTAGTATATACAAGAAAATTCAAGGTCCACAGGTTAGGTTAAACCGAAATTATGTCGAATCTCGTCTCAATTGCCTCTATGACCACTGTCCTGCTTTTTTTGCGTTACACCAGCAGGCGTAGCATGGCGCCGTAGAAAGGGGCTTTGTCTTTATTTTATTTTATTTTTATTTCTTTAGGACAGCAAACAATTGCATAATAAATCTTAAATCTACGACGGAATACAATACAATTATGTAATTACACAACCAGCACCGCTATCCACAAAATAATGTGGTACAAACTTAATTAGGTGGGTACACACGGACTTTAGCAGACATGAAAAAAGAAAATTAACCATTATTTAGTTATTTCCACTACTTTGGAAGGTGGAAGTGTGAACAGTTCTTTCAAGGATACGTTTCTTAAATTGTGCACGTGATAAAACAAATAAGTCAAGATCAGCAAAATTATCATTGTAACATTTCATAATGCACGACGCATTATGAAATGTTACAATGAAAGGGAGCTCGTTCGCCTGCGTTAGTCGTGCAAGGCTTCGGAGCAAATAATGTATGAGCATAAGTATCACGAATACGTTGAGAACGACTAGGTATGCGAATATAAATTTGATTTTTGAAAAGACAAAATGACAGAACGTAGAAATATTTTTAGCGTTTTAAGCATGATAATGTAAAAAATATAGAAAATAAACGTTCTATTCTTCAATAGTGTACGAATGGTGTCATATTTGTGCAAAAAAATCTGACCCTAATTGGTACGCACAATATTGATTTACCATGTTCTTTTAATATCATGGACTTCTTATAGGTTTTCCTTTAATCTATAAGTAGAAAACTAAATTCTGTTTTTTTTTTAAAAAATTAGGTTCAGTAGTTTCGGAGATAAGGGGGGAATGGTCAAATTTCGTCTATTTTCTTAAATAACTTGGAAACTATTTATTTTAAAATTACAAAAAAAATATATTTAAGATTGTCTCAACAAGACCTTTCATTTGATATGTCACACGATGCAGTTTTCAGTTTTTTTTTTTTTTATTTTCCCCTTCCCCCTCAAAAATTACCTCCCATATACAGATATGGACTTCTTATAGGTTATCCTATAATCTATAAATAGAAAACTAATTTCTGTATTTTTTTCAAAATTTTAGGTTCAGTAGTTTCGGAGATAAGGGGGGGGGAATGGTCAAGCTTCGTCTATTTTTTTTGAATAACTTGGAAACCATTTATTTTAAAATTACAAAAAAAATACTTTTAAGTTTGTCTCAATAATACCTTTCATTTGATATGTCACACGATGTTCTTTTCAAATATTTTTTTTTAAATTTTCCCCTTCCCCCCCAAAAATTACCTCCCATATACAGATATGGACTTCTTATAGGTTATCCTATAATCTATAAGTAGAAAACTAATTCCTGTATTTTTTTCAAAATTTTAGGTTCAGTAGTTTCGGAGATAAGGGGGGGGGAATGGTCAAGCTTCGTCTATTTTTTTTGAATAACTTGGAGACCATTTATTTTAAAATTACAAAAAAAATACTTTTAAGTTTGTCTCAACAATACCTTTCATTTGATATGTCACACGATGCAGTTTTCAAATATATTTTTTTAAATTTTCCCCTTCCCCCCCAAAAATTACCTCCCATATACAGATATGGACTTCTTATAGGTTATCCTATAATCTATAAGTAGAAAACTAATTTCTGTATTTTTTTCAAAATTTTAGTTTCAGTAGTTTCGGAGATAAGGGGGGGGGAATGGTCAAATTTCGTCTATTTTCTTGAATAACTTGGAAACTATTTATTTTAAAATTACAATAAAAATATATTTAAGATTGTCTCAACAAGACCTTTCATTTGGTATGTCACACGATGCAGATTTCAAATATTTTTTTTTAATTTTCCCCTTCCCCCCCAAAAATTACCTCCCATATACAGATATGGACTTCTTATAGGTTTTCCTATAGTCTATAAGTAGAAAACTAATTACTGTATTTTTTTCAAAATTTTAGGTTCAGTAGTTTCGGAGATAAGAGGGGAGGGGGGAATGGTCAAATTTCGTCTATTTTCTTGAATAACTTGGAAACTATTTATTTTAAAATTACAATAAAATACATTTAAGATTGTCTCAACAAGACATTTCATTTGATATGTCACACGATGCAGTTTTCAAAACTTTTTTTTTAATTTTCCCCTTCCCCCCCAAAAATTACCTCCCACATACAGATTTCATCTACTCACGTCACACCTCTGTGCTTGGGTCACAGGAATTGATATTTGTACCAAATTTCAACCCAATCGGTCTAGTAGATTCGGAGATAATTGGCTGTAAGCGACAGACAGACGGACACACGAGTGATCCTATAAGGGTTACGTTTTTGTATTCGGACGTACGGAACCCTAAAAACAGTCGATTTGTATAGAAATAACGATGAAATAACTTTGTCTATTCTTGGTAGAATAGAGATAAAATCGCCATGCTACCCGTGCAGAGGATTCTATACGTTGTTTATGATATCGACATCGAAAAGGTCGACACGACGGAGAATAAGTTAATAAATCCGTTTCAGTTCTTTATTTCTATGTTTGCCAACGTGCAATGGAGCGCAGTGTTCTAGGCGTTAAGCTAACTGATCATATTCGTAACACCACACTGCGTTCCAAAACACAGATCACCGACGTTGCTAAAATGGCCGCTAAGCTGAAGTGGGACTGGGATGGCCAAGTCCGCCAGATGCCCAATGAACCTGTGGGCCAAAATTACCGCTATGTGGAGCCCTGACACAGCCAGAAGGCGTCGCGGCAGACCTCGCAGAAGATGGCGGGATGAGCTGGATAAAACTAACAACCAGTGGCTCACATAAGCCCTAAATCGAAATAGTTGGAAGTCATGGGGAGAGGCCTTTGCCCAGCAGTGGGATGATACAGGCTGACAGTAACAGTATTTCTATGTAAGGGTTGAAGTAGATGTCCTTTACGAGCACCACAATAGAAAAAAGGCATGAATTTCTGAATGTAGATGAAACAAAACATAATATACGCCATGTGCGAAGTCGGTGGTGAGGACTTTCAAATCGATCGCAGCGCACGATACCACACGGGCCCAGTGCGGATTGGTAGATGTCACATGTCTTCGAATTTTTTGTTATAGGACATGCCAGTTTCCTCACGATCTTTTCCTTCACCGCTGTGCTCTCAGCACAGTGTATAGTAAGGAAAAATAATGATAACACACACCACACACACTTTTGTTTACCTACGAAAGCTTCAATAGCGATATTTGGACATTTGGCGTGAAAACAATGACTGCGTATGACGGAATTGTTATTCCAACTGAGTCAGTCAAACATCACTATTGCTCAAATATTTCAACAACATTCACGAATATTATAAACGGACAATAGGAAACAGAATAACTACAGAGCTGGTAGTAAAAGAATAGTTTAAAAAAAAACTTGAGAGGTGTCAAGGGACACCCGGATGGAACGAAGTTACTGTATACACTTAACAAAAATAATCGTCGCGACACCACACTGTTCAATGCGACAATAATCGTCGCGACACCACACTGTTCAATGCGACAGAATTAAAATGGTTGTCTTGTTTTTTTACCGATTTATCCTACTGGTGGGAATCAGTTGGACAAATCGGTAAAACAAGTGAAGGTCGGAAAACATTTGCTTAACGATAGCAAGTAAAAAAAAACAGGTTCAAGCGATTTTCGACCCTCCACCCCACTCCACTCCATTTCACCCTACTCCACACCACACCACTCCACTCCATTCCATTTCAGTCCATTCCATTCTATGGTAATAAACACATTACCCTCCTTTGCGTCGTGCAGTCGGTAAAAAGTGTCGTGACAACTTTTTTCCTTAATTTTTTTCGTCTAGCCCCCTTTCGAAACGCGCGATGAGGAAGTTCGTTCCAAAAACTTTGCTCCACTCATGAGTTTCTCCGAGTGGTGGACCGACGACATCGTGAGGGTCGCGGGCAACCGATGGATGCAAGTGGTGAATTGTCGTTCGGCGTGGCGGTTTATGGGGGAGGCCTATGTTCAGCAGTGGACGTCTTCCAGCTGATGATAATGATGATGGAATTCATCATCTACCTGCCTCTTCTAACGCGTTGCGGTCGGCTATATACCAGAATTTACTGCGCACAAGAAAAACACAACTGAATTTTGGCGATGTCCTAACAAGATCGAAGACCTAAACAATAGATACTTAATTACGAATGCGTTATAATGTCTTCTGTGCTTCACCGTCGATCACATTAACACTTACCATCAGAACAGAACAGATAATGGACCAAAGCGAATTGTTGAATAAAATAAAATTTCTAGATGTGATACATGAGATGTGATACTAGGTTTGTTCCCCAGGTCGGGTAGTTTCCGCGGTGGTTGGCGCCCACGGCGACGGACGTCGTAAGACGATCTCCGGCCACCGTAGGCGCGGGCATGCGGGCGGCGAGTAAAGGGCAACTCGCAGCCCGACCATGGACCATGCCCGTGTCGACGGCGCGTTGTGTTCCACGCGCGCCTCAAAGAGCGTCAGCATAATGACGGGGCCCCCTCTCTAGAGGGCCAAACCCTGCCGGGGTCGCGGGACTTATCTCATCACCGTGACCCTGGAACATAAAGGGCTATTGAAGGAAACCGTGGATTTTAGTCAGTACAAGTCTGACAGTCCCTCCCGCCCTGCCCGGGGTGGGAGGACTCATTTGATGATATTACCACAATAAAAAAAAAAAAAAAGGTGGGGTAGTTTGGGTTTTTCGTCGGAAATCTCTCGGTGGCAGTCACAGAGACTGGATTGGAGCCCGGTTGACGATAATAGGCGTCTTCCCCATTGCATGAGACTTGGGTACTCCGGGATTTAGGGACTTTATCGAGCTGGATACAAGCCACATCCAACCAGTTATATTGAAAATCTATGGGGGACGCCTATGTTCAGCAACTTGAAGTACTCAGTCATGGGCGATAGATATTTACATCTGAACATACGTATAAGTAATTTTTGAGGAAAGAAAAAATCATCTTTAAGATGCGCGTCGCATGCGTTAATGCGTTTAAAAATAATTATTATAGCATTACAGATGCATTATTAAAATTAAAGCAAGGTATTATAAGGAAAACCATTTAATAATTATATCATCTAGGTACACAAACAAACATCACCTTTAAATTATTGTAAACATACGGGATATTAAGGGAATTTCATTGGTTGGCACAGTAGCTGAGCAATTAACTGCTGCGCAGTGTGTCGTGGGTTCGATCCCCGCACGGAGCAAATATTTGTATGATCTAGTTGTTCCGGGTCTGAGCGTTTGTGAATGTGAGATTCTATGTTTTAAACGCACCCACGATACAGGAGAAAATCTTAGTGTGGATCAATGGTTTCTTTTTTAACAAAAAAAAAAAAGATTGAGCCACTCCAGCTAATGCTCACGGCCTTGCCCGCGTGAAGTTCAGTAATTATCCTACGGGAACATCATGCGAGGATAAAAAGTATCCTAATCCAGGTCATAACTATCTGAGAACCGAATTTAATCCAAACTCGTGCAAAGGGGATGCGATAGGGTGCTAAGACAGGAAACCTCCACGTGCGCCCGTGGACTGGAGTTCCCTCTCGGATACGTCCGTGGGGAAGACCAGTTTTTCGGGCCGCTGCACCCTGGGATGCGGGCAAAAACTCTTCCTTAAGCACTGTGTGCCTAAGGGGTCTCTTTGCCCGTATGCGAATAGCCTGTCGGGTGGACGCTCCAACGCGTGTCCCTCTGATTAGCAGAGGGCACAGCGGCGGAGCGGGCTTGCGGACGGTGAGTAATGGGTAGCTCGCCGTCCGACCAAGGACCAAGCCCGGGTCGGTGGCGCGTCGTGTCGTGTTTCGCGCGTGCCTTCGGGGAGTAGTCAGCAAACTGACGGGGCCCCTTATGGGGCCAAATGCCTACCGGCGTAGCGGGAAGGCCTAAACAGGTACCCGTAATTCTGGAGAGTAAAGTGCAAGTGTAAAACAGCCTCCCGCTTCACCCAGGACTTCCTATAGTCATTTCAAGATTTTACTAAAAAAATCTGACCCAAATTGGTACGCACAATATCGAATGATTTACCCATGTTATTTTAATATCATGGATTTCTTATAGGTTTTCCTATAATCTATAAGTAGAAAACTAATTTCTGTATTTTTTTCAAAATTTTAGGTTCAGTAGTTTCGGAGATAAGATACAAAAAAAAATACATTTAAGATCTTCTCACAAGACCTTTCATTTGATATGTCACACGATCAACCGATGCAGTTTTCAATTATTTTTTTTAATTTTCCCCTTCCCCCCCAAAAATTACCTCTCACATACAGATTTCATCTATTCACGTCACACCTCTGTGCTTGGGTCACAGGAATTGATATGTGTACCAAATTTCAACTCAATCGGTCTAGTACATTCGGAGATAATTGACTGTAAGCGACAGACAGACGGACACACGAGTGATCCTATATGGGTTCCGTTTTTGTATTCGGACGTACGGAACCCTAAAAAAGGAAAACTCTTGCATACGGACACGTTTTGGTGTGAAGGAGACATAACAAACAGCCATCCAGACATCCCCACAAAGTTTCGCATTTATAATAGTACTACTATTACAGGAGATAGTTGCTCGTTAGATTGTAATAGAAATACTCTATGACATACGCGACACCGAACCCAGATACGCGATAGCTGCTGCGCTCATACACTCTGCTCACAGATGTACGGGAAGTTTTGTTTTGTGCCGTGTCCTTCGAGCCGGATGAATAGGCTCGTGGTCTGGGCCATCGGACCACGGACTAAAGGACTTCGCAAATTACATATATTGTGTGTCCAGGTGTCTAGGTCTTATCTACCTCTCTAAGCACCCGATTAGACTGAAGTCTGAACGATTGCGTCCAACTCATCATCAAACAACATTTTCTGAGGTGAGGATACCTCGAAAAGAGGCGAAAGTATCGGTTTACTCAATTTAGCTTTTCTTGCTTTTGCTTATTTTGGCCTGTATCTTTTGTTCACGGCCTCATTCCTGAACGAATCCCTTGAGATTGGCTACAGTGGCCAGAATTTGGGCATGGTGGCAGATCACCTAACTGAATATCTGCCTGGGTTATCTATCTATCTGGGTTTTTTACACATCTCTTAGCTATCTACCTATTGTCAGCATAATATTTACATTTTTATTTTATTGTTTATCTACATAATCCAACTAAAGATAGTGTACACTGCACAGCCTTCAGAATATAGGTTACTAGAACAAATGGAAAATATTATATGACAAAAGAAATTCAATATTTGTTAAGATAATTAACAGGCGTATGACATTCAGACAGTGACATAAAAAAACCAGCTAAGTGCGAGTCAGACTGGCACACAAAGGGTTCCGTACCAGTCTCTATAAAATCGGCAAAAAAATTAAGTTTGTTGTTTGAGAGACCCTTAAAAAATTAATTTATTCTGTTTTTAGTATTTGTTGTTTTATCAGATACATAAATACATGATCTGTGAAAATATCAAAGCTGTCTAACAAACACAGTTCATGAGATATATACTGGCGACATCGACATACAGACAGACAAACAGACAGCGGAGTCTTAGTAATAGTGTCCTGTTTTATACTTTGGATACGGAACAGTCAATGAATCAGTCTAGATAACCAAGGTTGCTCCAAGAAGCCTGTGAAGGTACCGGCAGACTTCTGAGCTTCTGGAAGCTGGCTTGACTCACATAGTTAACCGTCCTACTTCACGCATAATGGACGACCTTCGAGTCTATATGTAGAAAAGGGTGCCCTCAACAATAACTGAGAGGTGTTATTGTATTTCTGGTGGAGATCAGATAGTCACTCCATGTAACATACTGATATTCAGTTGAATCCAGTTAGACTTTTCAGTTTTGTAAAAGACAGGGTTGAGTTTATTTTATTTTACTGTTTTGTCTTTCATTCCTAACTAATATACTAATCTGAACGTTTGTGATTTACATGGAATGTTTATTAATCTTTTCACACAATAACGTGTTATCGACATTGTCATGGCCCTTAATCAGACGACCTACCCATTACTCGTTGACCGTAAGCCCGCGTTCAGTGACCGAAAATAGCCTCACAATGATGGGGTCAGCATTGCAAAAGCAGTGTACCTAAAAGTTGAGAAGATGGAGCGATCTTAGCCAGACAGAACTGTTAATCCTGCTCACCGATGGAACGGAGTAAAAACTATTTGGTATTGGACTGTGGCAGGATGGTGATCACAGCCAGGCAGCTCTGGTAAGGCGTACCACCACCAGTAGGATCGCTCAGTCATCACCCAGTATTCCCAGTTGAAAAGAAAGAAAAAACGTTTATTTGGGTAACCGGTACACACACATAAACAAATAAAAGAAGAAAAAAAAAATAACAAGAATAAATTATAAGTTAAAAAACAACAACGAAATAACAAATAATATAACATTGTGTGTCCCACGCCTACGCCAAATGGATCCAGTTCAGCAATTTGTCGAGCAGCTAAGTGCTCGACGCTGGGAAAACACCGCAGTGTTCCACTTTCAACACTATCAGTAAATTAATATAACACAGTTTTTTAACACTAGTTGTGATCTTTTATCACTTTATCAGTGACATGATTCATCTACAAATATTTTTCTACTTTTATTTAACGTGGGACTGCAAACATATTTCGGGAAATACATCATTCTGTTTTTAATTTAGTTTACACTTTTTTAGTTTCTAATTTTTTCCTTTATTTTCGTCATCTGTTTAAACTAAAAACAGAAGTTAGTTCTTACTAAGTTTCTTAAAAATGGATTCTAATGAGACTTTAAAATAAACCACTTGTGGCGTTGAGCCACCTTCAGGGGTAGAGCAGGGCTAACAGGCCGTCCACCGAGATGTGGCTACGCTATGCCGAGGATGCCGTCGAAATTAGCGGCCACGAAGGCGAGGCCGGCCATGGGTCCAGGGAATATGTCACGCACCGTGATGTCGCCCACGGTGACATCGTCCTCCGAGAGGAAGCCGGAAAGGTTGCTGGAGCCGCAGTGTATGGCGAACTCGGTACTGTTGGTGCGGTATGTGCTCGATTTGGAGCTGTCTTACTTGTTGTGTCGCACTTTTAAAAAACACAACGGAGTTTCTAATTAATTTATTTAAAATACAATGAAAATAAAATAACACTGCAGAACGTACAGCCGAAGCTGTGGTAAAAATTGTAATGCCTAGAAAAGAATTGAAGGTGACGCAATGACAGAACGTAAATTCGAAACATGAATTTTTAAAAATTATTATAACAATAAATAGATCTTAAAGTAAAGAGGTTGAGGGAACAGAAGAGGTTAAATACCTCTCTGTTACACACTTACAGGAACCTTAGAATATTAGTCAAACTGATGCATTAAGTGGATGTTGATGTCTCTATTCTATGAAGAAGAACCGGCAAGAAACGCCATGGACAGTCTTTTTCAATCAAGTAAGGTATTACTTAGTTCCAGGTACATTATTGTAAAGTTTGTTATGTGAGAACAATGTGTAATAGTAGCAATCAACTTTCGCACAATCTATAACATATTTCTTTTATTACAATAAATCAGTAGTTCCTGAGATTAATGCGTTCAACCAAAGAACTGTTCCACTATATTAAATTAGTATAGATTTTCAAATTACTTTAAATATTTAAAAACCTGATAATTTTTAACAGCCTTATAACCTTAGCAAAATAGTACTTTCCCTCTACAGGGTAAATTATTCTCATTTTTTTTTATTAGATTACCTTTTCTTTGTTTTCTGCGACCATAATTTATTTTAATGCTTAAAAGACCATAAGCCCGCATTTTAACCATCTGATTTTGCAGTACAATGACCTTTATTGCAGTTGACTTACGGCTTTATTACAAAACGTGGTTTAACTTAGACCAAGGTTTAAATCAAAAATCAATTTTTGAATTTCGAACTTTATTCCAACTGCTATAAAATTCTAAAATGCACATTGACAACTTAGACCGGGATCTAAACTCGGTTTTTGTATTAATAACTTTACGACAGTAGAAATAAAGTTCGAAATTCAAAAATTGATTTTTGATTTAAACCTTGGTCTAAGTTAAACCACGTTTTGTAATAAAGCCGTTAAAGTTTATTTCAGAGTAACAATAACTGGAGAAGAACTATTTAATGCACTGTCTGGATACAAAGTATCCAATTGGATTATTTTTTAGCTTTTTTTAGTACTTTCAAAATGTATTTTTTTATGAAGTTTACATTATAAATTCTAGTAATTTTATCAAGTACTCATTAAATGTATAGCTAATCATAGCTCTCAAAGTGTGATTACACCAGTGAAAGGTCTTGAAGAATGATGAGAAAAACTCTTACCAAAAAGAATAAATAATTATATTCACAAAAAAAACGGGGTCAACGGCCCATCGCACTAAAAATATCGACCATAAACAAACAGACTAAAAATACCTGTCCCAGGTTTCCTATTCAACCTCCTTACTTGCATGACCTCTTCCACATATTTTATATATTTTCGTGTACACAAGAAAGTGAAATGTGCTGGGGGGTGGCAAGGGGAGCCTGACGTCACTGCGCGCGCAAATGACCCCAAACTGTCGACTGACCCAGATTTGTCGCGCCTTGCGACACCAATCTGTAAAATGTCAACATAGCTCGCCCTGAGCGAAATACCGCAGATATTGACTAACACGCTCGCTCCACGACCCACATACTATCTCTATAGCACCAAAATCGAACTCTAAAACATTCATGACCTATTTTTTTTTCCTCTTTCAGGACCTAACTTTGTCTTCGTCAGAAAACACGGTAATCGATAGATTTTCACATGAAATAAAGGCTCGGAAATACATGCAAAGTGTACTGACCAGCAACTAAACACATCACAGCAGCTTTCTCCGATTATTTCACGTTTTCACACAAACATTTTGATTTTATTGAGGTCTGGACGCCATTATCAACATCGACGAGTACAACTTGTTAGGCACTATTACACAGCTCACGCGGCGTCCATAGCGTTGTATCTCGCACTCGAAACACTTATCACTATCGACTTATAATTATTTTACACAAATAAGTCACGGATTAAGCTCGTCGTGTGTGAAAAATTTAAA
This sequence comes from Agrotis exclamationis, assembly GCA_950005045.1. NCBI lineage: Eukaryota > Metazoa > Arthropoda > Insecta > Lepidoptera > Noctuidae > Agrotis > Agrotis exclamationis. The sequence goes on from OX465445.1 coordinate 473,087, forward strand.
AAACGGGATCGGGCGCAATCCGCTACGCCACCCCGTTCCACTGCAATTTTGTCACTGCTACCAACTGACAGGAACATAAATAAATACATCACATTACCAACTACTTTACGCAATCCTATTGGCTAATACGAAGTCTTAGAACGTGATTGGCCTAAATTTTGACATATTTAAGTTTTCCACCAATCAGATACGAGGAATCTTGCAAACTCGTTTCTTTCTCACATGATAATGGAACGAGTTTTCAAAGTTACTCTCCTCCGTTCGGATACATAGGCTTCTTCTTGTGGTTATCCACGTCCTTGTCCCATAATACTGGGGACACTGCCGTCACGATATCATTAACTTCCCTTTTCTCGATTGCTACAGCTAGGAGGGTTATGTTTTTCACATAACCCTTTAACTTTCCATCCTTTATCTCTTTCCAGACATCTCATGAAACAAAACGGATTTAGTCAGGAACGAAAACTATGGTTGCATAAATACTTTAGCTGAGTGCCGATTTCACCAAAAACCTTTTCATCTATTTTTAGGAACTTCACTGGAACTTCATGTGAAGTTTTTCGGTATATCGTTCCAATTTCGTTTGGAAACATTTTTGGGACGTGCGTGTATCCGATTAGTATTCAAGATCCATTTGACAGCTAGCTAGAATCTGACAAAATGGCTTTGTTTTTGAATTTCTTGAACGATCGATGTTTTCTACAATTCTTTATTTCAAACAGATAGTGAACTTTGATAATTCCTTTCAAATAGTTAAGGAATTAATTTAGAAATTTTATGAAATAGAACTTAATTGGATTCATTTGACGGTTATGGTGAAAACAGTGAAGAAAATCTCAGGGTGGTGCCGATTTCCGAAGCTTTTCTTCTCGCTTGTTTAGGTAAGTTATTTTAAATTTGAAGGCATAAGACGAATTATTTCATCATTATTTAGCAGTGCAGATAGGTTATGACAATTTCACATGGTTACATTTCTTGGTTTGAGGATTTTCTCAAAAGCGCGGGCTTATACCCCCTTTTATCAGCTGCTATGTAAATGTAATGTCATTAAGCTTTTTAAATGACAAAAAATGTTGGAGAATCTCTTTAAAATACATTAGAGAATAATTTTACATAAAAATCTGCTGTTGTTTATGTTAACATGGTCTATTTTTATACTACGGCATGGTTGGCACAATGGCTAAGTGATCGACTGCTATATCGCGGGTTCTATCCCCTCGTGATACAAATATTCGTATGACCTACAAGTAGTTGTTCCGGGTCTGGGTGTTTGTGTATGTGAGTGTCTGTAACAGAGAGGTATCCAACCTCTTCTGTTCCTTCAACCTCTTTACTGTAAGTTCTTTTTATTGTTTTAATATTGTTTTAAAAATTCATGTTTCGAATTTTCAATGTGTCACTGCGTCGCCTTCAATTCTTTTCTTGACTTCAATTTTTGCCACGGCTCCGACAGCATGTGCTGTGTGCAACAACCATTTATATCTAGACTCCTAATAACAGGCGACCGATGTCTGTCAACACATTAGGTAAAAAAGTCTTAAAACCGTCGTGACTCGACCACTCCTGTGAGTCCCCTCATCGCACTAACCTTGAGTTAGCCAATCAGAACGCAGTACCCCGTCCCCCTCGCTTACGTCGTACCTCAGCGACTTGACAGAATAATTTTCGTTAGTCAGATTGTGCATGAGGCGTCTAGATATAAATGGTCGTTGGCTGTGTGTAACTTTATCCTCTCATTTTAACAATAAACTAAGTATTTATGAAACTCCGTTGTGTTTTTTAAAACTGCTACACAACCAGTACGACTCGAGTACTAAGAGCTCCAAATCCAGCTTCCTCTCGGAAGACGATGTGTGTGATGTCTCGGTGGACATAAACCCTGGACCCATAGCCGGCCTTGCCTTCATGGCCGCTAACTTCGAACCGCTAACATCCTTGGCATAGCATCCTTGGTAGCAGCATCTCGGTGGACGGCGTGAGACCCCTGCTCTACCCCTAGAGGTGGCGTAACGCTACATGTCTATGCTTGTAAACGCACCCAGATACAGGAGAAATTCCTAAAATTGGGTAAAGTTTAAAAAAAAAACAAGTCTTGTAAGAGGGTTTGTGTGTGGAGATGAGACCAAACTCACAATAGGCAAATAAACAAAGGTTATTTATTTGATAAGTAAAAATTAACATAAAAACGCTAAGTCTAAATTAACAAAATAACAAAGGCATGAGTTGAAATTAAATGATTTTATGTATAACGGCTAGCTAAGTAAACCCTACGGCGTCATACACGGTAGGAATGGTGCGCGGACCGCTAGCGATGCCGATAACCAACATACAGTGTACGACTGAGTGCCCAAATGCGGCAAGAGGCGGAGTAGGCGTGACCGACCTAAGTCGATGCGGAGCGTACCACCGGCGCGTGCCGACCTGAGACTGATGCTACTGGGCTCTGCGCGGCCTTTTATAGGCGCTCGGGCAGCGGCGGCGGCGTGGTGGCGGGGTCGCGCTCGGTGAGTCAGCCGACACAGGAGTAGTGATGTTGCGCTGTTTAGGTTGGCGCGTTACAGACTCCCCCTCTGGTCCCGAAGACGTCCCGGCGAGGAGACCAGTTGCTGCTCTGGTATCTGCTTGCTTCTTTGGTCTGCCGCGTCTGCGCAAGGGTCTTTCTGGATTAGGTAAATTTAAAGCTGAACCCTGATATGGGCTCAGCGCAGAGGAATGATAAATACCCAAGCCGGTTTTTGGCTCTGACGGATGTGCTACTTCGTAAGAGCACGCCCCGTGCTGTCGCAGAATGATGTACGGCCCGTCGCGTCGTGGTGCCAGCTTCGCCGTGTGGTAGCGCGCTGCGTTGCTCAGGACGTTGGCCGTAACCATGACATGGTCACCCGGTTGATAGGCTGGAGCAGGGCGTCGATGCTCATCCGTCAACTTCTTTCTTGTTTCTTCTTTACTTTCTTGCATTTCCCTGGCTCTCTGCATGGTATCTGCTAGTAGAATGAGTTTAGGGGTTATTTCGGGTATAAAATTTTCTGATGAAACTATCTGTCGAAGGTCGTGTTTTACATCATCATACGTCCTAAGCTCTCTGCCAAAGGTGAGATATGCTGGTGTGTAACCTGTGCTAAGGCAGTTTGATGAATTCATAGCATATCTGATGCTTGGCAGTCTCTCTGCCCAGGAGCGATGATCGTCGTCCACCAAAATAGCGAGCTGTGTTTTTAGGTCTCGGTTCTTTCTTTCAACTGGATTTGCTTCTGGGTGGTAGACCGGCCTAAATGCATGTTGGACATCGAGACAGTAAGCAAGTTTTTGCATAACTGAGCTAACAAATTGTGTTCCGTTGTCGCTTAACAATCTTCGCGGAACCCCATAGCGCAAAAAAACTTCATTCAGGAGCGTGGTCGCACAAGCTGCTGTAGCTTGTTCTAAGGCAAATAATTCAACCCATCGTGTGGCGACATCCTCCACAATAAAGATCCAGGTTTTACTATCCATCGTTGGAGGAAGGGGCCCAAATAAGTCAAAAGCTATAATTTCGAACCTTTGGTTCATAACAGTAGTCTGTAATAGCCCTGCTGGCTTCAAATTACTAGGTTTATAACGCTGACATTTGATACAATCCTTGACGTAGTTTTCAATTTCCTTTCGCATTCCTTTCCAATAATATCTACTAACTATGCGTCGAAAGGTCTTGTCAGCTCCATAATGACCAGCTGAGGGATCATCGTGATATTGCGCAAGTATAGTACTGGTTTCATGCTGAGGTATGACCAATTGAGCACTATCGTTGTCGCTATCTTGTATGTAGCGATGAAGCATTCCATTGTTCATGATGTAACCTTTTCCTGACCAGTACACAGCATCTTCATCTCGAACAGGTTTCTCCAGTGCATTAATGATTGTCTTTAAATAGCTGTCTTTCAGTTGCTCTTGTCGTATTTCGGCTGCAGAACGGCGAGGCATATCTATAGACACGATACATACTTCATAATTCTCTTGAAGTTCAGTGCACGGCGGTCTTGAGAGGGCATCAGCAATTACATTAGTTTTACCTGGGATATATTCGACCGATAAATTATACGGTTGAAGTTGTAATGCCCATCTAGCAAGTCGACCCGTAGGAGTTCTAATGGACATTAGCCATTTTAGTGCTTGATGGTCGGTGGCAATTACTACAGAAGAACCTTCGATGTAGCCTCTAAACTTTGATACAGCCCATATGACCGCTAGTGCCTCCCGCTCCGTAGTGGAGTAATTCCTTTCTGCCTTATTTAATAAACGGCTGGCATATTCCACGGGATGCTCGGTTGTGCCCTCCCCCTGCACCAAGACAGCACCGATGGCGTAATCACTAGCGTCCGTTTTGATTGTATATGGTTTACTCATATCTGCTTGACGTAGGATTGGTGCACTGGTTAGGCATCGCTTGAGTTCACTAAAGGCATCCTCTTGTTTAGATCCCCACTCCCAACTTGTATTCTTTTTCGTCAAGCGGGACAGTGGTTCCATAATTTTTGCAAAATTTGGTACAAACCGACGGTACCAGGAACAAGTCTGTAGGAATGATTGTACCTGTTTAACATTCTTCGGCGCTGGTAAATCTAGTATGGCCGATATTTTTGCAGGATCCGTACGTAGACCTGTTTTTGTGATAATATGTCCCAGATAGGGAATCTCTTCATCGCAAAATCGACACTTCTGCTTGTTGATGACAACATTATTTTCCTGCAACAGTTGGAAGACCTTATCCAGGTCTTGTAGGTGCTGTTCAAATGAGGGAGAAAACAGGATGAGATCGTCCAGGTAAGCGAGTAGCTTTACTCCATCTAATTGCAACTTCAGTCTATCAATAAAGCGCTGGAATGTTGCCGGAGCATTACGCAGTCCAAATGGCATTCTCGTGAATTGATACAACCCAAAAGGTGTGACGAAAGCCGTTTTCTCTTGATCTTTATCACGTACTTTGATTTGCCAGTATCCTGCTCTAAGGTCCAGGGATGACATGTAAGGCGTTGGTTTCGCTTCATGTAGCAAGTCATCTATTCTGGGTAAGGGATACGCGTCAGCTACAGTTACTTTATTTAACTGGCGGTAATCTATACAGACCCTTATATCGCCATTCTTCTTGGGGACCATTACGACAGGTGCTGCCCATGGAGATTTCGATGTCGTGATAATGCCTTCTTTCAGCATTTGGTTGATTTCCTCGCGTAAAATTTCTTTACGTTGTGGAGACATACGGTATGGAGGTACAGCAATCGGTTCGTGATTTCCTGTCTCTATATTATGTTCCACTAGGCTGGCTGGTTTTCCATTACCACTAAATACTGTAGCGTTACGTTCCAATATATTATTCAACTGTGTAACCTCTTCAGTAGTTGTTACCCCGATCATAGCAATATCAACATTTGGGCCAACCAATTGTTTGCTGTGTGGCGAGAGAGTTACTTCAGAGTTATTCACAGCTGATTGTGCATCACGCCACAGTGATCCGTTAGATCTGGGTGAGTACCCGGATAGTGTAGGTGCCTTGCTTGATGGCAACTGCGGAGAAGTATCAAAATTAATCGGGCGCGGTGGCCCGTACGAATCCTCAATTCCGCATTCTTCAGGTAGGGTTGAAGGTGGGGACAGAGTCGTGAGCATCGGGCTCACAAATGGTTCCAGAGAGGTGATTTTGGCTAACTTCTCAAACACCGTCTCGGCTTTCTTAGGCTCCGTTTGCACTGTGGACACGAGTGCACCATCTTCTTCCTCTTCTTCGGGAAATAAATCGTATTTCCGTTCGGGTTCATCCAAGAAGTAGAACAGCAGTTGCGGCACGATTAGTGCTAGATTGGCATCTTGGATGAAATCAACTCCTAAGAGTGTCCGGTTATCGTGTGTTCCTGATAGCACGATGAAATTTGTGGGGATTATCCGTCCACAAAGCGACACAGGTACAACGGCGGACTTGATTTGCTGTCTTCGTCGAAGTCCGTCTGCGAGTGTAATAGTCGCCTTCTCTTCCTTAAATTGGATGCCCTGTCGTTGTAACACCCGGTACAGCGAAGTGGATGCGACGCTTGACCTCGCTCCAGTGTCAACGTGAGCCTTCCCTCTTACTCCACCAATCGATATGTTGATGGTGGGTCTTAGTCGCGACGTTGATTCAACAATAGCGGGACTAACTGAATAAAATCCCACCTCTACTGCTCCGATTTTATTTTTGTTGCATTTTGAGCATTTACTCCTAACTACGCCAGGCTCACCGCATCCGTAACACGTGATTTTTGGACCTGGGGCTGCCTTCTTGTTGGACGTATTAGGTGGTTCTGTCGATGTAGTGGGTGTTTGTTTTTGTGCCGACTTCTTCCGACACTCATTTTCTTGATGACCAACTGATCCGCAGAACGAGCAACGAGATTTTTTTGAAGAGGAGGAGGGATTGGATCGATTTGCCTGTCTTTCTGCCATAACTTCCTCTACTTGTCGAGCCTTTGTAAGGAATTCATCAAAAGATGCGACAGTATCCCGAGGTATTCTATCCTTAATGGTGATATGCAGCGACGTAAACAATAAGTCCAAATTTTGGGATTCGGTATGGGCTGGCTTTGGTAATTCGGCGAGTAACGCCCGTTTTTTAGCAACGAACATTTCTGTGCCAGTCGGAGTTTGTTGCTTTTCACCCACGATCTCTTCATATATTTTATGGGCTGGCCGTTTAGGCGCAAATGTAGATCGTATCAAGGTAACAACGCCATTCCAAGTGGTGACGCTCTCTTTGACTCCTAGCCACCAAGTTGCTGCGTCTTTGACCAACAGTAGCGTAAGCCCTTCTATAGCATTTTCATCCGAAACCGATTCTATCCTTTTATAGGTACTTATGTCGACAAGAATGCCTCAACCACTGTTCCATCGCGAGTCCCATCGTAACGAGCTGTGCAGGCAGCAAAACTACCTATCTTTTGAGCAATGACAGTGCTACTCCTATTCGCTAAGACTTCTAACAGATCACGAAACTGATCATCAGTAAAGCTGACGTTCGCCATTACTTTATTTCTGCGGCTACGTCTGGGTAAAATCTGATATAAATCAATTTTGTTAACAAAATATTTTAACTACTTAAGTTGACTAGTTGAAAAAACACTAGCTCCTCGACTATAATGTATTTTGTCTAGTTGGACTAAAAATATAACACCAACTCCTGGTCTATAATGATTAAAGTTATTCAGTCAACAACAAAAAAAATAAAAAAACAGGGTACTTTATGAAAAGTAAGTGCTCCGCGTTGGGATGCCAATTGTAAGAGGGTTTGTGTGTGGAGATGAGACCAAACTCACAATAGGCAAATAAACAAAGGTTATTTATTTGATAAGTAAAAATTGACATAAAAACGCTAAGTCTAAATTAACAAAATAACAAAGGCATGAGTTGAAATTAAATGATTTTATGTATAACGGCTAGCTAAGTAAACCCTACGGCGTCATACACGGTAGGAATGGTGCGCGGACCGCTAGCGATGCCGATAACCAACATACAGTGTACGACTGAGTGCCCAAATGCGGCAAGAGGCGGAGTAGGCGTGACCGACCTAAGTCGATGCGGAGCGTACCACCGGCGCGTGCCGACCTGAGACTGATGCTACTGGGCTCTGCGCGGCCTTTTATAGGCGCTCGGGCAGCGGCGGCGGCGTGGTGGCGGGGTCGCGCTCGGTGAGTCAGCCGACACAGGAGTAGTGATGTTGCGCTGTTTAGGTTGGCGCGTTACAGTCTTTGATAAAACACAATTAAAAAGTTTGGTTCAGAAGACAGCATTCATCAAGTACAATACTATTGATGAATGCTGTCTCCTGAACCAAACTTTATAAGTCAATAATATGGTTTAATATAGTTTTAATAAAGTGATAGCATCTGATAAAATAAATAACATGAATAGACTTGTTCCCTGAGAATAGATAAAAAAAATGTATGACTCATTCGCAACTGTGATTATGTTTCTTATCTTATCTCTTGAAGATTTTTGTTATGGCTCAGTGGTTAACTCCACGTCTCACACAAGAGATAATGGGTTCAAGCCCAGGCAAGTACCAATGAGTCTTCTATACTAATATTATAAAGAGATAAAATTTGTTTGTAAGTTTGTATGTGGGGGGTAATCTCCGGAAGTAATGATCCGATTTAAAAATTGTTTCATTAGTAGAAAGTTACATTATTCGTTAGTGCTATAGGCTATAAATTATAAAGATATCATGCATATTTTACTGCCCAACGAAGTGGGCACAGGTCAGCTAGTTTTTAATACAATTGGATTTTCCTAAATTTAACTTGGACATCATTGAAATTGGTGAAGGAAAACATAGTGAGATATAAATCAAGGAGAAAAGTTTTGATGTTGTCAATTTTTTTTTAGACAAGTGTTCAACGCGTGTTTAATTTTTTTGTGGCAAGACGGTATCGGCTTTATTACAAAACGTGGTTTAACTTAGACCAAGCTTTAAATCAAAAATCAATTTTTGAATTTCGAACTTTATTCCAACTGCTATAAAATTCTAAAATGCACATTGACAACTTAGACCGGGATCTAAACTCGGTTTTTGTACTAATAACTTTACGACAGTAGAAATAAAGTTCGAAATTCAAAAATTCATTTTTGATTTAAAGCTTGGTCTAAGTTAAACCACGTTTTGTAATAAAGCCGTATAAGTTTAAATCCAGTATTACGATCCTGGGTTGATTAAGGTGTTACTGCAGCTAAAACAATTGGGTCAAATGGGGTTGGCAACTGGGGAACTAATGGCGCTAGCATAGCTTGGCCCAAGCATCGTCATTGGTTCAAATCACTTCAAATCTTAAAGGTACTTTAAAATAGTACTACGTCATTGGTCGGATTAGGACTAACCTATGGTGGCGCCATCTACAATTAGCTTTGACTGGCCTTCCCCATTGGACTGTTCATATAATTCTGCTTCCACTAGTCGTTTTTGACAATGTACCTCACACTTTTCTGCTATTTATCATGAGTGCGTTTCATCATTATCATCAACTATTTGTAGAAATGAAGATCAAACACATTAGTTTCGTGTGGGAATTGTATCCACCACACGTGGCACAGCTGCGCAGCAGTCCAACCACTCAAATACTGCGCCAGCCGTGTCAAAAGTCATTAATTGAATACCATTTAAAACTAATTATTTATTAATTTACTTTTGATAAATATTAGTGGCCCAGTAGTGAGTGACCTGATTTATTAGTAGTAGGATGTGAGTTCAGCCAAAAACTACTCAACAATCTTTTACACAAAAGCTACTAAACGGATTTGGATCGGTATACAATTACCGGCACGGTTCTTGAGCGTTCGGCGTAAGAGTAGGTATCGCTTTGCGCATCGTACACTTATCGACAAATGAAACGCACAATAAAACAAATAAAACGCACAAAACAACGAATCCCGAGTGGCGGCTATGACGCGATGCGCTACGGCACGCCATGCGGGCCAATCACTACACTTTCCCCGCCCCCGTTCCTCACTTCATCTACCAAAGGGACCTAATAACTCACTTCTGCGCAGGTGAAGGTCGGCGCTCAAGATCCATGCCGGTAACGGTACACAGGTTATTAACTACTAACTGTTCCCCATGGTTTCACCTCCGCTGCTCGGTTCCTAATGGTCGTAGCGTGATGTTATATTATAGCCTATAGCCTTCCTCGATAAATGGACTATCGAACCCAATGACATTTTTTCAATTCGAACCAATAATTCCTCAGATGAGCGCGTTCAACGAAACAAACTCTTCAGTTTTACAATATTATGCCACAGATTACAGAAAACTCACTCCATACAAAATGTTCAATACCTACCGTTATAATATCCTACACTTTCAATCTGTCATTATGCCCGCGGTTTCACCCACGTCATGTTAGGCGTTTGGCTCTATAGTCCAGTCCCCATCAGTTCCCTTGAAGAGCACGTGGAACACGACGCACCGTGACTCGGGACTTTTACTTGGTTGGACGGCGAGCTGCCCATTACTTCCCGTCCACAAACGGCTGGACTATGCCCCGCGATTTGTTGCCCCGTGGCTGGGGCGACAAATGATTATAGAATAGATAATCTTAAACCCGTTCCGTTTCTTTACAGATTCACATGACTTAAAATGAGTGGCTCACACGACCCGGGCGGCCCCTCTGGAGGGGGCAGCCGCAGCGGCCGAGACAGCCCCAGCATCTTAGACTCAGACCCCCCAAGCGTCAACGACATGCAGGTTGAACCAGACAACTATCCGGTTGTAGAGCGCGTGCTGGCTGAAGTTGTAGACCACGCCACGTCCACTGCCGGCTTGTCGAGCATTTTAAGCAATCCGGCTACAATCCAGATGGTTAGGGACTTGTTTGACCAACAGGAGAGAGAAGAAAGTATCCAAGCCAGACTGCTCGATGATGAAGATAGTAACAGCAATATGTCTATACCAAGTGAAGAATCTAACCAATCGGCGCCGGAGACAAATAATAAAACAGACTCAACCGCAGAGCCTCCAGCCAAAGTCAGAAAAATGAACTCTCCAATCAAACCTGACGATGTGGACGGAGAGACTTGCCCCATCTGCCTCGACACTTGGGGTAACTCTGGTAGCCATCGCCTCGTAGCTCTCAAATGCGGCCACCTCTTCGGCTCCGAATGCGTTGAACGCTGGCTCAAAGCACAAGCTTCGAAAGACAGGACGTGTCCTACATGCAAAAGTAAAGCTTCGCTCAGAGACATAAGGTTCATTTACGCAAGGAGGCTAATTGCTGCAGATACTTCAGAAATCACACGGTTACAGCAACAAGTGGAGACGTTACAGGCGGAAAAAAATAGAACAGAATTAAAACTGCAAACAGCGAAGATCACACAAAGTGCGCTAGCAGCTCAATTGGAACATTTGAAAAAATCGATTTCAAATACTATTGCAATCAAGCAGGAAGCAGAGAGGAAATCCTGGAGATTCGCTCTTGAGAAGAATTTGGAGATCTGTAGAGATGGCGGCTGCAGAGTCTTAACTTACAACTGCAGGACTTACGAGTTGTACGTTTCACAGAAGAGTTCCAACTACCTATTCCCCGGCTATGGAATCAGGAAGGTCAGTTGTGTGGACTATACCTTAGGACAGTTCGTGCATTTACACCCTAAACCTATCAGGGATATAGTCTACTCTCAGCCAAGCGATCTACTTCTCAGCGTAGCCCTGGACAGTACAGCTAGGATCGTAGAACGAGGGATCCCAAATGTGACCGTAAATGCAGGATTTCCTCTCTGGTCGTGCGCTTGGGACCACCATCGAACCAACGAATTTTACGCCGGTGGAGTTGGAGGCATGATACATCAATACGACTTCAGGAACCCCTCGAATTGCATCCGTGCTCTATCAGGAACTGGTGATATGTCTCCAGTTGTCTCCGTATGCTCTACAGAGTATGGTCTCCTCTCTTGCCAGTTGAATTCCTGCTGGCTATGGGAGCCGCAGTCTGGAGGCTGGCGCCCTAAGGCTTTCCCAGTGACTGGAGCGTTTATGTCCTTGTGTTATGACACGGAGTCCTCGAAAGTTTTAATCTCCATGCGTCCCAAAGGTTCTGAGCGGTCAAAACTGGTGGTATGCTCCCTTATGGCTAATATCGGTGGTGGGGCCGATATAGAAGTGGAGAATGTTATTAATGGCTCTGCTAGGACTTCAGTCATGTCCAGGGCTACTTTCTGTAAATCTCCAGGGTCATCTTGGGTGGCTGCCCACTCTGAAAGTGATGCAGCATTGTACCTGCATGGATTGGATGGATCGAAAACCATGTCTCTTCCCGCTGCTGAACCGGCTCTGGATGTATGCTCGGTACAAATTAATGGGAGCAGCGTCTTGGCAGCACTGTCGGAGTCCAGGTTGAGGATCTATAAGGCTGTTCAGACTGATTTTAGGTAATTTTTTTTTTGTGATAGTGACTTGAGTTTTGTTTTTTGATTAAGTTTGTGTTTTTCTATTTTAACCCACTGGACAATGGCCTATCTGCATGATTTGATGTTACACTGCCTGATAAAGGGCACAACGTGCCAATTTTTTTCAGATTCTGGGCTAACGTCATCCCACTGGGCAATGTCACTTTTTATTTTATTCAAAGGTAATAATATCGCATTGTTGGCCAAAAGCAGCTCCTCATTTTTTTTCCGGGTTAACGTTATCTCACTGACAAAAATGCAGGGCCAATAATTATCGTCCCACAACTGGGTAAAGGTCATATTAAAAATCTTGGGTTATGCTGGCTAAAAAGCCTGTCCCCAAGTCTTCTGAATTCCTTTATTATAAAAAATTATGATCAATTTAAAATGTTACCATTCATACAGCATTATGCAAATACCATCTAGCCTCATGGAAAAAAAAAACATGAATTTATATAAGTAATTTTTTTGATTTTTAACAAATATGAATCTTATTCTTATGTAAGCATGGTTTATATTCATTAAAGTGGTTATAAAAAAGTGTGACATACGAATTTAAACCTTAAAAAATCGAAACAACGTTCATAATTAAATGTGTTTTAAAATCTTGCCCTTAGGGTTCATTTTACGGGTTTTAATTTATTGTCTTTAAAACTATAGAGTTATCCAATAGTCTAGTTTAAAATAGATCTGCCAATCGATATTACATTTAAAACTCATTCAAATACAGTTCATATTTGTGCGCATTTTTTGTGATAGTAGAAAGATATTGAATAATTAAAGAAATCGTAATTTTTAACTTAAAACAGTTAAATCTATGCATTTTTATCTCAATTCTCAATAAATAAAAAATCTGTATGTCTGTAATCGTTAATCTCCGTAACTACTCAACCGATTTCAATGAAATTTTGTGAATCTATGTGGTTAGTTGCAGCTTGATAGATATAGGTGGCGCTGTTGTTAGTAATTTGCGCCCGAGTGAAGTCGGGGTTGGTACCGAATGGTACCGAACATCGTTAATGTCGCTAAAACTCAAAAACGGCTCGACATTGTGTTTTTAATTAATTGGGAAAGGTTTGTGTAAATTAAATTTCGATATAAAATATGTATAGTATGTAAAAAAAAATGTATCCGAGTAAAGCCGGGAGGTCCCTAGTTAATACCACTGCCAATAGTAAAGTCTAGATATTATTATCTACTTGTTCAGAATTTCAAAAAAATCAGTAAAATTACGGTGTGTAAAATAAAAATTCCGGGCGAGATCGGGCGGGTCCCTAGTTTTGAATATTTTCCACTGCCAGTCGTAAAATATCTAGATATTATGAAACTTTTAAGATTAGATCAGAATTTTAAGAATTTCAGTAAAATCCGTGTTAAATGTCTTCAAAATAAATGTAACTGTTTAATATTTTGGTTGTACTAAGGTTGATAAAACAGTTGTTTGATGGGGTAATAGCAGCACTCATTGATGAGGAATCGGCTTGAGCCGATGACCAAAATAACATTTTTTCTCATTTGGGGGGATTCTTCCAGCCGCTGTCGTGTTGTCCAAGCCGAATCGACGGTTAGACTGGCTCAACTGGCTGTGTACACACGTTTTCCGTATTCGTTTTCCTAATGTGGAATTCCGATTCGGAAACCAGACTGCACATATTTCTACGTGGCGTTCGTATATTTTCCAAATGGAAAAAATCTAACGTTCGTTTCGAAACTCAGCCGCGCTAACACAAAATACAAAAACGGAATTCCACATTAAGAAAACGAATACGGAAAATGTATGCGGCCATCCTTATGTCCGTGTTAAACAAAGGGTATAGCGATAAGTATGGAGTTTATGAACGGCCCAAGCCGATTTCACGTCGTTAGACGTGCGTTCATTAATATTATATTTTGACATCAGACGTACTGGTTGCGTTCTGGGAATAGTATTAAGTCGCGAGTCTACTAAAAATTACAGCAGCATCTTTCAGAGTTTTATTGTCAAAATTAAAATCATCATTATTGTCGCTGTTATAAGGTTGATGTTCGGGTGCTGTCACTGACAAGGATGTTAAATAATTGTGATCGTTATGGCCATTAAATTAAGGTTGTAAAAGATGTGTGAGGATGTGGACTTGTTCCTATTCTTTAGTCCGTTTGTAGGGTCAGGATAAAAATAGTGGTATACCTAATGAAATCTTTCATAAATTCGCCGCTAGAGGCGCTAGTGTAGTATGAGGTCTTCAAAATGTCACTGTTATTGAGGCTACTTTCTGTGACCCCATAAATGGACAGATGCATGGAAGCAAGTCGAAATTCACATCGTAACTGTGTAAAAAGATACAGGATTTTTTTAGTACTTAAGCTCCGGCCACGGCCTCAAATGACACGACTTGACATCAGCGGCACGCGACTGTCACTTGTTTACATAGTTAAAGCGAGTACTGTCGCGTCGCGATGACTCGTAGCATGCTGGAAATTTTGTAAATGTTGTATATTTCGATGTGTAAAACAGTTAATAATGACTGAAGTATTGTAACATTAGTAGTAGTTAATTAATGTACTTATCTAATTAAAATCTGTGAAACTCAATAAATCAATATGTGATAAGTTTTTTTTTTACTTTTTTATCCCACTACGCCTTAAATGGTCCATGAAGGAGCTTAAGAAAAGAAGTCTTCCTTTGACACTCAAGCGGAAAATCATGGACATGTGCATTCTTCCCATTTTGACCTATGGATCCCAGACTTGGTCTTTGACAAACATTCAAAAGTCCAAACTCAAGGTTTGCCGCTGCACTGAAATAGGCTTGGGTCGGCCACCTCTGCCGCATGCCCAATGAGCTGTGGGCCAAAACAATCACTTAATGGAGCCCTGACACAGCCAGAAGGCGTCACGGCAGACCTCGTAGAAGATAGCGGGACGAGCTTGACAAAAAAAAAATGGCTACCATTCAGTAGGGATTGGTTTCCGACCCCAGATGTAGAAAATTTTATTGATAGAACAGCTGTTCCCAATGGTTTCAACCCCGCTGCTCGTCTCCTATTGGTCGTAGCGTGATGTTATATAGCCTAGTAGTACTTTTAAGCTATTGTATAGCTTTTTTCGCGGGCTCTGAGCGCGACGCGGCGACCGAATCAAGAAATTCCCAAAACCTAACGAAAATACCTGACACCACGCATCGTCTAACGTCGTTTCAGTTCGGGAGACTTCAGCAATCATAACGGTACGGACAGACGTGCTCATAAAGGTACGGACAGACGTGCTCATAAAGGTACGGACAGACGTGCTCATAAAGGTACGGACAGACGTGCTCATAAAGGTACGGACAGACGTGCTCATAAAGGTACGGAGAGACGTGCTCATTACTAGTACGAAAGCATGCTTTTATTGAGCAAGGCGCAATTTTATTGGTGGAGAGGGAGAGGGAGGAGGAGGAGAACGTTTCATGGCGTTTCACTTGATTGACGTGGCTGACCATAGCCTAATTAGTACTGTAATAAATATAATAAGAATTATAATTGCATAAGTTGATAAAAAATGCTATGCAATAGCTTTACCGCGGCAGTCCCCGAGTGCCACGCGTATTTTTTTTATCTTGGTAAAATCATCAAGTGACGGTAATTCGAAAAGTCCCACGACCCCGGCAGGCTTTGGCCCTCTAGAGGGGGGGCCCGTCATTATACTGAAACTCTTTGAGGCGCGCGTGGAACACAACGCGCCGTCGACCCGGGCGTGGTCCATGGTCGGACAGCGAGTCGCCCTTTACTCGCCGCTCGCATGCCCGCGCCTACCAGTAGTTCCTGAGATTAGCGTGTTCAACCAAACTCTTCAGCTTTACAATATTAGTATAGATGCAAGATACCTACCCTTTATGTTTGTAAAGACCGAAACCATACACATTGTTCAACAAGTATACGACGAGCCGCAATTAGATAATATATTGAGTTCAAGCTTCAAAAATGAATAGTAGAATCGAAGTACTCCAAGCGTTACGATTTTACGAAACTGAAGGCTAAAAGTACAATACGTTTTCGTATTTCTGGCATCTGAGGGCCTGAGCAGCCGTAGCACCACCACCATCAGTACTAGTAACCAATGAGACGGCGCAAGAATCGACGCAGATTGCGCCTAAAATCAAAGGCCTGCCAATCTTCTCCTCAGTTTGATCTCTTGAGTTCTAAATGCTGTGTGGTTCACCGGTAGCGGCAAGGGCAACGGCTCGACGAATAATGTCGTAAATGCTGGCGTGCCATGCCATGCGCTCTTGAAGCTGGACTGGTCAATTATAAAATAGCTAGGAATTTATGCCTCAACCCAATGATATTGTAAGTCATAGATATGTTATACACGTACAAAACAACAGAAAAAAGCGTACCGCGCAGAGAGGCAGCACACATACACACTTTTTATTCACACACATTACATTTCACTACAAGTAAAAAGGATAGCTTGATAAAACCAATATGAAAAACCGGCCAAGAGCGAGTCGGACTCGCCCATAAAGGGTTCCGTAGCAGCAAGTAATAACATACTATAAAAGTTCTTGTAGTTGGTTCCAACTTTGAAAGGTTTACGATTTAACACGTATTAAAAAAAAAAACTTGAGAGGTGTCAAGGCACGTCGAAAATCGCTATGAACCTGTTAAAAAGGTTCAAGCGATTTTCGACCCTCCACCCCACACTACCCCACTCCACTCCGCTCCACTTCGCTCCACTCCGCTCCACTCCGCTCCACTCCGCTCCGCTCCGCTCCGCTCCACTCCCTTCCACTCCACTCCGCTCCGCTCCACTCCACTCCACTCCGCTCCACTCCACTCCACTCCGCTCCACTCCACTCTACTCCGCTCCACTCCACTCTACTCCGCTCCACTCCACTCCACTCCACTCCACTGCACTGCACTCCACTCCACTGCACTCCACTACCTATTATAGCTGTAAAAATGAAGTTGACAAACTTACATTTGCAGTTGTTCTCCGATACATTTTGTTTAGGAAAATGTTATCCCAGTACGTTTTATAAGTTGGTCAACTATTACTCGTAAACTTGTAAAGCCCACTTAGTCATGATAATTTTCTTTTAAACTTCGTTATATATACTACTATTGTAAATTTTTTCACACCCCCAAACATAACCGTTTAGCTGGTAGAGGGGGTGGACACTCGAGTAGGGCAAAAATTAGCACTTTAAAGCTTAATATTTCACAAACGAATCTTTTTATCAAAAAATTGTTGATGGAAACTACCAATATTTTTTAAAGGCCTATTTAATGATACCCCACACTAAGGGGTACGCGAGAAAAAAAAAAACATCCCCGCTTTACGTGTACAGGAGGTACCCTAAAAAAAAATATTTTACGAGATTTTATTTTACCACTTTTTTGACGCAACAAATCCGTATATTTACACCAAATTACAGCTTTCTAGTGCTGGGCGTCTCTGAGCTAAGCTGCGGACAGACGGACGGACGGACGGACGGACATGGCGAAACTATAAGGGTTCCTTGTTGACTACGGAACCCTAAAAAAGTGACAGCTAGATGGTGACGCTCTCTCTTTTATCTCACTCGCACTCTTTCTTTTACGACGCCATATTATAGAAACGTAATGTTTTATTTGTGAAAATATTAAGATAAATAATATATTTACGAATGATAAGTGATTCTTTGACTTTTAGAAGTCTTGCTTGTATAATTTGTACAATATCTCATCACACACGACGGCATTTTCGGTGGTTTTGAGTCACTTTTACTTTTGACTCACTCTGTAGTACGTGAAGTGCATCCGTTGTCGCTGGCAACGTCGGACTGAGGTCAAGGTTTGTGAATCAACCACATTTGAGCGCGTCTGTTTTTGAGTGCGTATAACCGTATAACGTATCTACACCTTTTTTACTTATATTAATTAACATTGCCTCAACCCCCGTTTCATAATTTTTTCGTAACGAGCCAGTATCATTACCACACTATCATTAAGTTGGCAACACTAAACAACTGTCAAAATAATTGTCAATGTCAATTTTTTGTGAACGAAAATAGCGGTCCCTGTGCTAAGTTCACAAAAAATCGCTTTAACTTGATAAATTGACGATAAATATAATTGGAAACAGTTTAAATAGAAAATTTAACTTTGTTAATACATAGTTCAAGTTTCTTGTAAGGCGGAAAAAGGTAAGTTTTTGTGATATTGTTAGATCAAACAACATGTGTTTTGTATGAGATCATCGAACATAAAAGTTGAGTTTACATTCTTTATACACATTTTCTGTGTTACTGGCTGTTTATAAATAATCTGATAATATGAATAAACTACTTGGTAATAGTTTTGGCGGGAGAGAAACAATAAAAATAAGGAAATTATTGAATTCAGTATGTTTATGACCAAATATAGAAAGATTACGCCTCCGCTTTTGGACTTATTCTAAGAAGTATTACTTTTCCATTTATTACTAGTGATTCACTTTAATTTTGATCCAATAACAATGTTTGTCTGTAAAACTGTCAGCCAGTAAGAGATAGTTAAAGTTATGTACGCAATAACGCCTGTGTTGTGTTTTCGTTGCGATGGCCTAATTGGAGTACTTATCCAGAAGACGCAAGATCGAGTCCCGCTCGCAGCTAAATTGATTTTTCCTCAAAAATAAATTTTCCCTGAGAGATATTTAAATTAGTTAATAAAAAAAAAATTGAACAAGAAATTGATTTTTGTTTTGATATGAAATGTCTCTGCTCTGGAACCTTCTTTCTTTTACCAATTTTTATTTTCTTTTTGTTATGTTGACAGAATTTCTCATCAAAATAGTAAATGTAGCATAAAAAGAATATATTATTATTTACATGAAACCTAATTGCAAAAAAATTAATTTTTTACCCAAATATTAGGTACATTTCACAAGATTTTTTTTTGAAAATAACTCACTGTTTATTTCTCCTTTGTCATGGATTTGTTTACAAAAGCACATGACGCTCTACCTGTAGGTCATGCACATTATTTGTTTTGTGTGAAATGAACACACAACAATTGATCATTCAGCCGAGTCTGCCATTGACATCAATCCAGGCATATACTTTGACTCCAGACTGCAACTTAGAAATTCATAATCAAAAAATCTTTATAAAATGTGTAATTTATAAGTGTCCTGTTATATTTTCAGATATAAACCTTTCATTATGGATCAACTGCTGCAACAAGTGGCCTCCAACATGGAGAAGCAGCTGGACAGCGAGCTTGAACGGTAATAATATCTTTATAACACTAGTAGCAGTTCCCCGCAGTTTCACTTCCGCTGCCCGGCTGCTATTGGTTGTAGTGTGAAATGAAATGATGATAATATCATTTCATCATTTCATTTCATAATTATCATTTCATATTATGAAATGAAATGATATTTATTTTTGCAAGTAGGTGTATAAACACTTTAACACATCGTCTTTTTACAAAGAAAGAAAGTTTATTTGGCAAGCCTTAAGCACACAATTACAATTAAAAATTACTAGAATACTCGTACAATGAATATAGGTACCGTGTGCCTCACGGCGGTGCCAAATAGGCTCAGTTCAGCAAAAAGCCAGGCCACAGGGTGCCTGACACTGGTTATCAACTGAGCCTAGTTACGAACTAGATGAGGCCGGTGTTTCGTAGCTGACTACTCTGAGAAGAAACAGCCGAAAAAAACTCAGAGGTCACTGTCTCTTTTAAAGTCCATACATTATATAGGTAAAGTCATTCAAGGGCTGTGTAGGTTAATGTCTGAGATGGTCTTTTGAAGAAAGAACCACCCGGATTTGAGTGGACCTGTCCAGTCAGTAGAAGCATTTCGTCGTTGCGACTTTAAGAACTCTTATGTGTAAAAATACATTTTTTGAGAAAATCGATAAAACCTGTCTACTGAAAAAAAAATTATGAAACCAACTATAACAAAAAATATAGGCGTCAGCCGGTCATTTCCTGCTTTTTAATTTGCTAGTGTTAGTTGAAATTAAAAGTAATATTACAGTAGGAAAAAATAAAAACTGATTAAGATAACACATAAGAGATTTAGGTTGCGCTTTATGTATCACATCAGAGGTTTTGAACTAAAATGCCTATAAAAATGAAAATACAAAAGACCTTACAAATTTACAGAAAAACAAAATAGGTATTTATCAGAGTAAGGATATAATTAAGATAATTAGTTGATTCACAAGTTAGAATAAAAAATGTTACAAATTGAAGCAGATACCATTATTTTCGGAAGTTACTTAATTTATGCATACGGGTACCTCGTTTAAATTATAATGCAATATGTAAGAGATGGTAATCCTGATCTTTGACCATTTTGAAATCCTCTATTTGAACTTGCTCTCAGTAATTTTCAATGGAGTTCAATAAAATCAGAAAGTGTCAGACCGTTTCTTTCTTAGCTATGGATGGATGGACGAACAATTCATCGACCAAAAAAATCAAAATAAATCAAAATTTATTTTGATTTTTTTTTTCGATGAATTGTTCGTCCATCCATCCATAGCTCGACCCGTCTTTAACCTGAAAAATATGGTTCCATTGGATAAATAATTAAGACGGGAGTCTTAATTATTTATCGTCTTTTTGCCAGG
The DNA here is from genome assembly GCA_950005045.1 of Agrotis exclamationis. Classification (NCBI taxonomy): domain Eukaryota; kingdom Metazoa; phylum Arthropoda; class Insecta; order Lepidoptera; family Noctuidae; genus Agrotis; species Agrotis exclamationis. The sequence continues at coordinate 493,596 of OX465445.1, forward strand.
CCGGATTTTTGGTTCAGTTCCATCTCGTCGTAACAGAAAGAAATCATGGTGGATTTTGTGAGTGATGGACCTAATTACTGGGAGCGATATTGTCGGTTTTATGTATTGCTCAATGGTGGAATAAACACTTTCGACTTCCATAACAGTGTGCACCTTTTCCAGCTTAAGATATACGATTAAAAATTTCCTTTTTCGGCAAATAGCTATGTACATACATTTGAAAAAATTTAGTTACGGTTTTGGTGTCCGCATCCAACAAAATTAACTTATTACGCGTTCTTTTGAAATTGGCAGGATTTGAGAGAAGTCTGTTTTAAACTCACATTCAAAACAGCCAGACCCGGAACGACTACTTGTAGGCAATGCAAATATTTTTTACTTGTGGGAATCAAACCCGCGACACGCAAAACTATTCTTAACATAACATATTATTATCAGCATTGTGCCAAAAATAAATAGTTACATCTTTGGAGAGCAGCGATTTTAATTTGTAATACAATGCAATAGCCAGTAGGTTTAGGATGGTGTATGTCGATATTTTCTATTTCTTAGTACCTTTAAAATGTTTTCTAGAGGCTATTCTGGAGTGAATATTGACACATGAGATATTTTAAGTGCCAACTTTTAATTAGCAAACACATAAGAGATGTTGAAGTTGGTAAATAAATAACAATAGAAACGTCGTATAAACATAAGGGTTACTGCATTCGATAGTGCTCCAAAATGTCTATCGGCTGGAGTAAAAAAAGTGATTTTGCCAAAAGTGACACATAAGAGGTCTTAAAGTCGCAACGACGATTTGTCAGTTATCGTGTAGCTCGAATCATAACTCATGGAGCTCTATGCTCTTTTTGGATAAATGTACTATCCGACACAAAAAGATTTTTCCACATCGCTCACAGTACTGATATCTGATGGAGAAGAAAAGTTCTCGAGTGGCGACCACGGATCCGGAAGCCGCAGCGTAGGCAGGCCTCCCACTAGGTGGACCGACGACATCGTGAGAGTCGCGGGCAACCGATGGATGCAAGTGACGAATTTTCGTTTGGCGTGGCGGTCTAAGGGGGAAGCCAATGTTCAGCCGTGGACGTCTTCCGGCTGATGAAGATGATGAAATATTCAAGCCATTTTTCTTCTTAACAGGCTGGAAACCATGGATACCAGTGACCTGGAAGCCATCAGACAGCAGCGCATCGCTGAAATGAAGAAGAGAGCCAAGTCCAAACAAGAGTGGCTGGCCAATGTAAGTGTATATTTTATTTTATTATTTTTTCCTAGCCATCCACCAGGGCAAAGGCACCAATGTAACAAATAAAGTTACATTTTGAGTCGCGCTATTGAGTGGGGAGCTTTTCTTGTTGCAGTCATGATGACGTACAGCTGCCGATTCTATTTTGTATTTTTTTTTTTGTGTTTTTTATGTTTAGACGTTTGTTTGTCTCAACATGAATGATGTAACAAAGGTTTTGTAATTATTTGGGGATCTAAAAAGAGTGTCCATGGAGTTTCTTGACCGTTCTTTTCCATAGAGATCTACTTCTTGTAATGGTCATCTACGGTACTTTCACAGTTATTATGTCTTGTGACAGGGACTGCACCATAATTTTGTACTATTTAATTATATTTTTATGTCTTTGACTATTCAAAAGTGCCTGTAACTGGTCTACTTGAAATGTTTTTGATTTGATTTGGTTATTTATGTGATTGACGTGCGTGTCTGTGACAAATAAATCATTTTTCTTTCTTCTTTTACAAGCTTGATGTAATGTGTTTCAGGGCCACGGCGAGTACACAGAGGTAGACGGCGAGAAGGAATTCTTCACCGTGTGCAATAAAAGTGAGAATGTAGTGTGTCACTTCTACAAGTCCGACACTCCTCGCTGCAAGATAGTGGACATGCACCTCAAGATCCTGGCTAAGAAGCATGTGGAGACACGCTTCGTGAAGTTGGACGTGGAGCGCGCGCCCTTCCTTGTTAGTGAGTACTGTCCACTGCTGGGACTGGGGCGCAGGCTTGCTGGGAACGAGCAGACTGTAATATAGCACGAGGGCATCGATTTTTTAGCTATACAGGGTTATGACTTGGCGTGTAACTCTAAAATTATTCCAAGGGAATTTAATACATCGGTACACCCCCACGATACAGGAGAAATTCCTCGCGTGGGGAACGGTTTAAAAAAATTCGTTTGAGCCGTTCTGACGTGGTTGAATAACAAAAATCTATCCACACTTTCCAATTTATAAAACTACTAGTTTTTGCCACCGACTTAGGTTTAAAGAATTTTATTCTCATAAGAACAATACATAGGTTCACTTACAATGAGATACAAAGTAATTGCTTATATCTAAATAGTAACATTTTACCTCAGGTGCGTGTTGTTGAAGTACATATAAATAGATCTTTGCTAATTTTTGGAATGCGGTATGATTACATTTTACTTCACTTCATTTGACTTCACTCGGGTGTATCTTAATAAATTAACCTATGTTGTTATTTCAGACAGAGCTATCTCTGAGCCAAATTTCATCCATTCAGCTGTTTAGATATGACACAAACATTCACATGTATCTTCTATTAGCAAAGATTTTTTTTTTAATTTTGCATTTACAAACATATAAACTCATATACACAAACACCCAGACCCGGAACAACTACTTGTAGGACATACAAATATTTGTTCCGTACGGGAATCGAACCCGCGACACACAGCGCAGCAGTCCAATCATTCAACCACTGCGCCAACGTGCCGTTAAAAACACTAATTGTCCATTTTGTCATATAGCTCGTCTGAAGATCCGAGTGATCCCCACCATTGGGCTGTTTAAGGAGAACAAGACCAAGGACTTTGTGGTGGGCTTCACTGACCTGGGGAACAGAGATGACTTCACCACTGAAGTGCTGGAGTGGAGGATAGCCAGGTAGGTCTGAAGAATATAGGGCTGCGGGGTCTTAACAAGACTTGGTGGGCTTCACCGACCTGGGCAACAGAGATGACTTTAGTACTGAGGTGCTGGAGTGGAGGATAGCCAGGTAGGTCTGAAGAATATAGGGCTGCGGAGTTGAAGGACTGTTTGTAATGGTGACCGTGGCCCTGAAACGGAAAGGGCTGCTGAAGGGACTGGCTCCGTCTCTTATCATGGCCGGGTCGACGGGGGTTCGTGTTCCACGCGCGCCTCAAAGAGCTGTCAGCAATCTGACCTTAGAGGGCCAAAGCTTGCCGGGGTCGCGGGACTGTCTCATCAGGTAACCGTGACCCTGAAACGTAAAGGACTATTGAGGAATCACCGTGGATTTATATTATACCACGATTAAAAAAACCTATGTCTCGTTTCAGAGCTGAAGTGATAGAATACCATGGAGACCTGCTGACTCCTCCAGAAGAAGCTCGCAAAGCACGCATGATGCAGATACAGAGCAAGAAGACCATACGAGGACGACCTGACTCTGACTCCGATCTCGACCTTAGCGATTAACTAATAAGGCATCTTTTCATATGTACTAAATTATTTTTAGAGACAGAACTTAGCGAGCTATTTTTTTTCGTGGATAGAAAAATTTGATTGCGGGCAGGATTGAATGAGAATCCGGTCAGTACATTAGTCGCAGTCATATTCAATTCTTAACGGACCGCTACAACTAGAAAATTATCTCACGTGAAGATAAGAAATTTTTTTCGTTCATACAATTTGTATGAAAAAATATTTTTCTTTTGACCAACTTCCGCTGTCCCGATTTTTTTCTTCCCCTACATTGAAATGATCGTTACATGAAACAGAGTCGAAAGGCATTAAAAAAAATTGGTCTATTTCATTCATTTTCGTGGACAACTCACCGACTCGCCAAAATTGTTAACATCTAAATCTTCTAACAAAGTTTTTTCGTATCTCTTACAGATTCAGATATTATTATTTTGAGCAATTTAAAAGGAAGACCCTGTATAGATGAGTATAAATATGTATGGAGCTATTTTTTTTGCCATCCCAGATTTGACCCCATCGGCTTTATTGCAAAACGTGGTTTAACTTAGACCAAGCTTTAAATAAAAAATGATTTTTTGAATTTCGAACTTTATTTCTACTGTCGTAAAGTTATTAATACAAAAACCGAGTTTAGATCCCGGTCTAAGTTGTCAATGTGCATTTTAGAATTTTATAGCAGTTGGAATAAAGTTCGAAATTCAAAAATTTATTTTTGATTTAAAGCTTGGTCTAAGTTAAACCACGTTTTGTAATAAAGCCGCATAGGTTTTAACATTTCTGGCATATTTTTTTTTTTTGTAAAATCATTCCATAACTAGCCTTGGTTGCTTATAACAAATGGAAACTCAAAATTGTGCCTTGAGAAGCCACAGAAATATTATAAGTACAGTAATTTAGGAAATGGATTGTTAGGGATTCCAACTACAAGTGAAAATCATCCTTACCACTACGACATATGACATAAAACGTGCGGTTATCTGCGAGTAGATGAAAAACAAAACACGCTCGCCACGACGACGTAAGTCAGACGAATTGCATCATTAAATCGTAGTAGCAAGGACGATTTTCATTTTTAGTTAGTAGAAATTGCAAATCGCACGAACTGCGTCATGGGGAAGCTAATTCACTGTTCTTCCATTTTTATTTTACATCTGATTTCGTTTCAATATCAAAATAAACTTTATAGCGATTAAAATAAGGTTCCTATTGGATCGTTGCTATTAGACGTAAAATAACTAAGAAAGGACTCACGTATATTTTGTATTACACGCCTATTTAGATATTATTTATCAAAAGCTATGTATTGTGTGAATGGTGCTAAACGATTGTAGACTTTATGAAGTACAAGTTAAAGTTTGTTATTGTCAAGCATTCGTGTTTAGTGTTGCCAGTTACCGTTGTGGTAATTTGGTAGTTTTCGCTAGTTTTGGTTGTAAAATTGTATGATAATGTGGTTATAATAATTATTTTGTCTGTGTTTGGACGCATTTAATAAAATATTTTTAATAAACACCTTTTCTAACAATGTAATTGTTTTTCTTTCAAAAATACTTGTTTTTAATCCTTTTGTTCAGCTCTGCAAAACATATTTTTGTTACTTCCGAGTCCGTACATGACACTTTAGTAGAAAGGGATAAAGCTGGCTAAGCGCAGTGGGTGGAAGATCGGCTGCGCTGCGTATCGCGGGATCGATTTCCGTTCAGACCAAATATTTTACTGTTTACAAGGCTACAGGTTTGCGCATGAGTTGAAATTTCAATAAACGGACCTACTATACAAAAATATTCCCAATGCGGAGATTAAAAAAAACTCACGATGACCTTGTTTTAGAGATAATAATATGTTTGTTACAGGGACAACTGTCAAAATTATAACATTTGTGATAAGGTCGCTGTTTGATTGAGGCTGCCAGAGAAATACAGTCTAAAAAAAAACTACTCTGGAATTACTGGTCAAGTTCAACTATGCAAACATTATTGGAAATCATCATCATCATATCAGCCGTACGACGTCCACTGCTGATCATAGGCCTCCCCTTTAAACTTCCAATAGGACCGGTTATGAGCGGCCTGCATCCAGCGTGATCCTGTGGCCTGTGATTATTGGTAATGAAAGAAAGAATAAAAACTTTTTTAAAAAAAGAACCGACTTCAAAACCAAACATAAAAAAGTGTAAAATAACTTTTCTTTCGGAAGTCGGTGGCTTTGTTTTTTATTTCATTGACTATGGCCACCGACTTCCGAAAGAAAAGTTATTTTACACTTTTTTATGTTTGGTTTTGAAGTCGGTTCTTTTTTTAAAAAAGTTTTTATTTTACCCTTTTTAGTTCAGATATTCAACAAAGATCTCCGTATAATCGGGTCTTTAGAAATCTATAATCCAAGTGAGCAACAAAAACGGATCTATGCGGGCAACGTCACGAAATATTAGTTACTGTTATATACTAAAACCTTCCCCAGAATGTAACAAACACTTTTCTGAAAACCGCATCAAAATCGGTTCAGCCAAACGCGAGATAATTGCGAGCAAACATTCAATCGACTTAGAAAATCCACAATCCAAGTAAGCAAAAAAATCCATATCTCTAAAACTGCTGAACCGATTTTGATGAAACTTGCAGTGTACCCTAAGTTGAACAATACCTAGTTCAACAAAAAAAGAATTACGTAAATCGAACTTGTAGTTCCGGAGATATGCGTGCACAAACATAAAAACATACATACATACATACATACATACATACACTTATGAAATTTGGCACATTTGTTCAGACGCTGATATAGATTAACATATACGAAAACTGGGCAGTTCTGGAAATATTACATACATACGGGTCGAATTGATAACCTCCTTTTTTTTGAAGTCGGTAAAAAACGTTTATTGGCACACGCCACAAGTGATTGTTTAATGTAAACATGGAAATATGGAAATATAATGTATTGTGTTTGATGAAGCAGTTATTCTGATTTAAAAACTTGTTCTTTTATTGGAAATCTACGATTGACCGGGTTTTGCGGTACCGGTCGTATTTAATATGCAGGTTCTTTATAATTTTTACATTTTAGGCGGAAGGAAATAAAAAGCCGGTTTCAGTTTCGCCATTGAAGCCATAGAGAGGTTTTATTTTTTTTTCACATTAATATTGAAGCATGGTCCATAGACAAAAAAAGGTGGGTCTACATTTTCAAAATAAATAAATCATGCAATTTGCAACACCCTCCACAGCCCAAAAAAAAGATAAATCTGCATTTTAACAAAATGTTACAAATTCAAAAGGACCACAGCCTTATACTATAAAGGATTCAATGGGACCACAGCCTTATACTATGAAATACAATCATCACATCACATATTCTAATTAACAATTAATAAGATGTGCAAGTATATATTAATTAACTTGAACCTAGCTTTCTTGACTCTTGTGACACAGATTGACCAATAGTTTATCATAAATTGAAATTACAATTTGAAATACTTTGGAATAATAAATAATAAACAACTAACACAAAATTGATATTATTAACCAAAAGCTTGGTTTCCTATAGGTGATAAGTACACAGTACAACAATTAAACTTGAATGTTTTCTAACTATAACCAAAATGACCTAGGTGCCTGTTTACTAACAAGTTACACCATGGTTTCAGAAATATGTATTGTGTTTAGTGTACACACACCAACAGAAAGAAACAAAAACTATAAGTAAATGGAATTGCTCGACATCAGAGAACCTGTGAACAGAGAAATAGGATTATCACTTACAAAATGTACTTACTAGGTATTTTCACAGCTCTGCCACAACGAGTTGTCTTTTCTGAAGTCTGACCTGTCTCTGTCTTGGAAATGTTCTCTATTTCTCCAGCACTATCAACATCTGTTGTTGGTAGATTAACAGGAACCTTACCTGATGACTGCTGACTATTCTGCAGTTGATCACTTTCTTCTTTATTAGACACTTCCAATGGATACAACCTCTGGAAGGGTCGAATTTTAAAACCTGATGATGTTTTTACTTTTGCAGTTCTATAATTACCATCCTTGCCTTTATATACCTCTTTAATTATACCTAAGGGCCACTTAATTCTTTTTTCTTCGGTTTCTATTAATACAATGTCTCCAATATTTAAATTAATTGTGTTCTCCTTCCCTCTTTGAACTAAAGCTGTCAGATACTCATTTTTAAATCTTTGCTTGAAGTCTTTCCTTAGTTTCAGCAGGTACTTCAGTCTAAAGTTCAAAGAACTAGCATCAGCTGTGTCGAGGTCAGTGACATCTGTGTGAGGGATACATTGTAAGAAACAAGCTGGAGTCAATGGTTCCAGGCAAGTATTCTTGTCATCTTGTACATAAGTGAGTGGACGTTGATTCATTACTGCTTCACATTCGCATAAGATTGTCTCAAGTTCTTCATAGTTAACACGTGATTGTCCTAGTATTCTTTTCAGTAAATCTTTCATAATGCGGATAAGACGCTCAAAGAAACCGCCCCACCAAGCTGCTGTTGGTGCGTTCATCTTCCACTGAATATGATCAATTGTTGACTGCTTCTGTACTTCTTCCCAGTCTATTTCTGCTAGTCTGTTTTTAGTACCATGAAAGTTGGTTCCATTATCACAAATGAACTGCCGAACCCGTCCTCTCCGAGCAATGAATCGTCGTAAGGTGAGCATAAATGCTTCTGTCGATAGTGACTTCGTTAATTCTAAATGTACACAGCGATAAACAGCACATGTAAAAAGTACCACCCAACATTTCTCCTCCTCTCGTAAAAATAGGGGTCCCGCGAGGTCTACACCACTAACTTGAAATGGAGCTGTACATTGGACTCTCTCACTTGGCAGTGGAGCAGTAGGTACTTGCGCTGGTTTTGATCTAAATCTAGCACATACTGTGCATGCAGCTATAACTGATTTTGACAGACGTCTAATACCAATAATCCAAAATCTTGTTCGTATGTCCGCAGTCAGCTGATTTGCACCTGCATGCTTTAATTCTCTGTGCCGTTGTTCTACCAATCTTCTTACTATAATATTCTTTGCCGGAAGCAATACTGGAGACTTGGTAGACTCTGGAAAATCTGATAATAATAGTTTTGTTTTTACTCTTAATAATCCATCTTCGTCAAGGTAAGTATTCAAACTTCCTTTCTGCTCTTTATTGTATTCTTCTTCACTTCTTTGTATAAGCTTTACAATTTTCTTTTCTGCTTCTTCATATTCTACTGCTGATATTTCTCCATTCCTTTTGGCTTTCGTAGATTGCATGTTGTTTATAAATCTCAACATCCATGCCATCATCCTTACTATTCTACTATATTTAGAGAAATAACATAACCTTGTCAGTCCTTCCTTTATGCATATGTCTGCATTGCATGCTGTCTTGGTCTTTTTTAGTTCTTTGCATGCTTCCTTGCCATCAATGTGTAGTGAACCCTTTGGCCATTCTTCTCTGGGTAGCTTCAACCAAACTGGCCCTTCCCACCAGCGAAGGGAAATCAGCTGCGCAGCATTGCAGCCTCTTGATGCCACATCTGCCCAGTTCAGTGTTCCAGGAAGGTGATGCCAACATGATATTTTCGAATTTTCTCTTATTTCTTTTACCCTATTATGTACATACACATTCCAAGGTAAGTTTTTAGTTATCCAATAATATGCCACACATGAATCGGTCCAACAATATTCCTCTATTTCCTTTATGCCAAGACTCTTTTTGACTTCTGCTAGTAATCTAGAACCTATAAGTGTTGCTGTCAACTCGAGTCTAGGAATAGAAGCTTTTCCAGGTGGTGCAACTCTAGATTTTGCTGACAACATTCGAACACTAACATTACCTTCTTTTTCAGATCGTAGAAGTACACAAGCGCCATATGCCTGTTTACTAGCATCGCAGAATAGGTGAAGACTTAATGTACTTTCTGCCATTCTATAGTTCGTCAGTCGTCGTGGGATTTTGCATTCACCTAGAAGTGACACATGTTCATACCACTTACGAAATTCAGCCTCTAGGTCATCTGGTAGCTTCTCGTCCCATGTGAGACCACGTTGCCATGTCTTCTGCATTATTAACCTAGGTAGGAGTGTAACAGGGCAAGTGAAACCTATTGGATCGAATATTCTTTGTATTAGTGACATAAGATCTTTTTTCGTTATTTTACCAAGTTCTGAATAATTGGGTAAGTTACCTAGATTGCAACTAAGTTCATCAGTTTCTGTATTCCACATTAACCCAAGGATAGACACTACTTTACTACTTGTCTCATTTATTCCATTAGGTGAAGTAGCCCACTGTCTTAAGTCGAACTTAGCCTGCCTCATAATGTCTTTTGCCTCAGCTATGAATTTATTTACTTCTTCTTTTGAATCCATGCTTGTAATGCAATTGTCAACATAAAAAGATTTGGCTAGTATCTCTGCTGTTTTCTTTTCTTTACCTGTGACCTGCCTCAAATGATGCGCTATAGTAGCAGACAGTAAAAAGGGACTAGAGGTTAGACCAAATACTACTCGACAGTGTCTATACTCTACTATGTCTGCTCGAGACTCATCTTGCCACCATAAAAACCTTAAATAATCTCTATCTGATGGTTTAACAGACACCTGTAGAAAGGCTTTGGCAATATCAGCTGAAATACCTATCACACCTTTTCGAAACCCTGTTAATAAGTGTGGTATTTTGTCTAAAAGGTTTACCCCTTTATTGAGATACGAGTTGAGTGACCTACTGTTTTTGTCACACGCAGACGCATCATATACTGGTCTTAACTTTGTTGTCATGCTTGAGTCCTTTGACACACCACGATGAGGTAAGTAATGTGTGCCTTGTTTCACGCTCTGCGACTCTGGTACTCTTTCTACTATGCCCTCTGTCTCCCAGCTACAAATAATGTTATGATATTCATCAAACTTACCGGTAGACATAAGACGCTTGGTTGTTGCTCTCAAGCGCTTCTCGGCTACATCTCTGTTGCTTAGTAGTTCCTCATGTCCCACCTTCAGGGGTAGGGACACCTCATACCTGCCATCTACATTGGTGTTGACGCTTTCTTCGAATGCCATCACTGCCTCAGCTTCAGCCTGGATCTTAGATTTGTTCTCCACAGGATCCCTGATGCCGAGCAACTCCAGTGACCAAAACCCTGATATATCTGATGAACAAAATAAAGTATTAGTAGAATTATTTTTAGAACTTTCGACTTTACCTTGTAACACCCAACCTAATTTGGTTTTGATAGCAATCAACCCATCTTTCAAAACAACCATGGTGTCTGTCATTATGTAGCCTGAATAATCTGCACCAATTAGCAATGAAATTTCAGTACACTCATTGTCTGCCAATACAATATTATTTTTACCTAACAATCTTGTCAAATTTTTATCACTATTATTATACTTAGGTAAATTATTACAAATTACTGGTTGATCTAAGGCAGCTAAATCCATGCTAAATGATTTATCAGGACTCTGAACAGATATGTTATAAATATTGTGGACCTTTGACCTTACTTGAACTCCACTGAACAGGCAGTGAGTGAGAGTTTCTCTACCTGCCTCCTTGAGACCTAGTTTCTGTGCAACATCCTTCCTCAAATAGGACCTCTGTGACCCATTGTCCACCAAGGCACGCACCATCATCTGCTTGTCTTCATTTACTATCCTCACCATGGTGGTCTGTAGCAGTGTCTCAGTACTGCCCTGAGCGGCGAAGTTGCTGGTTGTTGAACTCTCAGTAGTCTCAGAGTTCTTTTTCTTTGTATTTTCTGAATTTCCTGGGCATAGAGTGACAGAGTGCCTTTTCTTGCAAATAAAACATTGTACAAAACTCTTGCACACTTTTGCATTGTGCCCAATTTTTAGACAATTTAAGCAAGCCTTCTTATTCTTGATATGATCTCTCCGCTGTTCTAGACTCATTTTTGCTAGTTTATAGCACTCCATACTCGAATGATTCTTATCACACCAAAGACATGTCGCTTGTTTCTTGGTCTCGCTTGCACCTGCTGTTGTTGAAGCGGCTACCAAAGCTGCTGCTGTGGACTCCTTCACTGGTGTGTCTTTTTGTTCCTGTGAGAATGCTGTTGTAGCTAATTGAATTCTCTGCTCGCTTTCAACTTCCTTCTTCAGAAACTCCAGCAATGATTGGAGTTCATTCTTCATTGCAGCTGGCCTCGCTCGTTCCCAAGCCTTCAGTGTTTCTAATGGGATAGCAGATTCAACCATCGGCAAAATAAATGATGAGTATCCCTCTTGCGTTACACCGAGTATTTCCAATGCTCTGAGCTGGGTACTGATTTGGTCATACAGGCAAGTCAAACTGTTGCTATTGCTGTCTTTGTGTAATATCATGGTGAGTAGCTCTCGAACGTATACTTGTATGAGAAGATCATTGCGTGCATATCTTTCTTTGAGATCTGCTATTGCCTGCTGGTAGCTTTTGCTGGTGGCTGGGTAGCTGTCGATGAATCTACTAACCTCTGTGCCAGGTGTCATGGACTGTCTTAAATACTGCAATTTGTCATTTTCGTTCATCATTTGATCCAAATGAATCTTTTCAAATTGAGCCCAAAATGGCAGCCAGCTCTTCAAATTACCATCGAATTTTATTTGTTCCAGCCTTGGCAACTTATAATTTCTTTCCTCTTGTTTATAAACTCCCATTTGTGGCTTTTTCCTAGCGTTCTGTATTGTGAGCCACCGTAATTTGTATGTAGCTGCATCTTCCAACTCTTTTTCCAATTCGGCGTCGCCATCTTTGTCGTCTTTAACGAGAAGGAATTTTTCTATTTCGCTGTCTAATACAGCCAACTTTGTAGCGAGTTCTTCTAGGAGAATGTATTGTGCCTCACCTTCGGGGGTGAACGCGTCGCCTGCCTCCAGCAAATTGGCGATTCTCGTGAACTGCGCCCTTGTAGCTCGCCGACTCTTCTTTGACAAATCCATTTTAGGAATATAGTCAAAAAACTTCCGCCCTCTTGATAAACACTTCCACGGTCGCCAGATGACCGGGTTTTGCGGTACCGGTCGTATTTAATATGCAGGTTCTTTATAATTTTTACATTTTAGGCGGAAGGAAATAAAAAGCCGGTTTCAGTTTCGCCATTGAAGCCATAGAGAGGTTTTATTTTTTTTTCACATTAATATTGAAGCATGGTCCATAGACAAAAAAAGGTGGGTCTACATTTTCAAAATAAATAAATCATGCAATTTGCAACAACGATCATATGTTAAAGAAACAATATAAAATATGAATAAAATCAGCTGTTGGTAGAAATAAAAGTTATTTAGTAGAATTTTGAATCCCGTTCAGGGCACACCACGCATCGCTGAAATTGAAAAGTGTTATATGCCGATTTTTAAATTTATTAAAAACAGTTGTGGAAGTGTTTAGTGTACAAATCAAGTGTTAACTCTCAAAACTTTAATTAAATGAAGACTTTTCAATTAAAGACTTGGCTTAAAGGTCTCTTAACCAAGCCAGTGGCATAGCCACAACATTTAAAAAAAAAACAAAATCATCTCAGCTGTCTGTCATTACACTTTTGACAGCTGATTGGCGAGTTGAACAGTGCCGATTATTACGTACAGTGTTTTTCACATTTTTCTTTGTTTAAGAAAATTATTGACTAAACAACGAACTCTTTTTGTGTTGAAACTCGTCAAAACACATTCTTTACTCCGAAAACTACCTATAACAGTGTGCCTTTACGTGACAATTTAAAAAAAAGTTAAATTATTTACGTAAAATCTCGATGGTTTGCCCAAATATTTTTCTCGGGTAAGTTTTTCTATGTGTCGCTACTAGCCTACTAGAAACATTTCCCATGAATCTATTTTTAGATGATAGATGTCGGTTATCGCTCGTTAGCCCCTAAAATATTATTTTCAAGGTTACAGTGTAGACTTTGAACTATCGAGAGTGATGTTAATCAAAACATTTTTTTAAAGTCCTATCATATCAGTTGCCTTTGCCTCTTTTCAAGTTTGTAAACATTAAAAACTGGTTCTTGTGACGTAATTTGAATTTCGTGATGTTCTTATTTTGAAAATGGTTTAACTTTGACTTGTCATCAAAGTAATTTATGTAACTTTTGTGACAATTATTTTTCTGATAAAACTTTAATTGATATGATATTTTGCTATGTCATTGTCATGGCCACCTAGATATTATTATTTATGCACAAACTACGTAACCGCGGCGCCGTCAATCAGCAGCGTCTTAGAAGAATAGGTACTTAAAAATTCGTAGTGCCGAAATTAAGAGCGCAAAAACGTCATCTGTGCTTTAGTTCATTAGTTCCTTTTCTTTACTTCATTAGTGTCGTAGTGCAAGTAATTTGCATCATAATTATGTAAAGAATTTGGTCAGTGGGTCGTCATAGGTTTGTTCACAATGCCGCACTCCCTACTGATATAACTTGACTGACACCAGAGAAATGGGTTTTGTCAATGGAAAAAAAAGACATAATGACATAGTTTCTTTTTTAACATTTTAAGCATGGCAATGTTGAATTGTCTACTTATTGTGCTATATTTATGTAAATAAACAGCTGAATATCATAGAAATAACTAACTGAAATACTAACTAAACTTTTTCTATATATGTAGCTCTGTGATTTCGTTAATATATCACACACTTATTGAAAAGAGCAGCAGAACTCAAAATTCTTCATGTAAACGACCAATGCAAATCATGCCATTTTTGACATTTTGTAAATCCCCATTGAGGCCAAAAAATTACCTTTTTAGGAGTACAAAAATATTTTACTCTTTTTTTTAAGCCTGTATTTAGACATCATTCTTAACACATTATTCTTTTCCTTTAAACTTATCAAAATATAATCATGTTTACCAGACTTAACTTCTTCTCCTATTGTTCTTAACTTAATATTTGTTTTGTTTTTGTTGAAGTAGGTAGGTAAATAATATTATTATATATGTATACTTCACTATCTGCTCTACAATATTTTATGGAGGTTATCAAAACAGTCTGTATTAACTTTATGATGCCAAATTGAATTTTATTATTGGATAACAAAATAACCCATTCCCAACTTTGCACTTTAGTGCAATATACTTATTGACATAGCATCTTGTCAACAAAATATACACTTTAACAAATTTTTTATTTGGGTGAGGTCATCAATTGAGTCCTCAATTGGTTTGTACTGTATGTAGAGTTCCACTCCACATTCCATGGACTGTTTTTTTAACACATTAAATTATTTGTTGAAAGCCACATCAATATATATTTTTTAACATTGTGCACTCCAGTTGGTGGGCTTACAAAATTTAAATTCAGAAACACAAATTCTTACATTTTAATATTTATCCCACCATAATCATGCCAAAAAAGAGTGTCCATGGAGTTTCTTGCCCATTCTTCTCCATAGAGATCTACGCATTGGAATGGCCATTTACGGTATTTTCACAGTTATTATGTCTTGTGACTGGGACTACTAGCACAGCATTCTTTGTTTTGAGACAATGCAAAAGTAGCTGATAATATGGTTTATTTGAATAAATTCTTTGTGTTACAGTTTATTTTGTAGAAAAGAATAAATTAGTCTCACAATACTCAAAGATCTATCTATGTTTTGTCTGTGTATGTGATGACAGCTCCTAGACCGCTCAGACCACATTTTTTCGGGACCAAGTTCGGGACTTATAAGATCTGTCAATTCTTGACAACTAGGTATTTGAATATTTTTTTATAAATAATAAAACCTAAAATAGTAGTTTATGAAACTGGTACATAATACCAAGTTATATGCAGTTTCATACACTATTTTATCTACTCTCATTGAACACGAACATATCAAATAAAAGATAATGATTGACACAGTACACAAACGTACTAAGGCGCCAAAATTTCCGTTATCACCGCGCATGCGCCTAAGCGCGCGCAGCCACAGATAAATTAAATAGATGTATATATGTGTTATATTCTATGATCTGTAATCTGTATCGCAATGAAAAAAAAAACATTATAATATTATTTTGTTAGTGTCATAATTTTATTTTTAATTTTATTTCGATATACTATTTGTAAAGTACGTCTATTTAAAAACTTGTTTTAATTTTTGTATTTTGAATTTAACGTTATGAGAGCAGATAAACGTACTTAAAAGGTTATGGTGCATATTAAACATGACACACGTCGCTCCCGGGAGTCCCGAGTTAGTTCACATCTCTGTTACATCGCGCGCTGCGATCAATTTAATAGTCAACACCACCGAGTTCGTACAATAGCGTAAAAATACGATCTATTTTTATTTGCATGCGAATGTTAGTGCAATGACCTCTGAATTATTAAAAAACCGGCCAAGTGCGAGTTGGATTCGCCCATGAAGGGTTCCGTAGTATTACGTAGATTTATGGCCAAATCCTAAGTCGCATTTATATGTATAAATGCGAAAAAATATTTTTTTTAATAAAAAACGGCTCAAACTAGGAATTTCTCTTGTATCGCGCGTTTACAAACATTTAATAAAAATTACACAGACACCTAGACCCAAAACAACTTCTACTTGTAGGTCATAAAAATAAATGCTCCGTGCGGGGATTGAACCTGGCGACACG
This sequence comes from Agrotis exclamationis, assembly GCA_950005045.1. Taxonomy (NCBI): domain Eukaryota; kingdom Metazoa; phylum Arthropoda; class Insecta; order Lepidoptera; family Noctuidae; genus Agrotis; species Agrotis exclamationis. The sequence goes on from OX465445.1 coordinate 509,650, forward strand.
TAGCCCAGTTGCCAACCGTGCCGTCTAATCATGAGGTAGACAATAATAATATACAGTGTTTGCCCACGTGTTTTGGTTCTTTTTACATATTATTTAGAAAACTTTCGCAAGTTTTTGAAAAGCCTTAACATTTAACTTTGCAATAAAGTCATTTGCATGTATGTAGGTCTCTTGGATTTAAAATTATTTGCATTTTATTGTACATACCCCAGTTTGACAAATCAAAAAACTAAAATGGCCGCCATTCGCGAGGTGTTAGAGTAAGAATTTTTTTAAAAGCAGTTTTGTCGATGAAAATGAATCTATAATATCCCCTTCAAGTATCGCTAACTCGTGCCCGGACACACTGTATAATAATAATATTCCAAAACTATCACACAACGCCATCTAGTCCCAAGCTAAGCAGAGCTTGTTTTATGGGTACTAGACAACTGATAAACATACTTATATATTTCTAAATACATACATATTATAGATAAATTACACCCAGACACAGAACAAATGATCGTGCTCATCACACAAACATTTGTCCTGGGTGGGAATCGAACCCACGACCTCCGGCATAGCAGTCAGGGTCACTAACCACTAGACCAACAGGCCAGTCAATGTCAATAATGTGAACTACGTTCCTACATAAAATATACAATAATTCCTATATTTATTGGTAACACAACTTGTCGTTATCACAACGACCATGAACTGATCTTGGTCAAACGTTGACTCTCAATTAAATTCGTTCTAATTAATGTGTTTAACTGGCGTGTCCAGCGCGTTGTATGACCAGATCAGTTCCATCTCTATTCTACGAAGATTAGTCAAAGTTATTTCGACATAATAAGGCATTTTTATCTGCCGAATTTGGCTTGAACTGTGGACGACTGAAGAAAAGAGACGGCAAAAACGGAACCCTTATAGATTCGTCATGTCTGTCCGTCCGTCCGTATGTCACAGCCACTTTTTGTCGAAAGTTTAAGAGCTATCTTGTTGAAACTTGGTAAGTAGATGTATTATGTGAACCGCATTAGGATTTTCACATAAAAATAAAAAACCGGCCAAGTGCGAGTTGGACTCGCCCATGAAGGGTTCCGTAGCAGCAAGCATAGATTAGAGATATAATTATATTGAGATTAGTAAGTAATATACACAAACAATAAAAATAACTTTGTTTTTCATAGTATTTGTATGAATGGCAAAGTTATATTTGCGGTTTTTGAAAATGTACTATATCTCAAAAACTGCTAACTGTATCTCATCCAAACCAACTTTCGTTGGTAGTTTTGGTTGAGGTCTACATTATATATTTTTTTTAGTTTTATCATTCTCTTATTTTAGAAGTTACGGGGGGGGGACACACTTTTTACCACTTTGGAAGTGTCTCTCGCGCAAACTCTTCAGTTTAGTTTAGTAACCTCAATATCATTTTTAAAAACCTATTCATAGATACCCCACACGTATGGGTTTGGTGAAAAAATTTTGTTTTGTTTTGATTTTTGTGTGAAAATCCTAATGCGGTTCACATAATACATCTTTCTACCAAGTTTCAACAGGATAGCTCTTATACTTTCGACAAAAAGTGGCTGTGACATACACGGACAGACAGACAGACAGACATGACGAATCTATAAGGGTTCCGTTTTTGCCATTTGGCTACGGAACCCTAAAAAAATAACAAAGAGGTGCCCCCCATACTTAGAATTGAAACTCAATTTTTTTTTTTCCAAAACCATACGTGTGGGGTATCTATGGATAGGTCTTTAAAAATTATATTGAGGTTATTAAGATCATTTTTTTCTAAACTGAACAGTTTGCACGAGAGACACTTCCAAAGTGGTAAAATGTGTGTCCATGTAATTCAATTTTATATATTGTAGCAAATATTTTATGTTCAAAGTATTTACCCAATTAATGTTTGCATGCCAATATGGCAGAATGCAGGAAACCATTCATCCATCTTATTGTTAAAACCTACATTCTATGCAAATAAATAAATATTCTATTCTATGAGATAAAGCCTGGTGACAAACGGACAGCGGACTAATAAAATTAAAACAGCGGACTAATAAAATTAATATAATAAATAAAACTCAATGGGTCGATAAAAAAAAATTGGCACGGTTCGGGTTGGTCGTTTCCATGGAGAAGAACCGGCAAGAAACTCCAAAAACTTACTAATGCCATTCGCATCGGCTCGGCTCGGACGACGCGATCCGATGCGAATGGCATTGTACGTTGACATGAAGGTTTTCTTGACCGGCTTAAGCCGATTCCGCGTCGATAAATGTGGGAGCACCCTTACTCTTTTAAATTATTTGCTTTTACAATAGGGTCACTTTTACCATCTTTTACTCTTTGGGTACAGAACCCTTAAAAATACCCTTTATAACATTGTCTCTATCAAAAAACGTATCATATCAAGACTGTATAGCAATTAGTACTTTCATTTTTCATTAAATTACTAAATGTAATAATGTAAGATCTATAAACCTGTCCTGATTGCCATTCACGTCTAACAGTTCTCTGCCAAGTATGTGATACAATGATAACGTCTGTGATAATAGATAACGTATAATTAGATGTATGTACTGGGATCTGTTACTGACAGCTTTTTATGTAACACTTGAAGACATAATATGTGGAGTTTAGTACATAACGCACTAGTAATTTCGTTGATTTGGTTGATTGATCGACTGATTCAATGCGCTGCATGTCGCGGGTTCGATTCCCGTGCGTAACAAATCTTTGTTTGACTTACAAGCAGTTGTTCTGGGTCTGGCTATACTTACGTATGTGAATTTAAATGTTAGTAAAAGCACAATAGCAAAAAAAAGTATAAAAGAAGTAAATATTATTTAATGTGTTCTTCAACTGTGGGTGTAATTTATCTACAATATGTATGTATTTATAAATATATAATTATGTTTATCAGTTGTCTAGTACCCATAACACAAGCTCTGCTTAGCTTGGGACTAGATGGCGTTGTGTGACCGTAGTGGAAAAAAAAAAAACTGAATCAAAAATCATTCGTCTTAGGCCTGGTTTCCACATCTCCTGTCAGCTTAGCTGCAGCTTCGGTAGAAATCTGATTTCTTTCTCTCTCTGAAATCTCTCGTCTCCGCATATCTCCGCTTTCACACAGCGCCTGAAGCAAGCATAAGGCTGCTTTTCCACCAGAGATGTGCTATGCTACGTTGCTATGGATGCGTTTGATATCCACCAATCATATTCATTGGTGCACATAGCATAGCACTGGGGGAAACGGATTCAACTAAGTGTCTAAACATACTATGCCGAAGTTACGCGACCGAAGTTCGGCGGCTGATTTCACGTTCCGACGTATTTGGCTGATATGACACACCATAGGTGCAGAACTTACGCGGCAGAAATTCGGCGCGGGTGGCGCGGGCGGCTCCCTGCTGCTCCCCGCCCCGGATCTTCGTCGGTAATCGAACCGAACTTCGATCGCGTATAATGTGTGGTCACAGAATAAGTTGCCGCTGAACTTACGCCCGACCGAAGTTAGGCTGTACGCTATGACGCGACGTAACTTCGGCATAGTGTGTTTAGACACTGATATGTTTTTATATGGAAGGAGGCGTGCTGAGGATGCGTGCTATGAATGCGTGCCATGGATGTGTGCTATGAACGCGTGCCATGGATGTGTGCCATGAATGCGTGCTATGGATGCCTGCTATGGGTCGTCTTCCCTACTATCGATACATCGCATAGCTCGAGCTGCGCGTCTTCCTCGCGCAGCTACAATGCTACATATCTTAGCATTCAGTGGAAACGGTGCGGTCACATAGTTTCGTAGTTCAGCTTTTATATTCTCTCAGCATAGCATAGGTAGCAAATCTCTGGTGGAAAGACCCCCTAAGTTTATAAAAAAAAGTCCTTGATTGACGCATGAAAGTCCGAAAGTATGTAAATTAATTGAAGAAATCACCCACTGAAGCGATAGCAATGGACATCTAACCAAATGAACATTTTGTATACAAACCTACGTAGAAGCATTAATTGTTGTGATGTTATTGCTAGAGAAATGCTAATGATACGATATCTCTGTAAATATCTAATTATTTTTATTGAATTACTTACTACATCAACATGTTTACTGCGAAATACATAAACACAGTGTGCACTCGAATCAACTATTTAAATTAATTAATTATATTTTACTAGCTGACCCGGCAAACTTCGTCTCGCCACAGATTTTTTCACCTTTTAAACCTTCCCTGGACTTCCAAAAATAATTCAAAACCAAAATCAGCCAAATCGGTCCAGCCGTTCTCGAGTTTTAGCGAGACTAACGAACAGCAATTGATTTTTATATTTAAGAGAAGAAGAAGATTTGTAAGCATATAGGTAACATATAAGTTCTTATGATCTATTGGTTTCATTTTATTTTATTTTTGTAGCTTGGTAAAATCATCAAATGAGTCCTCCCATCCTGTGCGGGACGGGAGGGACTGTCAGACTTGTACTGACTAAAATCCGCGGTGTCCTTGTATCGCCTTTTACGTTCCGGAGACACGGTTACCTGATAAGACAGTCCCGCGACCCCGGTAGGCTTCGGCCGTCTATGGAAGCCCCGTCAGGTTGCTGACAGCTCTTTGAGGCGCGCGTGGAACACAACGCGCGACCCGGTAATCAAAACCAGGGACCTAGCATAACGTCGTAGTGAGAAAAAGACAGACATATACAAGTAGTCTAGTGCCATCTCGTTCCTATGGTCGAACTACTCTCGCTGTGACGTCATCGTAGGGCACCAGTGCCATTGTGAAATCGTACTAAAATGTATGTTAGTAAGACTTAATTTGTTATCTTAACAGAGGCGTAGCTAGGCCAGAAAGGGGCCCCGTATCAAAACTTGTTTGGGGTCCTTCTAATCTAAGTGTATAGTTTTGTAGAATAATGGCACTAGAATCCTGACTCGTGTAACTAATTCTATTACTGATATCATTAGGAGAATTTTGAAGAGAGCTAGAAAATTGAGAATGATGATCGACTGATCGTAGCTCATTTAAGACAATTATAGCCTTTTTGAAAATTGAGCTAAGTTACGAGTAGGTCCGGGGAGAGTGGAACCGGCGAGAGATATCGTGCGGTGTCCCACAGGGATCGGTCTTGGGACCGCCCCTGTGGAACATCGGATACGATTGGGTGCTGCGCGGCGACCTCCCTGACGGCGTCAGCGTAATATGTTACGCTGACGACACGCTCGTCCTGGCGGAGGGAGAGTCGCACCAGGCGGCGGCCGACCTGGCGACGCAAGCGGTAGCGACAGTCGTCGAGAGGATCCGGCAGCTGGGACTCGAAGTGGCGCTGCACAAAACGGAGGCCATGTGTTTTCATGGCCGCGTTAACGCGCCACGGTCCGAGTCCCACATAACGGTGGAGGGGGTTCGCATCGGCGTCGGGAGGACGATGAAGTACCTGGGACTCGTCCTCGACAGCCGGTGGAACTTCAGGGAGCATTTCCTGAGTTTGGCCCCAAAGCTGAACCGGGCAGCAGCCGCCCTCAGGCGACTCCTGCCTAATCTCAGCGGGCCAAACGCCTCCTGCCGTAGGCTGTACGCCGGTGTCGTGCGGTCCATGGCCCTCTACGGGGCCCCCGTGTGGGCCCTGAGCATCCGGACGCGACCACTAAAGTTGGTCGCATGCCAGAGGGTCATGGCTATCCGGATGATCCGGGGATACCGCACGATCGCCGGCGAATCGGCCAACCTGCTTGCCGGATTACTGCCCTGGGATCTGGAGGCGACTGCCCTCCAGCGCGTCTATGAGTGGCGCGTGGAGGCGCAGCGCCGGGGTGTATCGCCGCTGCCTCGAGAAGTCGAGGCGCGGCGGGAAGAGCTCCGGCGCGATCTCAGGGCAGTATGGAGAGCAAGACTGTCGCTACCGACGGCCGGGCACGCCGCAATCGCGGCGGTAAGACCCCTCTTTGAGGAGTGGCTGGATAGGAGTCACGGCGTCCTGACCTACCGCATGACGCAGGTCCTCACCGGACACGGAAGTTTCGGGAGGTACCTGTGTCTAAGGAGAAAGGAGGAAACGCCTCGGTGTCACCACTGCGAAGATCGCCCGGAGGACACAGTAGAGCATACGGTGCAAGACTGCCCCGCTTGGGCAGAGCACCGACGTGTCCTCACGGCGGCGATAGGCGGAGACCTCTCGCGCCCGGCATTGGTTGCGGCCATGCTGCGGGGCGAGACGGAGTGGGAAGCGGTCGCCTCCTTCTGCGAAGCAGTAATGCTCGCGAAGGAGGAGGCGGGCCGCGCGAGAGAGAGGGCAATGTCCTCCCTCCGCCCCACCCGCGGTGGTTGGCGCCCACGGCGTCGGACGTCGCAAGACGATCTCCGGCCACCGTAGGCGCGGGCATGCGGGCGGCGAGTAAAGGGCAACTCGCAGCCCGACCATGGACCATGCCCGGGTCGACGGCGCGTTGTGTTCCACGCGCGCCTCAAAGAGCGTCAGCGTAATGACGGGGCCCCCTCTGTAGAGGGCCAAAGCCTGCCGGGGTCGCGGGACTTATACCATTACCGTGACCCCGGAACATAAAGGGCTATTGAAGGACACCGTGGATTTTAGTCAGTACAAGTCTGACAGTCCCTCCCGCCCTGCCCGGGGTGGGAGGACCCATTTGATGATTTTACCACGATAAAAAAAAAAAAAAAAGTTACGAGTAGGTGTTCGATAACTAACTGCTATGCCGGAGGTCGTGGGTTCATCCCACCCAGGACAAAATGTTTGTGTAATTAGCACGATCATTTGTTCTGTGTCTGAGTGTAAATTACCTATACTATTTATGTATTTAGAAATATACATATAAGTATGTTTATCAGTTGTCTAGTACGCGTTACACAAGCTCTGCTTAGCTTGGGACTAGATGGTGTTGTGTGATAGTTGTGGAATATTATTTATTTATTTATTGGAACTTTATGGCCGCGATAAATTTTCATTTCTGTATTTATTTTTATTCCAATCGTCGGGGGCCCTTGACACTTGGGAGCCCCTTATAATTGATACGGGCGGTAGCTACGCCTCTGTATCTTAACGTGTGAGTGACGTATGTTCCAAAGCATTTATTTAACTTTACATAATTATCAGCAAGAGTCTGTTATCACGTCGTAATAAAACATTGTTTATTATCTTAATTATTTGAATTAATGAATGACATCCGTTGAATTGAAGGTGCTTTACGAATTCATATTTGTAACGACTAACAGTACTGTACCTCGTGGTTTCACCCCGTGCTCAGCTCCTATTGGTCGTAGCGTGATGCTATATAGCCTATAGCCTTCCTCAATATATGGACTATTCAACACAAAAATATTTTTTCAATTTGAACCAGTAGTTCCTGAGATTAGCGCGTTCAAACAAACTCTTCAGCTTTATAATATTTGTTTAGCTTTGGCTAGAAAGGAATCATAAAAATGACTATGATAAAAATACATTTTTGGGCTGAAATCCACCCTTTTCCATCAATTATTGTTTGTTTTCCAGGGCTGCGGTTACCTGTCCCTGACGCCTCATCAACTTGATTATATAAAACCTACGAATTTTTTTTTACCATGAATATTTTAAAAGAAAAATGGACACAAATTGTAAAAATTTCTAACAGATACAAGAAACCACCGCAAAGTTTATTATATACTATAAATAGATGTATATATTTCGACATACTGCCCAGAATACGGGCGCCCCAGTTTCACGCCATTAAGGTCAATTCAATTTCAATTGAAACATAACTAATCAATTGAACGACAAAGGTATACGAATAGGGACAACCGCATGTTTTGTGTTGCGAAAAAAACATAAACAACAACTGGAAAATTATCCGGGTACATAAAATCGTGATAAAAACTATCCTATATGTTAATCCAGGTTATAAATTATCCGTGTACCAAATTTCATCCAAATCCGTTCAGTAATTTTTGCGTAAAAGAGTATCAAACATTCATCGATCCTTACAAACAATAGCATTTTTATAAAGAAGTAAAATAAAATAAGATGGCAGTCCATATAGCACGTAGAACTACTATAAATGGCCGATGGGGCCGTAAGGTTCTCGAATGGAGACCACGCACCGGCAAGCGCAGCGCAGGACGTCCACCCACAAGGTGGGCAGACGATCTTATGAAGGCCACAGGATCACGCTGGATGCAGGCCGCTTACAACCGGTCCTATTGGAAGTATATATGGGACATGGCCGGCCTGTAGAATAATGATGTTATTCTCTCCTTTCCAGATATCAGTAATGTGAAACGGTGACGTGACAAGATGGCGGTGGGCGAGGCGCGCGTCCCCCTGCTGCACGGCGACCGACCGGCGCCCGCGCATCAAGCCAGCACTGGTCAGTATTCAAACAAATCAAATCATTTATTTCAAGTAGGCCATTTACTGGCAACACACAGCAACAGCGTCCGTTCACGAACATGACTCAGCCGTTTTGAAGGGAGCTAAATGATCCGACACACGCGCCACGATCAGCGAAACATTTGAGTGAGCATGACATTCTCTAAACCACCAGGGCAAAATCAAGAAAAATCTTTTTTATATAAAAAAAGTGCCCTATACTAGGAATTTGCCACATCCACAAACACCCAGACCCGAAACAACTACTTATAGATCACAAATTATATTTTTGTTTCGTACGAGAATCGAATCCGCGACACGCAGCGCACCAGTCTTATCGGTCGTCTAACTCATCCCGACACCAAGAGCGTTATAATTATAATTACCCAAAAACTGTGGAGGTCATATAATGCTTAAAAAATCCACCAGGCGTTTAGCCCCGTCAGATTGCTAACAGCTTCTTGAGGCTCGCCTCAACCTTAATCGGATGGCGAGCTACCCAGTACTCGCCATCCGCAAGCCCGCGCATATACGGTAGCCAGAAATCACTCCCCGATCCTCAACGCCTTGGGCGTCTCTTGCGGCGGCTGGAGTCTGAAGTGGAGTATGTTTTCTCCCTCACGCATTCCGGCTCTTCTTTCGCTAGCATTACAGCATCACAGAAGAAGGTATGGTAAGGTATTGCTTCCCATTCCTTGAACCAGAGCCGGACGCGAGAGCTCGCCGCCTATTCGCCCCCGTGAGGACACGGCAGTGTTCTACCCAAGCGGGGTAGACCTCCACCATGTTCTCCGGGTGGTCCACACAGTAATTGACACCCGAGCTTATCCTCGATAACACAGGAACCTCCTGAAACAACGGTTTCCAATGAGGGACTGCGCCAAGCGAATGGAAGACGCCGTGTCTCTCCAGCCACTCCTCAAAGAGGGGTCTTACCGCCGCGATTGCGGCGTGCCCGATCCGGGCGTACCCTCACGCTGAATCCGACTCAGAAACCTCCCGAAATATGTCCGGTGAGGACCTGTATCAGGTGGGGACGCCGTGGGGCCTCTCCAGCCACTCCTGAAAGAGGGCGACCTTCTAGAAGCCTCAGGGGGCAGTCATATCGCAGAATAAGATACATTCATGTCTATCAGATAAAACGAAGTACTTCACATTATGATATGTTGAAGTGGCGGTAAATATCACTGATATTGGACAATAGTTATCTATTATCGTAAATACTCGTAGTATAATATATTACTACATCGTTATCAATGAACAGTACTATAATGTTATTGATAATATAATAGTGTCGAGATAAGGAAGGCGGAATCTCGGATGTGTATAAATGTCGTAGGATAATTTGTTCAACCGAATTTTCTCAAATATTCTAGGGATATACTGATAATTATAATCAGACAATGGCTATGACGTAGTAAAAATTCGCATTAAGAAGGTGACGAAGCCGCGCTTGGCGGGGCTTCTATTTCTGTTTGCAGGGTTTAAGGTCCCCAAAACCATACTAAAGTGTGACTTTACTGCAAAAACTCCATTCTTTTTATCAATTCTCTATTCTAAATTCTCGAAAAGCCTTATTCTCAAAATGGCAAATTTTCAATTGGAAGAAAGGATATTCTTATAATAAAAGATTTCTTCTCTTTGGTTTAACTAAATTGTTTCAAGAATTATACTCCCAATTGCATGAAATTTCCATTTTGATCATTTGCCATTATGAGAATTAGGCTTTTAGAGAATTTACCATTTTGAGAACTAGTTCATTTGCGCGTCGGTTGCCATTTTGCGAATTAAGCTTTTTGTGCCCAAACCAACAGCTTGGGTAGCTCGTTATCTACTGTATTAAACATAAAGTTGTTCTATTTGGCAGCCATCACGCCTCGGGATCAATGGCTGCAGCCAAGGAAACAATGGAACATTACATTACGATCGTTGGCAGCAATAGGAACATTATGTTTTTTAGTATTCATAATTATGAACTTAGCGCTCCTTATAGCGACTAGAGGACGATAAGAGGAAGTGCTAGAAGTGTTTGGGTCACACAAACGTTATGTACTGTTTTCCTTTACACTAATATACAGGGTGTAAGAAGACACTTTACGAAGCCGTTAACTACGCATACTGTACATCTAAGTAGCTTTACGCTAAAATTATAGTTGGAAAAAAAAAATAAGTTGAAAATCCCAGTCTAGAGAAGAGAGTCATCGACCGTCGAAAGTAAATACTTATACTCTTACGTACATTACTGTTCCTAACTTCAAATGCGTAATTTATTTAGAAAAATCGAAAATTCAGGGTAATGTTTGTTTAGAAAAAAGTTTTGTAATAATACTTAGAATTCGATTTCGTAAAAAAAAAGTTTAAAAAAAATGCAACTTTGACCTTCAATATCTCGAGAACCCTTGGAGTCCCAGGTACGGTCTAAAGGAAAAAAATGATCCAAATAATGGGTAGAATACGTGGCTTTCGGCTTCGTTAAGTGTCTTCTTACACCGTGTATTTACTAAGAGATAAAGCTTATAAGTTTAACGTAACGAAGTTTCAAACTATCAATCCCAAAAACAACCCCTTACGGGTCGAATTTCGCAAACTCCCGCCTTAGTGAGCACCTACCATCCTAAAAAGAACCTCCATACAGAAACTCCTAACACTTGTAGTTTCTGAGATTGAGTGAATGACCTTTCGCTTTGAGGTATTCCAGGAAGGGCACCCGCTGAAATGGCACCTGAGCGAATGGCTCCTAAGCTATTCCACGAACGGCACCTATCAAAATTTTTTGCAGGTGCCCTTAGTGTAATAGTTTTTCATTATGTAGATAGATGTAAGTCCAGGTTTCCTCACAATTTTCCGTCACCGATGTCAGTGATGTTCAATATAAACTTAGATGGAACATATATGAATTGAAAAGTCAGAGTGCTCGAAACCTCACGTAAGAGAACCTCCGGGCCACCACGACATGATCTGTCCATAAAAACTCCATATTTCTATTTCTGTTCAGATTCCCCCACACACAAGAAGCCGCTGGACCACTCTCGGCTGGGCGGCACCGCCACAGTGGTGACGTCCCTCATAGCGGGCGCCACGGCCGGCGCCATCGCCAAGACTGTCATCGCACCACTTGACAGGACCAAGATCAACTTCCAGATCTCGTGAGTATACTTTTATACCTAATTTTCGTTTCCTCACGATGTTTTCCTTTACTTTTTTGAGAGCAGCTAAGCGGATTCTTTATCAATATTCAAATCTATTGCTTGAACAACAGAGTAGAATATTCCATTATATGAATTTTATCTCAATTTTTTAAGCGACATTACTAAAGTGGCGGTTTTACGTTCCTTTTTTTAGGGTTCCGTAGCCAAATGGCAAAAACGGAACCCTTATAGATTCGTCATGTCTGTCTGTCTGTCCGTGTATGTCACAGCCACTCTTTGTCGAAAGTATAAGAGCTATCCTGTTGAAACTTGGTAGAAAGATGTATTATGTGAACCGCATTAGGATTTTCACACAAAAATCAAAACAAAACAAATTTTGGGGGTGCCCCCCATACTTAGAATGAAAACTCAAAAAAAAATTTTTCACCAAACCCATACGTGTGGGGTATCTATGAATAGGTCTTTAAAAATGATATTGAGGTTACTAACATCATTTTTTTCTAAACTGAACAGTTTGCGCGAGAGACACTTCCAAAGTGATAAAAAGTGTGTGTCCCCCCCGTAACTTCTAAAATAAGAGAATGATAAAACTAAAAAAAATATATAATGTAGACCTCAACCAAAACTAGCAACGAAAATTGGTTTGGATGAGATACAGTTAGCAGTTTTTGAGATATAGTACATTTTCAAAAACCGCAAATATAACTTTGCCATTCATACAAATACTATGAAAAACAAAGTTATTTTTATTGTTTGTGTATATTACTTACTAATCTCAATATAATTATATCTCTAATCTATGCTTGCTGCTACGGAACCCTTCATGGGCGAGTCCAACTCGCACTTGGCCGGTTTTTTACTCTGGTTGCAGCGGAGGAGACTGTCGGACTTATACTGGTAAAATTTTCAGTAGCCCTTTACGTTCCAGGGTCTCGGTTACCCGTATAAATAGACCCGCTACTCCGGCAGGCGTTTGGCCCTCTATGGGGGCCCCTTCAGATTGCTGACAGCGTCATCGGCCCGGTAGCATGGTTCATGATCGGACGGCGAGTCTCCCGCACCCTCCTACTATAGTAATAAAGCCTCCATCTCCCCCACAGTCATACCCCGTACTCCTGGCGCGCGGCGGTGAAGTTCCTGCTGCACAGCGCTCGCACGGAAGGCCTGGTGGCCCTCTGGCGCGGGAACAGTGCCACCATGGCCCGTATAGTGCCGTACGCCGCCATACAGTTCACGGCGCACGAGCAGTGGAAGAAGGCGCTGAAGGTGGACACGCCGCAGAGTGCTAAGTAAGTCCAGTTCCGTTATTTTCCAGGGTCCTGAGTCTTCTGAGTCCAGTATTATCTGGTATACGAAGCCGCGGTTGCCGTGGTTGGTCTTTGGATGGGTGACCATCTGTCTTAGCGAGTTTCCTCTGGACCTCGGAAAGCACGTAAAGCCATTGGTCATTTGTAGATCTTTGACAGTCGTTACAGTGGTTTAGGCGCAGAAAACCCAATTCGCAAAATGGTAACCTAGTTGCAAAAGGACAAGTTCTCAAAATGGCCATTTCTCTAAACACCTAATTCTCAAAACGGCCAATTCTTTAAAAGCCTAATTCTCAAAATGGTATTCTCTTTCATTCACTGGAACAAGCCTGGTTTTAAGGGCGCTTATTCTGAAAGTTGGCAACGTCGCAAATAGTTGTCAAATATTAACAAGTTTTAATTAAATTAGCAATGATACTGAATGTAAATAAGAAATATGGCTCTGTAGTGCACTAAAACATTGATATAGGAATGCAATAATTAATATCGTAACACCGAATATATAGTTTTAGATGTAAAAAACGAATTTGGAAACTTTCCAAATGGCTTTTTGTCACCTGAAACGGTTACAACATCAAATTCAGTGTTTTAATTGCATTCCTATATCAATGTTTTAGTGTACTACAGAGCCATATTTCTTATTTTCAGACAGTGAAATTGCCAAATTAAGATAGATTATAGAATCAGGCGTTACTTTGCGGAAATCCATGACATTAAATGATGACATTTAATGATTTTGTAGCGGAATTAAAACTAGATATTTTTCATAACATTTATTGCCAAATTAATTAAAACTTGTAAATATTTGACAGCTATTTGCGACGTTGCCAACTTTCAGAATATGCGCTCTTAAGACGTCATAATACGGCCGCAGGTCTTAGCTATAATATAATGAGGAAATATAATCTCCTCTCCTTTATTCCAGAGCTCACCCAGTCCTGCACCTGATCGCGGGCTCGCTGGCGGGTGTGACGTCACAGTCGGCCACCTACCCACTGGACGTGGCCCGCGCTCGCATGGCCGTCACTAACGCGGCCCAGTACAGCACGCTGCGGGCCGTGTTCGTCACTGTGGCCCGGGAGGAGGGACTGTTGACGCTATACAGGTAGGAGAAGCAGCAGTCTTTAACTCAAAAGTGAATAGGGTCCCTCCTTCCGTGAAGGAGGAGGAGGGATGCGTGAAGGAGGGGAGGGATGCGTGAAGGAGGAGGAGGGATGCGTGAAGGAGAAGGCGGGCGCCGTGAAGGAGAGTACAGCCTCCACCTCAAAACCCAGCCGCAGCGGGAGACGCCAACTGCAATGGATGTCGCCGAACGATTTCCGGCCACCGTAAGCACGGGAGAATAAAAAAAAAAAAATCTAACCGACTTCTAAAAAAACAACCACGAAAAAGGGTAAAATAACCTACCAAAAAACTTTTCTTTCGGAAGTCGGTGGCTTTGCTTTTATATTTCATTGACTTTTTTGCCACCGACTTCCGAAAGAAAAGTTTTTTGGTAGGTTATTTTACCCTTTTTCGTGGTTGTTTTTTTAGAAGTCGGTTAGATTTTTTTTAAAAACTTTTTTTATTTTACCCTTTTCAGTTTAAACATTTAACCCAAATTCTTGTCAAATACATAATTTTCTTACATATGCACTAGAATTTTACTATCCGTAGCACCGGTTATAAAATCGCTCATGTCCCCAATAAGCAAGAACACCTAAATATATATTTTTTTTTTATGGGACCAAATGGCAGGTATACTGCATCGAACAATAACCCATATGGGTGCAAAGTTCTCATCAGTATAAATGAATTAAGTCCAAATACAAGATACCTGCTATAAACCGTTGAGGAGTTCCCTGAACTGTTCTTCGTCTTCATCATCAGAACCCTAATGACAGTTATAAACCATCTAGGTGTAAAGTTCTCATCAATATAAATGAATTAAGTCCAAACACAAGGTAGCTACTGTAAACCGTTGAGGAATTCCCTGAACTGTCCTTCGTCTTCGTCATCAGCCCCCTAATAACAGTTAGAACTCATCTAGGTGTAAAGTTCTTATCAATACAAATTAATCAAGCTCAAACACAAGGTAGCTGCTGTGAATCGTTGAGGAGTTCCCTCGACTGTCTCTCGGCTCCATCATCAGATATACTCCAGACCTTTATTAAATTGTAGTGCTTTGAAATACTTAATGATAAAAATAATTTACTAAGTCAGTCGATGCCTACTCCTTACTGTTAAGGAGTTGAACCTTCCATCATCAGCTCAGCTACATGAGATGATGGTTACCATACGCAAGTCCTTAAATTACTTCATAATATTTGCGAAAAACGGTGCGTCGGCCTATAAAATTTGAGGGTTTCCCTCGATTTCTCCAGGATCCAATCATCAGATATTGAAATGGTGACAATGGGACCACACGGGAAGCACCAGCTTTCAAACAAAAAAAGAATCATGAAAATCGGTTCACCCAGTCGCAAGTTATGAGGTAACAAACATAAAAAAAAAAAAAAAAAAAAAAATACAGTCGAATTGATAACCTCCTCCTTTTTTGAAGTCGGTTAAAAAATAAGAAAAATACGACGAAAAATTCCAACACGGGGGGTCCAGAATCATGTCCTGGATCCATGGTATCAGTTTGTGCGTCGATGTCTCTTACACCCTGTATAGGTTCAGAGATGAGTATAGTGAGTTTATCAGTTTATACATTAGCTTAATTTGAAACATTACATATTAATAAAATAAATTTTGACAGGCCTGTTGGTTTAGTGGTTAGTGACCCTGACTGCTATGCCGGAGGTCGTGGGCTCGATTCCCACCCAGAACAAATATTTGTGTGATGAGCACGATCATTTGTTCTGTGTCTGGGTGTATTTAGAAATATATAAGTATGTTTATCAGTTGTCTAGTACCCATAACACAAGCTCTGCTTAGCTTGGGACTAGATGGCGTTGGGTGACAGTTGTGGAATATTATTTCTTTATTCATTTTTTTTACTTATAAATTACATTTTTAAATATTTTTACAAAAAAGAAATAAAAAACATTTAAAAATATAAAAAATAGCAGTTCACCAGCACCGGGAACAGGGTCCGGGCCGCCGGCGGTCAGGGCTCCTGAGAGAGGAACCTCCTAACAATACGCGCCGTGTCCAGAAGTACTGCCTTCTGAATCAGGCGCCTGATCCAGCAGCTGCCAAGCGAGAGCCTCCTCAGATGTTGTTCGAGGCTCTTGGCAATTAAGCCATTGGCAGACACGACTATCGGCACAATGACTGCTGTATTCACGTCCCACATGTCAACAACCTCGCGGGCCAGATCAAGATACTTGAATTGTTTATCCTTTTTCTGCCTTCACGAGGTTCTCATCATGCGGGACCGTTATATCAACAATCATTGCGCGACGCTCCGATCGATCTATCACCACAATGTCAGGCTTATTGGCAACAATAGTCCTGTCAGTGATGATAGGTCGATCCCAATACAACGAGATATTGCCATTTTCGAGAACTGGGTCGGGCGCATACTTATAGTACGGCATTTCCGATTCCACAAGATTGTACTTCAAAGCAAGTTGCTGGTGGATAATCCTGGCGACGAGGTTGTGTCTGTGCAAATATTCTCCGTTAGCCAGACGAGAACACCCAGAAATAATGTGTCGGATCGATTCTCCTGGACGGTAGCATGCCCGACATTATGTCAACCGTGCCATCCTTCACAATGTATTGGAATATTATTATTAAATGAAATATGCTCAGTATATAAATGTGGTTAGATTTTGTTACTTTCAGGTAATATTAGAATCAACTACTGAGTGCTAACTTTTATAAGTTCCCTACATCCGAAATAGATGAAACAGAAACAACAAAGTGCACGAACTTTTTTTTTTATCGTGGTAAATCATCAAATGAGTCCTCCCACCCAGGGCAGGGCGGGAGGGACTGTCAGACTTGTACTGACTAAAATCCACGGTGACCTTCAATAGCCCTTTATGTTCCAGGGTCACGGTAATGAGATAAATCCCGCGACCCCGGCAGGCTTTGGCCCTCTAGAGGGGGGTCCCGTCATCTTGCTGACGCTCTTTGAGGCGCGCGTGGAACACAACGCGCCGTCGACCCGGGCATGGTCCATGGTCGGACGGCAAGTTGCCCATTACTCGCCGCCCGCATGCCCGCGCCTACCGTGGCCGGAGATTGTCTTGCGACGTCCGACGCCGTGGGCGTCTACCACTGCGGCTGGGGCGGAGGTAGGACGCTGTCCTCTCTCTCTCACGGCCCGCCCCCTCCTTCGCGAGCATGACTGCTTCGCAGAAGGAGGCGACCGCTTCCCACCCCGTCTCAAAGTGCACGAACTTAGGCAATTTTGGATAATGGAATTGAATTATTATTATATCACTTTTACGATTTTTATTTATGTAACCAGTTTGTTCACTTCATTATTTTCCATATTTATGCATGTTAAATAGATTTCTTTTTATTTATTTTTTTTACAATTCAATATTAATATTTTTCTAAATAATTGGTTGTGTTGTTCCAGGGGCTACTCAGCGACGGTGCTGGGTGTGATTCCATACGCCGGCGTCTCCTTCTTCACATACGACACACTCAAACAAAAGTATTTTGGTGAGAGATACAGTTTCTTTTGCTATACCTTAGGTTGTTGCCCAATTTCTCACGGGACATGGTAACTTTAAAAGTAATTTTTTTTCCTTTAAGCTTGTTCCCTCGCCTTTTTGTCAATGTTCGTCACCTGACTGTGAATATGAACAATCAGCACATCATATTCTTTGGGAGTGTATTCTTTGGCAGAACGAACGCAATATTATGTTGGATACTGTTCAGACTACATCTGGAGTCATTTATTATACGGACCTTGTGGAAACTCGAACAAACTTCCGTGCGTTCAAGCGTTTTTGCCATACCTATTATTGGAATCAAATATAGCAGCTCACAATTTAGGACCCATTAATATTAGTAGTCATTTTTACCCGTGGTGCAAGGCAACTGGGCTTCTCCCAGTTGTAATGTCTCTTTGTGCCTATTGGCTTTGCTTTGTTCTGTCTCGTGCTTGCATGGAGGGAAGTGGAAACATATTTTTCCTACTCCTCCACTATTCTTTTCTGATTAATTTCGTTGCAGGATCCAAGACAGGTAAATTCATTCTCCGGGACACGTCGAGCTTCATTGTCTCGGCGCTTTTCTGGTGGTTGCCAGTGTTGATTCTGGCTCTCAGGAGTTGCAGTGGTTTGGGAATAGTGTGGTGGGTCTATTGACCAATAATTCTAAAATACTATTTCTCTAAAAACACCCTTTATTTTAGTCCTAAAGAAAACCCGATTCACTTAAAAATACTGTTAAATTATATTTGTTCTAAGTCTGAAATCAATAAATAGTGTAACGAGCTGGGTAGGGGATAAAATCAACATCAATTAAAAACCAAATAATCTTTAATAATACACAAATCACTAATTAAAACACACTTGAACACACTAAAGAGTCACTTGGAAATTTTCACTTCGAGTTCACTTTCGAGTCGCCTCGATTGTAGTCAAAACCAGACTGCCTCTCGGCGGGTATCAGCGCCCTATTTATACCCTGGCCGGACCCACTATAGTCCCCGCCAGATAAGTCTGGAATAAAATTCGTTGACCCCCGTGTACCAATGTATTCCAATATTTTAAAACGATAAGAAAAAATGTAAAGAAAATGTCGTAACACGATCGAAACAAACGTATCGTGGTAAGAGGCGACCTTGACCTTATATTTTATTTTGAAATTCGAACGATGGTATTATGAAATTCGAACGACGCATTATTAGGATCAATGACCTTTATTCCAGACTTATCTGGCGAGGACTATAGATGATTCTAGAAGATGGTCGAAAGTTCCGGAAACATCCATGGACTTCTACATAGTCCCATACCTTCTGGAACATTCCTGAACAACCTCGAAACTAGATCTAGATCCGTGTAGAAATTTCTAGAAACTTCCAGTGCAATCTTCAGTAGAATTGTCGAGAACCTTTGAGAAGTTAGTAGGTAGATCGCGTCGGATCGCGTCGTCCGAGCCGAGCCAATGCGAATGGCATTAGTAACACCCTTATTACGTTGACATAAAGGTTTTCTTGACCGGCTTAAGCCGATTCCGCGTCGATAAATGTGGGGGGACCCTAACACGTGTATTTCAGTGTTCCCATTCTGTCAAATTTCTTCAATGGATATTCAACTTTAAGGGCCTATGCACACTACGTTTTTTAAACGCGCCGTCGAAGAGCGTTTCAGAAACGCGTGTCGAGACGGCGCGCTTTTATCAAATAGAGCAGTTTGTTGTCGTTTGTATCGCGTCAAACGGTGCGTCACCGGCGCGTCTGGCAACGGCGCGTTTGTGGTGTGCATACGCTCTACGCTCTAGGGTATAAAGAGCTGCTTCGGCCAAGTTAAATACCCTAATATTTCCAGAATACTTCGGCAAGCCACAGAACGCGATGGTGAACGTAGCACTAGGAGGGACGGCCGGCGCCATCGCTCAGACCGCCTCGTACCCACTGGACATCGTGCGGCGCCGCATGCAGACCGCGCGCCGCCGCCCCGACGGGACCTACCCGTACGCCAGCATTGTGGACACGCTGGCGCTGGTCTACAAGTGAGTATACCGACTGGACACACTACTGTACTGATGGACATCGTGCGGCGCCGCATGCAGACCGCGCGCCGCCGCCCCGACGGGACCTACCCGTACGCCAGCATTGTGGACACGCTGGCGCTGGTCTACAAGTGAGTATACCGACTGGACACACTACTGTACTGATGGACATCGTGCGGCGCCGCATGCAGACCGCGCGCCGCCGCCCCGACGGGACCTACCCGTACGCCAGCATTGTGGACACGCTGGCGCTGGTCTACAAGTGAGTATACCGACTGGACACACTACTGTACTGATGGACATCGTGCGGCGCCGCATGCAGACCGCGCGCCGCCGCCCCGACGGGACCTACCCGTACGCCAGCATTGTGGACACGCTGGCGCTGGTCTACAAGTGAGTATACCGACTGGACACACTACTGTACTGATGGACATCGTGCGGCGCCGCATGCAGACCGCGCGCCGCCGCCCCGACGGGACCTACCCGTACGCCAGCATTGTGGACACGCTGGCGCTGGTCTACAAGTGAGTATACCGACTGGACACACTACTGTACTGATGGACATCGTGCGGCGCCGCATGCAGACCGCGCGCCGCCGCCCCGACGGGACCTACCCGTACGCCAGCATTGTGGACACGCTGGCGCTGGTCTACAAGTGAGTATACCGACTGGACACACTACTGTACTGATGGACATCGTGCGGCGCCGCATGCAGACCGCGCGCCGCCGCCCCGACGGGACCTACCCGTACGCCAGCATTGTGGACACGCTGGCGCTGGTCTACAAGTGAGTGTACCGACTGTTCTCTTAGACATCGACATGCGGAGGCTCTCTCTCTTTCTCTCTCGCTCTCTCTCTCTCCCTCTCCCTCCCTCTTTCTCTATCCCTCTTTTTACCCACTCCCTCTCTCTCTCTCTCTAACTCTCCCTCTCCCTCCCTCTTTCTCTATCTCTCTAATTATCTCCCTCCCTCCCTCTCTCTTTCACACACTCTCTCCGTCTCTCTCTCCCTCACTCTCTTTCTTTCTCTCTCTCTCACTCTATCACTCCCTCCCTCTCTCTCTCTCCAGCTCGCTCTCTCTATCTCTCGTTGACCCTCCCTCTCTCTCTCCCCCTCTGTAGCCTAGAATAGTCTACACGGTCACATTTATCTTCTGTCTCTAGGTAACCGTGACTTTAAGGAAAATTGAAGAAATACCATAGATTTTTGTCAGTACGCATCTTCTTTTACCATGGTAATATCTAAATCTGGTACTGACTAAAATCCACGGTGTCCTCAAATCTATCCCCTACAATACAATGCCTATTCTTTACAAAATATCTGATCGTCTCCCTCCGCCCCCAGGTCTGAGGGCTGGCGCGGCTTCTACAAGGGCCTCAGTATGAACTGGGTGAAAGGTCCCATTGCTGTGGGCATCTCCTTCGCCACGTACGACAGCATCAAGAGCACTCTCAGAGATATCGCAGTGCGGCTGAGCTAGTCTACCGGTAGATGACACTAGCAGGCGAGGTGGCTTATATTTTGATGGATGAAGTTCTATTTTGACGGATGTAGTTCTTGTTTGACAGGAAAAGTTCTGTTCTGACAGTTGTTTGGCAGATGGAGTTCTGTTTTGACAGTCATTTTATAGATCAAGATCAAATTTAACATATGAAGTTTGTTTTTGACAATTGTTTGAGAGGTAAAGTTCTATTTTGTCTGTTGTTTGACAATTGCTTAATAGGTAAAGTTCTTGTTCAATAGTTGTTGACAGACGAAGTACTATTTTAGCATTCGTTTGAAGGAATTATAATTATCTATTTTGACACTTGTTTGACAGATGCAGTTCTAAACAGACAGAAGAAGTTCTTTTTTTATAATTGTTTTATAGAAAATGTTCTTTTCCGACAGTTGTTTGACAAATGAAGATCTGTTTTGAATGATGATTGATGAATCGGGGAGTTTAAAATGGAATATAAGTGTTAATTTGTTAAAATGAAAGCCATTGATACTAAGTATTAGGATGACAGCCACAATAGTAAAACTTACTGTATGTATAATGTCAATGTCACTTGAACTGTCAAAAAATGTCAATTTGCAAGAAAAAAAAATGTTATATCATAGACTGTTTAAGATGTAGATGTTTAATGATTTATATCTCGAACTTACACATTACTGGCATCATAAGAGCACTTTATACAACGACCATTTATATCTAGACTCCTAATCACAGGCGACCGATGTCTGTCAACACATTAGGTAAAAAAGTCTTATAACCGTCGTGACTCGACCACTCCTGTGAGTCCCCTCGTCGCAGTGACCTTGAGTTAGCCAATCAGAACGCAGTACCCCGTCCCCCTCGCTTACGTCGTACCTCAGCGACTTGGCAGAATAATTTTCGTTAGTCAGATCGTGCATGAGGCGTCTAGATATAAATGGTCGTTGACTTTATACATCTGTCGGTCTCTTTGAATGTACTGGTGTGATAATAACTCAAATAATTTCATAATGACTGAAATCTATAAAACGGATTTAGTTTCATTTGAAAACAAACCTTATTTGTATTAGTTTAATGTTCATATTCCTTAAAAAAGAAACGGCCGAGTTGAATGTGAGTATATCTGATTTTGTCATGCGGAAATGAATCTTATATTGTAAGACGTTAGCATGCATATTTCAATAAGTGACAGAGATCTAGTATGTCATAAGAACGTTGTTCGTTAGATACTTTTGAACACCTTTGATCAAGGGTGTTAAAGGAATATGAACATTAGGTAAGCAGGCATTAGACTCAGTTTAAAATGTACCTAACACTGCTGCAGCTATAGTTCTTTGTAAGTCGACAAAGAAATTTAAACATTAGCTTTAACTTAGAAGGTCTATTTTTGAATGAAATGAAACTTAAGCCCGGGTTGTAGTTGTATAGATTTCAGCGTAATCTTTCATTTTAATGACTGAATTTTTGACAATAATATACTAAAACAAAATTATATTAAATATAATATCTGATAGTCAGCAAAATAATACTTCAGTATCAGACAGTTCAAAAGTCGATTGTCATCTATCTCGTGACGATAGTCAATAGGTGCGACCCACAGAGCGCGCAGCCTCGCGAGGCATTTTCCGCGCGAAGCAGCTCGGTTGGTGTGGACGTGTCTCGGGCGAGGCAAGTGACAGCGCTGCCGCGGTCGGGCGACCGAGCGCCCGTGCCATCCAGTGTCGGCTTTTGTTTTGCTCACGTATATTGTTTCGTGCCTCGGTCGAAAAACAATAGACGCGTCCACACAGAGTGAGCAGCCTCGCTTGTCAGTTTCCTCGTGCAGCAAATGCCTCGCGAGGCTGCGCGCTGTGTGTGGACGCACCTAATGATGTGGTCGACGATGAAGCACCCTTGACTAGAACTACTCTCACTACAGACTTGAAAAACACAACTTTGTAGGTATCAGGAAATATAGACCCCGCCAGAGAATTCCACTCCTTAGCTGTGCGCACAATACTACATATTACTAAAGCTGATTTCAGACTACGCTATACTATTGTGCTATAAAGTATAGCAAAGACGGACCTAATGCTATACTATATAGCATGACGTTCACATACGCGATATTATCGCAAGCTCAGTCCGCGATCTTTAAAGACTGTGCACAGTTGCACAGCACACATCACGATCGACACAATGGATTTAATACTGGATAGTCTTGAAAGCTCATCAAGCGATGATGACAAGGGCGGCGCGCGATATAGCATAGCATGAACTCTGCGCATCGCACCAATTAATAGCGTATAGCAAGCTTCGATCATTAATAACAACTAGATACACAATCCCGTACAAAAACGAACTAAAAATTTTCCTCAAGTAGGTCGTAAAATAGAAAGAGAAAGAAAACAGAAAGAAACATAACTGGCCAACATACTATACCAAAAGAAATTAAACCTTATTCCAATGAGTTAAAGTCGGATTTAGAACGATCATAAAAGCACATTAAATTTTACGACCGCGGCTCGAATCAACACATGTTACCTGACTAAATGAAGTAGCCATGCGACACTACGAACTGTACGTTTAGTAAAAGTCTTTTCAATTTAGCTGCTTTATAAAACCGGCTGATAATTTCGTCAATTTTAAAATAAATGTTTTACGGCGATTTCTTAACGAAATATCAGTATTTATAGTACAGTGATAGGATGACCGATCTCTGATTTGATCATTCTTTTGGTGAGGACGTTTTTTGTCGCTGATTGTGTATCTAGTTGTTATAAATGATCGAAGATAGCAAGCCAATAATATACATATAGTACAGCACAATGTGAACGTGTCCATAACAATGTATGGAGCTGATATTGTTGTGCTATGAGCTAATACTATATGCTATTATATTATAGCGTAGTCTGAAATCAGCTTAATTGTTTAAGAGTAGATAGTCGTCTTTGCCAGAGTTCAAAAGTGGATTACACCTAGTTTTAATCTCGGTTCTACCATAAACGTCGTTTTGTAAATAAAACAGTATATTTGTAAATATGTATAATTTTAATTTTTATGTTTTGTTCTGAATTCGCTGTAATGTGAACTCGATGGTGGTGACTTTCAATTATAGATCGTAGCGCGCGATATAACAGAGATGTGAACTAACTCAAGACTCTCGAGAGTAACGTGTGTCAAGTTTAATATGCACCACAATCTTTTTAAGAGCGCTTATTCTGAAAGTTGGCAACGCCGCAAATGATTGTCAATTATTAACAAGTTTTAATTAATTCAGCAATGTTACTGTATGGAACTATTTTTTTTAGGATTATTTTTCATGAAAAACAAAGCCAAAAATGTTCACATTTCCAACCCCGCTGCTCCGCTCCTATTGATCGCAGCAGCGTGATGTTATATAGCATATAGCCTTCTTCGATAAATAGACTCTTCAACACAAAAATAATTTCGAGTTCAGAGTTCAGACAAACTCTTCACTTTTATAATACTATAGTATGAATTTATGTCACTCAATTTTTAGTTATACTTTTATTAAAATATAATTATGAAGTATTTGTTAGTTGTGTATTGAAAAAAAAAACGCACCGCAGTGATTCACTTTTTTTTTGTAATAATAGTTTACACAAATATAAAATTTATTAAAAAAAACAACTGACTAGAGAACCTCCTCTTTTTTTAAAGTCGGTTAAAACTTATGTTTAAAAACATCAAGGTTTTGTAACAAAAATATGAAAATTTGTACATATTTGGAATCGTGCAATATAGCTGAAATAAGGCAGTGTTTATATTATTTGCGGAACCCTAAATCTTGTATAATCTAGTCCTTAATGCTACGCAGAACCCACGAGTGCGACTCGAGATATTTGTTTATAATTTTGTAAAAATAGTTACCTATATTTTGTTGTTATTTTTTAAGTAAAAGTATTACTTATAGATTTTATTTGCTATTTATAAAACTAAGTGACACCTAGATATTGTTATTATAATTTGAACTTTCAGTACTAGACTAAGGGTTCAAATTTCACTGTTGTGTTCGTTCCTTTAGGCATTATTTTAAGAGGCAAAAATGTTGGTGTAAATGGGCATGCGGCACTTTATCACAAATTCAGAAAACTTAGATTGTAACTGAATATCAACGTTCTTCCATTTAAGGTAGTGATCATACTTTTTGACGCAGTATCGACTTCATCCGATCAGAAATGAGCTTTATTTCGATGCAATAAGGGTGTAATTGGAGCAGTCGCTTCATGGAGGACACAATTCGACACTCACGCTAAAGTAGTGCTTGCCGGGGTCGCGGGACTGTCTCATCAGGTAAACGTGACTCTAGAATGACCACTACTTTAGCGATTTTTTTATCGTGGTAAAATCATCAAATGAGTCCTCCCACACAGGGCGGGGTGACAGGTACTGTCAGACTTGTACTGACTAAAATCCACGGTGATCCTTCAATAGCTCTTTACGTTTCAGGGTCGCGGTTACCATATAAAACAGTCTCGTGGCCCTCCAGCAGGTATTGCCCCTATTAGGGGCCCCGTCAGATTGCTGATAGATCTTTGCGGCGCGCGTGGAATATGAGGCCGTCGACCCGGGCATGGTCCATGATCAGACGGCGGGTCACCCATTACTCGCCGTCCACATGCCCAAGCTTGTAGCTGGAAATTGTAATAAATCTGCTTAAGCAATAATGAACGGCCCCATACGTGATTGAATCAAGTCGATACCTTATCAACAAGTGTGGGTACTTCCTCCTAAAATAATAATAATTATATTAGTAATTAATAATTGTTATTATATACTGTAGGGAACGATAGATTTCTGTTGCTTTTACTCAAAGTAGTAAATAAGTTGGCTTCGATTCAGAAACTCAGATTTATCAGGCAATAATAAACTTTAATACTTTTAACAGTAAAGTTCAAATTGCATTGCAGCCAATAGGATCGCAAGCTTCTGTATAACACATGGTCATTCTAAAATCAACATTAATTCTATGGTATTAAGGTTGATAGGTGGACAGCAAATATATTAATGATAAAAACTAATCAGTTATCAGAAAAATTGTTTTTAAATGGTCATTCAAAATTGAACTCAAAAATATTTCGTTTTAGGTAGATAATTATTATTGTAACTTGTGATTCATCAGCAGAAAATTGTTTTGAAATACAATCAACCAAAAATGAACTTAAAGAAGTTTTTCTTAAAGTACATATTTGAAGGACAATATCTGAGCTTCTGAATTTCAGTATTTATTGTTACGCTACAAATGTTCAATGTTCTTGTGGCTCGTATAGACTCAAATAAATGTTTATAATGTAACTTTTTATGTTTTATTTGTGCTTCTTGATTCAGTGAGTTTGATTCCCAGACAGTGTTACTGGGTTTTTCCATACGGAAAAGATAGGTACTAGACGTATTTGTTGCGTACGCGCCGCTTTAAACAAATGCTACAAGCAAAAAAAAAACATATGCAAGTGTATCTAGTACCTAACGCAGTAGTCAGTTTTCAAAGAGTTTATTTCGGATATCTGATTGACATAAATATTGTACGTATTCTTTGGAAAGAAAAATTCGAACCACGACCAGGATTTGAACCTGCGACCCGACGCTCTTTCCTACCGAGCCATCGAGGTTCACGCCTACTGCGTCGAAATGGGGAAGGCTGGTCAAAGCTAATTGTAGATGGCGCCACCATAGCTAAGTCCTAATCCGACCAATGAGGTAGTACTATTTTGAAGCACCTATAAGATTTGAGCCAATGACGATGCTTGGAACAAGCTATACTAGCGCCATTAGTTCCCCAGTTGCCATCCCCATTAGTAGTTGAAATGCTCTGCAATAGATGGCGCGCAACGTCACCTTGAGACGTTAGAAATGGAATGAAGATTTCGATGCAGTAGTCGTGAACTTCAACAGCTCGGTTGGAAAGAGCGGTCGGATGTACTGAATTCAAAGGTCGCAGGTTCAAAGCTTTACTAGTAACGTAGTACGTGTTTAAACATTACAGAGTGGGGTCCGATTGCCCACCAAGTGTTACTAAATTCGTGACCAGAGAGCTTAACTTGTTTTTGGCAAAGAATTAGCATTAATAATAATAATAATAATAAATCATTTTATTTCGGACAACTATGAGATCCATAAATTGTTAGTAACAGGTTTGAAACTTAAAACACTATTGTTAGTAAATTAACCTAAAGGTGAATTATTGAGAGGACTACCCATCCACTAAGTGAAAAAGTACTAGGGTATAAGTCTTCTTACAAATTCCCTTACTATGGAGGAGGAAGTATCTGCCGCCACTGTCTGTAGGATGCTATTGCGACTACCCCTTATTCTGCCCAGGAGCGACGCCGTTTTCTTGCGGATGATGGCATGAAACCCATCAGTATAAGTTACCGCGAACATTTCGGACGCACTGCAAAAACGAGGCAATCGCAACAGCATTCTAAAAACATTATTATATTGGACGCGCAGGACATCCAGCGATCTTTTCGAGTAGTTGACCCAGAGATTGCCGGTGTAAAAACTCTGACAGTAAGCTTTAAAAAGCGTTATCTTTACTTGGTCAGAACACCGAGCAAATCTTCGTGCCAACATATTACCCCTGACCGCCAGAGCCCTGCGCTCCCGTTCAATGTCAGCATGGTCACTGAGGTCGTCGGTAAGAAAATGCCCTAAATATTTGATTTTATTAACTCGACGTATTGTCGTGCCGTTAATGGCTAGTGCGAGTGTGCATTCGCGGCACTTACCAGCGACCCCAAAGACCATGTATTCACATTTTTTGGCATTATAAACCAGTCCATGCGAAGCAGCGAAGGTCTCACATACTTTTAGCAACTCCGTAATCGCTCCAGGTGACGGGCCCAGCAGCACCATGTCGTCCGCATAGCTGATATTGTTGAAACTAACACCATCTATTCTGCATCCGACATGCATGCTGCTGAGCTCGTCAATGAGGTCATTAATATATAAGTTGAAGAGCCGGGGAGACGACAAACCCCCCTGTCTCACCCCGCACTCCAACCGATATGGTTCCGAGAGTGCATTAGCCCATCTGATTTGATTTGTCTGGCTACTATACCAGTACTGCAACACACTGAGCAATTCATCCGGTATACCCCTACTCCTCAACTTTCTCCAAAGCACATCGTACGAAACGAGATCAAAAGCCTTGGAGAGGTCAAGGAAGCAGGCGTACACCGGCGTCTTACGGTCAATGTAGTATTTGACAGCATGCTTGACAGCCAGGATAGCACTTTCCGTTGACAATCCAGGACAAAATCCAAACTGTGCATCGTGCAACTTCACATAATTCGCCAAACAAGAGTCAAGCATACTGTCCAACACTTTGGCCATAACTGTTGCAAGAGAGATTGGGCGGTAGTTGCTCATGTCCGAGATGTCTCCGGTCCTATTCTTTACGATGGGCACTACAATGGTCTTTATTAAGTCTGCCGGAAGATACGAATGGCTGAGACACATCGTATAGAATAAGGACAGGACCCTCGGCATATGCATGCCTGCATACTTTAAATGTTCTATGCTAAGCCCATCATGCCCAGGGGATTTGCCCCTACTCATTCTATTAATCACCGATTTTACCTGCTTTGTCGTGAAGCGCAGCAGCGGCTCCTGCCCCCGGGCATGAGACACAAAGCCGCTTCCCGATACTGAGGGACCAAGCGGAGACTTTACTCTAAAATAGTCTCTAAATAAGTTAGAAATGTCCCTATGCTCAGTAACTCCTCCTACCTCAGCCGCAAGACCAGGCTTAGCCTCCAACTTACCAGTGGACTTCCAAAAAGCACAGAAATTATTTGTAGCTCGTTGTTCTGCTAATACGTCCATTTTAAATTGATCTTGCCTATTTTGACAGTACTTTAACCGGCTTTTGAACGTTTTACGAGTCTCATACATTTGCTTGTAAATAGTCCCAGAGGTTGGCCGATCAGCCAAAACCCAAAGTTGGAATCTACGCCTGGCCTCCTGGTGCGCATCTCGAACATGTTTGTTCCAACCATATACCGGTTTGCCCCGCTTAGGTTTCTTGTGTATTCTAATGGATCCCTTCGCTGCTTCACAAAGTACATCTACAATATTCTTGTACAACTTATCAAGGACAAGTTTGTGATCATCCAAGCTACATGACCCATGACTGCACACCGTTAACTCCTGTGGGAAGTCTATATCTCGTAGTTTCTCAGAACACAACTCATGATAACTCTCAATCTCTGTTTTATTTCTGACGCCCCAAATAACAGGATTGCGGGGTACAGCCCCGGTCAGCAATTTTGGCCTAACTACCTCTAAGTTGCATGTAATGTATAAAGGTAAGTGATCAGACACATATACATCTTCATCAATACCAACACTAACAATTGTCTGCCAGGCTGACGAAGAGACCACACAATGGTCTAACCACCTCCTACAGCCGTGAGCCTCGCTAGTAAAGGTGTAGTAGTTAAGATCATATCCTAATTTCTTTGTATCAGCACACACCCAAGCTTGATCGTTACAGAAATTTAATAGTTCCACATAAAACAATTCATGTGGATGTGCATTAAAATCACCCATTATATATATATTCTCTACATCGTACGTCGCAATTATTGCATTTACCTCACTTAAGACCTCTGTAAACAAAGGCAGGTTCTCCGGTGAGTTAGTAGGCATATAAACAGAGAATATAACAATAGGGCGACTTCCAGATATAGCTTTAATAGCCACTAACCGAGAGCTAGTACAAGATACTACCGAGACAGACTCAAAAATACCCTTTCTCCAGAGAATGGCGACTCCTCCGTATGGCCGTCCCCTTAGTAGCCCTTCTGAAGTGTCCACAGCAGACTTACCCGTGAATTCAAATTCAGGACTTATCGTTCCTAGCATTGAGATATCATGTGGTAACAGCCAAGTCTCCTGTAGACATATCAAATCAGACCATTCACATATTTCTCTTATGTTTTCAATCGATCTTTTTGCAGATTTACAATTAAAACTAGTTAATTTTACTTCACACTTATTTGTACGATCCATTTTAAGTTTAATTCTGACTAACTTTACGAGCCTCAGGAGCTCCTCTATTTGTTCGATACATAAAATGTACAAAGCGTCTAAAAGTAATACCATCGGGCCACAATTGGTCATTTAAAAACATGTCCACCTTATGTTTTGATACATAAAGTTTATAAGCGTTATACTTTTTATAAGACTTAATGTTAAGCTTTTTCAGAGATACACTTTCGTTAGTCTTACTCTTAATGTAACTAGTAATGTCATCTTCAGAAGCCTCAGTATTCACGTTCGATATTAATAACGGGACTCTAATATCAGCCGCACGGAATTTACTGTCGGGTACAATAGAAGCACGACCTTTTTGGCTTGCAAACGTATGAGATTTCAAACGTGAACGTTTATTTTGCACTAATTTCCACTCACTATTACTCGGTTCACTCACCACTATTTTAGAAATAGTCTTATCATGCTTATCTATCGACGACATACCATCACATTGCACTGTTGTTTGCCGTAGATCACTCGATGTCTTCGCCGCCGTAGCTGCGGGCTCACTGGCAATGGTCCGCCGCTCGCCAGAGGTGGGAGAATTGACGGGCGTGCGCGCACAGGTAGCCGATAAGTCAACCGGATTGTAGGAAACCGCAGTGCTTAACGTGGCCTCCACGCGCTCCAATTCTCGCCCCGTCTCACTCCCGCATAAGTCGCTCTCATCAAATTTGCATGTCATGTAGTCGGTCTCGCTTACTTTCTTCGGAACCACAGTAGCTGTTTGGGCCTCCATATGCTCGCGATGCGCTGTCTCAGAATTATGTCCTTGTAAGACAGAGAAGTAATTATTACAGCCGCTGATTCGTGTTGATGACGCATTTCTGGACGAGAGGTCGTTTACCTTGCCATCAGCTGGATATTTGATAGGCAAATATTGTAGTCCTATAGGACCACTGTCAAGTGTAAAGCTGTTTTGTAAACATGCTCCCCTTCTTGCATTTATAGTACTATTCTTGACAGTAGGGGTATCATGTATCAATGATGCCTGTTTAAGACTAGTTACTTCTAGTTGAAGCGAAATAAATTGCTCTTTAGACACGGTGTTCTCTTCCAAAACGCTGATCTGGTTTTTCAGTTTTAGGATATCCTTAAGGAGACACGTTACGTCTACGTGATCAAACGTGACCGGAGGAAGCTTATTAAGATCCTTCGCCACAAATATCGGGAATAATTCTGCACTAGTACCTTTCATGAGACATATCATATCGTCTAGATCCCGCGACATTTTCTTTTTTCCCTCCTTTCGGCGCACTGGCATCTTTTTTCCACTGGGAATAGACTCGAACAGCAAAGATTTTGCCCGCACAATGTCTTCCGCAGAGAAAGACGAGCAACAAATTTGATGCACACTCGGTTCATCCATAACGTCCAACACATTTCGTAGAAATGCTAACAGTTCATTAATGACGATATTGCAATTAGAACACTTCACTGTGTGAGACGACATTTTTATCGATTATTCACCGCACCGGTTATAGCGGCGTCGCAAACTCGTTCGCTACCCGTCGCGTACGACGTGAGACTGCCACCAGTGTAAATGTAAAGATTATTTTTAAGGAAACAAAAATTCAGCTGCGAGTGGGATTTCAACCTTCCGGATAAGTACTCCAAACGCGAAGTAGTTAGAAACTATTTCAAGAGATGGCGCGCGTTATCGTAAAATGTTGAAACGAATAGAAAGATTCAGTTTGCAAGTGGGAGTTGCAATGGGAGTTCGCGGGTTCAACTCCCACTCGCAGCTGAATCATTCATTCCTCAAAAAACATCTTTACAATGCGCGTCGCTTGCGATAATGCGTTTAAAAATAATTGAGTCTGTGTTGCCACTTGCCACCCGAAGTGGCTATGTTGCCAGCCTGTCTGGGGACTTTTGTTGACAGGGATGTGATGTGGAAGAGTTTTCTTGCCATATAAAAAATATGTAATGATTTTGAAATAAAATGGAAGAAGAAAACGTGTTGCGCCGACCCCAAATAGAATGGGATAAGGGCAGGAAGAAGAAGAAGATTTTGAAATAAAACACGTTTTAATAATATTAGATGAGATACTATTTTCATTATATTCACAAGATTGCTTATATTTTCATAATTATTTATTATTCGTAACTACAATCACTAATAATAATATTGCACAATTGTTAACTTATTAAATAACTATTATTGACTAGAATTATTAATAATTATTGGATAAGATTAGGATGTCATATTTTGGTTCAATTTTTAACTAACTAAGGAATTACTTGTGGCACTGAAAATATATTAGTTTTTTTTTATAAATAAAAAATAAGATCAGTCAGATAGGACAGTTTGATAATTGATTTTACTAGAAACATTTTAATTGAAAATAACAATAAATATAAAACTGTTGCTTTCAATTAACAAGAGTGGACAATAGGCTATTTGACTAAAAAATCCTAATTAATCCGTCAGTTAGATAATATCAAATAATATTTGACCCGTATTTTTTCTTTTTTTAAGCAAACCAAAATTGACGGAGATATGATGCTTTCAAAATTGCCAATACGTCACAATTCAGCACATTTTTTACTGAATTCTGACGTCACGAGCCCCCACTCTCGAGTCTTGATGTGTTATATCTTGGTAAATATTCATTGATTTTACATAAGAAAAAATATGTGTCCGTTATTTTTCAAAACTCTTAATAACGGACGTATTAGATTTATAATTTATTGATACTGTCAAATAGCCTATTACAACTTATATGACGTCAAATCAAAGGGGAGGGGGTCTCACAAAAATGTGACCATATCTGACAAGGATGGAAGATAAAAAATTGTTGTGACGTAATTTATGGATGGCTCCTTAGCACTACCGCTCTAAATTAATATTCAATCTCAGTCCAAATTCCGTTCTTTTTTATATATTTTCAGTGCCAATCACATAATATCACTATTACAGTAGTTATTTTATCATTTACTTCATCATCATCATCATCATCTCAGCCATAGGACGTCCACTGCTGAACATCGGCCTCCCCTTTAGATCTCCACATATACCGGTTGGAAGCGACCTGCATCCAGCGTCTTCATTTACTTAATGAATTAATTCTAGATGGCTTTTGATTATTTTATTTTTTATGAAAAACAGTGCAGTGTCTAATATATTTATAATTAACTGTACATTACTTTATTCAGCTTAAAAAATCAACAAAGAAAATGGAATAGAACATACACATACAGATCAATCTACTCATCTGTCACATTTCTTTAATAGATTTTCAACTTTATCACAAAATGCAAAAGATTCATGTTCGAGAGGAAAAAAATTACAGGTGGCATGCAGACAGAGCTACACCAATGGCTGGGTCAATCTTCAATATTTGACATCCGTTGAGGATAATGACGCCCGATCTTTTACTACTAGTGCAACCATCCACTGACAAAAAACAAAAATATAATTTAATTTAAGTTAGATGTAATTAAAATAATTTATATTTTTGTTTATTGTCAGTGGATGGTTGCACTAGTAGTAAAAGATCGGGCGTCATTATCCTCAACGGATGTCTCAAATATTGAAGATTGACCCGGCTACACAAGACGTCTAGTGCCATTTCGTTAAGTCTGTTTAAATCAAATTTTAGGCAGCTATTGCTCAGTCTACGATGATGACCGGAATAGATAAATTGCATTTAAACAATAATTTGCGAAGCGCAGACATTTCTTGGTTTAACCGTAGACGTCAACTCCCTCACCTACGTGTCATAATGTCCACTATGGTTGATGTGATGGTAGTACCTCCTCTGGTACTCTCCCTGTGTCGGCTGCAAGTACTGAGGGTACACTCCGCCATACAGGGAGGTGAGGACGTCGTAGGGCGCGGGCGGAGGGTGAGGAGCGGGCGGGGAGCGCGCCCGGGGCGGCGCCGCCATGCTGAATAGGGCTTCGGGGTCGCACACGAATTTGTAGACGTAGCGCTCACCTGGGGGGTAGAGGAGTAGAGTTAATCAAGGTTTTGCCCACTGGCCCACTGCTGGGACAGCTTCGTGTGATCGTGTCTTTAAGAGAGCTGCCCCATGATGCGATTCGTGCGATTTGCAATTTCTACTAACTAAAAGGGTGAGTGGGGGTAAGATGAAAAACGGGGTAAGATAAAAAAGATACAATAACGCCGAATATAAAGGAAATCTTTTAATTCTGGCAACATCATTGTAGACACCGTTTTGTCTTGCCCCGCACTGCAGTCTGCGTCAGTCGCTAAGTGAGAGCATTCGTGTGTTTTTTGACATTTTCCGTAAGGACACCTTTTCCGAAAGGGCTTGATGCATGACTAAAATCGTATTTATGGTCATTACCATAAAGACGATATTAGTCACTATTTCAATCTTACCCTTTGGCCATTTTGTCTTGCCCGTTCATATTGTTTTTCGTATGACCAATTTTATTAACAGTTTTTTCATAAAATATTGTTTCAAATCTTCGATCATTAATAACAACTAGATACACAATCCCGTACAAAAACGAACTAAAAACTGTCCTCAAGTAGGTCGTAAAATAGAAAGAGAAAGAAAACAGAAAGAAACATAACTGGCCAACATATTATACCAAAAGGAATTAAACCTTATTCAAATGAGTTAAAGTCGGATTTAGAACGGTCATAAAAACATTAAATTTTACGACGCGGACGGCGCCGACTCGAATCAACACATGTTACCCGACTAAATCAAGTAGTCATGCGACACTACGAACTGTACGTTTAGTAAAAGTCTTTTCAATTTAGGTGCTTTATAAACCCGGCTGATAATTTCGTCAATTTTAAAATAAATGTTTTACGGCGATTTCTTGACGAAATATCAGTATTTATAATACAGTGATAGTTATTACATATTGGTAATGTTAGTACTTACTGAAAAAATTAAATTACATCCTTTTTTTCGGTCCTGGAAGAGTGATTTTTGCACTTTTTAAACGAGCACGGAGGCATGTTTACGTTTCGAGCGTTAGAACAGTACTAAACCAAAAGGATGACCGATCTCTGATTTGGTCATTCTTTTGGTGAGGACGTTTTTTGTCGCTGATTGTGTATCTAGTTGTTATAAATGATCGAAGTTTCAAATAGATTCCTTTCAACATTATAAATGTATAGAAACAACTTGACCTAGCTTTTTCACCCAAAACATTTATATTTTTTTCATTACTCATACTCTGAAAGTAGGTCATTACATGTCTGATTAGTCGTTTGAAAGTTATCCATTGCCGCCCTAGGGAAAATTGCTTTCAACTGACAGCTGCCAAAAAGAAAAAAAACTAGTTCTATTTTGACATTTCTATTGAACCAAATTCCAAGTAAAGTTAAAAAATTCTTATGCCGCATATACACCGGGGGGCCAACGAACGACTTCATTAACCGTCCACACCGAGTTTTACCGAATTGAATAATTAAAATAATTCAATTTCTTTGTTGTTACAATAACCTTCGATCATTAATGTTGTTATAAATGATCGAAGACAATAACGCTTTCTTTGGATCACTGTTATTTAAGATCATTTTTCTGATTAATCGATTTCAGATATCTGGCGTCCCTTTAATCATGACAGTGACAGATGACAGCTCGACAGGATTGAATGGATTGAATTGAACTGTCATTGTCGGTCATTTGAGTTTGAGTGGTCTTTTTTAGGCTTATATTTATTGAATATTTTTTTGTTAAAACCATTGTATTTTACATAATATTTAATAAATTAGTTGGTCAGTGGGTCGTCTTAGTTAACAATATGAAAGTAGAAAAGCTGCAAATGTGTAGAATATGTTTAGTGGAAGATATTCGTATGTTTATGGTTACCAAAATGGAACTGCAACTACTTTTTGAGAAACTGACTGGAATTTCAGTAAGTAAATGATCTTTACACAATTCAAGCACGAGTACTTTGATATTGTGAAATAAAACGAGAAGAATGAACTTTTTAAAGAGACGCATCTTTTAAGCAAGATAAAAAAACATTCTTTAATCAAACGCAAATACTTTTGTTTCAGTTTGTAACTGAAGACAGTAGACCGATGCTCGCTTGTGTCTTCTGCTACACTAGACTAAAGCAATGCTGTCAATTGCAGAGGAAATGTCTGGAAGCAGAGAAGCTGTTCACTCAGATGTTGAATGAGGATGATGAGGTGAGGTTTGACTGTTCTATTATGTGTGGCTCTCTTTAGTATTGTATTGTATACCAGTCTGGTATCCACAACTCGGTCAGTGGGTCGTCTCCACATATTTTGCATGCGGGTTGGAAAATCATTTGATCCGCCCCAACTCCCGGAGGAGCCTTCATGTTTGATCTAATGGAGAGTACCTTTGATACCAAAGTACTTAGTCCTATATGAGGTAACCTCAGGGCAGTGTTGGAGCACATTATCTGATGTCTCGTGCACCACCATACAAGCTCTGCACAGGGGGCTGTCTGTGATTCCTAGGACAACGAGGTGTTTATTAAAATAGCTGTGTCCTGTAAGGGTGGCTGTGACTACCTATATGTAGCTGCTGCTTTGTTAATCTGAGCACTAGTTTGGTGAAGCAGCCATTGATTTCCTACCACATGTTTTGATGTAATTTTCCTGTGCGTGCTTTGGGTTCGGGTCCCACCACCGCCAAGCTAGATCCCCTTAGCGTGAGCTCCAACTGCATTGTTGCCTCGGGAGTCTCTGTGTACTTTGATCCACTGGATGATTATGCTCACCTATTTGATTAGGACAAGAGTTGACCATGTGACTGTCAAGCACCAGCAAAACGGCCATACTATCTGACCTTTACCTTACGGGCTGAGAAGGCTGCCGTTGCCGGAGTGATGCCCATGCATTCTGCCTGGACAGCTCCATCGTGGACCCCAGTGCTGTGGCTATGTGGATGTTGAGGTCTTCTGACAAGTTTCTAGCACCAGTACCATTAGCTGTTTTAAGATCGCCGGGGTCTGCCTCGCAGCGGCGATCCTCATAGAGCTGAATTTTGTATTTTTCATCAAAGATAAATTGTTTACATGCATGCCATGGGAACGTCTTCATAAAGTCCCTGTAGTACCGAGGTGTGTTGTGACTCTCTCTTAACCCAGAGTTGTAGTGTTTCGAGACCGACTGCTGGCAGTGTCGCTTCTTGCTGTATGAACAGGTGAAGCAGAGGAAGGCCCTAGCCATGCAGGCCAGTCTTTGTAGGCGTTGTAGCTTGTTCGAAGCGGTGATTAACCTGGTGCGAGGCCACCAGACCACGGCCCCATAAGTAATCATGGGTCTGATAACTGCCACAGCATAAATCTAGAGTATGATTTTGGAGGATAGGCCCTTATATCATCATCGCCAAAAGCTGATGCTAAACTCAGTTCAAGTGCTAATTATTCACAATATTGTAATATTTTTTCTGTAAACACCCACAGCTTAGTCCGGACTGAGTATTTGATATTAGACCCCACACGGACGTATATAAAGGGGGTCTATTTGGGGGTCTGGTAACCCCCATTCGTATCCATCTGTCTAGTACAACAGAAAAAAAATTACATGCACCGCGCCGATTGTAAAAAATGATAGTTGATGTGGATCTCATTCTTAAAGACACACTCATAGGCCCTAATTAATAAAACGAGAAGAAAAGTTACGCCAAGGTTAATCCTTAAAAATGTATGGTTACAGGCTTGAGTGCGGGGTGAGGGGGTTGTCCTCACCCATAATGTTTAATTTATGAATAATCTGATCGAAGAGCTTAGCAGAGCTGGAATCGGCTGTCATATTGATGGTGTATGTATTAATAATATAAGTTATGCAGACGATATGGTTCTGCTGAGCCCTTCGATCAGAGGATTAAGAAAATTGATTACATTGTGTGAATCGTACGCTGAGACCCATGGGCTCAAATATAATGTACTTAAGAGTGAATACACGATATTCAAACAGGCATTAAAACTTATAGCACAATTCCACCTGTTATGTTATGCGGCAGACCTCTAAAAAGAGTAGCTAAATATCTGGGTCATTGGGTCTCAAACGATTTAAAAAATAATCTCAATGTTGAGCGAGAACGCAGGTCAGTTTACAACTTTACGCAGAGGGCATATAGTGGCCTGCGCGTACAATATAATAACAAGTTCCGGGTGTTGATGGGGCTGCCGCGTTTTTGCAGCGCGTCTGGCATGTTTCTCGGCTATCATGCGCATGAGATGCGCATCTCTGCTACGCTGGGTTCGCGCCAGCCCCAACAACATTCTTAGAACGTTAGCTGATAGGTGGGACTCGCCGATCCTGGGGAGGTGGATACGGCTGCATGCAGTCAAGTAGACATCCCCCAGGGTTGGTGTGCCTCACGTTAATTAGAATATAGTTGTAGTACTAACATTAGTTTATAAGTTTTGCATTGTTACTAACATATATGAATGATTCCGAAATAAAATATTATTATTCATAATCCGAAGATTATCCTGGTAGTAACTTTACTCCACGTTTATTAATAAGGGAGCCAGTGTTCACTGCAACCCCTGAAAGATCTTGCTCTACCATAAAGAGGTGAAAAATTAAAATTGATTTAAAATTAAAACGAGAGATTAAAGACTTACTGGTCTGGCTTTAACGAGCGCACACAGAGATCTAGCGGTGCAACTTGATAAATGATTAATCAACAATAAAACTGAAAAGACTAAAATTACTTTAAAGTTTTATCTCTGTTCCTTTAGAGTAAATATTGCAGATCCACAGAGATCCGCACATCTGCGATCAGCATTTGACCAACCATTTTTAGGGTTCCGTAGCCAAATGGCAAAAACGGAACCCTTATAGATTCGTCATGTCTGTCTGTCTGTCCGTCCGTATGTCACAGCCACTTTTTGTCGAAAGTATAAGAGCTATCCTGTTGAAACTTGGTAGGTAGGTAGATGTATTATGTGAACCGCATTAGGATTTTCGAACAAAAATAAAAACAAATCTTGGGGGTGCCCCCCAACCCCATACTTAGAATTGAAACTCAAAAAATTTTTTTTCACCAAACCCATACGTGTGGGGTATCTATGGATAGGTCTTTAAAAATTATATCGAGGTTACTAATATCATTTTTTTCTAAACTGAACAGTTTGCACGAGAGATACTTCCAAAGTGGTAAAATGTGTGTCCCCCCCCCCGTAACTTCTAAAATAAGAGAATGATAAAACTAAAAAAAAAATATGATGTAGACCTCAACAAAAACTTCCAACGAAAATTGGTTTGGATGAGATACAGTTAGCAGTTTTTGAGATATAGTACATTTTCAAAAACCGCAAATATAACTTTGCCATTCATACAAACACTATGAAAAACAAAGTTATTTTTATTGTTTGTGCATATTACTTACTAATCTCAATATAATTATATCCCTAATCTATGCTTGTTAACTATTGTTTACAGACAAAACGACGAATAAATCAAAATGAGAGACATGTTTTCAATGGGTTTATTATTACCCCAACAGTGCATGTTAACTGTGTACTTGTTGAATGTCAATCAGAAAGCTATGATATCAAAGAAGAATTACAAGATGATCGTAAGGAAGAACATGATAGCATTGAACTCGTAGAAGAACATCTTGATATCAAAAAAGAATTACAAGATGATCGTAAGGAAGAACATGATAGCATTGAACTCGTAGAAGAACATCTTGATATCAAAGAAGAATTACTAAATCATTGTGAGGAAGAAAATGAGAGTATTGAACCAGAGCAGGAAATTCAAAGTGGTATGTCCCTTATATTGTTTAACTAGCTTTTGCCCACGGCTTCGCTCGTGTAATCAGTCGAAAATGTAAGAAGATTTATACAAACTTTCATCCCCTATTTTATCCCCTTGGGGGTAGAATTGATCAAAATCCTACCTTAGCCCGATCCGTCCAGTGGTTTGGGCTGTGCGTTGATAGATCACTATGTCAGTCAGTCACCTTTGAGTTATATATATTTAGATGTTATTTATTTCAATTTTATTTAGCTGACAGAACAGACAGAATATAATAAAACATACTTTATTGTACACCAACATTATTAAACAGCGTTTTTAAAATATGCTTAATCCTAAGGGTACAATCGCTATTGATATCTTCCAAACTATTTATATTCCTTATATCATATTCCTTTCTTACCCGATGT
Source organism: Agrotis exclamationis (assembly GCA_950005045.1). Classification (NCBI taxonomy): domain Eukaryota; kingdom Metazoa; phylum Arthropoda; class Insecta; order Lepidoptera; family Noctuidae; genus Agrotis; species Agrotis exclamationis. The sequence goes on from OX465445.1 coordinate 549,702, forward strand.
ATTTTCACAGGTGCGTCCGACGCAAAAAAACCGGAGCTATACGTACGACTACCAAGACTAGAAGATACAATGACATTCAAGCAAAAGAAAACTGAACAGCCAGACTTACTAATTATCCGGAATACAGAAAAACACAAGTCTGCAGCTCCTTCTAAATTCACAAAGCCTGTCACTAATTCTCAATTGATCAGTAATATTGTGAATAATACTGATACAGCTGCGAATGACCGAATAAAAACATACGACTGCGATGTGTGCCACCGTAGGTTTACAGCAAAAAATGATTTAATAAAACACATTCGTATTCACACTGGTGAAAAACCTTACAAATGTGAAATGTGTCATAAGAGTTTTAATCGAAGTAGTAATTTAAAAGTTCATGTTCGTACACACACAGGGGAAAAACCTTATAAATGTAAAATATGTCCGAAGAGTTTCAAACAAAATAGTGATTTAAAAAATCATGTTCGTATTCACACTGGTGGTGAAAAACCTTACAAATGTGAAATATGTCAGAAGAGTTTTAATACAAGTAGTAATTTTAAAAAACATTTTTTTATACACACTGTTGAAAAACCTTACATATGTGAAATATGTCAGAAGGGTTTCAATCAAACTTGTGATTTAAAATATCATATTCGTATTCACACTGGTGAAAAACCTTACAAATGTGAAATATGTCCGAAGAGTTTCAGACAAAATAGTGATTTAAAAAATCATGTTCGTATTCACACTGGTGAAAAACCTTACAAATGTGATATATGTCAGAAGAGCTTTAATACAAATAGTTATTTAAAAATACATTTTCTTAGACACACTAAAGAAAAAAACCCTAAAAAGATGTGAATTATGTCAAAAGAGTTAATTAATCATAAAAATATTTAAGCGAAGTATGTAATAGGCCTTTCAAAGATCACGGATTTATTTCGGCTTGTTTTCAATCACGGCTTTGACGAGTACAATACCGTGATAACGACTTTAGCGCCACCTAGCGTTCACAACTTATCTTAGATCTGATCGTTCTAACTAGAAACAGTTTTTTTGCAAATTACTCGATTTTGGATATCATGGTGATCCAGCGGCACTAAATAAAATTAAATAAATGTAGGCAAAATGTATTCCATAAGAAAAATATCTAATACAGGATTTAAATGAGGATTATGATGTTATTTACTTTCTTCTCTTCACGGCACCTATCCATTTCCTGCATTGTTCATCTTTCCAAGAGGCGCTTGGGAATCAGTAAAACCTAAATTTACTACTTCTGCCGGTATTGTTGCAGCTTACAACACAACTGCTGTGACCTACACACATCAAAAGTGTCTAGGGATCAACATATATTTTTGCAATAACTTTTCTCCTGATTGATATAAATTAAAATTTTCTTTAAGGATTCATCAAATAAAGTGTTTTCGTTTGTCACAGTAACGATAAACCAAGTCACCTTTGCATTAATAAAGAAATTTACCATTTTCCTAATAAAGGGATTTTTGACATTTGAACCACTAACACAAAAGTTCGAAAAAAAGACTGAAATAACAGTTTTCTTTAAAATTTTATTGGGTAACTTAAACAATTAATAATCCGTGTTTCTACCGCGAACACTAACAACACAAGAACATCGGTTTGGCATACTCAAAATGAGTTCATCCAAATCACGCTGTGGAATGGCCGCCCATGTTCGTTGCAACAACAAAAAAAGGTCTTCTTGCGACTGGATACCCTCCATATTCGGCAGAGCTCTTCTCTGTAGCATATCCCATGCATGCTCAATCGGATTCAAGTCTGGCGACTGAGCAGGCCAGGGCAGGACATTGATGTTAGCTGCGGCGAGAGTCTGTCTTACAACTCTTGCGGTGTGCGGTCGTGCATTATCATGCATTAACTGAAATAAGGGACCGATTTGCACTTGTAGAGGAACGATGACGTCTGATACAATCGTCTCAGCATAAATTTGAGCGTTGAGGTTGCCTCTGATCCAAATCAACTCAGTTCTTCCGCCGATCCAAATACCCGCCCATACCATGATGGTTCCACCACTATAAGGATGGACTTCCTGGCAGGATTTTAATCGCTGTTGGCGTCCAGGGGTTCTCCAGTGTCGTATACGTCTTGTATCCGGTCTCATACCGAAACGAGACTCATCAGAAAAGCACACGAAACGCCATTGTTCTTCTGCCCAATTTCTGTGTTCAAGAGCCCATTGATATCGAATCCTACGATTGTGCATTGCTATAGGTGGTACCCGTAGCGGTCTTCGGGAATGAAGGTTCACTTCATGCAAGCGGTTTCTGACTGTTTGGTCGCTAATTAAGTTCCCTGAAAAGTGATGAAGCCTCACGGCTAACATCATGGCGGTTATTGTTGGAGCTCTTCGAGTTAAGATTTGAATGTATCGGTCTTGTCTCCGTGTGGTGCAGCGATACCGTCCTCCATGGCGCTCAGCCACGGTACCAGTGCTTCGGTAACGTGTCCAAAGTCGACTGATAACACTCTGACTTGTATTCAGAGCTAAAGCCACAGTACGTTGCCGGGAACCAGCTTCTATCATTCCCACGGCTCTGAGCATTTCTTCCCTGCTTAAATGACGTCGCCGCTCCATAATAACGTTGGTTTTAATCAGTAGTAGGGAAACAGTAGCACTAATAATGTCTTCAATGCGTTGTATGTTTTTATAGGGAAAATATTGACAGCTGATTTTCATCTTTTACTCGAATTTGATTCACAGTTCCTGATTCAAATTATGAAATGCACCAAAAAGGATCCATATAAATTTATAAAATCATAAATTTATTACAAAGCCACATCTCAATCTCAAGAAATCCGCATAAAAATGCTTGATCCCTAGACACTTTTGATGTGTGTATTTTTTTTTTGCGGGTTAATATGATTAGAAAGAAAGAAAATAAGCTTATTTGGCAAGCCTTAGGCACACTGAAAACCTACGAGAATACAAGGGATTTTTTTTTTAAATGTACCCGACTTCTAAAAAAAACAATCACTAATAGACAGTTGCCTTCCCCATTCGATTGACTTGACGTCATCGTGGCGAGCGTGTTTTGTTTTTCATTTACTCGCAGATAACAACGTGTTTTATATCTTATGTCGTGGTGGTAAGGTTGATTTTCACTTGTTGTTGGTATCGGTCGAATTGGAATCTTTTCGCGTCATGGGTAGGCCGCTTGTATACGTCCGCTTTTTTCACCGGACAACGGACCGGTTTTTTTTTTAACAACGCGAACAATTACGCCGGACAGATGTCCGGTGCATGTACACACTTTCATTATAAACAATGCACCACCGCGAATCCGGCTTAAAAAAACGGCCCGTTGTCCGGTGAAAAAAACGGACGTATACAACCGCCCTAAAAAGGCTAGCTAGGCTAGCTGTAAACCACCACGCGGGTCTAGTGCGGGTTGGTAGATGTCACATATATTTTTTTTTTCGTGGTAAATCTTCAAATGAATTCACCCAGGGCAGGACGGGAGGGACTGTCAGACTCGTACTGACTAAAATCCACGGTGATCCTTCAATAGCCTACAGTTCTTTACGTTCCAGGGTCACGGATGCCCCGGCAAGCATGGGCCCTCTTATGGGGGGCCACATCAGATTGCTGACAACTCTTTGAAGCGCGCCTGAAATACGACACGCCGTCGACCCGGGCGCGTATTTCCTAAGGCTATACTATTTTAGTCACAAGTCAGACTCTAATCGATGAGCTTTTGTTTGTGCATATTACTCTACAATACCTAATCTATCTCAGTAATAAAATTGACTCAAATAGATTGGCTTTTTGTTTTGATATTTTCAAAGAAAATGCACGGACAAAATCTAGTAGCATTTTAGTCACGCACGAGTCAAACTTAAAAGATGAGAATACAACGTAAGTCGGAGCCGAACCCACTGCTCCCGTATCGAGAGCGCCGAGACAGAATACTGAACATAAAAGTGCGCCGTAAACTAAATAAGTATGGAAACCCCTGGACTGGACAGTGATGATGTGGTATACGTACCTGCGACCTTCTGCATGATCCCCTTCTCGTAGTAATAACGAAGCGACCTGGACAGCTTATCGTAGTTCATCGCGGGACGGTTCTTCTGCGCACCCCATCGACGGGCCACCTGCAAGAAGACCATTCATTAATGACCCTGATAGAAGAGTAGATGGGGTTCCAATGGGCGACCTTTATGGCGCATTTACATTGGTCGTTAACTCTTTCGGTATGATGATGATGATGATGCCATCTAGCCGATTTCGGCCACAGCGACTGCAATCGATGACTTTTTAGAGTGGTTGAGAGTTTTGATATGCCCTTTCATGTGCTCTCCAGTGACTCACATATCCAACTTTTGCCGTAAAACTCCGAGCACAAAGTGGACATGTAAGAACACCATAGATGACATTGTAAGTTATATTTGTAGGTGGTCTAGCTTTTAGGTCGTCACGCTTCTTGTCCAATTGTAACCTTCTTGTGTCTTCAAAGGTGTAAACCTGCTCCTGTACATAACGTCTCCACTCGGGCCGATTTTGTGCCTGGTTTTGTTCTTGGTTGTTGAAGGGTCAATTTGGCATTTCTTAAAATGTCTATTCAGAACATCCTTAAAACGTAGCAACTGACCACCGCGTTTCCGTGAACAGCATACGGGGAGTCCTCGCAGGCGAGATAACAACCAATGAAATACATCGGTATCGACCGATATATATCGATACAGCTTACGGGTCTGCCACTCTCGTCACTAAATGGCCACGACCATGGAGGTTTTCCTACACCCGGCACGCGGGCTATCGACTAATGAAAACGATTCCCCAAATGCGGGCCCTGTGGCATGCGTTACAAAAATCTCCCGCACCCGGCATGCGGGCCCTAACAACTAATGAAATTGTGCCGTTAACGACGTCGGTCTGAGAATTGGTTTACCTTTATACTGGGTAAGGGAGCTATTCCTACCAAGATTCTTTGATGAGTGGAAATGCGCTTTAAACCGTTGGTACTGGATGTCATAGTAGATCTTGGGACGGGAGTAGAGGTTGATACGGGAAGTCTAAAGCAATTTTACCCAGTAACTGGGTTCTAACCTGATCCAGCTGTTATTTGTAAGGGAGCTTACTAATAACGTGACGCGATACAGAATCGCATCGATTGACGATATCGGTCAGATATCACACAAAGCTCCGGCCGAAGAAAATGTATGGACAATCGCTAGTGTTTGCTAATGGAGTCGCATGTATTGACGATATCGCTCACAGATCTGCTCGATACTGAATTGCATGTACGTGCTAATGACAATGCACATGATTCGTTGTTCAAAATTCGATTGCGCGACTACTCGTCACTGGCGACATCTATAAGTCGTAGTAGTAAGGTGGATTTTTTGTAGTTCACGGTCAAATTGCATCGCATCACTCCATTAGCAAATAAGTGCGACTTGAATCGGCAAACGACTCGATACCGCACAAGTTGCGTCACATCATGAGTAGACCACAACATAGTTAAAGGCATGCGCAGATGATGATGAACAGCAAATCAACATGTGACCCACCTCCTCCGGCTCATGCAGTTTGAACTCCAGCCCCCTGCCAGTCCATGCGACGCAGCGTGCGCCCTCCGCCAGCAGGGACACGAGGAACTGCCACAGCTGCAGCGCCCCGCGACGACCACCGCCTGGAAACGTTAAGGTTAATGCTGCAGAACCTTTCTAGCGAAGGTGCCGTATTTTTTTTTTTTATGGGACAAACCCACCACACTATTCCCAAACCACTGCAACTCCTGAGAGCCAGAATCAACAGTGGCAACCACCAGAAAAGCGCCGAGACAATGAAGCTCGACGTGTCCCGGAGAATGAATTTACCTGTCTTGGATCCTGCACGAAATTAATCAGAAAAGAATAGTGGAGGAGTAGGAAAAATATGTTTCCACTTCCCTCCATGCAAGCAGGAGACAGAACAAAACAAGGCCAATAGGCACAAAGGGACATTACAACTGGGAGAAGCCCAGTTGCCTTGCACCACGGGTAAAAATGACTACTAATATTAATGGGTCCTAAATTGTGAGCTGCTAAATTTGATTCCAATAATAGGTATGGCAAAAACGCTTGAACGCACGGAAGTTTGTTCGAGTTTCCACAAGGTCCGTATAATAAATGACTCCAGATGTAGTCTGAACAGTATCCAACATAATATTGCGTTCGTTCTGCCAAAGAATACACTCCCAAAGAATATAAATATAAGAATATAAGCCATATAAGGTGCCGTATATGGCTTATCTCAGGTGCCATTCACTCAGGTCCGGTTCCCGTTCCAGCCGAATATGGGTCGTAATCAGCATAATTATAACTGTAACCTATGGTGACGACTGAGCGATCCCAAATGACGGTGATAGGCCTCACAAGGCTAGCCTGGCTCGCAATCACTATCCCGTCGGAGTCCGGTGCCAAACAGTTTTTTATTGTACTCCGTCGGCGCGTTGTAGTCCCTTCTGGGTGAGCTAGCTCTATACCTCTTTGCATCGGATCTAGGAAAAGCAAAAACTCATTAAAAAAAACCACGTGAACCCCAGTGTGTTTTCGGATTTGCAAACGGATCAGCCGTTTGAACGAACTTATGTAGAGTCAAATAAATGCAAAGGCCCCTCGTACATAACGCGACACAAGCCTCCTGTACCTTACGACTTTGGTATCCTTTTACGCGGGCTTGTATACGAACCTCTATGGATTTGTATTGCGGTAGACGCCTGGATGCCAAAGTCTTAGGGTATCGGAGGGTTGCAACACGTTGTGTTAAGGTGCTAAAGTTGTTTACTCACCAGCATGCGTGGTGGTGACGTGTTGGTGCGGGGAGGCGGCGTCCCTGCGCGTCGACGACGTCGGAGCTGATGTCGAGCAAAGGGAACTGCTCACTGAGGAGAAGAAACGACGCGTGAATGTTTGGTAATCTTTACATCATAAGATCGGTAGAGGATACTGTTGCCTGATGGCAATGATGATGGGGGGGAAAACCTGGATGGAGCACAGGAACGTGGCAATTGGTACGAGATAAGACATTGCTCCTGCAAATCCTTCTGGATATAAGTAAGCTGCCCTGGTTAACCTGAATATCTTTAAATATATACTCCAGATCCAGACCCAGATTATCCGAAGCAAGGAATGTCTCTAGTTTCAAGACAAGATTAACCAAGATGGATTCTTCAGTCTTCTAGCCGTCAATGGCAGTGAATAGCTCTTATATCTCCGACTCACCTATCTTCTCATCCCAGTGCTGATGCTGCTCAGTGCTGGTGACGGCCTCGTCTCTGTCCCTCGTCTCATCCGGCACCTCCTCCACGCATTTGCCGTACGAACTGCACCTGAACAGAGAGCAAAGTCTACAGTATCTAGTATTGGGAATGGATCCACCTCTTACTCGTACCTTCGCGGTTAACCCTGGGCAAAGGCACCATTGGGTACCTATAACCTGCGGTGACGTACAACCGATCCCACTGACGGTGGTAGGGTTCTCTAGGGTCCCCTGGCTCGCGACCTACTGACGCAGTCCAGCGTCAGTTTCTTCTATGTGAGCTCGCTTCATCATAGGTCTCATCTTTACCATCTGGGCTAGATTTATGATAGAGCAAAACCATTTTAAATCGCAATAAAAAATACCCTCGAAAATTTTCTACACCTCCGCTATTGTTTTCTGATTAATTTCGTTGCGGGATCCGAGAGTTAAATTCATTCTTCGGAACTTCGTCAATCTTCATGGCCTCTCGGCGTCATTCTTACCTGTGCAACTGTTCCGTGTAATCCCTGTATTCTGGCCTCGTCTCTTCTCCTTCGCCTTTGCATCTATCAGTAACAAATAAACCAGTTAATATTATTTCGTGAAATGTGCATCATACCCAATTTCCATACATCATACCATATTTCCAAATTTCAGAGATGGCAACCCTATGGTTGCCATCTCTGAAATTTGGAAACCCCGAATTTTAGAGTCCAGAACCCGGGCATGAGTCGAAGTGCGCACCGCGGCAACTGCGTCGGAAGGGGTGACGGGAACGGTGAAGTGTGCGTGTGTCGCGGGCGGCCCAAGATTTAAAAATTTTAAACCCGGACTACAAATGAAGCCCCCCCAAGGAGGCTCCCCGGATGCTCTCTAAAGTAGGACAAATCCAGAGAAACCTAACTAACTACCTAACCCTAATCATACATAACATGATGAGTCTATGATTTTCCCAGTTCTAGGACTCAATACTTCTCGTAGTAGAAAAGGCGCCGATGACGTGGACACAGTACAGGTTCCTGCCTTTTTTTTAATTCTCAGATGTCCTGAGAGGGGCGGAAGGGACTGTTCGACTTGTACTGATAATTGCCGTTTAAGTTCCAGGGTCACGATTACCCGTTTAAACAGTTTCGCGACCCCAGCAAGCGTTTGGCCCTCTATCCCCGTCAGTTTGCTGACAGCTCTTTGAAGCACGCTTGGAACAGACGCGCCGTCTCGACCCGGCGAGAGGGTTGGTCTTAAGTCTTTTGGCTTTAGGACTTGCCTAGCTCTCTTTAAATCCTGGGGAGGTGCTGGTGGTTATTCAGGATGGGTAGTAAAGCAGGACAGACATAACCTGCAGAGCGGCTTCTTCCAAATTGATCACTACCTGTGCCGAAAATAGAGCTGTGACAACAGTGGCCAGGCACTGGGCACAGGTCCTAGAGGAGCTCAGAAATGGCCAGACCAGGACCACAGTTCTCCAGACCAGGTGCTACGGCACTGGTCACTCCTACTCCTAATCTGAATACCAGCTCGATACTCACGGTTCATGCTGGTCTATGAGGGTGTGCCCATGTGTGTGAGCATGCCTGGAATACAGCTGTGGATGTGTGTGGGCGTGGGGGTGCTCGTACGGACGGTCCGTCGATGTGGGAGTTGCTGAGTCTCTGGGGAAGAAAGAGTGTGATGTTATGAGGGATCATGTTACATGGATATCGAAGAATCATGCTAATATGCACTGACATTGATGAGCAATCAAAGAGCCTGCAGAAGCAGATCTTCAGATCATTTAAGGTACTGAACCTTCTGGAAAGATTCCATCCCTTCCGATGTCCATTGCTTGGAATCCGGTCGATGCTTCCAAGAATAAAATACCCTGTGCTTTATCCATGACGCAAACTTGAGGAGTTAAAACAAAGTTTTCAGAACTGGTTCATTCACGCGCGTCTAATACAAAAAAACCGGCCAAGTGCGAGTTGGACTCGCCCATGAAGGGTTCCGTAGTAGCAAGCATAGATTAGGGAATAGGGATATCATTATATTGAGATTGGTAAGTAATATACACAAACATTAAAAATAACTTTGTTTTTCATAGTGTTTGTATGAATGGCAAAGTTATATTTGCGGTTTTTGAAAATGTACTATATCTCAAAAACTCTTAACTGTATCTCATCCAAACCAATTTTCGTTGAAAGTTTTTGTTGAGTTCTACATTAAATATTTTTTTTAGTTTTATCATTCTCTTATTTTAGAAGTTACGGGGGGGGGGGACACATTTTACCACTTTGGAAGTGTCTCTCGTGCAGACGGTTCAGTTTAGAAAAAAATGATATTAGTAACCTCAATATAATTTTTAAAGACCTATCCATAGATACCCCACATGTATGGGTTCGATGAAAAAAAAAAAAATTGAGTTTCAATTCTAAGTATGGGGGGCACCCCCAAAATTTGTTTTATTTTTGTGTAAAAATCCTAATGCGGTTTACATAATACATCTACCTACCAAGTTTCAACAGGATAGCTTTTATACTTTCGGCAAAAAGTGGCTGTGACATACGGACGGACAGACAGACAGACATGACGAATCTATAAGGGTTCCGTTTTTGCCATTTGGCTACGGAACCCTAACAAAGAATAAAATATAGTCAGTGTTTTATCCAAAAACTCTTAAAAGTAAAAGCTTAAAAATAGATTTAAAAAATCTAAAAACCCACGTTTTTAAATGTCCTAAAAAGAAGAAAATAACCCTACGGGGCTGAGAGAGGGACCACTCAAAACGTGGGGGCGTATATTATATAAGGGATTATTTATGGGATATATTTACATGACGTGAGATCGTAGGTGTAACTTGCAAAGATACGCCCCCACGTTTTGAGTGGCCCCTCTCTCAGCCCCGTAGGGTTATTTTCTTCTTTTTAGGACATTTAAAAACGTGGGTTTTTAGATTTTTTAAATCTATTAATTATTTTATTATTTTTATCATTGTTCATCGGGTTTGAAGCTACCCTGAAAATTTCAGCCTGCTAGCTTATCGGGAAGTGCCTCAAAGCCTGTCCGCCATCTTGGACGTCCGCCATATTGGATTAATAGCCTAGCCTAGCATAAGCCACATGGCTATTTTTTTCGTATTCCTGACAGCAAACCCTTTCATTTGATACCCATATCACGGGGGTGGATTTCAAACAGCCAGTCTACCATCTTGGACGTCCGCCATATTGGATTTAAGTCACGTTACTATTTTTTTCCTACTCCTGATAGCAAACCCTTTCATTTGATATCCATATCACAGGGGTGCATTTCAAATAGCCTGTCTGCCATCTTGGACGTCCGCCATATTGGATTTAAGTCCCGTGACTATTTTTTTCGTATTCCTGACAGCAAACCCTTTCATTTGATACCCATATCATGGGCGTGGGTTTCAAACAGCCAGTCCGCCGTCTTGGGGAGGCCGCCATATTGGATTTGTTATGACGTTTCTTAGCTAGTCATGTATTGTCATCAGAACTCAAAGCGTGTACAAAATTTAAGCCTGCTAGCTTATCGGGAAGTGCCTCAAAATTGAGTTGCAAAAGTCCAACCGGAACGACAAACAAACAAACAAACAAGAAAAGTGAGTGTATAAAAACGTGGGAAAAATTCAGATGAGGACAGAGGATCACATCACAATTTAAGTTTGTTCAAATACGCTAGTTGAATTAAGTGTTTAAGATGGTCTTTTGAGTAAGGAACTGCACAGATTTGAGTGGACCTGTTCAGTGTGGTCTAAGTAGCAGTTAGCAGGTAAGTGACCCTACTACACCAAATCACCGCTCCTCAGGAGTCTCCACCGAGCTGATCGTAGACCTCATCATCGTCAATCTGTCAAACTTTTGAATGATCAATTTTTAACGAACTTTTATTAATCTCGTACCTCAAGGAACACATACTATATTTCAACACGCTCAATTAGATGCCAAATGGCTCTATAAGAAGTGGTACAGACTGCTGTTTCTTCGACACTGGTTCGAATCTCATTGACGACATGTTCTTTTTGTAAACATATAAATTGTCTTCATTACTATTTCAAAAAATCTTCTGATGAATTTGCTTGGCCAGAGTGATTTTTACCAATAAAATAATATATAAATACAATTCGTAAAATGAACTTCTTCGAAAACATCACGATGCGCCGTACGCGCACTAAATCGGATACAAATACCGACATTAACTGTTCACAAAATGACACATTCGAAGATACCGTGAACAGTCTACCCGATTTCTCAAAAGATGATATTATTGCACAACAACAATTAATAATTAAGTTACAAGAACGAATTGATGAACTGGAATTAGAATTAAATAATTCATATCAGAAAATCGAGTCACTATCTGTGGAAAACAATAAACTTAAACAAAAGAATTGTGATTTACAAAGCCAAATCAACAACCTTACAGAACAAAAATCTCCAATTAAAAAATGCTTGAAAAGTAATAATCAATCACAAATAGAACCATCATTTATGTCTAACGAGAACACAGTTATGATAAAGCAAAGTGACATACAAAATAAAACTAATAGTAATAAGGCTATTTCAGAACAAACCAAGCAAAATAAAAATGATAGTAAAATATGTATCCTCAGTACTAACAACAAAAATGACATCGGAAATATTGCCAAAAATACTCTTCACAAACAATCCAAGAATATATGCCACTATATACGGACAAACTGTAAAACAGAACAACTTTTGAGTGATATAGATACTAAATTAAAAACATTTACAATGAGGGACTTCTGTATAATTCTAATAGGAGAGGAAGACTTTAAAACTACGAACGACTACATTCAACTGACACTCCACATCAGAACAGCCTTACAAAAAGTTAACAATACGAATATCATAGTCTGTACGCCGACATATAAGTATAACTATAACAAACATATGTATAACTGGAGAATAGAACACTTCAATAATTTACTATATCTTGATATAATGTCTCATGATCATGCTTATATCATGGACTCGAACAAGAATCTGGCATATGATTACACAATGTTTACCAAACAAACAGGAAAACTTAACAACTTTGGCATGCAGACAGTCTTCCGTGATATTGACAATTTCATCTATGGTGTTAAAACGTATGACTTAATGACCATCGACAATGATCCAACACCTTCTAATGACGAACAATTGGAACCCCAGTTATTTCTATGACAATTATTTAAATATACTACATCAAAACATTGCAGGGTTACTAACTAAATTTGATTCGCTTTCCGTATGCCTAGAGGAACTTATGGTGAAGAATGTTAACATTGACGTAATTTGCATAACTGAGCACTTCATGATGGCTGGTTATGAACAGTATTTGTCAATACCTAACTACGATCTAGCAGCATGTTTCAGTAGAAGAGACATTAAAAGAGGTGGAGCATGTATTTTGATAAAAAGGGGATACCAATGGAAGGAAATACCTGAAGTTGGGAACTTAGCAATAAGTAACACATTTGAATGTTGTGCTATTGAATTAATCCATGTTGACACTATTGTAATTTGTATTTATAGAGTCCCAAACCCAAATAATCTAACAACTTTTTTTGAACAATTGTATAAGTTGTGCCAGTTTGTTACAAAAAAATGTAAACGCAATGTTGTAATATGCGGTGACTTAAATATTGATACTCTGAAACGTAATAATACAACACTAGATCTAGAGTGTCTTTTGCTTAACTTTAATTTTAAATTAGTATTTAATGTGCCAACTAGACTATCCAGTAAAACATGCATAGACCTTTTTGCGCATAATATAGGTAAAAATTGCAAGTATGACATTATCGATTTCGCTTTATCTGACCACACCTGTCAAATTCTTAAGTGTCCGGTAAAAAGAGTTTGTGTTTTGAAGCATTGGTATGTTGAGCGTCGCGATTACAGTCAAGAAAATATGATTAAGTTTAAGGAATGTTTACAAAATATCTCTCTATCGGAATTATATATAGTCGACGATCCGAATACTGCCTATAATCTATTTTTGGACACATTTACCTTAATGTACAACTTATGTTTTCCATTAAAACGTATAAAATTAAGCATGCACAAGAGTCCACAATGGGTTTCGCGAGGAATTAAAAAGTGCAGTAAAAATAAAAGAACACTTATGTGGCGTTACCGAATGGAACGCAATGAACAAAACAAACAAAAATTTAAAAAATATGCAGCAATATATAAAAAAATTATTAAATTAACGCAACGTGCTCAGAATAGCTATAAAATCAAATCATCTTATAATAAGTCGAAAACAACTTGGGAAATCATTAATCAAACAAAGATGAATACGCCCAATAAAACGACATTGAAAGCATTAATAACGGAAATAAAAAAATAACACACCCGCACGAAATAGCTGAAGCCTTTAACAACTATTATATTAATAAAATAACACCAATCAGTAACAGAGGCGTACAGGCGACATCAAACATATCAAAATCAAGCAATTCAATGTTTATGGCACCAAGTAATGAAAATGACATCAAAGCCATAATTAAATCTTTGAAAAATACTAGTAGTGTCGGCAATGATGGAATTTCTACAAAAGTGATTAAATACGTCTCAGACAACATTAGTGGTCATTTGAGCTATATTCTCAATCTGTGCATAATACAAGGAACTTATCCCACTAACCTGAAAACAACTGTGATAAAACCATTATTCAAAAAAAATAAAAAAGATTGCATGGAGTCCTATAGGCCCATCGCACTTGTTCCAATCATATCCAAAATATTTGAAAAATATATTTATACACAAATTTACACATATCTGGATAAACAAAATATTTTGATAGATGAACAAAAAGGATTTCGGAAAGGTAAAACTATTAATATGGCCATCTACGATTTTTTGAATTATGTTTATACGAATGTTGACAATAAAATACCCGTGTACTCAATATACTGTGACATGACTCAGGCTTTTGACTATGTGGACCATAACATTTTGCTAGGTAAATTGGACGCGTACGGCATAAGAGGCAATGTCTTGAGTTTGATAGAATCTTACCTAAAGAATAGGAATCAGTACGTTGAGGTATCCAAAATAGATTTTGAAACGAAACGTCAAAAAATTTACAAGTCCCACCTTCGAACAACTACATATGGCGTACCCCAGGGCACTGTTTTAGGGCCTCCTCTATTTATAATATATATAAATGATATGCCAAAAGTAACAAACCACCCTATGTCACTATTTGCCGATGACAGCACTGTGACCATTGAGAGCACAAACACTCAAAACTATAACGAAGAGATTACGAAGACCATAACCTCCATAGTACAATGGTTAGATAATAATAATCTAAAGATAAATATTGAAAAGACCAAATTAATGATGTTTAGCCAACGCTCTACTATAAATATGAATATTAATTACAATAACCATTGCATAAAACAAGTAGATACAACAAAATTCTTAGGTTTAACTATTGACAGTAAACTAGATTGGAAAACGCACACGGAGGAGCTAACCAAACGAATCAGTAAGTCTACATATGCTTTACATAAACTTACTTTAGTTATGAGTGTGGACGCCTTAGTCACAGCATATCATGGCTTGGTGGGTTCAATTCTGAGATATGGTGTTGTTTTTTGGGGAAATTCGACCAATAGGGAAGTAGTTTTTAAAGCTCAGAAAAAATGTATCAGGACAATGTTTGGATTGCAGGTCGTGGACACATGCAAACCATTTTTCATCAAATTCAAAATATTGACTCTTCCTTCTTTATATATTTTCGAGGTTGCTGTATTTGTTAAGACGAATCCGAATTTGTTTAAAAAAATGACAGAAATTAATAACCGAAGCCGACGGGATAACACTAGCTTGTGCGTAAGAAGGTCCCACACAGCATTAATGTATAAAAGTGTATTTTGCATGGCACCAGTTATATTCAACCACATTCCACGGCCAATTAAGGAATTGAATGTGAGCTTGTTTAAGAAACGGCTAAAATCCCTTCTAGTGTCCAAAGCATATTACAGTATTTCGGAATTTCTGACTGATAAAAATCTATTGACGGAATGTTGACCATGTAATTATGTGTTGTTCTTTAGATTATTTGAATTACCTTTGATATTATATAAACTAATGACATGACGTTTAGACTATATCAATTATTTGTATTTTTTTTTTTAGGTTTTTAAATTATTTGACATTTTTGAATTATTTGCTGATTGATATGTGATGACATTATGGTTTTAAATTATTTGACATATATTATTTAAATTATCAGTCATTTTTAAAATATTGACCTTCATAATAATAATATTTCTATTCTGTTATCTTGCGACTCATTGTATTTTGATTTTAATAATATTTGCATGCCATTGTCTGGCAAACATGACGATCTATATTTTACTTAATGACATCTCTTGTAGGCTGACAATTTGTTATGAATGCATTGTACTCATGTTTGGGCAAATAAATGATTATCTTATCTTATCTTGTCATCTGCCTATTATGTTCCCACTGCTGGGACACAGGCCTCCTCTCTGTGAGAGGGAGAGGGGTCATAATCCACCACGCGGGCCCAGTGCGGGTTGGTAGATGTCACATGTCATCGAATGTTTGGTTCTAGGACATGCCGATTTCCTCACGATGTTTTCCTTCACCGTTTTGAGAGCAGTGGTGATGAAATAAATTACATAAAGTAATGAGCAAGGCCTTGGTCTTGGTATGGACATGTGAATACGAGGAGGGATGACACCCATGTGACGAAGAGAATAATGAGTATGAATGTTGATGGATGGAGAGGAAGATGAAGGCCAAAGAAAAGATGGATGGATTGTCTAAGGAATGATATGAATGAAAAAGGAGTAAATGATACGGTGACGTCTGATAGGGGAGAATGGAAGAAAAAAACGTGTTGCGTCGACCCCAAGTAAAATGGGATAAGGGCAGGAAGAAGAAGAATGAGCCAGGCCTATGTTCAGCAGTGGACGTCTTACGGCTGATATGATGATGATGAATGAGCCAGGCTGTGTTCGAACCCACGACCTACAACTCTTGAAGTCGAGGCCATTGGGCCACCACTGCGATTGTGGACCTGCAGTAGAGCATCTAGGAGTGACAATACATACCGGTGCTGGTAGTGTAGGCCCCAGGGTATGGGGTAAGGCTGGCCCTGCTGCGCCATGTCACCACTCCTCACGGTCCGTCTCCAAGGAGCTGATCATCGCGAACACCTGTAGAACAGAAGATAATGAGGTAAGTATTAGTTAAACTAGGTAACATACAATACGTTGCCCCCACACTAGTAATTTATCCTGTATCGTGGGTGCGTTTAGCGTTGCCAGGCGTCCGGATAAAGCCGGACACAGTCAGACTTTTTATTTGGGTATATCCGGCCGAATGAGACCGTGTACAGCCTTTAGCTTTAGCCTTTTGTTAGTTTGTAATGAATAGGCTCAAAAACTACTAGTCCGATTTCAAAAATTCTTTCACCAGTTGAAAGCTGCTTTGGTCCTGAGTGATATAGGCAATAAGGGGGGGGTGGGCGAGCGAAGCCGCTGGGAAAAGCTAGTTATAAATAATTTGGTGGACTATAAAATGAAACGGTCTTTTCACACAAATGTCCGGTTTAACTGACTGGTCGGTTTCGGTTTTAAGACCTAGCAACTCTAGGTGCGTTAAACATCCACAAATACCCAGACCCGGAATAACTACTTGTAGGTCATACAATATTTCTTCTAAGCTGGAATGGAACTCGTGAGACGCTGAGGAGCAGTCAATAACTCAACCACTGCGCTAACCGTCACGTCAAAATTTGACCAACCTCCACGAAAAGTTATTACTGGAAGTCGGTCAGTCAGTCGGCTTTGTTTCTTATTTCCTTGAGTTTATTGCTAACGACTTCCAATAATAACTTTATTTTACACTTTTGTGTTGTTTTAGAAGTCAGTTTTTTTTTATAAGCTAACTCCGTCAGCTAGAGAATCAAAGCGAGCGACAGTCTCGACATTCAATCGAATTGAGGGTGGTTACCAATTAGGTTATCGCTTGCATTTCTCAGACCGACTTTATTCAGCTATCCAAAATACGTAAGAAACTGAATAAACCCGTTCAAAATAAAAAGCAAAACAACCTTTAGCATCGACTCCATAAAAAACGGAAATAAAAACTACATAACTGCGGACTTCGTGGAGAGGTAACGTGATTTCCCGTCAATAGTCGCGCCGATGTTTGCAACGAAGTTGTGTTGATAAATACTGAAATGTAGCTCTATTGGATTGTGGATAAGTTCTCTCTTTGCCTCGTTGTCAACGCAGTGAGTATTAAATAATAATGATATTATTAGTCTTAATTTTATAACGTGCTTTTTGATAGATAGATAGATATAAACGGAGAAAACCGGTCACCTAGAGTCCGCGTCACTCACCTGTAGAAAATTCGTAGTACTAAATTTTATAGCAATTTTTTTTCATCAACATCATCATCAGCCTATAAATGTTCCCACTGCTGGGACACAGGCCTCCTCTCTTGTGAGAGGGAGAGGGCTGTAATCTACCACGCGAGCCCAGTGCGGATTGGTAGATGTCACATTGTCTTCGAATTTTTGGTTCTAGGACATGCCGGTTTTTTTTCTTTCTAAGAAACAGCCCCACAATAGGGATTTCTCCTTTATCGTGGGGGTGCTTTTACAAACATATAAACTCACATACCCAAACACCCAGACCCGAAACAACTACTTGTAGATCATACAAATATTTGTTCCGTGCGGGAATCGAACCCGCGACACGCTGCGCAGCAGTCAATTGCTCAGCCATTGCGCCAAATGCGCCGTCAAATATTATGAATGGTCATCCATCCACAGACCAACCTAGGCAAGCGCGGCTTAACCACTAAAATCGACCAGTGTGACTGTGATAATTTAGTCACGAGTTACTCATCTATTTTGTAAACAGACATACCACATTCTAATCCGGGTTCAATACATTTCCCCTCCCGGATGTTGAGTACACTCAAGTACATCATAGCTAAAACTTGAGCTACGAATATCACCCTACGCTGAGTGCGATGACAGCGCCACCTAGTGACCACATTATTGGGGGCCATAATATCTACCAATTCTTGCCAACTACACTAGTCTAGTCATCACATCACCACCGAGCGAGCAAATATCGACGCTATCAAACTGTTAGGTGTCCTGCGTGAGCGACAAATACGACGCGACGCGACGCAACATGAAAAGTAAATATTATAATAATATTAATAGTAGTTGAAATAGGTCGAATTGCGTCGCGTCGCGTCGCATTCGTCGCCCACGCAGGACACCGCGTTACCTTGTATGTGCAGTTGATAGTACCAGTCAATCGGATCGAGACGGGACCAGCATGTATAAGTAAGTTTTGAGTAATCCACATCAAATTTTGTGTAGATATAAAAATAAATCAATTGACTCAATGTTTTTCTAAGATTTTTAGAAGATATTTTATGTTCTTACACGAAAGCAGTGATGAGTGATGACCGAGTGCAGGTATCGGCCACGACTGTGGCTGTGTATTGTGGGTCGTGAGTTTGAACCCAGCCAGGCGTATTTACTTTGTGTAATTTATTTCATCACCACTGCTCTTAAAACGGTGAAGGAAAACATCGTGAGGAAACCGGCATGTCCTAATATTCGGCCGTTCAGAGAATGCGTTCCTAAAACGTCGCGATTGAACTGACGACGTAACTTTTTAATGGCGTTGCAGTTACGATAAAAATATTTTTGCTGGTTGTTTACCGTTTTAACAATTGATGAGCATTAAAACAACATTATTATATCAATAATCAATGAATGTTATAATTTTGTGCCAAACTGAGTGTCAAATAAGTGACTAACTGATAGGTGTCAGGAACGCATTCTCTGAACGGCCGAATATTAGAACCAAACATTCGAAGACATGTGACATCTACCAACCCGCACAGGCCCGCACTGGGCCCGCGTGGTGGATTTCACAGAGAGGAGGCCTAGTGTCCCAGAAGTGATGAATCTCACTTCACGTCAATTCTTTGAGGAGTATTGCAATCAGAGATGTAAGTTGGCACAGTGACCGGAGCACTGCATACATCGCGGTTTCAATTCCTGGACACAACAAATATTTATTTGATCTACAAGTAGTCGTTCCGGCCTTCCGGGTCTGTGTGTTTTGGCTCGCGGGACTGTCTCATCAGGTAACCGTGACTCGGAACGTAAAGGGCTATTGAAGGACACCGTGGATTTTAGTCAGTACAAGTCTGACAGTCCCTGTCACCCCGCCCTGGGTGGGAGGACTGGTTTGATGATTTTACCACGATAATAAAAACCGGCCAAGTGCGAGTTGGACTCGCCCATGAAGGGTTCCGTAGAAGCAAGCATAGATTAGGGATAAATACATATAATTATATTGAGATTAGTAAGTAATATACACAAACAATAAAAATAACTTTGTTTTTCATAGTGTTTGTATGAATGGCAAAGTTATATTTGCGGTTTTTGAAAATGTACTATATCTCAACTGCTAACTATATCTCATCCAAACCAATTTTCGTTGGAAGTTTTTGTTGAGGTCTACATTATATATTTTTTTTAGTTTTATCATTCTCTTATTTTAGAAGTTCAAGGGGGGGGACACACATTTTACCACTTTGGAAGTGTCTCTCGTGCAAACTGTTCAGTTTAGAAAAAAATGATACTAGTAACCTCAATATAATTTTTAAAGACCTATCCATAGATACCCCACACGTATAGGTTTGGTGAAAAAAAAAATTTTGAGTATCAATTCTAAGTATGGGAGGCACCCCCAAAATTTGTTTTGTTTTTATTTTTGTGTTAAAATCCTAATGCGGTTCACATAATACATCTACTTACCAAGTTTCAATAGAATAGCTCTCATACTTTGAAGAAAAGTGGCTGTGACATACGGACGGACAGACAGACAGACATGACGAATCTATAAGGGTTCCGTTTTTGCCATTTGGCTACGGAACCCTAAAAAAGTGTCTGGGTGTTTGTGTATGTGTTTCTATGTTTGTTAAAGCATCCACGACGAACATGATGTAATGACGTAGACAGCGCCGCGTCAAACGGACGTCAGTCGTGGCTATTATCATTATCTCCACGGGAGTTTACAAGTGAAAATCAACCTTAACACTACACGGTATATGACATAAAATGCGCGGTTGTATACGGGTAGATGAAAAACAAAATACGATCGCCACGATGACGTCAAGTCAATCGAATTGCATCATTACATCGTAGTAGCAAGGTTGATTTTCACTTGTAGTTGGAATCGGTCGAATTGCAATCGCATCTCCTCATGGGTGAAGTCCCTAACATTCACCTTCCCACGAAACATCACCTGTTTAGTATGTCACAGAGTTCTGTAGATATAATACCTTATGATTGACTGACAGCTCCGCAATTTGATTACAGATATAGACGCCAAACGGCAGGTGGAGCCGGGAGGCGCGACTTGAATAGTAATGACTGCGTTCGTCGTAATATCAAGCCGGAGAGTTCGATGTCGCCGCGTCACGTGACTGGTTTTTTTAACCAGCTTAATAATTACAGCCGTACAGGCCGGTCTTCCAGGCTAAGCTGCGCTTGTCGAGGTTGGGCTGTGGATGGGTGACCATCTGCCATAGCGAGTTTCCTCCGTGCCCGGAGGGACTGTCAGACTTGTACTGACTAAAATCCACAGTGTTCCTTCAGTAGTCCTTTACATTCCGGGGCCCCGGTTATCTGATGACAGTCCCGTGACCCCTGCAGGCTTTGGTTCTCTAAAGGGGGCCCCGTCAATACGACGTGCCGTCGACCCGGGCATGGTCCATGATCAGACGGCGAGTCACCCATTACTTCGCCACCCGTATGCGCGTTGTCATCCCTGAGTTCTGACTTACTAAACACCGACATTTGTCTTCAGTAGCACTTTGCGTTTGAGGGTCGCGGTAGCTTTTGTAGCGGAACTCTCTAAACAAGGTAACGAGACCCTGGAACGCAGGTTAATTAATTACTCCAAGGTCACTGATATCCCAAACTTTATGGAGTCAGTATAAAAAAATATATTTCTTCAACAAAATCTTTCCACAAACTACCAATCAAATTCAATTTTCAATGGAAAGTATTTAAGCCCCGATCCCGGGATTGACGCCGGGACTCGCTGCGGGACGTCGCCCCGGGAAATGAACGCGGGATTTACTTCCGCCCCGCGATTAGATTTCAAACAATCTTGGATTATGAGAGAAGGATCGATATTAAAGATGTTTATTTTTGTGGAGAAAGTGTCTTCTTTGAAAAGTTTCTTTAAAAAATGGCGACGGTGTAAACGTAATGTTAATTGGAATTTTTTTTATTAGAATAGAACTGTAGCAAAGAGCTCGTTGCTATATAATAATAGCCGCACAGGCTGTTCTTCAAGGTAAAGCCACGCTTGCCGAGGTCGGTCTATGGATAGGTGACCATCTGTCGATGTCATAGCGAGTTTCCTCCGTGTCTCGGAAAGTACGTAAAGCCGTTGTTCCCGGCTGTCATTTGTAGATCTTTAACAGTCGTTACTATTAGTCAGAAGCTCTAACGAGCCAAACCACTATGTGGTTGGTTGCGTCGTTTCATTCCAGAGTTTCTATGGGCATCTTCCAGCTCCGTCATCAGATCAGCTCCATGTCATCATGATATTGCATTGTCACACGATTTGTACATGCTTGCATAACATCTCAATTGGAAACAGGGAAGAAATTTTATTTGCAAGATTTGATTACAAACAACGGGACAAGTTAAATTAAATAAAGGCTTGTAAATACGCCTGTGTCCCAACTTATTTTTAAGCTATTGCATAGCTTTCGGCGCGCGCGAAAAACCTAACGAAAAAACCTGACCACATCTGACAGCACGCATCGTCTAATGGCAGATTTACATTGAGTCAGTAACTGGCGTCAGTCCACTGATATGTAGTCTGTGGTCCACTGACGAGTCAGTGCTGACCTGGCACTGCCATAATGTAAATTGATTTCTTGAAATACTGACCTCGTATAAATAGCACGAGTCAGTTTTCGGCGCCAGCACTGACGTCAGTTACTGACTCAATGTAAATCTGCCATAACGTCGTTTCAGTTCGGGAGACTTCGGCAATCATAAAGGTACGGACAGACGTGCTCATAAAGGTACGGACAGACGTGCTCATTACTAGCACGAAAGCATGCTTTTATTGAGTAAGGGGCAATTTTATTGAGGGAGAGGGAGAGGGAGGAGGAGGAGAACGTTTCTTGACGTTTCACTTGATTGACGTGGCTGACCATAGCTTAATTAGTACAGTAATAAATATAATAAATAAATAATTATATAATTGCATAAGTTGATAAAAAATGCTATGCAATAGCTTTACCGTGGCAGTCACCGAGTGCCACACGTTTTTTTTTAAACATTACCCCTCTCTAGGAATTTCTTCCTATATCGTGGGTGTGTTTACAAACATAGAAATTCACATACACAAAGACCCAGACCCGAAACAACTATGTATTTGTAGATCATACAAGAAATTCACGTGAAAAAATACTGCGTTAATAAATCGCCTACCTGTGCTAACTGCTCAGAAGCACATGAAACAAAAGAATGCCCGCATAAGGATAATTTAAATTTTACACCGGTATGTGTGGCGTGTAAACGTATTAAAAAACCGTTTGACCATCGGTGCGGGTCTCAACAGTGTACCACCTATAAAGTTAGGCTCGAACAATTAATACGCAACACTAATTATTAATAAAATGGATAGTTTAATAATAGGACAACTAAACCTTCACAATGATAGGGTGGCGACTTCTGAATTGGACAAATTAATTATCGATTACAAATTAGACATTGTACTGGTTCAGAACAATACCAAAACACGCGCTTGCGCCACAAAGTAGTTCAGTTGGATAACAAGGCACGAGCCGGAATTTACGTGGCGCGTTCTTCTAACTATACAGTAACGTCTTTACGGAATCTCATGACGCCTCACTGTGCAGTTGCGGAAGTCTCATCCGCTACCTTTAAAGTTTACGTTGTCAGCTGCTATTTTCAATATTCAGACCCTGTTGCTCCTCACATACATAACCTCCGTCACGTCTTGCGGTCACTCGCGGGCTGCAAAGTTATCGTAGGCGCAGACGTTAATGCGTCTTCGTCCCTGTGGTATGGCAAAGTCCGGTCCACGGATTACGTACGGCGTTGCGCTGTTGAAGACTTCATTGCTGAAATGAACCTACTATTCATAACACCCCCGACGCACCACCTACTTTTTGCAGCCAAATGGGCGAATCTTGTATTGACGTCACACTTTCTAGTGCAGACGTACGCTTGGATAGGTGGCGTGTCCTACCGGACGCGTCTTGCAGTGATCATCGCTTGATCGTGTACGAATTTGTTCCGGTTTCTACTCATGGTTCTTCACATGTAATTGGTAACTTTAGGTATAAAAGTAAGGGTGCTAATTGGGAATTCTTTAGATCGCTTTTTGCGTGTCATGCCAAAGATTTTACTCGTGATGGGCTGTCAGCTGAAGAAAGTGCTGAAATTATGTCAGACACCTTCACTTACTGTGCTGACATTGCCATTGGTCGCGGACCTATGACCAATGTACGTAGGTGTGATTGGTGGTGTGACTACCTAACCGAACAGCGTAAAATCTATCGTCGTGCGCGTAAACATCTTAATAAGCTTAAAAAACGTCAAGTCACCGGAGACTCACTAACCTCTGCTTTAAATACATTTAGAGTTGCCAAGTCCCGTTACAGAGCTTCGGTTGAAAAATCTAAGGGTAATTTGTTGCGTAAAGTAGTGAATAAATTAGAAAAGGAAGGTCCGTGGTCTCCTTTATATCATGAGTTTAAAGCCAATCGATCGGTCGACCTCGCGTATGTTCAGAATATTAAAGTAAATAATAAACACACCACCGGTATTGAAGAAACAACGGAAGTTTTATTAAATACTCTTATCCCTGATGATTCACCTGTTAATGACAATGACTACCACCAACAGATTAGAGCATGGGCTACAGTTCCGCCTAAATCACCAGCGTCAGACCTTCCACCCACTGACGAATTCATTAATGTTGTTAGGAGACTGCCCCTTAACAAATCATCAGGTGAAGATAAAATATCTAATCGTATGATAAAGGAAGCGTGTAAAACAGCGGGTGACGCGATATTAACTGTTTACAACCGGTGCATTGCTGAAGGTGTTTTTCCTCGTATATGGAGACATGGCTTTATACGAATAATACCTAAAAGCGGCGACAAGCCACCAGATGACCCTAAGTCTTACCGGCCCATAACATTATTACCATCTTTGGGAAAGCTCCTGGAGCGTCTTATCGTCCCACGATTGTTACCGGACGGGCCCAAATTCCATAAAAACCAATTCGGTTTTACTATCGGCAAATCAACCGTTGACGCGGCACTTTCTGTTAGAAAAATAGTTAATACCTCCGAGCACAAGTACGTACTTGGAATCTTTCTAGATATTTCCGGGGCTTTTGATAACGCATGGTGGCCAATGCTACTACTTAAGATAAAAGCTCGTGGTTGCTATAATAATATATTTAATCTTCTTTGCTCGTACTTTTCTAATGGTTCCGCGAAACTTAAACTCGGACATCATTCCGTATCGAAACCTCTTACCATGGGCTGTCCTCAAGGTTCGGTTATCGGTCCTCATTTGTGGAATATAGGCTTCGATGATTTCCTCGCGATTCCACTTCCAAGTGGTTGTTCTCTAACTGGTTATGCGGACGATGGCCTTCTGCTCATTCAGTCGAATACTCGTGCTGGACTCGAGAATTTGGCTGACACTTGCCTACGATTAATATCTCAGTGGGGCGATCGAAACCGTCTGACCTTTGCACCACATAAAACCTATCAACTCATTTTAAAAGGTGACCTTAAATCGTGGCCTAGTATTAAATTCAATAATGTTCCCGTTAAGAGAAAGCAATCTGTGTGCTACCTTGGTTTAGTCTTAGAGAGGAATTTCACATTCATAGAAAATAGAGAAAATCCACAGTGTTCCTTCAGTAGTCCTTTACATTCCGGGGCCCCGGTTATCTGATGACAGTCCCGTGACCCCTGCAGGCTTTGGTTCTCTAAAGGGGGCCCCGTCAATACGACGTGCCGTCGACCCGGGCATGGTCCATGATCAGACGGCGAGTCACCCATTACTTCGCCACCCGTATGCGCGTTGTCATCCCTGAGTTCTGACTTACTAAACACCGACATTTGTCTTCAGTAGCACTTTGCGTTTGAGGGTCGCGGTAGCTTTTGTAGCGGAACTCTCTAAACAAGGTAACGAGACCCTGGAACGCAGGTTAATTAATTACTCCAAGGTCACTGATATCCCAAACTTTATGGAGTCAGTATAAAAAAATATATTTCTTCAACAAAATCTTTCCACAAACTACCAATCAAATTCAATTTTCAATGGAAAGTATTTAAGCCCCGATCCCGGGATTGACGCCGGGACTCGCTGCGGGACGTCGCCCCGGGAAATGAACGCGGGATTTACTTCCGCCCCGCGATTAGATTTCAAACAATCTTGGATTATGAGAGAAGGATCGATATTAAAGATGTTTATTTTTGTGGAGAAAGTGTCTTCTTTGAAAAGTTTCTTTAAAAAATGGCGACGGTGTAAACGTAATGTTAATTGGAATTTTTTTTATTAGAATAGAACTGTAGCAAAGAGCTCGTTGCTATATAATAATAGCCGCACAGGCTGTTCTTCAAGGTAAAGCCACGCTTGCCGAGGTCGGTCTATGGATAGGTGACCATCTGTCGATGTCATAGCGAGTTTCCTCCGTGTCTCGGAAAGTACGTAAAGCCGTTGTTCCCGGCTGTCATTTGTAGATCTTTAACAGTCGTTACTATTAGTCAGAAGCTCTAACGAGCCAAACCACTATGTGGTTGGTTGCGTCGTTTCATTCCAGAGTTTCTATGGGCATCTTCCAGCTCCGTCATCAGATCAGCTCCATGTCATCATGATATTGCATTGTCACACGATTTGTACATGCTTGCATAACATCTCAATTGGAAACAGGGAAGAAATTTTATTTGCAAGATTTGATTACAAACAACGGGACAAGTTAAATTAAATAAAAGCTTGTAAATACGCCTGTGTCCCAACTTATTTTTAAGCTATTGCATAGCTTTCGGCGCGCGCGAAAAACCTAACGAAAAAACCTGACCACATCTGACAGCACGCATCGTCTAATGGCAGATTTACATTGAGTCAGTAACTGGCGTCAGTCCACTGATATGTAGTCTGTGGTCCACTGACGAGTCAGTGCTGACCTGGCACTGCCATAATGTAAATTGATTTCTTGAAATACTGACCTCGTATAAATAGCACGAGTCAGTTTTCGGCGCCAGCACTGACGTCAGTTACTGACTCAATGTAAATCTGCCATAACGTCGTTTCAGTTCGGGAGACTTCGGCAATCATAAAGGTACGGACAGACGTGCTCATAAAGGTACGGACAGACGTGCTCATTACTAGCACGAAAGCATGCTTTTATTGAGTAAGGGGCAATTTTATTGAGGGAGAGGGAGAGGGAGGAGGAGGAGAACGTTTCTTGACGTTTCACTTGATTGACGTGGCTGACCATAGCTTAATTAGTACAGTAATAAATATAATAAATAAATAATTATATAATTGCATAAGTTGATAAAAAATGCTATGCAATAGCTTTACCGTGGCAGTCACCGAGTGCCACACGTTTTTTTTTAAACATTACCCCTCTCTAGGAATTTCTTCCTATATCGTGGGTGTGTTTACAAACATAGAAATTCACATACACAAAGACCCAGACCCGAAACAACTATGTATTTGTAGATCATACAAGAAATTCACGTGAAAAAATACTGCGTTAATAAATCGCCTACCTGTGCTAACTGCTCAGAAGCACATGAAACAAAAGAATGCCCGCATAAGGATAATTTAAATTTTACACCGGTATGTGTGGCGTGTAAACGTATTAAAAAACCGTTTGACCATCGGTGCGGGTCTCAACAGTGTACCACCTATAAAGTTAGGCTCGAACAATTAATACGCAACACTAATTATTAATAAAATGGATAGTTTAATAATAGGACAACTAAACCTTCACAATGATAGGGTGGCGACTTCTGAATTGGACAAATTAATTATCGATTACAAATTAGACATTGTACTGGTTCAGAACAATACCAAAACACGCGCTTGCGCCACAAAGTAGTTCAGTTGGATAACAAGGCACGAGCCGGAATTTACGTGGCGCGTTCTTCTAACTATACAGTAACGTCTTTACGGAATCTCATGACGCCTCACTGTGCAGTTGCGGAAGTCTCATCCGCTACCTTTAAAGTTTACGTTGTCAGCTGCTATTTTCAATATTCAGACCCTGTTGCTCCTCACATACATAACCTCCGTCACGTCTTGCGGTCACTCGCGGGCTGCAAAGTTATCGTAGGCGCAGACGTTAATGCGTCTTCGTCCCTGTGGTATGGCAAAGTCCGGTCCACGGATTACGTACGGCGTTGCGCTGTTGAAGACTTCATTGCTGAAATGAACCTACTATTCATAACACCCCCGACGCACCACCTACTTTTTGCAGCCAAATGGGCGAATCTTGTATTGACGTCACACTTTCTAGTGCAGACGTACGCTTGGATAGGTGGCGTGTCCTACCGGACGCGTCTTGCAGTGATCATCGCTTGATCGTGTACGAATTTGTTCCGGTTTCTACTCATGGTTCTTCACATGTAATTGGTAACTTTAGGTATAAAAGTAAGGGTGCTAATTGGGAATTCTTTAGATCGCTTTTTGCGTGTCATGCCAAAGATTTTACTCGTGATGGGCTGTCAGCTGAAGAAAGTGCTGAAATTATGTCAGACACCTTCACTTACTGTGCTGACATTGCCATTGGTCGCGGACCTATGACCAATGTACGTAGGTGTGATTGGTGGTGTGACTACCTAACCGAACAGCGTAAAATCTATCGTCGTGCGCGTAAACATCTTAATAAGCTTAAAAAACGTCAAGTCACCGGAGACTCACTAACCTCTGCTTTAAATACATTTAGAGTTGCCAAGTCCCGTTACAGAGCTTCGGTTGAAAAATCTAAGGGTAATTTGTTGCGTAAAGTAGTGAATAAATTAGAAAAGGAAGGTCCGTGGTCTCCTTTATATCATGAGTTTAAAGCCAATCGATCGGTCGACCTCGCGTATGTTCAGAATATTAAAGTAAATAATAAACACACCACCGGTATTGAAGAAACAACGGAAGTTTTATTAAATACTCTTATCCCTGATGATTCACCTGTTAATGACAATGACTACCACCAACAGATTAGAGCATGGGCTACAGTTCCGCCTAAATCACCAGCGTCAGACCTTCCACCCACTGACGAATTCATTAATGTTGTTAGGAGACTGCCCCTTAACAAATCATCAGGTGAAGATAAAATATCTAATCGTATGATAAAGGAAGCGTGTAAAACAGCGGGTGACGCGATATTAACTGTTTACAACCGGTGCATTGCTGAAGGTGTTTTTCCTCGTATATGGAGACATGGCTTTATACGAATAATACCTAAAAGCGGCGACAAGCCACCAGATGACCCTAAGTCTTACCGGCCCATAACATTATTACCATCTTTGGGAAAGCTCCTGGAGCGTCTTATCGTCCCACGATTGTTACCGGACGGGCCCAAATTCCATAAAAACCAATTCGGTTTTACTATCGGCAAATCAACCGTTGACGCGGCACTTTCTGTTAGAAAAATAGTTAATACCTCCGAGCACAAGTACGTACTTGGAATCTTTCTAGATATTTCCGGGGCTTTTGATAACGCATGGTGGCCAATGCTACTACTTAAGATAAAAGCTCGTGGTTGCTATAATAATATATTTAATCTTCTTTGCTCGTACTTTTCTAATGGTTCCGCGAAACTTAAACTCGGACATCATTCCGTATCGAAACCTCTTACCATGGGCTGTCCTCAAGGTTCGGTTATCGGTCCTCATTTGTGGAATATAGGCTTCGATGATTTCCTCGCGATTCCACTTCCAAGTGGTTGTTCTCTAACTGGTTATGCGGACGATGGCCTTCTGCTCATTCAGTCGAATACTCGTGCTGGACTCGAGAATTTGGCTGACACTTGCCTACGATTAATATCTCAGTGGGGCGATCGAAACCGTCTGACCTTTGCACCACATAAAACCTATCAACTCATTTTAAAAGGTGACCTTAAATCGTGGCCTAGTATTAAATTCAATAATGTTCCCGTTAAGAGAAAGCAATCTGTGTGCTACCTTGGTTTAGTCTTAGAGAGGAATTTCACATTCATAGAACATATAAAAACAGTTGGTGAAAAAGCTAAAAATAACTTTTATGCCCTAACGAGAATATCTAAATCTACTTGGGGTTTGTCGTTTTTAACCTTAAAAACTATTTATGGGGCTACTTACTTGGGCTGTGTGTGCTACGGAGCACCTGTTTGGGCCGATAGGGCTACCATAGGGGCGGCACGACGTAAATTGCTTCAAAGCCAGCGCTTGGCTTTGTTATTCTTATGTAAAGCGTATAGGACCGTCAGTACTGAAGCTTTACCGGTACTTGCTGGTGTTCTTCCAGTAGATCTTGAAGTGCAGCGACGTGCTGCAATGTACTTTTCCGCACGGGAGACCACTGACGCTGATTTCCTACCGCAACGTGACCGTGATAAGATATCTAGATTATTCAAACCCCAGAGCGACGTCTGGGAGGATCTTTTATCCGAATGGCAAAATAGGTGGGATAATTCTGTCAAGGGGCGGCACCTCCACCAGTTCTTCCCATCCGTTCGTGAGCGGCTGGCTAGGACGTGGCTGGAGGTGGATCACTGTGTTGCCCAATTTCTCACGGGACATGGTAACTTTAAAAGTAAATTGTTTTCCTTTAAGCTTGTTCCCTCGCCTTTTTGTCAATGTTCGTCACCTGACTGTGAATATGAACAATCAGCACATCATATTCTTTGGGAGTGTATTCTCTGGCAGAACGAACGCAATATTATGTTGGATACTATTCAGACTACATCTGGAGTCGTTTATTATACGGACCTTGTGGAAACTCGAACAAACTTCCGTGCGTTCAAGCGTTTTTGCCATACCTATTATTGGAATCAAATTTAGCAGCTCACAATTTAGGACCCATTAATATTAGTAGTCATTTTTACCCGTGGTGCAAGGCAACTGGGCTTCTCCCAGTTGTAATTGTCCCTTTGTGCCTATTGGCCTTGTTTTGTTCTGTCTCCTGCTTGCATGGAGGGAAGTGGAAACATATTTTTTCCTACTCCTCCACTATTCTTTTCTGATTAATTTCGTGCAGGATCCAAGACAGGTAAATTCATTCTCCGGGACACGTCGAGCTTCATTGTCTCGGCGCTTTTCTGGTGGTTGCCACTGTTGATTCTGGCTCTCAGGAGTTGCAGTGGTTTGGGAATAGTGTGGTGGGTTTGTCCCCAAAAAAAAAAAAAAAAAGATCATACAAGAATTTGTTCCGTGCGGGGATCGAATCCGTGACACACTGGGCAGCAGTCGATCGCTCAGCCACTGAGCTCAGATTTAGTGTCATGACATGCAGGGATCAAACCATTAACATTATATTCGGTAACAACCCCCTGGGGTTCTAAACAAATACCTCAATATCGTTAATGAGCTCTGTCATCGTCACTTATATGGGGTGTAAGGGGGACATGGAGTATTGGGGTAGTTCGGTAAAAGAGTCGTTTTCTAAAAAATAATGGTGATTGTAAGTAATCGTTTTATTACTTAATAATAATAATATAATATTCCACAAGTATCACACAACGCCATCTAGTCCCAAGCTAAGCAGAGCTTGTGTTATGGGTACTAGAAAACTGATAAACATACTTATATATTTCTAAATACGTACATATTATTTATGAATTACACCCAGACACAGAACAAATGATCGTGCTCATCACACAAACATTTGTCCTGGGTGGGAATCGAACCCACGACCTCCGGTATAGCAGTCAGGGTCACTAACCACTAGACCAACAGGCCTGTCACTTGCTTTTTAAAAGACCGAAACTGACAAATGTTTTTAAGGCCCGCGTCGTAATTGAGACAGGCCTAGAAAAAAGCGGTGAGACGAATAATAATTGTACTCCTTCTAAAGGTGGATCTACACCAAGAAACCGAGGTGAGCATTAGAAGAGCGTATCAATTCACAGTGTTAAGTGTGGACGTACAACGAGCCGAAAACAATTTCTCTCCTCGAACGCCTTTCTTCTTCTACCGGCAGGTAATATAGTTGGGAAAGGGCACTTTCCCAACTATATTGTGGTCTGCTTCCAGTCAAACCCGATGCAGCTGAATATCAGTATTTTACATGGAGCGACTAAATATCGGACCTCCACAACACAATAAGTAACTGGATAATACGATACCCCATGGTAAGACTGGTTGTCAGACTTTTAGAGCTTCTGACTAATAGTAACGACTGTTAAAGATCTACAAATGACAGCCGGGACCAACGGCTTTACGTGCTTTCCGAGACACGGAGGAAATTCGCTATGACAGATAACCCATCTACAGACCAACTTCGGCAAGCGCGGCTTAAACCGGAAGATGGGCCTGTGCGGCTGTTATTATTTAGCCACGAGACCCTCGATCGCCTTTGTGTTCGTCAAAAAACCGACAGTAGACGGAGCACAGTCAAGCACGGACCGAACTGTTCATTCGATGATCGTAAATAAGTCGGTCAACACTGAAAGAATTTGTGCTCGATTCGTGCTCCGTTTGTGCTCAGTGCCTAAGCGTTAGGCCTACCTATATACCTATAAGCGACTAGTCAGAATAAGCAATTCAAAGTAAGAAACTGAAGTAAAATCTTTAAATCCACTCTGGATTTAAAGATTTTCGAAAAATTCGAACCGTGAGCAGGATTTGCGAACTCCGGATTCAGTACCTCAGACGCTCTTTCCAACCGAGCCAACCTCGGAGTAATCGGTGTAGACAATGTTGAAAACTTTTTAGGTTTTTGTTGATTTTTGTTGATTTTTCAAAAAGTGCTAGTCCGATTTCGATAAAATTTTAATGGGACCATTCGGGAAGTATACCCTTTCCAACAAAAAAGAATTTTTCAAATCGGTTGGTAAACGACGGAGTTATGCCCGAACAAACATAAAAAAATATAAACATCCCAATTGAGAACCTCCTCCTTTTGGAAGTCGGTTAAAAACGTCTGGCTTCGATCAATACCAGTTTCATTCAGCCAGGTCTGCATTTCTGTGTTTAGGAAAAATTTATAGAAGCAAGTTTTCAGCACGCTTCAAGCACTTTCGCAAAAATACCTACATTTACTAGCTTTCCAGCTAATATTATAGTTAAATAAATTAGATACTCGACAATCATTTTAAAATTGAAACCAATTGACTCCTGGTCATTTTACAATGTGATCAATTGACATTTAACCTTGTTGATCAATGAAATAAGTCTTTGTATTTCATTCAGTTTCTCATTTGTAGTATTTGTTTAGATTTTTAAAGAAAAAAACCGGCCAAGTGCGAGTTGGTTCCGTACGATGTTACCTATCACGTTTTTTTTTTAAATCTGACCCTAATTGGTACGCACAATATTGAGTGATTTACCATGTTATTTTAATATCATGGACTTCTTATAGGTTTTCCTATAATCTATAAGTAGAAAACTAATTTCTGTATTTTTTTTCAAAATTTTAGGTTCAGTGGTTTCGGAGATAAGGAGGGCGAGGGAAGGGTTGTTCGAACTATTTAGTAGATGCTTTATGTGAAGTTTGCACAAAATCGGACGAGCGGTTCTTAATATACCCGACCCGTGCGAAGCTGGGACGGGACACTAGTAATCTATTTATTATTTCGGACTAATATTTTTATTTTGAGTAAAATTGACTTTGACAGATCTTAGAAGTCCTGAAATAATTTGGGTACTATGGCGCTGTAATCGCTCATACAACGTATAAAATTTAAAGGCTTCACTCTATTCTGCCTTACATCTGTATCTGTAGTGGTCGTAGGGCGGGCGGCGATGGGCGGGGCCGGAAGTAGCAGCGCCCCCGTGCTCTGTGTGTTTCAAATTGAGAACAGACGGGATGTGACGTCATATATGATAGATAGTAGATTTTGATTTGTTTTATTTATAATAGAATTTTTTAATAAACACGAACATTAAAGAATTAAGCCTCCCGCAGACACACGCGATTAATCGCGCTGCGACAACGAGGCAAGCTAATTTCCACTCTAAAAATACTGCGAATGGACCGCGACAGGTCGCCCCGCGCGATTAATCGCGTGTGTCTGCAGGAGGCTTAAAACTGGCCGTGCCAAAAAAACAAAGTGCGTGTCGGACCACGCACAATGAACGGTTCTGTTATTTAGGTATAATGATTTGTCCCCTACACAAACTTAACATGATAAATGAGGGTCGCGGGACTGTCTCATCAGGTGTGACCCTGGAACGTAAAGGGTTATTGAAGGATCACCGTGGATTTTAGTCAGTACAAGTCTTCCCGACTTGGGAGGGAGAACTCATTTGATGATTTAACCACGATAAACAATAAAAATATGAGATAAGAATGGATAAAGTAAGGAATGAGTTTATAAGGGGAAGTTTGAAAGTGGCGCCTGTTACAGAAAAAATGAAAGGGAATCGTCTATCTTGGTATGGACATGTGATAAAGAAAGAAAGAAAGAAAGAAAAATATTTATTTGATGTGATGAGGAGGGATGACACCCATGTGACTAAGAAAGTGATGAGTATGAATGTTGATGGATGGCGAGGAAGAGGAAGGCCAAGGAAAAGATGGATGAATTGTCTAAGGAATGATATGAAAGAAAAAGGAGTAAATGACACTGTGACGTCTGATAGGGGAGAATGGAAGAAGAAAACGTGTTGCGCCGACCACAAGTAGAATGGGATAAGGGCAGGAAGAAGAAGAAGAAACAATAAAAATATGAATTAGCTATTGCCCGCTACAATTCAGAAATAATTCCACGGGAAAATGAAATCCAGGCTATCCTGGTAAGACCATCTGAAGTATGCTCTTTCAAACAAAATAAGAATTTCACAAACCGGTCCAGTCGTTTTTTTTAATCGATATTTCGTTAAATCATTAAATGAGTCCTCCCACCCCGGGCAGAGCGGGAGGGACTGTCAGACTTGTACTGACTAAAATCCACGGTGTTCCTTCAATAGCCTTTTACGTTCCAGATAGTCACGGTTATCTGTCTTGGCGTCATAGAAAAGTTGAGGAACATGCATAAAAATAAAGATTCTACCGAATTGAGAACCTCTTTCTTTTTCGAAGTCGGCTAAAAAGAGAACGAGTGTCTCTGAGCTAAGTTGCGGACAGACAACCGGACGGACGGACATGGGAAAACTATAGGAGAACAGTGTATAAGACGGGGACGCGAGGTATGATGGGAAATCACACACTTAAGGCAAACTTAACACAATGCTAACGTAGCGCAAGCGCCATCAGGTAGCTTGCAACTTAGTTAATGGTTGCTTGCAACTTGCAAATGACGTCGTGATGGCGCTTGCGCTACGTTAGTGCTGTGTTAAGTGTGCCTAAAGAGTGTGTGTCCCCATTATACTTCGCGTCCCCGTCTTATACACTGTTTTCCTACGAAACGACCCATTCACGACCTTGCCGCTATGAGCGGTGACTTACCGCGGGGCGGCGAGTGGTAATATCAAATGTATAGAAATGTTTGGAGCACGCCACGATGCGCCGCCCGTAGCTAATTCACGTACCTACAAAGTAATTAATGTCTCTTTCGCGCCGCCCGTCGCACCGCTCACCGCTTATGGGCCTACCACTCGCGCGTACTTTCCCTGTGTGTGTGTGATTGGGCGTTCAGTGTTGCCAACCGTGTATTGTTTTTTCATACGAGAAGCACATGAGTAACGAGAAGCTTGCGCAGCCGGAACTGTGGACTACGAAACTTTTGACAATTCAAAAGTTCCTGTAACTGGCCTACTTGAAATACATGGTTTGATTTTGATTTTGAACCATAAAAGGGCTATGCAAATGTTAACAAGACTGCGATAAACGGTCAATTTGAACCCAAAACACATCCCTAATACAAGTACTGTTTCGAAATGCACCGTGAACTAAGTACAGTATACATTGTGTCCCCCGGGGGCTCGCCTGCACCCCTGGGGAGCACGGGGCTTTAGCTTCCTGTAGTGGGGTATGTTTGTTACTGTTTTAATGTAAATAATAATGGAGAACTAGCTTATAACCGCGGCTTCGGCCGCGTTTCGGTATATTACTCTCTTTTTACGTGGTTAAATCATCAAATGAGTCCTCCCACCCAGGGCAGGGCGAGAGGGACTGTCAGACTTGTACTGACTAAAATCCACGGTGTCCTAAGCGAGTCTAACTCGATGGGTTTGCGTCGTTTCATTACAGAGTTCCTACGGCCAACTTCCAGCTCCATCATCAGAGCAGCTCCATGTCGTCATTACATTACCAACATTGTCACGCGATATTCATTACGTGCAAAATTTCAGCTCAATCGGAAACTGAAAAGTGGATCTAAATTGCAAGATTAAATTACAGACAACAGGACAGGTGAAAGGAGGTACCTATACATCTTCTTCTTCTTCCTGCCCTTATCCCATTCTACTTGTGGTCGGCGCAACACGTTTTCTTCTTCCATTCTCCCCTATCAGTCGTCACAGTATCATTTACTCCTTTTTCTTTCATATCATTCCTTAGACAATCCATCCATCTTTTCTTTGGCCTTCCTCTTCCTCTCCATCCATCAACATTCATACTCATCACTCTCTTAGTCACATGGGTGTCATCCCTCCTCATCACATGTCCATACCAAGATAGACGATTCCCTTTCATTTTTTCTGTAACAGGCGCCACTTTCAAACTTCCCCTTATAAACTCATTCCTTACTTTATCCATTCTTCAAAGGAGGTACCTATACATACAAGGTGTTAAAAAATCAACTGCAAGAATTTCGTGTGCGTACTCGGTAATCTCGGTATCAAAAACCAAGTACATTCCAAAGAAAAAAAATTTTTTTCGAGCATTTTAAAAAAAAAAAAAATTTTTTTTCAAACATTTTTTTTTGGTTATGTTAATGAATTTGATTGCTCTATGAGGTCGTTCACCCGTGTGTAGCGTTCACAGCTGATTCCAACTTTCCCATCACATTTTGCAGACTTTGGACTGGCAATTTATCGAAATACTCACAAATAACTTATTTTATTGGCCATATTAATAGGCCAATAGAAATATGCTTGAAAAAAAATTTAATAATTTTGTAAAAAAAAAAATGAAAAATAAATTTTTTTTTTGAAAAAAAATACTCGAAAACAAAAATTTTTTTTGGAATGTACTTGGTTTTTGATACCGAGTACGCACACGAAATTCCTGCAGTTGATTTTTTAACACCCTATATAAAAGCTTTTAAAAAAGTGCTATAAGGTTCCATAATCTGCAATCAATTTCATGAAAATAATCCCATTTTCATTTAATTCGCATACAATGTTCTAATAACGACACAATTTTGGATTCTGTTCAAGATTTGATGAGAAAGATTCAATAAAAACCCGCCCCGAGGTACTACAGGGGTGTGTCGATATTTTTATTGAATATTGAAATATATTCAGAGCAGGTTTTCAAATTATAATAACAAGAGGCAGGTTTAAAAATTGAAGATTTTGAGGTTCCAATCAAATGCGTTTGTGTGTTCAATCAATCTCATCATTTATTTCAAGTAGGCCAGTTACAGGCACTTGTGAATTGTCCAAAGACAAAAATATAATGATTTTAAAAATAGTTATGGTGCTACAGTCCCAGTCACAAGACATAAAAACTGTGAAAGTACCGTAGATGCCCGTTCCAAGATGTAGATCTCTACGGAGAAGAACGGGCAAGAAACTCCATGGACACTCTTTTTCAATCAAGTAGTGGGGTGGAGGAGGCTGTCAGACTTTTACTGACTCAAAGTCCACCTTCTTGAGTTGTCCTCAACGTTCCAGGGTCACGGTGTCCTTTTGAAGGTCCCGCGACCCCAGCTGCATTTTTATCGATGGTTCCTGTACCGCTATTGAACGTAAGGTGACAAAACAAACAAAATGTTTCTTTCAACATCAACTACCCTCATTTCTATTGTACTAACTTCGAGCCAACAATAGGGATCGCCTATTATGTGCGGAACCCCAATTCATTAGCTAATTGTGTGTTGTGTCGTCACTACACAAATACATTACACACCTGTGGGTGATGTTTCATTGTTATTGGCTTGGTAAAATCTATACTAAGCGGGACTAATCTATACATATAATAAATCTGTAGAAGGGTCAATTCTGTACATTGAAAATATTGAAAAAAATAAATAGCGGTGGGTGTTGCTGGATCGATACCAAACCCAAATATGTGATTAAAAAATTTTTGTCTGTCTGTCTGTCTGTAAATGCAGGCATCACGTGAAAACTAACGGTTCGATTTCGATGAAACTTGGTATAATTATACCTTATTATCCTGGGCATAAAATAGGATACTTTTTATCCTGGAAAAATACGTAGAAAAAAAATCTTATTTTTCAGTTTTATTCATAGACGTTGTTCTGTAGAACCGCGAACACACGTTGCATTACCCGCAGTGGATTCAGCGCCGTAACCTGTAGCGCCGAAAGTCGGATTTGGCTTGAACCGTTTGCGGCACACGCGGGCCACGCCTCCCCGTCTCCTATATAAGGAGCCGCGTTCCGCCCCGCGCGATGCATATAAATTCTGAATTTTGATGCGAGCGGACGTGTCCAGTGTGGCGAGCGGTCGTCCGTGGAATTAATATTGTATGCGTGTCATTTTAAACCGTGCTTTTCAGCGCGACCTTTTTCATTACTGTTCCGATCAGTTATTTGTAAATACAAGGTCGGAATTACTATGAAAAAAATACTTACTACAGAACGCGAGCTCAATTCCGTATTTGGGTCCAATAGATATTTATAAGATGTCATTGTCAGAGTTACTCAAAATGGAGACATAAACCATCCACGCGAAGACCGACATCCGCGCGGACGGAGTTGCGGGCGGAAGCTAGTATAATATATAGATAGTCCATTCATCAAGGAAGGCTTGCTATAATAAAAGTGAAAAAAGAAAGCAGAAATTGTTAATTATGAAATTAAGGGTGGGTTTATATCTGACGGAACATCCGTCGCGTATTATCGGTCGCGGAACACCAGAGCAGACAAATGAATAGAAATTATAGAAAAACAATTGACCGTTCACACTCAACGGATGATTCGTTTGTGCGTCAAGTGAGTGTGAACGATCAATTGTTTTTCTATAATTTCTATACATTTGTCTGCTGTGGTGTTCCGCGACCGACAATTCGCGACGGATGTTCCGTCAGATATGAACCCACCCTAAGCCCTTAAATATCCTCTCATCATAAAAACTCATAAAAAAACGATCGGATTAACAAAATTACTTAACCCTTTCACTGCCGCGGTGGGCCCAAAAGTCCCCCGAAATAATTAAGTGGCTCCAAACAACCCGTTGTCTAGTCTGAATTATTTACACTGGCTATTACACGGTGTGTCGACTTGTATTACATTCGCAGGGGATCTGCAGTGAAGGGTTGAATGTATTTTCGAGATTTTTTATGCATTTTTAAGTGATAGAATTAATTTATGAGTGTTTTCTTTTAGAGGTTTATTTATACTTTAGTTTGATGCCTGAAAAGGACTGAATAACTGACAAACTGCTAATATGAATATGCATGTAATTATACTTTTAGAATTAACAGCGTACTTAAATAATACTAAAAATAAAATGAGATACAGTAACTTCACAATTTTTTAAATTAATTCAGCACTAAAAGCTAAAAGTGTTCAGCGATTTGTGTTCCTACCTTATTAGACCATCAGTCGGGCACAGGGTTGAAAAAAAAACAGTTTTTTTTTTAAATTTCATAAAACAAACTGTTCAAATTGTTTTAAACAAGTGTTTTTTTTTTAGTTTCGGTCATTTTTTCAAATTAATTCGACTATTAGTCGACGTCTTAACTTATAAATAAATTATATGTTTCATTTATAGACTAGATCTTTTCAAATTCGCTGTTTGTAATGTAATATTTACAACAAAAAATATCAATGGAAAAAAAAAAACATCTACTGTTTTTTTTTCAAAGTTTTGTAGAATTATTTCATTACAATGCCAATAAATGTTAAAAAATGTGACATAGCAGGGGCATACACTCAAATGATTTAATATCAATCTATTAAGACTCTTGCTTGAATATTAATTTATTTTCATTTTACATGCATTCATCCGCCATGAAAAGTAGTTAGAACGTGTAATAAAAAACACTGTTTAATTTCAAACTGTTTAAAACAGGTGTTTTAAAACAACTTGTTTTAAACATGCCAACCCTGGTCGGGCAGTATTGATCTTGGCTGACGCCAAAAAAACTTGATGGAAAACTAAGTTAAGATCCTCCTCAGGATCAAATCAAGGATCTATGAGATTATAATCACTAGAGTTAGATAAACCAATGAAATAGAACAATGCTGTAAAAAAAATTGACGAGCCCAAAATCAAAATTGACGTAAAGTAAACAATAAAATTAATAACATTATCGCCGCGGGCCCCCAGGCCTCGCTCTCCGTGCCGGTGTGCCCCGCGCCCTGTGCCTCGGGCCCGGGCCGCGCTCCGTCGGCAAACAGAGGGTTAACTAGTTTGCTCTTTTCATTAAAAGCTTTACATTCGTGTGGGGCTTCTCAAATAGCGAGAATTCAAATTAGGCTATGTTACTCA
The DNA here is from genome assembly GCA_950005045.1 of Agrotis exclamationis. Lineage (NCBI taxonomy): Eukaryota > Metazoa > Arthropoda > Insecta > Lepidoptera > Noctuidae > Agrotis > Agrotis exclamationis. Next base: position 589,773 of record OX465445.1, read on the forward strand.
AAAAAATATTAGTCCGAAAGATATACTAATACCTCTGATTAAAATAAATTAGCGGTAGATATGTCAATACACGATAGCGCATGGACCGCATAAATTAGGCTAAATTGGCCTAACAGTCCTCAGTCGCAATACGAGTAGATTTCGGTGGAGACGTGCGTGCGTGTATAATATTTCAATTTTGAAGAGCGGGATAGAAACATACAATGCGATAATGTGCGACACGTTTGGCTAAAACAAGGCCGCGCCGCCGCCCGCCGCGCCGGCCGCTCGGCGTGGCGACTGGTGGCGACTACTAACGAAATAATACGAAGAGCGGTGATGCTCCGTTTTGGTCGTACGCCACCTTTGTGCATTATTCTGTCTCTTTCTTTGTTGGCGTGTAATAACAATGATTGTTTGTGAGAGTAAATGTGTCTGTGTATGTATAAGAGTCACTGTTTGAATACTTAACTTAGGAACGTAACATATCTACCGCTATTTTATTTTAATCAAAGACTAATACTTATATTATTATCAAAAACTATTTGACCCGTATGTTTTCTTTTGTTACGTTAACCAAAATTTATAAAGATTCAAAGTTTCTAAAAATGACAAAACGTCACTCGGTGGGTATAATTTTACGGGCGTTATGACGGCACAAACCCTCTCCCGAATTTCGAAACGTTTTATTTTTGTCAATATTCATAGACAAAAATACGTGTTTTTGTCATTTTTCATCATTCATTATTATTCAAGACTCAAGTGACGGATATTTTTTTTTATCGTGGTAAAATCATCAAATGAGTCCTCCCACCCCGGGCAGGACGAGAGGGTCTGTCAGACTTGTACTGACTAAAATCCACGGTGTCCTTCATTAGCCATTTACTTTCCAGGGTCACGGTAATGGAATAAGTCCCGCGACCCCGGCAGGCTTTGGCCCTCTAGAGGGGGGCCCCGTCATCTTGCTGACTTGCTCTTTGAGGCGCGCGTGGAACACAACGCGCCGTCGACCCGGGCATGGTCCATGGTCGGGCTGCGAGTTGCCCTTTACTCGCCGCCCGCATGCCCGCGCCTACTGTGGCTGGAGATCATCTTGTGACGTCCGACGCCGTGGCCGTCTACCTCCGCCCCAGCCGCAGTGGTAGATACTGCGGCTGGGGCGGAGGGAGGACGCTGTCCTCTCTCTCTCTCTCACGGCCCGCCTCCTCCTTCGCGAGCTAACTGACGGACTTAACAGTATTCAATTTCTTTTATGCAGTATGCAGAATAGTTTTACCCTATTGGCACATCTTATGTCACCAAATAATGTGGTCACTAGGTGGCGCTGTCATCGCTCACAGCGTATAGGGTACGAGTTTGATTAACCCTTCACCCGCTACATCTATGGCCCCACATAACGCTATAGTATGATGTCGGGGGTCGAGGGCTCACATCAATTATTAGTGACCAGTCTTTAGCTTAATGCCAGCGCTTCTGTAATCTCTTCATCTCTGGTATGAGCAGTACTGGCTACTCGGCTGTTCGATTATTAATTGATAAACAACTACTGTCTTTTGAAAATTACGTGTAGTAAAAAATAATGTATGTTTTTTAAATTGACATGGCCACTAACACAATCGTCCACACAATTATTATATTATTATTACCTACACTAGCTGTTGCTAGCCGCTACGCTTGCTATCAAACAATGAACTCAGATGAGGTGACATGACACGACGACATTTTTTTTTTTTTTTTTTTTTTTAGCGTGGTAAAATCATCAAATGAGTCCTCCCACCCCGGGCAGGGCGGGAGGGACTGTCAGACTTGTACTGACTAAAATCCACGGTGTCCTTCAATAGCCTTTTATGTTCCGGGGTCACGGTAATGAGATAAGTCCCGCGACCCCGGCAGGCTTTGGCCCTCTTGGGCGGGGCCCCGTCATCGTGCTGACGCTCTTTGAGGCGCGCGTGGAACACAACGCGCCGTCGACCCGGGCATGGTCCATGTCCGGGCGGCGAGTTGCCCTTTACTCGCCGCCCGCATGCCCGCGCCTACGGTGGCCGGAGATCGTCTTGCGACGTCCGACGCCGTGGGCGTCTACCATTGCGGGTGGGGCGGAGGGAGGACGCTGTCCTCTCTCTCTCACGGCCCGCCTCCTCCTTAACGAGCATTACTGCTTCGCAGAAGGAGGCGACCGCTTCCCACTCCGTCTCGCCCCGCAGCATGGCCTCGACCAATGCCGGGCGCGAGAGGTCTCCGCCTATCGCTGCCGTGAGGACACGGCGGTGCTCTGCCCAAGCGGGGCAGTCTTGCACCGTATGCTCTACTGTGTCCTCCGGGCGATCTTCGCAATGGTGACACCCCGGCGTTTCTTCCTTCCCCATCCGACACAGGTAAATCTGTATCTTTTCGTGTAGTAAGGGCTCCCACACAAACCCACGATGCGATACGATGCGAATTTCTGCGATGCAATTTCGTGCGACCTATCGTAAGGTTCAGGTGACCATACCTTCTAGATAAGATAAGATGTATTAGATTTGTACTAAGTGTTATTTTTTTTTAGTTTTGCTTATAATAAAACAATGCGATCTTACTAAATAAAAATACATTGAACTAAATTAAATAACATTACATTACAAATTCATTGACATGAAATCATTAACAAAAAATATTATTATTGAGACTTATACAAATGTTTTTTTTTTTATAATAATTTACAATTCAAAATATATCGTATTTTTTTAATAATTATATTCAAACTGTTTAGCCTCCTGCAGACACACGCGATTAATCGCGCGGGGCGACATGTCGCGGTTCATTCGCAATATTTTTAGAGTGGAAATTAGCTTGGCTCGTTGTCGGAGGCTTTTCACAGGACTGTCTCAGAGCGGACTGAAATGTTGTCACCAAGTATGACGTCACATCGCAGAAATGCACGATGCGATGTGAATTCGCAGTTTTGTGTGGGAGCCCTAAATATACTTAGTTTAATTTTGAGTCGCTCGATTGAAATGTGCGCGCAGCGTCGCGTCCAAGTGTAAATTGACACTTAGGTCTCAACTTTGCTTCTAGGCTAAATTTATAGAGACCAGGAAAAATACATTGTATATACCTAAAGATAACTTCTTTTGTCATCGATTTCGTGAGCTAAAGTTATTATCCGTCTTTCCTAATTTTTTTACAAGTCCGTTGAATGTGGGGTGCTAAGACAGGAAACCTCCACGTGCGCCCGTGGACTGGAGTTCCCTCTCGGATACGTCCGGGGGGAAGACCAGTTTTTCGGGCCGGTGCACCCTGGGATGCGGGCAAAAACTCTCCTTAGGCACTGTGTGCCTAAGGGGTCTCTTTGCCCGTATGCGAATAGCCTGTCGGGTGGACGCTCCAACGCGTGTCCCTCTGAATAGCAGAGGGCACAGCGGCGAAGCGGGCTTGCGGACGGTGAGTAATGGGTAGCTCGCCGTCCGACCAAGGACCAAGCCCGGGTCGGTGGCGCGTCGTGTCGTGTTTCGCGCGTGCCTCAGGGGAGTAGTCAGCAAACTGACGGGGCCCCTTATGGGGCCAAATGCCTGCTGGGGTCGCGGGTTTTTCTTAATCCAGGATACCGTGGCTCCGGAACGTAAAGGGCATCCGAAGGAACACGGGTGGATTTTAGTCAGTAAGAGTCTGACAGTCCCTTCCGCCCCACCCGGGGCGGGAGGCCTCATTTGATGATTTTACCACCTAAAAAAAAAGTCCGTTGAATGTTTTGCAAAAGAGTTAAAAAATAAATCTTCCCTAATTTTCAGTCATCCATCACAAACTAAACAAAATAAGAAAATCCTGTACAGTCTTCTTTTAAGTAAGCTTACTCCATCCTACACTTTGTCTCTGTCACCTCTGTAGACTTGAGACAAGAGCAAACCGATATCAAAAAATAAAAAAATAATGTCCACAAAATTCGCCACAACGCCCCATCACACCACAAAACAAGGGAGTACAAATACGTGAAGTGTCAACACATTGTCAACTTCAACCCTCCCCCGACACCCGGACTTCACCCCCCAGGGGGCGTCATTACGTTGAGTGGTCACTATTTGATTAGCAGCAGTTGAAGGGTTAGTCTGCAGGTTGATATTAAAAGTAATTTAGTACTGCCACGTTTGTGTAACGTTCGCAACTGTCTTAGTCGTCATCCAAGAAAAAACAGTACAACACTTTGATCGCGATGACTCCAACGCTGTATTCTTAGCACCCGCAGCGGTATTCTCTATAAACAGCCTTGTGACAGCGCTGTCGCATCGTTCACCCCACGCTGTGACTAAAGTTTGTACTGACAGCGACACGCGCTCACCGCTCACGCTGCACGATCTGACGATCTCAAAGCTGCCTCGTCGGAAAGCACATCGTAGAATTCAGCGATGACATTTGTAATAGAGAATACAACCCAGTTGATCGTCCAAGCATTCGTCTTTCAACCCAATTTTCAAGGCGTTTCTTCTGCCATCTAGGTGGCTTTCTTTACAATAAAATTAACAGGATGCTACCGATATTTAATCTTACTAAGTACATGTGTAAAAAGAAAATAACTTCATTCCTACAAGAATTAAATTATGACGACACCGAAAAACTACTAGCTACTTTAGTGTAATAGTATTAATGTTACAAACACTCACTCACCCACTCTCATACACTCAAACACACACACACACATACACACACACACACACGTACACACGTCATTAAGCATCACATGCACGCTTATACTTACACACAGATCACACACTTATATTACTTAACTAAAACTTCTAGACTATAATAGTCATGTACCGTGTATCACCGATCAGTATCAACCTAATGTTATTGTATCGAGATAATTTATGTGTAAAGGTGGAGTCCTGGTGTCCAGAAATACTGGCTTGCAGCCTAGTTTAGGCACCAGTCTCCCACAATAATAAAGCTATTATCATAACATAACATTTTGAATGATGTATTGTGTAATATTGTGGTGAGAAATAAATAAAATTATTATTTATTATTAATAGCATCTGGTAACAGGTTTCATCATTAGGTTTCAGTTTTTTAGTCAGTCTAACTCCGGAATGTAACGAACACTTTTCTCAGAACCGCATCAAAATCGGATCAGCCAAACGCGAGATAATCGCGGACAAACATTGTCTCTCCTAGTACCTATTGTTTTTTCATTCGATTTTTTTTGTAGCAATTTAGAATAGTATTTGTTAAATAAACAACAACTTAGATGATAGCAATGTGCTTGCTATTGCGCGGAACCGTAAAATTAATTTCCTGGACATTTTGCCTCAGCTTCAGGACATTTCTTGATCGCCATTTTTTAAATGAAATGATAATTGCTTTCTGCAAGTAGGATATTAAACACTTTTACACGTCGTCTTTTTACAAACTAGATGAGGCCGGTGTTTCGTACCTGACTACTCTGAGAAGAAACAGCCGAAACAAACTCAGAGGGCTCTTTTAAAGTCCAGACATTATATGGATAGATAGTCTTTTGAGGAAAGAACCACACAGATTTGAGTGGACCTGTCATTCCATATTTTTCATTAATATTTTATTTTAATTAAGTAATAAATATTATTTTATAAAATATTTTATTTTCATTGTCATTCTGGCGCACAGAAGCACTATTGCCCCAAATAATGTTTTCCCTAGGTGGCGCTGTCATCGCTCACAGCGTATAGGGTACGAGTTTGATTAACCCTTCACCCGCTACACCCATGGCCCCACACAACGCCATTATCTATAGTATGATGTCGGGGGTCGAGGGCTCACATCAATTATTAGTGACCAGTCTTCAGCTAAATGCCGGCGCTTCTGTAATCTCTTCATCCCTGGTATGAACAGTGCTGGCTAATCGGCTGTTCGATAAAAAAACAACTGACTGTCTATTGAAAATTACGTGTAGTAAAAAATAATGTATTTTTTTAAATTGACATGGTCACTAACACAATCGTCCACACAATTATTATATTATTATTACCTACACTAGCTGTTGCTAGCCGCTACGCTTGCTATCAAACAATGAACTCAGATGAGGTGACATGACACGACGACATTGAAAATCTGTATCTTTTCGTGTAGTAAGGGCTCCCACACAAACCCGCGATGCGATACGAATGCGATGCGAATTTCTGCGATGCAATTTCGTGCGACCTATCGTAAGGTTCAGGTGACCATACCTTCTAGATAAGATAAGATGTATTAGATTTGTACTAAGTGTTATTTTTTTTTAGTTTTGCTTATAATAAAACAATGCGATCTTACTAAATAAAAATACATTGAACTAAATTAAATAACATTACATTACAAATTCATTGACATGAAATCATTAACAAAAAATATTATTATTGAGACTTATACAAATGTTTTTTTTTTATAATAATTTACAATTCAAAATATATCGTATTTTTTTAATAATTATATTCAAACTGTTTAGCCTCCTGCAGACACACGCGATTAATCGCGCGGGGCGACATGTCGCGGTTCATTCGCAATATTTTTAGAGTGGAAATTAGCTTGGCTCGTTGTCGGAGGCTTTTCACAGGACTGTCTCAGAGCGGACTGAAATGTTGTCACCAAGTATGACGTCACATCGCAGAAATGCACGATGCGATGTGAATTCGCAGTTTTGTGTGGGAGCCCTAAATATACTTTTTTTTTTTTTTTATCGTGGTAAAATCATCAAATGAGTCCTCCCGCCCCGGGCAGGGCGGGAGGGACTGTCAGACTTGTACTGACTAAAATCCACGGTGTCCTTCAATAGCCCTTTATGTTCCGGGGTCACGGTAATGAGATAAGTCCCGCGACCCCGGCAGGCTTTGGCCCTCTACAGAGGGGGCCCCGTCATGCCCTAAATATACTTAGTTTAATTTTGAGTCGCTCGATTGAAATGTGCGCGCAGCGTCGCGTCCAAGTGTGAATTGACACTTAGGTCTCAACTTTGCTTCTAGGCTAAATTTATAGAGACCAGGAAAAATACATTGTATATACCTAAAGATAACTTCTTTTGTCATCGATTTCGTGAGCTAAAGTTATTATCCGTCTTTCCTAATTTTTTTACAAGTCCGTTGAATGTGGGGTGCTAAGACAGGAAACCTCCACGTGCGCCCGTGGACTGGAGTTCCCTCTCGGATACGTCCGGGGGGAAGACCAGTTTTTCGGGCCGGTGCACCCTGGGATGCGGCAATATTGTGGTGAGAAATAAATAAATTTATTATTTATTATTAATAGCATCTGGTAACAGGTTTCATCATTAGGTTTCAGTTTTTTAGTCAGTCTAACTCCGGAATGTAACGAACACTTTTCTCAGAACCGCATCAAAATCGGATCAGCCAAACGCGAGATAATCGCGGACAAACATTGTCAAACATACATACAAACATAACTTTTTTTTGAATTCGGTTAAAAATGACGTGAAATTCAACGACTTATTTAATTCAATAAACAATTGCCATCGATTAAACCACTAGTCACAAATACCCCTTTTCAAACTCAAATTAACCCGCTTAACAGAAAGTGACACTCCACAAACAAATGACATTATACGGAGTGTCCCTCCGGTCAGCCGATATCAGGGGTGCTCCTAATTCAGTGATAGGGTTAAGTTTGGGGACGCTCCACAGGTGGTAAGTGGCAGATGGACGGATTGAGAGTTATCTAAAGTATCTAAAGTGTTAGGGTGTCTTTCCACCAGAGATGTGCTATGTAGCTGTGCTGCGAGGATGTAAAAGTTGAGCTACGAAACTATGTGACCGTTTCCACTGATTCTAAGCTATGTAGCGGTGCGAGGATGTGCTATGATGATGCGCCGCAGCAAAGTAGAAGACCCATAGCAGGCATCCATAGCACGCATCCAGCACACGTATGGATGCGTGCTATGGAGCACGCATCCATGGCACGCCGACCGTCGCATCGCTCACTGCACCGCTTAGACAACGTAACCCTAAAAAGGCTATACAAATGTTAACAAGACTGATATACGGTCAATTTGTACCCAAAATACATCCCTAAGGGTGCCTTTCCACCAGAGATGTGCTATGTATCTGTGCTGCGAGGATGTAAAAGCTGAGCTACGAAACTATGTGACCGTTTCCACTGAGTCTAAGCTATGTAGCGGTGCGAGGATGTGCTATGAAGATGCGCCGCAGCAAAGTAGAAGACCCATAGCAGGCATCCATAGCACGCATCCGTAGCACACATCCATAGCACGCATCCAGCACACGTATGGATGCGTGCTATGGAGCACGCATCCATGGCACGCCGACCGTCACATCGCTCACTGCATCGCTTAGACAACGTAACCCTAAAAAGGCTATACAAATGTTAAGAAAGACTGATATACGGTCAATTTGTACCCAAAATACATCCCTAAGGGTGCCTTTCCACCAGAGATGTGCTATGTAGCTGTGCTGCGAGGATGTAAAAGCTGAGCTACGAAACTGTGTGACCGTTTCCACTGAGTCTAAGCTATGTAGCGGTGCGGGAAAGATGTGCTATGAAGATGCGCCGCAGCAAAGTAGAAGACCCATAGCAAGCATCCATAGCATACATCTATAGCACACATCCATAGCATAAATGTTAGTTGAATCCGTTTCCACCAGTGCTATGCTAATGTGCACCAATAAATATGATTGGTGGATATCAAACGCATCCATAGCAACGTAGCTTAACACATCTCTGGTGGAAAAGCAGCCTTAAGGTGACACTTTACGAAAAAAGGCCTTTGGAAGAAGGGGTTTATGAAAAAACCACTGCATAAATCAATTTCAAATAAAAATTATTAAATTCTTCGATAAATGTGCCGTGTCGTTTTGGAAATTTGATGCTTCTTTAATTTCTAATTTACGCCCAAAGTTGTGCTAGAATTAGCAATAAAAACGAATCTCATAATTATAACTTTTTAATGGCTTCTTATTTTACAATTCTTCTTCCGTACAGACAAAATTAATAATGAGACAAAATGATATCATGTTTAACTTTGGATGTACATTGTCACATAGTGGAGTAAAACCCCCCCGAAGTTTGTATGTTGACTAGTGTCGCCTTAAGGTGGATGCTCCAGGGTAGCCCGCGAAATTCAAAATTTATTGGGTTTTTTGCAATTTGCAGGCCAGTTCTAGGTTGTATGTTGATTAAAATATTGATCGCGACTGTAAGACGTATGTAGTTACAGAATTATTATCATCAAAATCACCAATTTATCCCTCCAAGTTCATAAAGCTTCAGGAACAAAAAAATAACATAAAAAGTCATTCCTGAAGCTTTATGAACTTAGAGCGTTGTATTGATGATTTTGTTGATAATAATTCTGTAACTACATACGTCTTACAGCCGCGATCAATATTTTAATCAACATACCCTGCAAATTGCAAAAAACCCAAGATGAATTTCGTGGGCTACCCTGGAGCATTCACCTTAAGGTATGATTCACAGCCTCGGGTGATGGATGCGACTTGTAATGTGACAGGTGCGATATTGTCTCTTTTTTTTAAGACATTGGATTTTAGGTAAGGCTATTGAAACTCACATACACAAACACCCAGACCCTGAAAAACATTCCCTGCCTGAGTATGTATTTCCTGATGCTACAACGTTGTGTTGTTCAAGTCTGTAGTTAATATGTCAGTTCTAGTCAAGCGTGCTTCATCATCGACCACATCATTGAATAACATCAGTACAGTGGTAAAAACAAGCATATGGCTAAATAACGATAAAAAAACAATCTTTAGACTGATAGGGCTCGATTGGGCTTTTATAATAAAATGAGTGGACTGTATTAAAATAGGGTTTATTGCTACAGCCAGTACAATGAATATTATGCAAACAAAGAAATGACCCGAGCGGTCTGCGCGTGGATAGCCGAGTGTGCGGGCCGCCAGCGGCGATCGAGCAGGCGCGGGTTCGGTTCCCCGAGCCCCGCGGTCACCCCGCGGTCGCCCGCGCATATGTGAGGCGCCGACATATTCCCCGGGTTGAAGTAACTCTTCAAATCTTCACTCGTCGACTGGAAGGGGGCAGATGCAGTTGAAGGCACGTCGAATGATGCCCCGCTTCGTCTTCAGCTCAGCCACTCTCGTGACCCCGTCTACGCCGGGATAGGTCTTCATGACCCGACCCAGGGACCAGAGCAGAGGTGGCGCTGATTTGTCCTTGATCAGGACTAGTGACCCTGGCTTCACTTCACCTCTGGAATGAAACCACTTGGATTTGGCCTGCAGCAGAGAAATGTACTCATTATGAAATCGTCCCCAGAAGTGCTGCCTGATGTGCTGGATTCTCTTCCAACGATCCAGCCGCGTGATGTTGGCTTCAGTCACCTGGGAATGTGGTACTGATAAGAATGGCCGTCCAATCAGGAAGTGGAAGGGAGTGAGTGCCGAAAAGTCGTGAGGATCTGAAGAAAGAGGAGTTAGAGGGCGTGAGTTTAACACCGCCTCTATATGAGTGAGACAGGTAGCCATCTCCTCGAAAGTGAAATGGGTAAGATGCAGTAGCCTTTTTAAATGATGCTTACATGATTTTACAGCAGCTTCAGCCAATGAATTGAAGTGAGGGCTGTAAGCAGGCGTGAAAATAAATTTGATGCCTTGCTGTGCCATTTCAGATGCAATATTCGATGATTGCAAAAACCTACACATTTCATTCGAAGCACCTACAAAGTTAGTCCCGTTATCGGACGTGATGCTTCGAGGCTTGCCACGACGCGCCACGAAACGATTTAAAGCGGCCATGTAGGCCTCAGTGGTGAGGTCGGTGACGAGCTCCAAATGTACGGCTTTCACTGCCGAGCAAACAAAGATGCACATATAGGATTTTGTTAGTTTGCATCCTCGGCCTTTACGATTGGCCACCAATACTGGCCCAGCATAGTCCACGTAACTATCTAAAAAGGGAAACTCGAGATTTGTTCTAGAACTAGGCAGTTGACCCATTATAGGTTGCACGTTCTGAGCTTTATGCCTGAAACATTTAAGACATTTACTCACGACAAATCTAGACAAGTTTCTGCCACCTAGAGGCCAATAAGTTTGTCGTATGTGCGACAATAACAACTGTGGACCAGCATGTACAAGCTTTAAATGTTGCATTTGAAATATTAATTTAGTAAGTATGTGCTTACTGCATAAAACAATGGGATGTTTTAAATTAAAATCGTAGGGAGAGTTATCGAGCCTCCCGCCCACGCGAATGATATTATGATTGTCTATGAACGGAGTCAAAGGAAGCAATCTACTTTTGCGTGGTAATTTTTGTCCAGATTTTAATAAATTATATTCTTCAGGAAACATTTCAAGCTGAGAATAATGTATAATTGAATTTAAAGAATTTTCAAGTTCTGACACTGAAAAATTACCGAGCAGTTTATTTTTATTTTTTACATTGTAAATAAAGCGTTGTACATATGTAAATATATTTTTTATTTTTGTTAGGCTAGAATACTTAACTAATAAATTATGAATGATTGATGAATGAATGGTAACGTCTGAATGATTACTACTTAATGAATGATTGTTGCTATCACCACTGATGAAATGAGTCACTACTTCCGGCAGACTATCCTTCCCGCTGTTTGGCATGGTGGGCCACTCATTTTCACTATGTTGTAAAAATGAGGGTCCAGACCACCACAGAGGTGTGTCTATGATAACGTCGGCCCTTAGACCACGGGAAGCAAGATCCGCCGGGTTGTCCTTCGACGGTACGTAGCTCCAGGTATGACCACATGTGCTTTCTTGAATCTCATTGACTCTGTTCCTCACAAAAGGCTTTAATTGACTTGAAGGAGTAGAAAGCCAACCCAGAACTATTGTTGAGTCACACCAGAATCTACATTTATGAATGGGCATAGTGAGTGATTCTTGAACCTTAGTACACAGCCTTGCACCTAGCAAAGCTCCACAAAGTTCAAGCCTCGGTATCGTCGTCGGTTTGATGGGCGCTACACGATTTCTAGAAACTAGAAGTTGTACACCTAAGACTTTACTACCATTACAAGATCGAATGTACACACATGCGCCGTATGCCTTCTCGGACGCATCGGTAAAGACGTGTACTTCATGTGTAATAGAGTCTTCACGCAAAACCCAACGAGGAATCTTTAAGTTGTTTAAAGCTGATATCGTGCCTGCAAATGTAGACCAAAGGTTTTTGACTTCATGCGATACCTCGTCGTCCCAATCACATTTATCTAGCCATAGACGCTGCATGATAATTTTCGCTTCGACGACGCACGGACCTACGAGGCCCAGTGGGTCAAAGATCATACTAATGACAGAAAGTATGTGACGTTTGGTGACTTTCTCGGTGGAGGTGATATTTATATTATAAGTAAGTGAATCGGAGTCACAAACCCAGTTAAGACCTAAAGTTTTAGATTGAGCTGAGTTTGGACCTTGCTCAGAAAAATGTAAAATATTATGTAATTCGTTACCTTGTGAAATTTGTTCGAGAATTTTAGGATTATTTGACCGCCATTTTCGTAATTTGAATTTTGCAGATGATAGAACAGAATGAACCGTTTTTGAAATATTGACAGTTTCAGCTATGGTATCCCCACCACCGAGATAGTCGTCAACGTAAAAGTCACGTCGTATGGCACATTGAACACGACTATCTGTTACGTCATCAGCCAGACTTACAAGACACTTGGTGGCTAAGTATGGTGCGGATGCAGTACCATAGGTCACCGTGTTTAAAGTGTAGGTCCTAAGAGGTTCTGCAGGGTCAAATCTGAAAATTATTTTTTGAAGTGGTCTTTGGACTGGATTTAGCTCAATGGCCCTGTACATTTTTTCCACGTCACCTGAAACTACGTATCTATGCTGACGAAAACGTGTTAGAATGGAAAACAGATCGTCTTGAACTACGGGACCGACCATCTGAATGTCGTTAAGAGACACCCCAGAACTGGTAGGGGCTGATGCGTCGAATACTACGCGTAGTTGTGTAGTGGTGCTAGAACTGCGAATAACTCCATGATGTGGAATGTAATATTTATTCATGGAGTTTTCTGCTGGAAGAGTACAGTCTGAGTCTAAAGTCATGTGACCTAGGCGCTCATATTCTCTCATGAACGTGTTATATTTCTCATGAAATGATGGATCGCGTTTAAATCGCCGTTCAAGGGATAGAAAGCGTTTCCTAGCATTGGCAAAAGAATGCCCTAATGTACTAGGATCCCCCTTTAAAGGCATAGTGACGACAAATCCCCCACTGTCATTACGAACAGTGGTTTGAGCAAAAGACTGCTCACACATTCTCTCTTCAAGTGAGAGTGAATGCTTAGAAGCAACATTGTCAAGCTCCCAAAATTGAGTGAGATCGGGAGTGACATTGGAATGATGGCATAAATGATTAGCGGAAAAACATGATGGTTGCGAAATACTACCTGAAACTAACCATCCTAATTTGGTCTCGCATAATTTAGGTAGGTTTTTCCCTAAGTCTATAGTTTTAGTACCTATGACATTCCAAAACACTTCAGCCCCTACCAGGATATCTACGACCGACGGAACGTTAAAGTTCGGGTCTGCTAGTTGAAGACCTGAAGGAATAGGGACGTGTTCAATGTGCACGAATGAAGTCGGTAGAACCTTTGTGATCTCAGGCAAAATGTGACACTCGATATCTACAGTAAAGGCACAGCATAAAGACTCTATTGTGAGGCGACAAGACTGTGTACTGGTGGATATGTGATTATTTATACCCGTTACCTTGGTGCTCGTACCGCGTCGTAACAAACCCAGCTTCTCTGACAAACTTTGCGTAACAAAGTTCGCCGTACTGCCATTGTCCAGCAGCAGGCGCGCTGTGTACTTCTTACCCGTCACGCCAATCACGTTCACCATAGCTGTGGACAGTAAAACATGCGCAGAAGTATGAAGCTGCAAGGAATTAGCTGAAAGCACAACATTTGAAGAAGGTGAAGCAGAAGGCTGCGTAGAAGGTATGGCAGAAGGCAATGGATTGGAAGCAAGTTGAGGCTCGTTACTATTTAAATGCAAAAGCGTGTTGTGTTTAACTTTACAATATCGGCAATGTGAGAATCTGCATTTATTTGAATTATGTCCGAAGCGTAAGCAATTCATACACACTTTAAGATCGATTGCCTTTTGTATGCGATTATCTACGGACAAGTTTCTAAAAGATTCACATTTAAATAAATTATGTGCTTGGGAGCAAAGTGGACATTTACTGTTTTTAATTTTATTGTCTAGCTTTTTATTAGTTTGATTAGGCTTAGAATCAATTTTATTCGAATTATGGCTATTATTTAAGGCGACAATAGTATTCGAACCCAAAGAAGGTTGATTGACTTCTACCGATTCTAACCAATCTGCTTTCCTGCTTAAAAATGAACAAAATTGTATTAATGTTGCATCTTCTCCTAAAGTGTTGTTCCTGTGTTCTTCCCAATTACGCGCTGTTAATAAATCTAGTTTCTTAATCATTAAATAAATTATAATGTCATCCCAATGTTGCGTTGGCCTTTTTAAAGTTGTAAGTGCCCTCATATTTTTATTAATTAAATCGACAAGGTTTCTGATGGAAACACTTGACTCGGTTTTTATGGGTTCCGCATCAAATAAAGCCTGTAAATGGTTGTTCACGAGAAGACGGTTGTTATTGAACCGCTCACACAACAAGTCCCACGCAATGTTATAATGATCGGCTTTAAAATCAATATTTTTGATAATTAAAGCCGCATTCCCCTGAAGTGAAGCTCGCAGGTAGTGGAACTTATTGATATCACTTATGCTAGTGTTGTCGTGAATCAATGACCCAAACGTATCTCTAAACTCGAGCCAGCATTGGTAGTTCCCATCGAAATGAGGCAAATCGATTTTAGGCAAACGAACAAAAGAATTCCTAAATGAAACATGTGCACCTGAGTCAGCATCTTTGAAGCCCGCCTCCGACGTTGCACCGTTGGCCGAGACGCCGAGTAGGCTGCGCGTGAGTGCCACGAGGTTGAAAAACTGGCGGTCAAAGTCCTCACGCTCAGTTAACGCAGACCCGTCGTCATCGGAAAGCACTTCGATCTGTGTCTGTAAGGCATCAAATTCACAATGTAAGGCCTCAAATTTATTAAAACGCTCCTCTAAGTCTAAGCGTTGAAGCTCAGATACTGCGGCACTACTTTTTACTAGGTTTAAATAGTTGCTGTAAATTGTAAGCTTCGATTTAAAAGAGCTACGCTTCTTAATCAAAGTTTTTAAATTGTCCATAATAAATGAAGGATAAAGGTACAGTTATGTAACAGCTGTTTGAACCGATGCTAATGATCTTTATAGAAAAAAAAACTACGAAACAGATGTGCGCTAGTGAAAGGATCGCTCAAGGTCAACGACACAACATGTGTTTATTGCGTAATGCAAATTGGTTAATGACCGAGCGTTTAAATGATATATGGGTATTTTTTAAGCCGTGCTATAGAAAAATAAAAATGTACTTATTTGAAAGCACTATGAACACAAAAATAGAAAAAAAGATGGAAGATAACGCAACGACTTTTTCGGCATGAAAAGGAAGCAGAAAAATAACTAATTGGAACGGACTCACTCAAATACAGTATTTATACTCCCGTGACATCAGCTCCCACGATGATGATGATGCAGCAGGCTGGCCGGGAACGACTTCTCTGTGATTTTTTCTTCGTACCGCGTGGCGATCGCAAGTGGTCAAAGTTCACGCAGGCGAACACGTCGACCGATGATTTTGACGGCGAATTGTAGCAAACCGGTAATTTTGCGCAATCGAAGGACCACTGATAGGGCTCGATTGGGCTTTTATAATAAAATGAGTGGACTGTATTAAAATAGGGTTTATTGCTACAGCCAGTACAATGAATATTATGCAAACAAAGAAATGACCCGAGCGGTCTGCGCGTGGATAGCCGAGTGTGCGGGCCGCCAGCGGCGATCGAGCAGGCGCGGGTTCGGTTCCCCGAGCCCCGCGGTCACCCCGCGGTCGCCCGCGCATATGTGAGGCGCCGACAAGACCATTCAAATATTTGTTCCGTGCGGGAATCGAATTGAACTTAACCTTTGGCTTTAATATCAATTGCCGTGCCCCTAGCACCCGGCTACGAATCGGTGAAATAAAAGCTCCATTCTTTCAGCTCCTCTTAAACTACGATTTGTAAAATATCATGGTGTACAATAAAACCGGCCAAGTGCGAGTTGGACTCGCCCATGAAGGGTTCCGTAGTAGCAAGCATAGATTAGGGACATAATTATATTGAGATTAGTAAGTAATATACACAAACAATAAAAATAACTTTGTTTTTCATAGTGTTTGTATGAATGGCAAAGTTATATTTGCGGTTTTTGAAAATGTACTATATCTCAAAAACTGCTAACTATATCTGTTCCAAAACAATTTTCGTTGGAAGTTTTTGTTGAGGTCTACATTATATATTTTTTTTAGTTTTATCATTCTCCTATTTTAGGTGTGACACATTTTACCACTTTGGAAGTGTCTCTCGTGCAAACTGTTCAGTTTAGAAAAAAATGATACTAGTAACCTCAATATCATTTTTAAAGACCTATCCATATACCCCACACGTATGAGTTTGGTGAAAAAAAAAATGTTGAGTTTCAATTCTAAGTATGGGGGGTACCCCCAAAATTTGTTTTGTTTTTATTTTTGTGTGAAAATCCTAATGCGGTTCACATAATATATCTACCTACCAAGTTTCAACAGGATAGCTCTTATACTTCCGACAAAAAGTGGCTGTGACATACGGACGGACAGACAGACATGACGAATCTATAAGGGTTCCGTTTTTGCCATTTGGCTACGGAACCCTAAAAAGTATTCTATCTGTCTATCTACATAAATAGAGATATAGAATAGATGCAATAAAATTGAATAAAACAACAAAAAATATGAATATTCTCTGTCGCATAAATTACGACACGGGCGGTAGGGTCACATATATACCGACTCGGGCGGTTAAAGGGTTAATCATAGCTGGTGACATGTGTGTGTGCACTATTCTATTAGGTACACCTCTGACTAAAACTTCGAAAATTACTGGCGTTTTGTTATAGAAATCCAATCCGCGATTTGGCTTAGAAGTCGCAGTTTGTAACCACTAAACCTACAAGACGGTCTATATTTCTGCTTCCTCTTGATATTATAAACCTTTCAGACACACAGCAGGGTCTGTGCTCACCCTCTGAACGGATACAACCGCGAAGACTTCCAAAAATGATGCCTTTCATCTTTATAATCAGTTCAAAATTATTGACAGCCCTATCTTAAATTACCACAGCTATTTACCGTCAATAAAACAATTTTATACACCTTTTCACTCTTATTTTCTAAACCATAAAGTCTATAAACGCATTGTTACTTAGTTTCGGAATGGCAAATATAAAGTTGTCAATATAAATTGTAGTTCCTAAAGCGTTCAAATAGTTCGTATGTAAATGGTATAAGGTTTACAATTTGTATGAGTTTGAGTTTGCCGAGTGTATAAATAAGTTGGTTTATAATTTAGAAGTAACTTATTTTTGATTCGCACTGCGGGATGTCACCTGTGTTAGGGTGACCATGATTTTGAAAGAAAAGTGGGATAGATATAATCTCAGTATTTTTTCCTCTATTAGATCACACGCTACTGCGGAGCTGTAGTCCTGGGTTTAATTCCCAGCCTAGGGAAAGTTTTATCGAGTTTTTCAATCAATCACGAATTTCTCAATAGCAGCCACGGATTCTGAATTTGTGCCTAGTTGATGGTAATAAGCTCGCCCCCATTACATTTTGCTAAATCATAGCTGGTGAAATGTGTACGTGTACTATTAGGTACACCTCTGACTAACACTACGATCTTCCGGGTTAAGCCGCGCTTGCCGAGGTTGGTCTGTGGATAGGTGACCATCTGTCATAGCGAGTTTCCTCCGTGCGAGGAAAGCTAAAAAGCCGTTGGTCCCGGCTGTCATTTGTAGATCTTTGACAGTCGTTACTGTTAGAAGCTCATAAGTCTTACGATGAAGTTTCGTGTTACCCAGTTACTGTGTTGTGGAGGTCCGATAGTCAGTCGCTCCATGTAAAATACTGATATTCAGCTGCATCTGGTTCAAATGGAAGTGAACCACAATATAGTTGGGAAAAGGCAAGCAGATGATGATGTAAATATTTCTTAAAACAGGTAAAATAACCTTCGATTTCATCAACTAATCTCGGGCATTATTGCAGCCAAATAAACCACATCTCCGACTGAACATCCCGAAAATACCCCAAATCTTCTTCACATACGGTCACCCTACACCTGCTCTTGACATTCAAGTAACGTTTGATCACTGACTTCACCCCGTGTGACGTCACTACACCCTTCACTACACCCCCCGCGACACCCCGCTGTGACAATTATAGAGCAATATTGTTGATGTTTTACCAAACATTAGGGGAGATAGAAGCTTATGATTTGAAAGAATATGATCAGTTATCGAATTTTGGGAGTAGCCGTTTTGGTTTTGGAGGCCGATTGGGCGCTTCAATCTTCAACGAGGAGCTCGTGTCTAAATAATTACAGCCGCATGGGCAGATCTTCCGGGTTAAGCCGTGATTGCTGAGGTTGGTCTGTAGATGGGTGACCATCTGTCATATCGAGTTTCCTCCGTGCTTCGGAAAGCACGTAAAGCCGTTGGTCCCGGCTGTCATTTGTAGATCTTTGACAGTCGTCTGACAACCAGTCTTACCATGGAGTATCGTATTACCCAGTTATTGTGTTGTGGAGGTCCGATGGTCAGTCGCTCCATGTAAAATACTGATATTCAGCTGCATCTGGTTCAACTGGAAGTCGACCCCAATACAGTTGGGAAAAGGCTGGTTGGTGATTATGCTCTTGTTCTCAATTTAGCCCAGAACCAAAGATGAGACCAAAGATGGATCGAGGTTACTCAGAAGGTTACATCATCATCATCATCTCAGCCATAGGACGTCCACTGCTGAACATAGGCCTCCCCTTTACATCTCCGAGTATACCGGTTGGACGCGACCTGCATCCAGCGTCTTCCGGCGACCTTTACAAGGTCGTCTGTCCACCTCGTAGGTGGACGTCCTACGCTGCGCTTGCTAGTCCGCGGTCTCCACTCTAGCACTTTTCGACCCCATCGGCCATCTGCTCTGCGAGCAATATGGCCTGCCCATTGCCACTTCAGTTTGCTTACAGTTTTTTTAATCGTGGTAAAATTATCAAATGAATCCTCCCACCCAGAGCAGAACGGGAACGACTGTCAGACTTGTACTGACTAAAATCCACGGTGATCCTTCAACAGCCCTTTACGTTCCAGGGTCACGTTTTTCTGATGAGATAGTCATGCGACATTGGCAGGATTTGGCCCTCTAATGGGGGCCCTTTCAGGTTGTTGACAGGTCTTTGAGACGCGCGTGGAACACGACGTGCCGTCGACCATGACTGGACAGCAAGTCGCCCATTACTCGCCGTCTGCATGCCCGATCGACTCAGACAGGATGGTAGTCGTGAGCAAGGCTCTGGTGAGGAATACCAGTCCTACCACAGCGACTGGGTTGGCTCATTCGTCAGTAGGTTAGTCCTGGGACGCAGTGATTTCCTACTGCGAGGATGTCATCTCGCAGAAGGAAGCGGAGGAAAGGGAGAGGGAGATCGCCAGTGCTCTCCCATTCCGCAGCAGACGCACCGGGCGTCGAAGGAGAGTGGACAACGCTCTCTTTCGGCATCCATAAGTGGGTCCAGGGGTGCCATGGCAGATTTAAGGACGTCTGCCATCCCCCCTTAACTGGACTCGAGAAGAAGGCAGCGCGCAGTGTTCCGCGCGCGCCTATCTAAGAGGTAACGGGGGAGAACACCTCACCCCAACTGGAAGGGGCTTGCAAGAGGCGGGACGGGGCAGCGGAAGTCACATGCGCACCCGCAGCTCCGGACGCAAGTGTGCGAGGGAACACCAGGGTGGTTTTAGTCAGTCAAGTATGACATGCCCCTCCGCCTTTCACCAGGCGGAGGAAGTCCTATGAGGATTTCCACCTCGCTGTAGTTACCTGTAGGTAACTCTAGTTGTGGTGACGTTGTCCGGAGTGGAACGCTAAGAGGTGGATCCCACCCACCCTATAAAAGCTTTGAAGGACACAATTGCATGTCTGATAAAGAATTAAAGGCAGTTGTCTGTCTTGACTTGACATAGAAGTCCTGCGCAGCTCGGATCAACGCCTTCATGTGGTTTCTCAGGCAGTTGAGATTCTTTAAAATTTTAAGTAACCAAGTAATGTCACTTCACGCCTAGGTGCGTCCACAGAGCGCGCAGCCTCGCGAGGTAACTGACAAGCGAGGCTGCTCACTCTGTGTGGACTCGACTATTTTGTTTCTTGACCGAGGCACGAATAGGGTTGCCAGATAGGAACTTATCAAATCAGGGACAGTTTTAAAAAAAAAAAAACAATGTCGGGTCGTGGCCATAATAGAAAATATCATATTTTTTTTTTTTTTTCAAAGGATTAATGTTTATATTTAAAAGATGAAATGCCATTTTTTCAAAAAACATACTTTTATTAGCTGTAGGTATGTAATTAGCTTAAATTGGTAAATTAAAACTTGTTAGACAATTACAAATTAAATAGTAATAAACTGAAGAAAAATAAACAATAATAATAAGATACTATGTACTTACCTTAAATAAATCTTATATCAATAAATTCCTAACTTTAAAAACAATCGGTACCTTGCTTTTTGGTACATAATGTTTTGTTATAAAGCTTTGGTAGGAAATCAGTACAAACAAATTATGTATCTTCTAATAAAAATAAAACTTCTTCTGATGGAACGTAAATAATAATGTTAAATAAAACGGGATCAAATCATTTATTGAAATATTTTTCACTGGATTTTGCCATTTTTATTAGTTTTTTAAGCAAAACACAACTGAAAGAGTGACAGCGGACGCGGGCGAGAGAGAGGGGGCGGCGGACGCGGGCGAGTGAGTGAAGTAAAACTATTGCACGCACTCCCGTCCCGCGCGCCTCCCGCACTCGCTCACCGGCAGCCATGTCATTCCATTCGTTGCTAGTTTATTGTGTTAAAAAATAATAACTTTTCAAAATCCGGGACAATGAGCGCTAATTCCTGGACACGGGACAAGAGGCAAGATTCCGGGACAATCCTGGATTTCCCGGCGGTCTGGCAAGCCTAGGCACGAAACAATATACGCGAGCAAAACAAAAGCTGACACTGGATGGGTCGCGCGCTCGGTCGATCGCCCGCGGCAGCGCGGTCGCTTGCCTTGCCGTGCCTCGGCCGAGACACGTCCACACCAACCGAGCTGCTTCGCGCAGGAAATGCCTCGCGAGGCTGCGCGCTCTGTGTGGCTAAATCAACACCTTAGTAAACCAATGTACGAGTAGTTCTACATTTTATTTTCGACTTCGATTCAAAAAGAAGATATTTTATATATCGAAAATTGAGTTATGTTGCGAGCTCGAGAAGAGCTTTTTTGCGTATTTTTTAACATATTTTCATACTTCCATACTTCGGGGGCCCTTTATATTTGAGGGCCCCGTATCATTGATACGGCTGATACGGCGTGGCGGCGGGGGCGGTGGTACGCGGTAACTATACGCCCCTGTGAGGTATTAGTGTCTAAACACACTATGCCGAAGTTCATCATCATCATCAGCCTAAAAATTTTCCCACTGCTGGGACACAGACCTCCTCTGTGAGAGGGAGATGCCGAAGTTACGCGACCGAAGTTCGGCACAATGCTATTTGAATTACTGACGACACACTATGCCGAAATTACGTCGCCTCATAGCGTACAGCGTAACTTCGGTCGGGCGTAAGTTCAGCGGCAACTTATTCTGTGACCACACATTATATCGGACCGAAATCCGGTTCGATTACCGACGAAGATACGGGGGCGGGGAGCAGCAGGGAGCCGCCCGCGCCGAAATTCTGCCGCGTAAGTTCGGCACTTATGGTGTGTCTATCAGCCAAATACGTCGGAACGTGAAATCAGCCGCCGAACTTCGGTCGCGTAACTTCGGCATAATGTGTTTAGACACTTACAGTTAGATTAATTTGTTAGTTTACTTACCAATTCAGTTTAGAAAATTCCGAACCAGGCTCTACATTACAAAGCACGGAATAAAATTGTCACAACACTTCACAAAACAGTATTTACTTTTAGTCAAATTAATCACTGTAAAGAATCAGATTAGAGTCATTAGAGTACGATTTTGCGATTATTATTCAAGGAAGGGAATTATTGGTGAAATATCTGTTATTGATTCTTGCGCTGCGTGTAGCGGGTTCGATTTCAGCTCAGAACAAATATTTACAGTCTACAGGTATTTTTTCCGGGTCGGTGTTAGGGTCCCCCCACATTTATCGACGCGGAATCGGCTTAAGCCGGTCAAGAAAACCTTTATGTCAACGTAATAAGGGTGTTACTAATGCCATTCGCATCGGATCGCGTCGTCCGAGCCGAGCTGATGCGAATGGCATTAGTAACACCCTTATTACGTTGACATAAAGGTTTTCTTGACCGGCTTAAGCCGATTCCGCGTGGGGTGCTAAGACAGGAAACCTCCACGTGCGCCCGTGGACTGGAGTTCCCTCTCGGATACGTCCGGGGGAAGACCAGTTTTTCGGGCCGTTGCACCCTGGGATGCGGGCAAAAACTCTTCCTTATGCACTGTGCCTAAGGGGTCTCTTTGCCCGTATGCCAATAGCCTGTCGGGTGGACGCTCCAACGCGTGTCCCTCTGAATAGCAGAGGGCACAGCGGCGGACCGGGCTTGCGGACGGTGAGTAATGGGTATGCTCGCCGTCCGACCAAGGACCAAGCCCGGGTCGGTGGCGCGTCTTGTTTCACGCGTCACCGACGGGGCCCCTTATGGGGCCAAATGCCTGCTGGGGTCGCGGATTTTTCTTAATCCAGGATACCGTGGCCCCGGAACGTAAAGGGCATCCGACGGAACACGGATGGATTTTAGTCAGTAAAAGTCTGACAGTCCCTTCCGCCCCACCCAGGGCGGGAGGACTCATTTGATGACATTGCCACCCAAAAAAAAAAGCCGATTCCGCGTCGATAAATGTGGGGGGACCCTTAGTGTGAACGTTTGTAATCGCACACACGATACAGGATAAATTCTAGTGTGTGGCAATGTTTTATTTTTTTAGATAATGAAACCAAAATACGCTGGCGAATAGGGAAGATACTGCATAAAAAAAAACTGTTTAGTCCATCAGATAGGATATTAAAAATAATGAGTAAAATTTTATTTTTTAAATTTTAAATCAATGAATATTGACAAAGATAAAACGCTTTCAAATTCGGGAGTAGGGGCTTGTGACGTCATATCGCCTGTAAAATTATACCAACCGAGTGACGCAGTTCCAATCATTAAGTATTATCTAGTTGTTGTACTTTCTGGGAGTTGCTATTTGGACCAAAGCCGACGCACTAGTCCGGCCCATGTTGATTGATGGGTCATCAACAGAGGTCGGAATTAGGCACCTAGAGTTATTTTAGTACTTGCATCGAAATGTTGATATCAATATGGATCTTCCCAGGATTTCTAAACACAATCTCGTGTGGAAAATAGTATTACAAATCTATACATATAATAAATCTGTAGAAGGGTCAATTCTGTACATAGAAAATATTGAAAAAATAAATAGCGGGGGGTGTTGCTGGATCGATACCAAACCCAAATATGTGATTAAAATTGTATGCGTGTAATTTTAAACCGTGCTTTTCAGCGCGACCTTTTTGATTACTATTCCGATCAGTTATTTGTAAATACAAGGTCGGAATTACTATGAAAAAAATACTTACTACAGAACGCGAGCTCAACAGCAGTAGCTCAATAGAGGGATCTCCTTAATTATTATAGGCTTAGCCGTATTTGGGTCCAATAGATATTTATAAGATGTCATTGTCAGAGTTACTCAAAATGGAGAAATAAACCATCCACGCGAAGACCGACATCCGCGCGGACGGAGTCACGGGCGGAAGCTAGTAAATAATAATAACATCATAACATCAGAGATAGATAGGTATTAGACTAATAAATAATTTTTCTGCTCTTTAAAAGTAATTCTGGGGTTTGGGGCATATCCACTTTATTCTTTTGCTGGATGAAAGCAGTGTGAGTACGTGAATTATTCTACATAATTCCGACCTCTGGTCATTAAACACAACCCATCAGTTAGTACTGCGTAATACGATACCCCATGGTAAGACTGGTTTTCTGACTAGAGCTTCTGACTACGAGTACCTGTAACCGACTGTGAAAGATCTACAATGACAGCCAGGACCAACGGCTTAACGTACTTTTGAAGCACGGAGGAGATACATAGTATAATCTAACATATAAAAATCAATGCCACTTTTCGTTGTAATGCTATAACTCAAAAACGGGCTCACCTATCCAAACCAAATGTTTAGGCTTTGTTCGAACTATTTAGTAGATGCTTAAAGCCTCCTGCAGACACACGCGATTAATCGCGCGGGGCGACATGTCGCGGTCCATTTGCAGTATTTTTAGAGTGGAAATTAGCTTGGCTCGTTGTCGCAGCGCGATTAATCGCGTGTGTCTGCAGGAGGCTTTATGTGAAGTTTGCACAAAATCGGACGAGCGGCTCTTAATATACCCGTGCGAAGCTGGGACGGGCCACTAGTAATTTATAATAATGTACCTATTTTGCAAAATTTAACACAAAATTGAGTTGTTTTACCGTCGCGTCGGGAGCAACGGCTTTTCGTGCTTTCCGAAGCACGGGGGAGATTCATCAATGAGGATGTTCGCAAAATGAAAATGAAATGAGCTATTTTAGGAATAATCGCAAAATCGCACGTTTTTATTACTAAGAAAATTACCCAAATAGGTAGATTTAAAAATATGTACCTACATAAACACAACCACTTTAAGAAAAAAAAAATCACACCAAACTTCGTTTCAAAACAGTCACAAACACACTTTTCACAAAAAAACGCACGACTAATCGCAAAACGGAAAATCGCAAATCAATAAAATACCTTAGATATACGATCTATAAGGCAGACAAAATCATACTGCCGCAAATGATGGGTGCAATGGGCGTGGCCTATTTACACCCCGCCTGGCCAGGGGGTGTGTTTAGGCCACGCCTTTCAACCCCTAATAAAATATTTGTAGGAATTTAATGGAAGGGGTTGTTTCTCTTTGTTTCAGGGGGTGTTTCAGGGTAGTTATATTTTTAGGAAAAGGGGTGAATGTTTGTTTTTCGCTTTTTTTTTCAGTTGCTATGTTTTGTGTCTCTTTAGGGGATCGAATTAGAAATGAGTGGCTCATAGAATAAGCTAGGTGAAATGGCAATAGGGCTATAATATATTTGTGTTCTGCTTCCAGTAAAACGACCCCATATAACGTAGTTTGCCAAAAACAAAAATAATTTTAAAGATATCACTCGCTGGCCTATCTTAGTACGGTACCGTGACCCTGGAACATAAAGAGTAATTGAATAAATGCTGTAGATTTTAATCAGTACGAGTCTCTTGTCAGTCCTTCCCGCTACAACCAGGACAGGGTCGCGTTTATTGATTTTCCAACGATTTTTTTGTTTGTTTGATAAATCAACAAACCCAGTAAAAATCAACCAAAAATTAACAAAATAGACAGACTCGCGTAGTCGAGTATGTATGTATGTATATGTCGCAGGGAGACGACGAATTCAGGGATTTCACGAAATCCCGGAAGATGTGGAATATTCTTGTTTATTACGTTTTACTAAAAGTATCTAGTGATATGATAAAGTACTAATATAAAGTCAGAGATATGTCATTTCACTAAACAGGTGATTTTAATTTTATTCTTACATAATTATTAATTATAAAAATAACCCTATATGTACACACTACGTTTAAAAAATAAAACATACAAAAATAACTAAATTAAAACTAAATGTAGTGAAATAACTGACTGTTGATGATTTTTCTGTCTACAAGGTTTAAAAATGAACCTAACCAAACCGAACCTCGGGGTGTCAGTGAAGTCCGTCTTCTTCTCGATCAAATGCAAAGTTGTTCAACTGGTATTTAAGTTAGGAGTGTACGAAAAGGGGCACAGAGAAATAGAAATGTCGTAAAAACGACTGGGGGCACCCCGACTCGGACAGGTTAGGTTACAAGGGGATGGCAGGGTCTGGAAGACCCCGCCATCCCCTTCGTGGTTATTTTTTTTAAACCACCCAGAATTCGTCGACTTTTCTGACATTTTACTAGATTTAGTTTGGTGTTTTGTCATATCACTAGATACTTTTAGTAAGACGACATAATAAACAAGAATATTCCACATCTTCCGGGATTTCGTGAAATCCCTGATTTCGTCATCTCCCTGCGACATTTATAGGTATGTCATGTTCGGAACCCTTTACATGTTCCATACCACTATCTGTAAAAACTTCAAAAGAATCATGTCTTTTGTATGGAAGTTTTGGAGCCGATATTTCATTGTTATAGCGACAACACAATTACAACATCTATGAAAAATTGAACTGTCTACCTATCACTGTTAATGAGATACAGCTGGTAATAGACGGACAGACTGACGGACGGGCAGCAAAGTCTTAAAAATAGGGTTCCGTTTACCCTAAAAAAGGTTATAGATGTCACCACAAATCATCATCATCATCACCAGCCTGTATTCGTTCACTGTTGGACATAGCTGTCTCTCCCAATGTACGCCACTGAGGCCTGACTTAAGCTTTCCTCATCCAGTCTCTGATGTTAGATATAACGTCACCGCAAAAACCTAATAGATTCGATACCTGTCGTTTCGATACAAAAACCCATTGATCTTAAAAAAACATGTTTTGTACCGATATAATTAGGTTTCTTTACCGCAACTATTATCTATTTACTTAATGTTCAGAATGGATAGGTAATAATAACTCCTTTTATAGATGTGTAGTATCTTTGCATAACCCGTTAGTGTAGTGGACGTATAATAGAATAAAAATAGAAGATCTTCTGCAATTAAATGAGTTCTCCGGCCCATACTGTCAGACTCGTACTGACTAAAATCCAACGGTGTCTTTCAATAGCCTTTACGTTCTGGGGCCACGGTGACTCGTTAGTCCCGCGACCCCGTCAAACTTTGGCCCTCTAAGGGGGGCCCCGTCATTATGCTGACATCTCTTAGAGGCGCGTGTAGAACACGACATGGTCGGGCGTGGTGCATGATCGGACAGCAAGGCGCCCGTTACTCGCCGTCCGCATGCCCGTGCCCAACAAATATTATTATATTTGTATGATCTACAAGTAGTTGTTCCGGCTCTGGGTGTTTGTGTATGTGAGTTTATATGTTTGTAAACGTACCCACGATACAGGAGAAATTAATAGTGTGGTGTTTGCTTAACTGAGGACGTTTTTACTCATTTTATGGAGTGGAACTTCTGTTATATTTTTGTATCAGTCTGTGGTTGATAAAGAAAAAATAATTATCGTCTTTGCGCCAAGTAATCAACAGGAAAACTTGATGTTATTGTTAAAAAATATCGCAGCCTTCCTTTTCGATGTATCACTGTTTTGAGAGCAGAGGTGATGAACTAAATTACTCAAAGTCAATCATTCTCGGGCACGCCGCAATCGCGGCGGGAAGACCCCTCTTTGAGGAGTGGCTGGATAGGAGTCACGGCGTCCTGACCTACCGCATGACGCAGGTCCTCACCGGACACGGAAGTTTCGGGAGGTACCTGTGTCGGAGGAGAAATGAGGAAACGCCTGGGTGTCACCACTGCGAAGATCGCCCGAAGGACACAGTAGAGCATACGGTGCAAGACTGCCCCGCTTGGGCAGAGCACCGACGTGTCCTCACGGCGGCGATAGGCGGAGACCTCTCGCGCCCGGCATTGGTCGCGGCCGTGCTGCGGGGCGAGACGGAGTGGGAAGCGGTCGCCTCCTTCTGTGAAGCAGTCATGCTCGTGAAGGAGGAGGCGGGCCGCGAGAGGGAGAGGACAATGTCCTCCCTCCGCCCCACCCGTGGTGGTGGACGCCCAAGGCGACGGACGTCGCAAGACGATCTCCGGCCACCGTAGGCGCGGGCATGCGGGCGGCGAGTAAAGGGCAACTCGCTGCCCGACCATGGACCATGTCCGGGTCGACGGCGCGTTGTGTTCCACGCGCGCCTCAAAGAGCGTCAGCATAATGACGGGGCCCCCTCTCTAGAGGGCCAAAGCCTGCCGGGGTCGCGGGACTTATCTCATTACCGTGACCCTGGAACATAAAGGGATATGAAGGACACCGTGGATTTTAGTCAGTAAAAGTCTGACAGTCTCTCCCGCCCTGCCCGGGGCGGGAGGACTCATTTGGTGATTTTACCACGATAAAAAAAAAAGTCAATCATTCTATCAATCGGACTACAAGACGTACGGCAATGCGCCATCGATATACGGTGGACATCCCACCCTTACGTACAAAGCGTTTTGCCAATACTTTTGTGCGCACAGCTAAGGAGTGGTATTCCCTGCTGAAGTCTGTATTTCCTGATAGCTACAACGTTGTGTTCTTCAAGTCTGTAGTTAATATGTTAGTTCTAGTCAAGCATGCTTCAACGTCGATCACATCTATGAATATCAGGAAATAGATGACAAACAAGAACCTATGGTTAATAAAAAAAACCCACGATCTTTCAACTCGGAAGTCGAGGCCTATAACACTATACAGTCTATACTATTCGGTGAATGAAAATATCGTGAGGAAACCGGCATGTCCTAGAACCAAACATTCGAAGACATGTGACATCTACCCGCACTAGACCCGCGTGGTGGATTATGTATGACCCACTCCCTCTCACAATAAGAGTCTGAATGTCCCTTCTGCTTCGGTGTCTGAAAGTCCCTTTTGCTTCGGAGTTTGAAAGTCCCTTTTGCTTCGGAGTCTGAAATTCCCTTTTGCTTCGGTGTCTGAAAGTCCCTTTTGCTTCGGTGTCTGAAAGTCCCTTTTGCTTCGGAGTCTGAAAGTACCTTTTGCTTCGGAGTCTGAAATTCCCTTTTGCTTTTGAGTCTGAAAGTCCCTTTTGCTTCGGAGTCTGAAAGTACCTTTTGCTTCGGAGTCTGAAAGTCCCAGGCTTCGAGGACTCATTTTATGAGTTTACCATCCTAAAAAAAAATATTGCTACTATTAAGAAATTATGCAAATGAGCTACAGATTAATCAAAGTTAAACATCGTTCACTGCGGTTAACTCAAAGATGGGTTTCCGTTCGTTTGTGGTTAAAAGCAACATAATTTAGGTATTAAATCTGATTGGGTTTTCAATTAGAACATTTAAGAGGTAAAAAATACCGATTTAGTAAATGGGGAAAATCCGTTTTTTTTTTTCATGTTTTTCAAGCAATACTAATAAATTAATGTTTTAAAATATTGTAATAGGTGTCTAATTACTACTTACCTATCTTTTTATGTACGAAAATACCTGTTACAATTTTATTATGTCTGGGGTCGTAGGACTAACGGGTAACCGCGGCCCCGAAACGTAAAGGGCTATTGGAAGATCACTGTAGATTTTAGTCAGTACAAGTCTGACAGTCCCTCCTGCTCTGCCCTGGGTGGGAGGACTCATCTGATTTATTTATTGGATCTCCAATAGAGGCTACACAATTACATGCAATTTAGATTTAAACAGGGGACAATACAAGTGTGCGCTTCCAATTATAGGAGACCACATCATTCACTTATAATCTAGGTTATTACATTAAATTTGACAAGATAAAATAATTAAAATAAAAAATTATTAAAATGAATCGGAATAAATTATAGAACACTTAAATTACTTATCTGATGATATTACCACGATAAAAAAATCTTGTATTACATATTAATTGTACCCCGTGGTTTTACCCTCCTCTCCTATTGGTGATAGCGTGATGTTATATAGCCTATAGCCTTCCTTGATAAATGGACTATCGAACACAAAAATAATTTTTCAATTCGAACCAGTAGTTCCTGAGATTAGCGCGTTCAAACAAACTTATTCTTCAGCTTTAAAATAACAGTATAGGTTTGAATGGTCACCCATCCCAAGCTGACCTCAACAAGCGTAGCTTAAGGCGCTGCCCATAGCAAACACTCTGTAAATGACTAGTTTTTCGTCGCAAAGTTAGCCGTATCTGTACATGCCACAAGCGAAAAAAAAATACAGAGTATATTCAAATGTATAAAGTAAAGACTTTAACAAAAACAATTCACAAAAGTGGTCTAAAACTACGAAAAAAAAATTGTCAATATGACCACGAAAAAAAATTTTTCGTCTCGAAATTCTCAATTTTTTCAGCGGTAACCACTATATTTTTTGTAACTATAACAGAAGAAATTTCATATACTAAAGACATATCTATTTTTTTTTGAACTCAGACCTGTAATTGTTTAAATATTAAGTTAAAACTGCAAAATTTCTTACATTTTTTCTTACAATTTGCCCCCGCGCGCAGCTGCTTCACCCCCGCGACTACCTTTGCTACATAGAGCTTGGGTACAGCGCCTTAACCTTCCGAACCTTCGATCTACTGATGAGGAAATTAATTATTTATACAGGGTGTAAGACACATCGACGCACAAACGGATACCATGGGTCCAGGACATGATTCTGGACCACCCCGTGTTGGAATTTTTCGTCGGTTTTTTCCTATTTTTTTATGAATGTTTTTTTTTTAATAGTGAGCCGCGCTTAAAGTACCAGGTACAGGTACTGTGGTACTGGACACAGTATTTAGGTATACGATGACCTTTCATTATAAACATCTAAGAAGACACCATTTCTAGTTTTATTTACATTGCTACTTTTAGTGAAAGTAGTGAATTAATTACTTTTTTATTAAAAATCTCATTGGGTTAGGTAAAAATAACGATTATGAACAAAAAGTTTAAAGTAAAAAAAAACTCCAAAAAAAAATTTTAATCATAAAAAATCGACGAAAAATACCAAAATGGGGGGGGGGGGTCCAGAATCATGTCCTGGACCCATGGATACCCGTTTGTGCGTCGATGTCTCTTACACCCTGTATTATATATTTAGTATATTTGACTTCCAATCAAAAAGTTTAATAATTTTTAATTCATTTAATAAATCATTTAGCCACGTATAGACGCCAGCACATCAACCTTCCTCAATCTGTCAAATTTCTTTAGTAGATTTTCAACCTTATCACAATAACGGAAGGTTAATGTTCGATTGGTAAAATTTGACAGATTCGGGTAGATTGACCTGCTGTCGTCTATACCTTTTGTTAGCATAACTATAAACGTTCAAATAAAACCTAAATTATATAGTCAAAAGTAACAGTTAGGTATTAAACCACTTCAGATTAACTTAACTGTGACAAAACCTGCCATCAGTTCTGCTACGATGCGCGTGAGTTGATTTTTAACTCAGATCGTGATCATTAATCTACGTAAGACAGAGATAGGAGATACAATCTTCAGTAAGTGAGAACGAGAAGGGTATAGTTTTGTTATTGTGAATTTATTTCGTGATGGCATTTTTATTATGTGGTCATTGGACTGGATTTTTTTCTTTGTTTTCTCAGTTTTTACGGTTTTAAAGAATTATTGTACAATAATACACTATTATTAATTTTAATTTGTTATGAAGAGATCGTAGCTAAATAATAATTATCTTCAAGGTTAAGCCGCGCTTGCCGAGGTCGGTCTGTGGATGGGTGACCATCTGTCATAGCGAGTTTCCTCCGTGAGGAAAGCACGTAAAGCCGTTGATCCCGGCTGTCATTTGTAGATCTTTGACAGTCGTTACTATTAGTTAGAAGCTCTAAAGTCTGACAACCAGTCTTACCATGGGGTATCGTATTGCCCTGTTACTGTGTTGTGGAGGTCCGATAGTCAGTCGCTCCATGTAAAATACTGATATACAGCTGCATCCAGTTAGACTTAACAGGTGACCCGCCGTCCGATCATGGACTATACGGCGCTTCATGTTCCGCGCTCCTCAAAGAGCCCCCTTAGAAGGCCAAACCCTGCCGGGGTCGCGGGACTGTTCATCAGGAAACCGTGACCCTGGAACGTAAAGGGCTATTGAAAAATCACTGTAGATTTTAGTCAGTACAAGTCTGATAGTCCCTCCTGCCACGCCCTAGGTGAGAACTCATTTGATGATTTAAACAAGATAAAAAAAGTACCCAGTTACTGTGTTGTGGAGGTCCGATAGTCAGTCGCTCCATGTAACATACTGATATTCAGCTGCATCTGGTTCGACTGGAAGTGAACCACAATATAGTTGGGAAAAGGCTGGTTGGTGATGACTTGGTTACTCTGCCCACACCTACGATGAATACAAAGCGTGAAGTAGTAGTTCGTAAATACCAATGTTCCATTGTTGATTGTATGTCTAAACGCCTACGATCAAAGTGTCTAATACAGCAACTTTTAGCAATTCTTCTAAAAGTGATTTAAATTCGTGAATTCCAAAGTGACTTATTGCAAATCTAATTAGTCTGTCATTTAGAGATTTTGAAAACAATGAACACGTATTTTTTCTTTTTATTAAAAGAATAATTAATCAGTGAATATTTACAAAGATATTATAACGTATCCAAACTTGAGAGGCTCATGACGTCATAACTCAGTAAAAATTGTACTAAGTTGTGCAGGGCCCCCGCTACCATATGTGCAAAGTGTGCAATGCACACGGGCGCCATCATTAAGGGGCGCCAAAGCAAAGGGCCCAAAAAAATATTAAAATAATTTTAAAATACAAGTTCCGACGTACAGTCGGTCAATACAAATATACCAATTTCTCTTTCTTTGTTCTTTTCGTAAAAAGGGTGGTCAGACATCTGTGATCATTGTTAAAAAAAATCACAGATGTGCCAGTTTACTGTTTTTTTCTTGGTCCCATCTTTAACATCTTTCTCGTTTTGTTTTTAGGGTTCCGTACGTCCGAATACAAAAACGGAACCCTTATAGGATCACTCGTGTGTCCGTCTGTCTGTCGCTTACAGTCAATTATCTCCGAATCTACTGGACCGATTGGGTTGAAATTTGGTACACATATCAATTCCAGTGACCCAAGCACAGAGGTGTGATGTGAACAGATGAAATCTGTATGTGGGAGGTAATTTTTGGGGGGGAAGGGGAAAATGAAAAATAAAGTTTTGAAAACTGCATCGTGTGACATATCATATGAAATGTCTTGTTGAGACAATCTTTAATGTATTTTTTTTGTAATTTTAAAATAAATAGTTTCCAAGTTATTCAAGAAAATAGACGAAATTTGACCATTCTCCCTCCCCTCTTATCTCCGAAACTACTGAACCTAAAATTTTGAAAAAAATACAGGAATTAGTTTTCTACTTATAGATTATAGGAAAACCTATAAGAAGTCCATATCTGTATATGGGAGGTAAGTTTTGGGGGGGAAGGGGAAAATTAAAAAAATATATTTGAAATCTGCATCGTGTGACATACCAAATGAAAGGTCTTGTTGAGACAATCTTAAATATATTTTTATTGTAATTTTAAAATAAATAGTTTCCAAGTTATTCAAGAAAATAGACGAAATTTGACCATTCCCCCCCCTTATCTCCGAAACTACTGAACCTAAAATTTTGAAAAAAATACAGGAATAAGTTTTCTACTTATAGATTATAGGATAACCTATAAGAAGTCCATATCTGTATATGGGAGGTAATTTTTGGGGGGGGGAAGGGGAAAATTAAAAAAAATATATTTCAAAACTGCATCGTGTGACATATCAAATGAAAGGTATTGTTGAGACAAACTTAAAAGTATTTTTTTTGTAATTTTAAAATAAATGGTTTCCAAGTTATTCAAAAAAAAATAGACGAAGCTTGACCATTCCCCCCCCCTTATCTCCGAAACTACTGAACCTAAAATTTTGAAAAAAATACAGGAATTAGTTTTCTACTTATAGATTATAGGATAACCTATAAGAAGTCCATATCTGTATATGGGACGTAATTTTTGGGGGGGGAAGGGGAAAATTTAAAAAAAAATATTTGAAGAGTGCATCGTGTGACATATCAAATGAAAGGTATTGTTGAGACGAACTTAAAAGTATTTTTTTTTGTAATTTTAAAATAAATGGTTTCCAAGTTATTCAAAAAAAATAGACCAAGCTTGACCATTCCCCCCCCCCTTATCTCTGAAACTACTGAACCTAAAATTTTGAAAAAAATACAGGAATTAGTTTTCTACTTATAGATTATAGGAAAACCTATAAGAAGTCCATATCTGTATATGGGAGGTAATTTTTGGGGGGGAAGGGGAAAATTAAAAAAAAATATTTGAAATCTGCATCGTGTGACATACCAAATGAAAGGTCTTGTTGAGACAATCTTAAATATATTTTTATTGTAATTTTAAAATAAATAGTTTCCAAGTTATTCAAGAAAATAGACGAAATTTGACCATTGGGGGAATGGTCAAATTTCGTCTATTTTCTTATCTCCGAAACTACTGAACCTATTTTTTTTTTAAATACAGAAATTAGTTTTCTACTTATAGATTATAGGAAAACCTTTAAGAAGTCCATGATATTAAAATAACATGGTAAATCACTCAATATTGTGCGTACCAATTTGGGTCAGATTTAAAAAAAAACGTGATAGGTAACATCGTACGGAACCCTCTTCACGCGAGTCCAACTCGCACTTGGCCGGTTTTTAAACAGTATACCTAATGCTCCGCGTTATACTTGTTAGGTCACTGGACCGTGCAACAAGTGCATAAAAAAAATTAGCTGTTATCCTATTAATTTTTATATGTATGTACAAAATTTTGCTTACTAGGTACATACTTTTTTTTTTCAAAAAAAATTAAGTGCTGATTACGTTGTGACTGCAATTTCAACGGTAAAAACGTTTTTATAAAATGGTAAGTGTTCCCTACTTTATACTACTAACATTATCTCTTTATTAAATACATTAGGGTTATAATATTTTTTTTACGCAAATTTCTTTTTACACGCTTTATATTAACTTCACTTGTATGTTTGTTTGCTTGTTTGTAACTCCTTTTTAACACGCTTCTTATGTACTACTGTGATATGGGTATCAAAAAAGCGTAGGGGGCTCTGCATATCAGTTCTTGAGAAGCGTCCTACGCTTTTTTCACAAAAATACCGTTTATTGTTTGTTAATTTATTTTTAAATTAATATTATTGTGAAAAAAGCGTGGGGCGCTTCTTAGGAACTGATATAATTATGGAAACCCCTACGCTTTTTTTGCAATTTATTGTTTATTAATTTATTTCTAAATTAAAAATTATTTTCCGTTTTTTAGTTTCTTTCATAATTAAAGCGTGTTTTTAGTTGTTTTTTTTTAAACTACATGTTATTATTATAAATTGAAATGTCATTTAAAAAAGTAATTTGTTTTTATACATAGGTGACTCGCTTAGTTTTTATGTTATCGAACTCTAAAAAAACATTTTTAATAATACCTATAAAGGTATGACGACGCGCGCGATGTTTGCGGCACCGCCGCCATCATTAGGATTATCTTGTAGAAATGTAGAGGGTTCATGGCGTAGGTTTCAAAATATAGTCCACACTTATCACAATCACTTTTACTTTTAAATTTTTTTGGCCTTTATTTTTGAAAGGGTTTAAGCTGAAAGGGCTCAAACAAATTGCTTTTGACTTAAATATGCAAACTTTAATCAGCCATATCTTACTTAATTTTTATCCTACAAAACGATAAAAAATCCAAAATTTTCACAAAAGCAACACATGTGCTTACTTTAGAAGTTAATTTATAATTCCCATGAATACGAATTATTTATTTGTTTTTTTTTTAGCGGGCAAAAGAAACTGAGACTACAAGAAAGGGAAAAGCTGGCTGGATCTTTAATGCACTTTTTGCAAAATAATCAAGATTCCACGGAGAATATCGATGTTGGTGCGACCGAATCTCAAGATTCTAAACCCGTACTATCAGTAACCGTGAGTGGACCGTCTGAAATTTCAACAGAGGCGACCATGGTAACATCAGGTCCTGCAACAAGTGGCGGCGGTTGTAGCAGCAAAATAACTTCTACCGATGCCGAGCCCGATGAAGCGATGACACCATCCTCGTCTATAGCACTTGAACAATCCACTTCAGGTAATTCAGCTTATGTAAGAAGCTTGATAATGTCAGCTACCGAAATACCTGCTGCAAGTGACACTTTCGATGAAGGCTTTAATGGGGCTAGTGTGGATATAATTCCGTCCGACCCCGGTTTGTGGCCTGAAAGAATCACCAATGAGATAGCTAGAATATTGGTTAAACGTGGTCCGCCCTTGATAGACATCAGTTTTACCTTTCCTAGTAATAAAGATAAGAGAAAGTTTTCGTGCAAATACTTTGTAAGAAGTCTAGCAAATGGAGAAAAAGTCGAAAGGACTTGGCTTATTTACTCTATTTCTAAAGATTCTGTATTTTGTTTTTGTTGTAAGTTGTTTTGTAAAACTTCTAACACCTTTTGTGATACAAATGGAATATCTGATTGGCAACATTTGTCTTATGAACACTTGGGTAAATTTAAAAAAAATGTTGGAAAAATGTACGACTGTTAATGCTCATCATTTGCAGTTTTAGAAACGGAAAAAAAAAATTGGCGCGACGTGTTGGAAAGAATTGTTGCGATTGTTAAGTATTTATCTACACAATGCTTGGCATTTCAAGGTTCTTCTAAATAACTTTTCGAACATGATAATGGAAATTTTCTAAAAGCTGTTGAGATGATTGCCTCTTTTGATTCAGTGATGAGACAGCACGTTAGCCGAGTGTACAGCTTCCAAAAAAATCTGTTAAAATGATTCATTATTTAGGCGTGCAAATATAGAATGAAATAATTGAATTATTGTCGTCTAAAGTCAGAAATAATATTTTAGAAATGGTTCGCAGTTCAAAATATTTTTCAATAATATTAGATTGTACACCAGACACTAGTCATACTGAGCAAATTAGTCTTGTTCTGAGGTATGTTGTTCTTAACACTACTTCAAAAAAGGTTGAAGTTAAGGAAAGTTTCATTGCGTTTAATCCAATACTGGACTCTACAGGGGAAGGTATATATATATTTGTGACAGAATTTCAGAAAAAAATAAATTTAGATATAAAAAATATAAGGGGCCAAGGTTATGATAATGGGTCAAATATGAAAGGAAAGCATGTAGGGCTTCAAAAACGCATTCTTGATGCGAATCCGAGAGCCCTTTTTGTACCTTGTGCGGCTCACACTTTGAACTTAACAGTGAATGACGCTTCTAAGGTGTCAGATGCTACAATAAACGTCATCCACAAAAAGGTGGGATGTTATGAGAAAAAATGTCCCAGGATTAAGTTTAAAGCCTTTAAGTGAGACAAGGTGGTCCAGCAGAATTGATGCAATAAAACCCCTTAAACTGTATTTAATTAAGGTTTGCGAAAGTCTTCTAGAAGTAGCTGAAGATAATTCCTTTCACATTGATGCAAGACATAAAGCGAGTTCCCTCTTAAAGTCTGTACAAAATTTTCAATTTATTTGTGGAATTGTTATTTGGCATGACGTTTTATTTCATACTAGCTTCCGCCCGCGACTCCGTCCGCGCGGATGTCGGTCTTCGCGTGGATGGTTTATTTCTCCATTTTGAGTAACTCTGACAATGACATCTTATAAATATCTATTGGACCCAAATACGGCTAAGCCTATAATAATTAAGGAGATCCCTCTATTGAGCTACTGCTATTGAGCTCGCGTTCTGTAGTAAATATTTTTTTCATAGTAATTCCGACCTTGTATTTACAAATAACTGATCGGAACAGTAATCAAAAAGGTCGCGCTGAAAAGCACGGTTTAAAATTACACGCATACAATATTAATTCCACGGATGACCGCTCGCCACACTGGACACGTCCGCTCGCATCAAAATTCAGAATTTATTTGCATCGCGCGAAGCGGGACGCGGCTCCTTATATAGGAGTCGGGGAGGCGTGGCCCGCGTGTGCCGCAAACGGTTCAAGCCAAATCCGACTTTCGGCGCTACAGGTTACGGCGCTGAATCCACTGCGGGTAATGCAACGTGTGCTTGCGGTTCTACAGAACAACGTCTATGAATAAAACTGAAAAATAAGATTTTTTTTCTACGTATTTTTCCAGGATAAAAAGTATCCTATTTTATGCCCAGGATAATAAGGTATAATTATACCAAGTTTCATCGAAATCAAACCGTTAGTTTTCACGTGATGCCTGCACATACAGACAGACAGACAGACAGACAAAAATTTTTTTAATCACATATTTGGGTTTGGTATCGATCCAGCAACACCCCCCGCTATTTATTTTTTCAATATTTTCAATGTACAGAATTGACCCTTCTACAGATTTATTATATGTATATAGATAAATATTGTCAGCAAACAAATGCAAAGTGCTATAATTAATATTAAAGTATGCCAAACCTACCTAAAAAATTTAGCTGATCACTTCCAGCAATACAGATCTGACCAATCATTTCAAGAAATTCTTGTACAAGCGAAAGAAGTAGCATCCTCTATCGAAATTGAAGAAGACTTTCCACCGTTACCAACGGTCAGGAGGAAATTTAAACCAAAACTGTTTGACTATGAACACCGAGATGAGACCCCTCATGATCCAAAAACCGCCTTTAAAATTAGTTTTTTCTTAAAAATTATAGATCAAACTTTAAGCTCCCTAAAAAACCGATTTGACTTATTAAAAGAGTATGATAATATCTTCGGATTTTTAAGCGACATATTCAAATTAAGTGACAGCGATCTTTTAAAATGTTGTTCTATTCTTGAAGAACGACTGACAGATCAGGATAATAAGGATATAAACTCCAATGATTTGTTTAATGAAATTAAAGCGTTAAAGTTGTTTTCATTACCGGATGATACTCACCGTGACCCCTTAAGTATTTTACAATATTTATATTTGAAAACAATTTAACCTCCACCCTTCCAAACGTAAGCATTTCACTCAGAATTCTTCTGACATTGCCTGTATCTGTAGCTTCTGGCGAGCGATCTTTTTCAAAGTTAAAAATTATTAAAAATTATTTAAGATCAACAATGCTTCAAGAAAGATTGTCTGGGCTAGCAATATTAGCAATCGAACAAGAAATTTTTGATGGTATACATTTTAGCAATGTAATTAACGAATTTGCAACAGCAAAGTCTCGGAAAATATCGCTACAGTAACGAAAGTACCTAGTCAGAGTATTGCAATTGTAGTACCTAGATATCATTTTTGGTTTTATAACAAAGTTACCTAAGTATCTGTTAGGTATTACAAGTATCTGCATATTTTTTAAAATATTTTAGTATAGTAGAAAAGTACTTGTATACGTGTTAATGAAAAAGCGCAAAACCTCCCAACTAATTTTTATTATAAAAGAATTACGAATATTATTTTGCGTCAAATTTGACCCCTATTTTTTTTTATTGGAATCGATTCTACTCACGATTCTGAACAAACTAATTTCAGTTTTTGCGCTTTCTCATTAACACGTTGTACCTATATTTAAGTAGACATGAGACAAAGTTTTTGTTATTTGTTCCTAAAAAAATGTGATTTTTAGTTTTGGGTTATTTTCTAGTATTTATGAGCAACGTGTCTGTACCCCATTAGTTAAGTAAATGCTTTAAAATGAGTGTGAACAAGAATTTATTATTATTATTTCATTTTGATATATTAGTCTACAAATAAATATGACTTTTAAGTTCAGTTCTTGCTTTATTTCATGCACCTACCTACCATCAAAAAAAGATTATTCAAAATGCCTTAAGGGGCGCCCCCTCTCTTGATGGGGCCCCCCTCTAGAGGGCCAAAGCCTGCCGGGGTCGCGGGACTTATCTCATTACCGTGACCCCGGAACACAAAGGGCTATTGAAGGACACCGTGGATTTTAGTCAGTACGAGTCTGACTGTCCCTCCCACCCTGCCCTGGGTGGGAGGATTCATTTGATGATTTTACCACGCTAAAAAAAGGGGGGGCGCCAAAATCCTTTTTTGCACACAGGCGCCAATAGCCCTTACGGGGGCCCTGAAGTTGTGACGTATTGCTAATTTTAAAAGCGTCGTATCTCCGTCAATTTTGATTTACATAAGAAAAGAAAAATACGTATCAAATATTTTTTGATAGTCCTTATTCGAATTTTTCAGATGATAGCTACTCGATATGGCGGCCATTTTATCATTTACAGCTCCCATGATTTCACCCCCACTGCTCGGTTCCTATTCGTCGTAGCGTGATGTTATATAGCAAAGCCTTCTTTAATAAATGGACCATCCAACACAAAGAATTTTTCAATTCGAACCAGTAGTTCCTGAGATTTGCCCGTTCAAACCAAACAAACTCTTCAGCTATACAAGGTGTAATTAGACACATCACAAAGCCGTTCACTACGCATACTGTACATCTAACTAAGTAGCTTTACGCTAAAATTATGGCTGGGAACCGACTTTTATTTTTAGGTATCAAAAAAAATTAATAATTTTATTGCGGGCAATGTAAAGCACACAGGTTTCGTGTCGTTGTGTGCGTAGGCGGGCGGCTTGACGCTCACAACGCGCCTATGCTGGAACGCGCTGTGATAAGAACGTATCGACGAGCGTGCGTATTTTTTTAGAAAAATCGCAAATTCAGGTAATGTTTGTTTGGAAAAAAGTTTTGTAATAATACTTAGAATTCGATTTCGTAAAAAAAAGTTTAAAAAAAAATGCAACTTTGACCTTCAATATCTCGAGAACCCTTAGAGTCCTAGGTACGGTCTAAAGGAAAAAATGGTCCAAATAATGGGTAGAATACGTGGCTTTCGGCTTCGTTAAGTGTCTTCTTACACCCTGTATAATCAAAGCCCGGAGTAGGTAAATTGATTTGTGGTCAATAACCTGAAACGTTTATATCAATATGGACATGCCTCCGGGATTCCGGGATTTTAAAGAGATTTATTCGGCATTAAAAAAATGTTAGGAAAATTGATTTAGGAAGAAGCGGTTGCCCGCATACATTACCGTAAGTACTGAAGTGAAATCCCGGGAAAAAAGCTTATCTATCCATGTTATGATTTCTATGACAGTTCGTGATACAAGTGCATAAAATCAATCTATCAAATCCGAGCTATGTTTATAGTACATATTAGGATAGATAATTATTATGATTCACATAATGATATTGCTAAAGAGGCCCGGTCTGTAGTATTGTGTGTAAATCATTACAGTATTGTTCGCGAGTGACATGATGCTATGTCGCATACTAATGTTTAGAAAGGCCATTATGAGAGTAACGGAATGGCAAGCGGCGAGCTGGTTTTAAAACGGTAATAAACTGGACATCACGCCATTTTAAATAGTTTGTCCACTCTGGGATCGATAAACTATTTTTAAAACTAGGTTATAGGTAAATAGTTTTTGCACGCCATCGTCGTCACTTCGCTGGCATTCACTTTGAATTTGACACTCAATGTCAATTTTGTGGTGTACTAAAAAAATCTTATTATTTAGTCCGTCAATTAGATTATTAAATATAAATATTTGACACGATTTTTTTCTATTGTTACATTTATAAACCAAAATTGATGGAGATACGACGATTTTAAAATTCACAATACATCATGACATTGTGTCATTTTTAGTGAGTCCTGAGGTCACAAGCAAAGCAACCAATCCCGAGTTTTGAAACGTGTTCATCTTTGTATTATAATATTTACTGATTTCTACAAAAGAAAAAAACATAATTATGTTTCCATTATTTTTCAAAACTATAGCTGATGGCACTGACGTGCTAATTACATTTTTTTTTATCGTGGTAAAATCATCAAATGAGTCCTCCCACTCAGGAAGGGACTGTCAGACTCGTACCTACTGACTAAAATCCACGGTGTCCATCAATAGCCCTTTATGTTCCGGGGCCACGGTAATGAGATAAGTCCCGCGACCCCGGCAGGCTTTGGCCCTCTAGAGGGGGGCCCCGTCATCATGCTCACGACGCCGACGGCCCGACGCTCTTTGACGCGCGCGTGGAACACAACGCGCCGTCGACCCGGGCGGGTATGGTCCATGGTCGGACAGCGAGTTGCCATTTACTCGCCGCACGCATACCCGGGGCTAATTAGATTTGCTATTTGATGCTGAAAAGGAAAACTAACCTATTCGGCGACAAGTGACAGCATTTTTTTTGTTGAGTGTTTACAAATAACAAATACATACATATTCAAGTATTTTATCTTTTATCTGGTTATAAACCTGTTCCTTGCACCTGCTAAGATCATTTGGAGGTCAAATTGAGACGCCAAAAAGTCTGATAACCAGTTTTAACAAGAAGGTAAATAAAACATTAAATTGGAAGGGGAAATACAAGGTTCCCAAGCATGGTCCTGAACCAAAATCTTTTGGCTATGTGATTGTATGTACAGATTCCATGTAACATACTGATATTCAGCTGCATCTGGTTCGACTGGAAGCAGACCACAATATAGTTGGGACAAAGCAGGCAGATGAAATGTGTGTGGGTGTTAAAAACTTGAAGAACTTGTCTAACATTGCTATTGTTAATTCTATAATCTTGATTCTCAATACCTAACAGTTTTTTTTTATGTAAATATTAAGTTGCTGGCTGTACCTCGTGGTTTCAACCTCGTCTTCTTTTGGTCTTTCGTCTTTTGTTTTATAGCCTATAGCCTTCCTCAATAAATGGGCTATCTGATGCAAAAATAATTTTCATTCGAATCATTAGTTCCTGAGATTACCGCGTTCAAACAAACTCTTCAGTCATCAGCAGAGGTTGGAATTAGGTAGAGTTATTTCAGTACTTGCATCGAAATGTTGATAATAATATGGATTTTCCCGGGATTTCTAATAGACTATCTCGTTTGCAAAACAGTATTACAAATAAATAATAATAATAAAAACATCAGAGATAGTATGACAAATAAATTGTTTGAAAGAAAATAACTTTTTTATTTAATAAAACACGGGATTTTTCTGCTCTTATGAAAGTCTAATTCCGGGATTTGGGGCATATCCACTTTATTCCTTGGCTGTATGAAATCTGTGTAAACATGAATAACCGACCTTTGGTCATCAGTAAATATTTCTTTTTTTAATATTTAAAACACAGAGGATCCGGGGTCGCGGAACTGTTTAAAAAAGTTACCGTGACCCTGGAACGTAAAGGACTATTGAAGGGACACCGTGGATTTTAGTCAGTACTAGTCTGGCAGTCCCAGGCCACGCAGGTCCTCCCACTCATTCCCCGGAACAATAATTAGTTGTAGTGTAGCTCAATAGGTACAAATATTTGTTGCGTACGAGAATCGAACCCGCGACACGCAGCGCATTTTAGTCAATCGATAACCATGTCGTCTCGTAATAAAATAAAATGACAGTGTACTTGCTCAGAATCAAGCTAAATAAAATAAAAAATAAACAGGTTATTAATAAAATAACCTTTGCCGAAAACCCCAAAAAAAAACGATGCACTAATAAAATTTTCCAATTTTTATACACGTCTAGAATACTAAATGGTTTTTACGTAATTAAAATTCAATATGGCGGACTAATATGGCATTTATTTGTGATTTTACGAGGCCGAAGAATCGTAGTAAGAAAGACCTCAATAATATACTAGGAAACCATCTTGCAAGGACTAATTTAGCCGACATAGTATTTTAAACAAATATATACTTTATTATTTAGCTGCTAAGGATTATGATAAACGCAAATCAGGTGTTAAAAATCACTGGGAGTTGCGCTTATCAACAAAGTTATTGAAGTGTTAAAGTAAAGGAAAATAGTCTTTACTGGTTTGGAATAGAGGTTCTTGTAGTTGTAAAAGTAACGTGGTTGTATAACATCCGTGTCAAATTGCTTGAGCAAAACCAGATGTTGGTGTTGCCAGATTAATTAAATTTTGCCTGTTTGTGGGAAGTTTGATCAATGGTTGGGATAGGTTTCGTAGTAGTCAGATTTTCTATTAAATATTATTCTGTATTTTTGGTGCACAAAATCTTCGTTAATGAAAAGTCTGAATAAATTATTATTTGAAATTAATACATTGGAATTAATTCCACAATGTAATTTTTATAAATAAGTCTAAGCTAGCCAAACTACCACATTTAAGGTGCGGTGTTATCTCAATATTCCCAAAAATTGGTTTCTTAGAACGTCGAGTATGACGTAATGTAATAAAAATAAGTAACGCGAAAAATACAGTGAACAGAGAAATATAAAGAAGAATTTAAACCGAACAGAATAATAAA
Source organism: Agrotis exclamationis (assembly GCA_950005045.1). Lineage (NCBI taxonomy): Eukaryota > Metazoa > Arthropoda > Insecta > Lepidoptera > Noctuidae > Agrotis > Agrotis exclamationis. Next base: position 633,989 of record OX465445.1, read on the forward strand.
TAATAGTTTGATATTCCCAATAAAAAATTGGGAAGTTGTAGCACAAAAATAAACTTTGACGTCGAAGATCTCTGTATTTCCAGCGATAACAACAGTTTTTTTTAAGAATTTAGTAGGTTTTCCATTTTTTTTAAACTTTATTCAAACCATTATTTAATGTTATGTCTATATTTTAAATAATCTAAAGAAAAGCAGTAAAATAAATGCCCATTCGCAGCTTACGTCACATTTCAACACAAATATCATTTTTCAATTTTCAATCTTATTGACGCTCCATAGTGGTGACAATAGTTTACGCGGTCATAAGCGATAAAAATCGTAGTCAGTCCGCGCCTTAACACTGAATATACGCTTGCCTAATTTCCTTCCATAAGGTTTTTTAGTTTGTTTGATTAATTTAAATTCACTCAGAACTTCAACTACACCTGTTTAAAAGTAAATATATAATCCTATGCTATTAATTTCAATTAGACTGGCAAACAGCATCTTTAGAATGATAAAATTAGACAAAACTGTCCCCAAAACCACCCATTCCTTCATGTTCCCAACGACCACAAAATAAAATTACCACTATTTTTAATCTGTGCTCCGAGCCTCCGAGCAAATTTTAATTTGCGCATGACAACACCGAACACAGCGAAATTATTGTTAGTCTGTGACGTAAATTGACGTCGCCATCACTGATTCCGTGTCGTTCTGTATTTAAATAATAAAAACAAACTTATTTACGTATATTTTACTAGAAAAACTATGTGATTGTGCTTCGAAATGGTTTCATAAGTGTACTAGTATATTGTTTTAGTGTTAATTTTAAGTTTTGTGGCAGCTAAGAGTTTTAAAAAGTGTTATTCAATAATTTCATTGGAATTGCTACATAGGCCGAGAAACATAAGGTTGGTGACAGACCTACGACTTTATGGTCGATTTTTTTTTCTTTATTGAATCTATTTTATTTACAAACTCATTCATTTATTAAACTTTTTGTCGAATATTTTTGGGAAATCATGGTGATTATTTGTACAATTCTTAAACTGATTGTTGTTTTAAATTAGACTTGTAGTAATTAATTAAGAAAGATTAATGATCTTTCAAATGCTATGTTTTTATAAGACATCATTGTAGGTACCTAATTACGTCGCTTCGTAATTATTTACCACAAATTTTAAACCTTATTCTTAGGAGAATGGAGTTCAAAATACTGTAAAAAGATAGCAATAATTAGATAACTAAAATAATACTAAATTTGTTTGGTTACACATTTAGTCATTAAAACCAGTATAAGCTGACCGTTGAATGCGTAGGAAGATCATATGAAGCGAGACCACGATAAACTGGTTTCTTAGCAGAATCACAAAAATCGCCCATTTTACACGAAAATTATATTTAACCTTCAAGTACCGACGTGAGGCTTTAGTTACATAAGTACCGACGTGACGTCTGACAGACCACCGTAGCTTAACTGACCAAAATTTTTATGTTTCTGGTTTATTTAGAAAAGCAAATGTTAATATATATTTTTGACATATCTAGTTATCGTACGAGTAAAGTAGAATATAAAAGTTTTCACATTTATTACTAATTATAAGCATTTATCTGTCAGTCTCAACTTTTTTGTATGAAAAATCAACTTTTTACTTGGTAATTAATATTTATAAAGTAAACAATTATTTTTTCTTCCCAACATTTTTTTCTTAAAGTTTAATAACTAAGCAAATAAGAAAAATTAAAAAGAAACAAAAAATAAAGTGATTTCTTGGAAATCGCAATGCACAAAATATTCGAAACAATAAAATTTTACAAACAGTCTTTGCTGCATTGTAACCACACATGTTTTATGCAAGTGTCACATTTATAAGCAGTCTTGCGCTTGATGAATGATTATCACACTCCATAAGAACAAAATTTGGATCGATGTCATCACAGTCGGACTCCGAGCTCTCATTTAGCCATTCCTCTATGTAATGTCCGCATGGTCTTTATTTTGAGGCCTTGTAAGGTATTTTTTATGTTACGTTTTACTCCTGAAGTGCTTGTTTGATACATTTCCGTATCTGACTGAAAATATTAGAAAAAAAGCTAAATGCTCAAACAAGTCTCATTCAAAAAAAGTACACAAGTACAGACGAGTGGTCTGGTAGACCACTCGCGATCTTATAAAAGCCTAAACTCACCGGAATCGCACGCGCCAACATAACCACTCTTCACAAACGCTGCCGAGCGACTGCTCGAGGGGTAGAGAAAAGCGCGGGGGGGTTCATCTTCGCTAACACAGGTAACTAGACAAATCGAATACCCAAAGTGTCTGTCAGACCACACGTCGGTACTTAAAGGTTAAAAAAAAACGAATTGGTCTACAAAAAACGGTTTTGTCTATGCAGTTTTACCCTAAATTGTAAAAGGACCTATTCAGGTACAAAAATCGACCAATCAGCATGTCGGAATCGGAATGCGCCCCGCTGTAGCCTCCTGAGTCCTGACTCACTTCCCGAATGTAAACATAATTTAATTTTAGTATTCTTTGAACAGCATCTTTTATCTCTTCCAGTACTTAGAATTCCGTAAGATAATTGACGTCATGTTTTTTCCCTCTCGCTATGCTACGATTCTTACATAAATACTCCTTCCACTTTGTCCACTTTTAGGATGGCCACGGGGCTATTGCGTGTCTCGATGTCTATATGGTGATCATCAAATAGCTGTCAAAAGTTAAATTTCGTAGTGGCTTTTGCATTTGCAATGAAACTGGTAAATGTAAATGTTCCCTAAAATCAACTATTCTAACGCTCTTGAGGCATTCCACTCCTCAACTTAGCCTCATAACAGTTATCAAGCCATCCAAGTTTAGTGAACAACCGCTGGTCAGTGACTATCAAGTTAGCCAATAGCCCTGCTGGTCTTAATTGAAATTAAAATTAAAGAACTAACGAAAATCCGCGTTCATACATCTGGTCATACAACCACGACGGTTATGAGTATTACGTACGCGACCTTTCTGAACAACCTCATCAATAAGCTCATTGTGGGTCCTGCTGGGGCGTCCCCTTCGGTGTTATAATTCACGTCTTGCCTTTATAGAGCACTAGCTAATGCTGCGGTTTCGCTACAACTCGAGTATTATCGGGATAAAAACTATCTTACGTGTTAATCCAGGTTATGAACTATCTGTGTACCAAATCTCTTCCAAATCCGTTCAGTAGTTTTTGCGGGAAAGAGTAACATGCAGACTATGTGTTACTAAAAAGTTAATGATTTAAACGGTTCGATTCGATTTTCGGTCGATTAGTAGTAAACAACTTGTCGAAGTGTCATTTACAGCCGATGTTAACATCCATAAGTAAATTCAACTTACGTACTGTTTTAATTTACTAGCCGATTAACACGTAGTTTTTTACTTATGCATGTGTAAATCGGCCTTTAGACGGTCGATTTTCTTCGCCATAGCCAAGCAAATCGACAGAGAAATAGACCTGTGTAAATGCCCCATTATAATTATAAATATCTGATTTTCACTACTATTAGCGTTGTAATTATTCTTAGCCGCACGACGACGTGTAGTTTTTTCGCGTTTTATATTCGCAACATGTAAACAAATGTGAGTTTTTGCTAAAAACACCTTTAAACTTACGACAAAAAGTTCAGTTTGCGACAACTCTAAAAAATATAATGTAATAAAAGTACTATTCATTCTGAAATCGACTTTATTCAGATTGAATATAGTTGATATTTGTATGAGTGTCTAATACAACAGTAATTAAAATGTAGAGTTAATAGGCTACCCGCGTTGCGCGTCGAAATGGCGTCAACAGTCGCTCCATTGCCAACTGCTCACAGATCTAATCTAATCTATATCTATACATATAATAAATCTGTAGAAAATTCATTTTTGTACATTGAAGAAATTGAAACAAAAAATAGCCAGCGTGTGAAAAGATAAGTAACAGAACCCATTTCCATCATTTTTGAAATTTTTGTCTGTTTGTCGGTTTGTCTGTTTGTTTGTGCGCACATCACGTAAAATCTACGAATTCAATGCTGACAATGTTTATATACAAAAATTATACGCAACTTGAGGTTTAACTTAGTTTTTGTTTCATCGAAATCGGTTCAGTCTATCAAACGTTATTTGAATTTAAAGTGTTTCAGAAGTAAAATTACGGTCAGTTCACACCAAGACGTGCAGTTCAGTAGCGCGATCTAGCTTAGAATAGCAAAACTACATATTCAAATAATTCATCTAAACATATGTACTTCAACGATAAAACGGTAGATGGCGTTAAAATAAAACCTGAAATAGAGGTGTTTAAATTGAAGTAACATTGTTTTTTTTTTCATCGTAATCAGTTTACATCTTATAAAAAAACGTAATTTAATTATAGCGATTTTATGGAATCATAGGATAGTCAGGACGGGACAGGACGGGACAGTACGGGACAGGACGGAACAGGACGGGACAAGACGGTTCAGGACGGGACAGGATGGGACAGGACGGAATATGACGGGATAGGACGGAACAGGACGGGACAGGATGGGACAGGATATTTATGTACGCTCCAGAATGATGGTTCACAGCTGTGTTAATTTGTTCACAATATTGTTAATATTAAATAAGCACTATAGTTCCGCCAGATAAGTATGGAATAAAATAAAATAAGATACGTTGACCCCCGTATTTTGCAATATTTCAAAACCATTCGAAAAAATGTAGAACGACCAAAAGCAACGCATCGTGGTAAGACGCGATCTTGACCTTATATTTTATTTTGTTTGAACGATGGTGGTATGAAATTCGAACGATGCATTATTAGGATCAATGACCTTTATTCCAGACTTATTTGGCGGGGACTATAGCTTATATAACAGATTGTATCGGTATCCTCCAACACCGCTTCGCACTAAAAATATAGATTGTTAAGTTCCGACATCCACGCGAACGAAGTCGCGGGCACAGCTAGTTAATATTATAAATGCGAAAGTTTGAGACACCCAGGCGTTTCTTCCTTCCTCATCCGACACAGGTACCTCCCGAAACTTCCATGTCCGGTGAGGACCTGCGTCAGGCGGTAGGTCAGGACGCCGTTACGCCTATCCAGCCACTCCTCAAAGAGCGGTCTTACCGCCGTGATTGCGGCGTGCCCATTCCAACTAGAAGCTTGCGATTTTATTAACTTGCGTAGTCGCAGAGCGACGAAAATCGAGCCATGTGAACCTTCTATTAACCTTAAAAATAGATCCATCTGGATCTATGCGGAGGCATCCGCATTTATTAGCGAGAAATTAATTAACTCTATTATTCACTATGATGTGCTCACTCTTTGGTGTGGAGTTGTGGAAATGTGGACTATCAAATAGATCACAGATCGTGATGTGACAGAGATGTGAAATAACTGGGGACTCTTGAGAGCAACGTGTGTGAAGTTTAATATGCACATCATCATCATATCAGCAGTAAGACGGACACTGCTGAACATAGGCTTCCCCTTCCCCTATAGACTTCTAACTTCTTAGGAGCAGTGGTGGCCCAGTGGTATCGGTCCCGACTTACGAGTTGTAGGTCGTGGGTTCGAACCCCGCCAGGCGCATTACTTTGTTTAATTCATTTCATCACCACTGCTCTCAAAACGGTGAAGGAAAACATCGTGAGGAAACCGGCATGTCCTAGAACCAAAATTTCGAAGACATGTGACATCTACCAACCCGCACTGGGTCCGCGTGGTGGATTATGGCCCACTCCCTCTCACAGAGAGGAGGCCTGTGTCCCAGCAGTGGGAACATTATAGGCTGATGATGATGATCCATCTCGGTCCTGTGAGTTTCGTCAGATCGTCTGTCCACCTAGTGGGTGGACGTCCTACGCTGCGCTTACCGGTGCGTGGTCTTCATTCGAGAACCTTACGGCCCATCGGCCATCAGTTCTGCGTGCTATATGGCCTGCCCACTGCCATTTCAACTTTCTAATTCGTTAGTTTATATCAAATTTTAATGAAAAATAAGCCGAAAATGTTTACCAAAATATGTAGCTAGCAAGAATTGACAGATCTTATAAGTGTCGAAATAATGGAGTCACTGTAGGAAAGAGACATAGCTATACAAGTCGTCTAGCGCCATCTCGTTCCCACACATGGTAGGCCATCTGTTCTACAAAGTGTATGGAAATATTCGTAAACAGCTCGTGCTGGTATTTTCTTAATTGCTCTTATTATGCATGCATGAGTAATCTCACAAGCGAAGAAGACGTCTTAATTAAATTATTACCTTCGTACAATGGACGTACTCGTACATTGACTTACGACTGTATTGCTATGGGTGCGTAGAAACTTAGGCATGTGGTACTAAAATAATCAAATTAGTCCGTCAGTTAAATTATCAAAAAAGTATTTGACCTGTATTTTTCTTTCGTAGACCAAAATCGACGAAGATACGACACTTTTAAAATTACCAATACCTCACAAGTAGGGTTGCCATCCGTCCCGGTTTCCCCGGATTTGTCCTAGTTTAGAGGACATTCGGGGAGCGTCCGGGCCCGGGCTTCATTTGTAGTCCGGGTTTAAAAATTTACCGCCTTACCACAAAAAGATAAACACCCGTTGAACGCTTGTCTAAAAAAAGTGTAACTGCAAAACGACCCTTATATCAAGGACAAATATCGTTTTGACGTTGTCAATTTTTTTAGACAAGTCTTCAACGGGTGTTTAATTTTTTTTGTGGTAAGACGGTTGAAGTTTAGTGCCGATGCCGCCCGCGACACACGCACACTTCACCGTTCCCCCCTCCTCTCCCGACGCAGTTGCCACGGTGCGCACTTCGACTCATGTCCGGGTTCGGGACTCTAAAATCCGGGGTTTTTACGCATCTTGTCCTGGTTTCCAAATTTTAGAGATATAAACCCTAGTCACAAGCAAGTACTCTCGAATTTTGATGCGTTATATCCTTGTAAATATGTATTGATTTAACAAAAGAAAAATAACGTGTCCATTATTTTTCAATTAGGACTAATTAATTTGTTTAGTCGATGCTGTCAACCAACATGCCTATTACATAAGTCCGTTGCTGAGGGTCTAAAACGGCCTTTTTAAGCAATATCCCTATTTATTCACTTCGAATCGTCATTGGCTATTCTTGTATTATTCACTTTTTTTTTGGCGTTTTAAAATCATCAAATGAGTTCTCCCACCCAGGGCAGGGCTGGAGGGACTGTCAGACTCGTACTGACTAAAATCCACGGTGTCCTTCAATAGCCCTTTACGTTTCGGGGTCACGGTTATTCGTTAGTCCCGCGACCCCGGCAGGCTTTGGCCCTCTAAAGGAGGGCTTGTCATGTTCTATTATTCACTTACAAAATGAGATAAGGGCAGGAAGACGTTAATGATATTCCTGTGGGATAATTTCTGACCTACTTCTCAAGTCTTCGAATTCAGTTCGTTTAATTCTAAAGAGGCCATCGAAATAGTACAGTCTTGTTAAAATTACCTCACCGGTTTCGCGGTTCAATAGCGTCCTTGGCTTGACTCATTCATAGCTGTTTGATTCTCAGAATTGGCAAAATAGCGAGAGCTCTCAAATCCTTAGAATGGTACCTAACTCGAAGTTGAGATACAATAACAAATACAAAAAAATAAGATTTGTTCAATTTGGTTCAGTCGTTCGGAGTTTGTGTGCGCACATGGGATCTAAAAGCGCTACTGTAGCAATGGCAACGTTGCTCTCCGGGGTCGCGGGACTGTCTTATCAGGTAACCGAGTCTCCGGAACTTAAAGGGCTATTGAAGGACACCGTGGATTTTAGTCAGTACAAGTCTGATAGTTTCTCCCGCTCTTGCTCTGGATCATTTTATTATAATTATTTATCTACTCTCATATCGTTAAATTCAAAATACAAAACTCAAAACGAGTTTATGATGACGTACTTTACACACAGTATATCGAAATGAAATTAAAAAATTAAATTATGACACTATTTCTCTAACAAAATAATGTTATAATATTTTTTTTTTCATTACGATACAGATTACAGATCATAGATACATCCAATGATATTATAAGTAAAAAGGTTTATAATATCATTGGATACATCCATTTGATTTTTTATCTGTGGCTGCGCGCGCTGTGTGTGTGCCCATGCGCGGTGATAACGTGAATTTTGGCGCCATAATACTGTGTCAATCTTTATCTTTTATTTGATAAATTCGTGTTCAATGAAAGTAGATAAAGTAGTGTATGAAAGTGTACATAACTAGGTATTATACACTCGTGTGATACTTTTAAAAAACTCGCTTCGCTCGTTTTTTAAACTCACACTCGTGTATAATAACCCTCATTATGTACCAGTTTCATAAACTACTATAATACCACGTAAAATAAAAAGTATCTATTTTTCGGTCGTGTAACTAAATGATAATTCGACCACTTTTTAATTGTTCCTAATTTTTGCGAAGTGACTCGGCTAGTCATCAGACTAATCGACTAAAAATCGACTAAAAATCAACCCGTGTAAATGTCCCTTAAGGTGACTTTGATTTATACAATTTAAACACTTACCCCCTTACTTATAAAAACTTGTGTTGCTTAGCTACCGATTAAATATCACCTGTCCTTGTCATTTCTATTTTAATGAATAGAGATGGCAAGTGACTTAAGAGCTATTTAAGATAAACGTAACGTATAATCAATGTTTATAAGTAAGGGGGAAAGATTATAAACGTCATAATTATACCTAATAAGGAAAATATAGAAAAATACCAGTACGTACCGATTTAATTCCATTATCGGAATTAATTAGTTTACCAATAAGGACAATATTTACTTATTAGTAATGAATGACATTTGATTGTAAGTTAATTCAAGGAAAACGAAACGTCACAAGTCACAACTCACTACCGTCCCGAGACTGTCTGAGTATAGGTTACCGTGACCCTGAAACTTTCAGCTTTCAATTTTCATCCAAATCCGATAATAATCAGCAGACGATCTCCGGCCACCGTAGTCGCGGGTATGCGGGCGGCGAGTAACGGGCGACTCGCTGTCCGACCATGGACCATGCCCGGGTCGACGTGACGGCGCGTTGTGTCCCACACGCGCCTCAAAGAGTGTCAGTATAATGACGGGGCACAAAAGCCTGCCGGGGTCGCGGGACTTACCGAATTACCGTGACCCTGGAACGTAAAGGGCTATTGAAGGACACCGTGGATTTTAGTCAGTACCAGTCTGACCGTCCCTCCCGCTCTGCCCTAGGTGGGAGGACTCATTAGATGATTTCATCACGATAAAAAAAAATTGTAATAGTACAGAACGAAATGGACTAATTTATGTATATGTAATGTTTTATACCCACATATTACCAAATTGATTTATTCCTTTATTTCTACTATAAGTTCTAGCTTCTGGCCAAATATTCTAGATCAACGGAAAGTATTAATTACCCTACAGGTTTTAATAACACATCGAGCGTCAAAATATGCCGCAACTAAGCTCATTAAACGGCCGTATCTTTATGCGTGAAAGAGTACACATCGTCCCTTTCGTATTTACAATAATAATTAAAGGAAGTATTAATTAAAACGCTTGTTTATTATACAAATTATCGTTTTTCTTGGGGATTATCCTCTACGTCACCGGTCACACGAATATCGTTTTCCTAAATCCCATATTAGGATTTGGGATTTGCAATACCGTAATTCATTAAAATTGACGACACGTTTAAAATTGGCAATACGTCACAAGCATGTACAGTTTTTATTAATTTGTTTCTGAAGTCACAAGTATCTTTGTAAATACGAGTATGCATTGGTTTATCGAAAGAAAAAATAGGTACGTGTCTGCCATTATTTCTCAAAACTCTAGCTGTCGGACCAGTTAAAGGGGTTTGAACATGGGGAGTAGGTATACCAGTTGCCATCCGCCATTTTGTTTTTTTTTTCAATATGGCAGCCACACGCATGAAGCATTCATAAATTGATAGATCACATCAATACAAACTTAAAATGTTAGAGGCAAAACCTCGCATAACGTCACGTTTCCGAGTTATGAGCTGTCAAACATGTACAAGTAGTAACACATTTTTTTTTATATACTGATGTGAATGAAACTTTCGCAATAAAACTAATTGAATATTAGTTTTTCCACGCATTTTAAATGCTGCAATTGTGTTTAACGAAATAATCCTATCTAAGAGCATTTTAAGTGCCTGGAAAAACTATTATTCAATTAGTTTTATTGTGGAAGTATCCTTTTTGATCAATGAACATCAAAATATAAAAAAGAGAAAAAAATGTGTCGGTACTTACAAATGTTTGAGGGCTCATAACTCGGAAACGTGACGTTTTACGAGGATTTGCCTGTAACATTTTATGTTTGTGTTAATGTATATCGATCTATGAATGTTTCAGACCTGGCTGCCATTTTGAAAAAAAATCAAAATTGCGGATAAGAAACTGGTACATAAGGCACAAAGCCCGCAATTTATTGGTGCTGTCAAATTGCCTATTACATCACCTAGATCTAAACGGCTAGTTTGATATCAATTTGCAATTCATCATTTAAAACCAATAAAGTACTCGTACAAGGCATTGATAGCTAAATAACAGTTATTTATGACTTAAGACCTGTTACTTACAAAGGTTTATCCTCAATTTACTAATTAAACATTCATTCGAAAAAACCTGTACGTGTCTTGGATTTTAATGCTTTTTTAATTAAGACAATGGATTGTTAGTTTAAAGACATACGTGACAGCTGTCAGCCAGCAAGACTGGTTGATGACGGACTCTCACAGAGAGGAAGCCTGTGTCCCAGCAGTGGGAACATTATAGGCTGATTAAGTGGACGACCGTCTGATGAAAAACCAGGATAAGGTCGATGTTAGGAGGGGAGTATTTCTCATAACAGCTAAGTAACAGGTATCTTGTAATCGGAGACTGTAACTGTAACTAGCTGAAAGAACGGTTCCTGTTCTATGAGATAACAAATCATTATTTTGTGAATGTTAAAAGTTTTTCTTTATTCTTACATAAGATCTTTATTAAAATAAGATAAAAAAAAATAACTGTTACAATGTGACATACTCACATATGACTCAACACCCTATTTAGAAAGAAAAGTAGCCAGTGCAAACAATTTAGTGTGTCTTCGTAACAGCTGTTAATTGTTCCAACATAGTATGTAACATCAGACTGTTATTTTATAACAGGTTTTCGGAATTATGTATCGTATCATGAACGGGAGAAACAGGTATGCGATTTGACCTGTTAAGGCTCGAACAGACACACGCGATTAATCGCGCTGCGACAACGAGCCAAGCTAATTTCTACTTTAAATGTACTGCGAATGGAACGCGACAAGTCGCTCCGAGCGATTAATCGTGTGTGTCTGCTCGAGGCTTTAAGCGCATCACACACGGCTAAGATACTATAATATTTTATCTTAAGATGTTATCTTACGATATATTTTATGGCTTAAGATATCATCTTACGATATATATTATATCTGATGTTATCTTACGATATATTTTATATCTTAAGATGTCTTACGATATATTTTACATCTTAAGATACGAATATCGCTCTCTATCTTACGATACGAAAATATGAAAGATATATTATCTTCGTCTTGTGTGACGGTCTATTGAATAGTATGGCGAGCGATATGGTATCTTAAGATAAAATATTATAGTATACTTGCCGTGTGTGATGCGCTTTAAAGAGCTGTCAGTATAATTGACGGGGCAGTATAGGCCCAAACGCCTTCGTGGTATCTCGAGAGGTTACTTCGACTCTAGAACGCGATATGGAAATTAAGGAACAGGTTAATTTTTGGTCACTACCAGTCCAGTCCCTTCACTGCGGGCAGGACTGGTTAGAAGATTTTGTACCAAAAAAAGAAGGCAGGTAATTTTTTACACGAACATCCCTAAAAAAGGAGTGTTATTTTTGTTTGTTGTGACGGGTACCATTTAGAGAGCCTTGAATGCGGTGAGCATTCAATTCCATAAAGGAATTGTGACCATGTTTTCCTTAACCCACTTTAAAAAGTTCTGTATTGATCGGATAAATAACTAATCTTCATACACTTATGGTTGAATGACCTCAAGATAAAAAAAACAACCAAACAATAACGTTCATAATAATGATAAGAGATGGCGCTACATGTATGTACGATTAAAATTGATTGACAATTTCTTAACTAAGGGTCTATTCGCACTGAGACGCGACGTTTTAATAGGGCATAGACATTTCAATGGGGTATTTGACCTAAAAATTCTTATTTTTCCGTCAGTTACATTATCAAAAAAAAAATTGATACGTATTTTTTCTTATGTTACGTAAACTAAAATTGAAGAAAATATGACACTTTTAAAATTGGCAAAACGTCACAAACATAACAGTTTTCATTTACTTCTGACGTCACAAGGCTCCAGTCTCGAATTTTGATGCATTTTATCTTTGTAAATATGCATTGGTTTAGCGAAAGAAAAAATACTATGTCCATTATATTTAAAAACTCGAGCTGACGGACTAATTTATGCAATTTATTGATTCTGTCAAATTTCCTATGAGCAATTCAAAATCTAACTTTATTTACTGCACGAATAGATCCACATTCCAGTATCATAGAATGCTAGTATTATATTGTATAAACCCAAACTGTAAAATACTTGTGGTTTTAGTAAAATTTCGAGATAATGTAGTTCCCCACCGTTGAAGGTCATATTAAGAAACTTTTAAGACTACACAAATATATGACCTTTTGTTTATTTGTAAAACTTATTTGGGTTTTTCCATATTTATCGTTGACCCAGCGGATAAAGTCTTTCCTATTATGCACGAGGTTGTGAGTTCAAATTCGGTTAGGTACCTTTTTTTGTGTGGGTTTTGCAAAAGAGATTGTCCATTTTCACGTGACAATTCGTCCAAATGCTGCCCAGGAATGGCAGTTCTGCATTGGTTTCCTGGCAGTAATCTTTGTCTAGATACGAATTATTTTTAGAATCTTCCCTATCACTAATAGGGAAGATCGACAACACCGCTTCCTTTTTAAGCTATTGCATAGCTTTTATCGCAGGCTCTGAGCTCGGCGCGCGCGAAAAACGTAACGAAAAATCCTGACCACATCTGACAGCACGCATCGTCTAACGTCGTTTCAGTTCGGGAGACTTCGGCAATCATAAAGGTACGGACAGACGTGCTCATTACTAGCACGAAAGCATGCTTTTATTAAGCAAGGGGCAATTTTATTGACGGAGAGGAAGGAGGAGAACGTTTCTTGTCGAACCAGATGCAGCTGAATATCAGTATTTTACATGGAGCGACTGCCTATCGGACCTCCACAACACAGTAACTGGGTAATACGAAACTCCGTGGTATTAAGACTGGTTGTAAGATTTTAGAGCTTCTGACTAACAGTAACGACTGTCAAAGTGTCAAAGATCTACAAATGACAGCCGGTACCAACGTACGTGCTTTACGTGCTTTCCGAGGTACGGAGGAAACTCGCACAGATGGTCACCCATTCACAGACCAACCTAGGCAGGCGCGGCTTGACCTGGAAGATTTTTTTTTTTTTTTTTTATTTATTTATTCAGAAACGTGTAACATATATATTTAAACACATGTTTTCTGCCAAACTGCAATACAGTTTGTCGGCAGTGTTCTCGTGAATACGCATACACTCTTTGCATAAAAAATAAACAATAGGTACCTACATACAAAATATCATCGATTAGGTATACACAGATAATTTTGTTAATAGGTATTTTATCCACCAGTTGTAGGTAGTTGATACTATTTGTGACGACGCTTTACGAAACGCTATTATGGTGAAAGTAATAAACACTATTAAGGGCTTACAAATCTTCCCAACGTGATAGATATAAATAAAGAAATACCCGAAATGTTGAATGGTATACGGGCTCCAGCGACACTTTACATACTTTAAATTATTGGTCTATTTTCAACCTTATACCTACCAATTGCATTTAAGTCTGTTTGACATGAGTAATGGGTAATGGTCTCGCGAGAGCCGGCCTACCCCCAACACTCGAGCATTAGGTACAATGTAAAACGCTATACTTGCATAAAGGTGTATCAACCTTTTCCAACCTTTTTATTTTTCGACTTTAATTCATTAGGCATATAATCGAAAAACAAATAAGTCAATTATGACTACATTAGGTACAATAAGTTAAGGACACAATGATAGATAATGTTTTCTCAGAATTGTTTTTAAAGTATTCCTTGAAACTCTCTTTGAGATTAATTCTTTTGGTAGTTCGTTAAAGAATGTCGGCGTTAACCATTGTCTTGTTCGTTGTCCATAGAAATTGTTAATTTTTGGAAGTTGATATTTCCTTCTTTGAACTGCTTTCCGCACTGGCTGGTGGTAAACTTGTTCGGTTCTATACTCAGTATTTTGGTATTGTTCCAATGTGACAATGTATTTAACTTTTTTATCTACTGGTAGTATTTTACAGATTTTAAATAATTTTTCGTAATCCTTATTAAGCTTTAACTTTTCTTTATTATTGATAAACATTTTTAAAAATCTAACTTGCAACAATTTTATCTTGTTCATAATATGAACCGGAAAAGTGAGACCATATCCACCCAGTCCATAACTTATTGTCGCATCAACAAGAGCGTGATATAAAATAAACATTATCTTCTTACTAACAAAATATTTTAAACTATGAAATTTTCCTAATAGGATCCTTAGTTTTTTACATACACTGTTGACATGTCTATCGAAAGAAAACTTGTTATCAATGGTCAGTCCAAGGTATTTGTAATAAAGTACTTGTTCCAGTGTTTCACATTTGCAGTCCCGTTTCTCCTCGTGAAGACATTCGTACGAGTGGCCTTTTAGGTTAATATTATACTGTTTTGCCAGGGGGTTGTACGGAGAAGACACTAACATATATTTAGTCTTATTAATATTTATAATTATGCCATTGTCGTGTGCCCATTTGGTAATATTGTCAAAGTCTTCTTGCACTGCCGACTGAGCTCGTGCACAGTCTCGACCACTGTATACCAAGCATGTGTCATCAGCATACATGTAAGTACTGCAGTTACGTATAACATTAACCATACTGTTTACATGCATGATATACCCAGTCGGCCCATACACGGATCCAGTCGGCACGCCGTATTTTACAGTTCCAGATACACTATCTATACCGTTGACTCGAACTTTAAGACACCGTTTGTGAAGATATTGCTTGAACCATGCTTTTACTGGACCTCGAATACCACATTCATCCATGGACTGCAGCAAGCCCTCGTGATCTAATGTATCAAATGCTTTTTTGAAGTCAACAAATACTAATAAAACCACATTTTTATGATTTAAAGAGTTGTTAATATCATTTGTAAACTTCATTAAAGCTGTCGACGTGCTCCTATTTGGTCTAAACCCGTGCTGAACATCTGTGAGAATTTTATTTTGTTCCAAAAATTTATTTATTTGTCCTATTATTGTCTTTTCTACTATTTTATTAAATGTATTTAATATTGCTATAGGTCTATAGTTAGAAAATTCATTGTGATTACCCTGTTTAAATATTGGTCTACTAATTGCTTCTTTTAATTCATCCGGGTACATACTTTTTTCAATACATTTGTTTATGAAATGTGATAGTATCTTACAAATAGGTTCATTTACCTCTTTTAAGTCCTTAACTCTAATATTATCAGATCCCGGGGACTTGCTGCAATTCAGCCGATCTATAACTTTATAAACATCTTTAGGAGTGACCTTAGTGAATCTGAAACTGACATTGCTTACATTTACGTACGATTGCCTATCATAGAATAAACTATTACATTTATGTTTTTGTTTTATTATATCAATTTCTTCGGTGAATGTATGACAGAATTGATTACAGATGTATAAAGTATTTTCTTTTGAGAAATGCTTCTGAATAACTTCATCCACACTTAACTTTGTCCTTCCTAACCACTCGTTTGTATGTCCCCAAATTTTCCGCATATCTCCGTTACATTGTTCTATCTGTTGGCGTCTATGTGAGTTTCTGGCACAATTCACAGCTTTATTACATTTATTTCTGTATTTCGTGTACTCCAGGCGCAAGGTCATATCTTTGGGAGAAGATTTCCATTTTCTGAATAACATATCTTTATGACGCAACATATTTTGCAATTTTTTGTTAATCCATGGATGTGGTTCACGTTTTTTGTTTAATTTCTCAATTTTTGAGGAGCTGTAAATTGTGTCAAACACTTCACGTAGCTGCCTATATAACTCCAGAGGGTCCTGTATTAAAATAAACTTACTCCAATCTACATTAGCCAATTTTGCTTTCACTAACTTATTATTTAAGACCGTACGAGCGCACAAGGACGATTCTGATGTTTACCTATCTGAATAGAGAGCCCAGTCAAGTAATGATCGGATACCGTAGTGGTTAGTACGTAGGCGTGCAGCTCACCGCGCGGATGTACATTTCGCACAAATATGTGGTCGATACAGGATGTAACTCGTCGTCCCGATACTATTGCTTCACGAGTAATATCTTGGATACAGCATTGCAGTCCCAATTCACTCAACATGTTAAGATATTCATTAGCACAGGCGTCACTTCCATTGGACAGAATGTTGATGTTACAGTCGCCCATAAAAACGATATCAGTTCTAGTAGGTATAGATTTTATTATTTTCTTGATTCCGTGTATAAAAGATATTTTACTAAAGTGCGGTGGTCTATACACGCCTATTATGTTTATGTAAATGTTTTCTATAACGATTAGGCCGTGTATTAGTTCGCAAAATTCCATAAGTTTCAGCTTTATATCAAATTTTAAGTCAGTTCTTACGTAGATAACTATCCCTCCCCCTCTTTGCTTCTCTCTGGTTACACAATAGGAATAATAGCCGTTTATTTCATAATTGCACATTTCCTCGATCTGGATATTTATTTCTGTTAGACATATAACGTCCAACTTGCAATCTTTTATTAAAACAATGAATTCCTCAAAGTGCATCCTTAACGAGCGAATATTCATATGTATTATGTTTAACTTATTATGTACCGTTTGTTTAGTGAACTTTTTCCATTCTTCTATATCATTATATTTAGTGTAACTGTTATCTTGTCTTATACTTTGGATATTCATTTTTATGTGTGATTAGTACAGAAATTAAGTAGGCAGGAACAAAGTAACGATTTTTAATTCTACTCTCTCTCTTCTTCAATATTATTAGACAAATATTTGTTTAGATCACTCTCACAGCGAATAGTAAAAATTTTCTTCTCCTCTTCATTCTTCTTCAATAATATTTTACCATTTTGTATCCAGGATATGAATTTATACATTTCTTTTAGTTGTTGTTTTGTTGACCAAAATAGCTGCCGCATTTGACGAGTTAGATTCTCATTTATGTAAATACGAGTACCGTCTTGATTGGTCAGTTGTACTTTTCGACTTTTTAACCACTTAATGCGGGCTTCTTTTGTACGCAATCTAACTATAACTGGTCGGGGGTATGATCCCTCTGCTTTTACTCTCCATACCTTTTCGATGTCCTTCTCATTAAGTTTGAGGTCTTGTGCAATTTTTTCAATGACTTCCACAGTATTTTCTCCTTCTATCTGTTGCACGTTAATTAATTCGACATTGAAGGCAAGCTCCTTTTGTTCCAGCCATCCAACACGGTCTTCCAGGGATTTGTTACATTTTTCTAAAAAAACATTTTTCTGTATAAAATCCTGAATTCTCTTTTCATTTTTATTGTTAGATTCAGCGATTTTTCTGTGTGATTCATCCAGTTCTTGGCACTTGTTCTCTATATTTTTTAATGTGCGGTCATAATCAAAATTCTTTGTTTTTATTTCGATTACTTCTTTTTTTATTTCGTTTAGGTCGGTTTGCATCTGGGCATATTTAGTATCTTGCTCTTCTTTCATGGTGCTCAATAATGAATGCATAGCCTTCATTTCTTCACGAAATAGGTTAATAGTATCGTTAAGAGTTTCTGTCGCACAACAAGTTTTCTTAAATCTCCTTGCTTCCTGTGATACCGAAGAATCACTGTCCGCTTCATCCACATTGCGTTTTCGATTTTCGAATCTTGCCACATTAATCCAATCTTTGTCTTTTATTGTTGACAAATAGGGATCCGAAGCATATTGAACACTTTTAGTTGGAGTTTTCGACATTATTACCGTCAACGCGGAGGTAGATTATTATATGGCGCGGTTAGCGATCGTTTACGCGGTCACACGTCCGTTCATAGGTGCGCCCCACGAGAACTGAAGATCGGCCTGTGCGGCTGTAATTATTTAGCCACGAGCTCTAGAAGTGAGAAGAGAGAGAATCTGAGTAGAATCAGATCATAGAAATACTTTTTCCGTAACACTCAAACGACTAGCCACTGTATCCATCCTCCTATATTTTCATCGGTAAAAATATAACTCAAAGCAATTTTGAAATAACACTTTTATACATTTCAGCAATTGGTTAATTTTAGCTTTTGGTTTATGTATCTTGGAACCGATGAGTCACCCACGCAGCGCAGGCCATGTGTTTCGAGTTCTGTGAATTTATCTTACATCCATTTTACAACCAAATCCTAATAATAATATCATGTAGAATTGAATGTTTGAAAGGTGGAATTCCCTGCTAAAAATTTTGGTACAGTCCACACCGGTACTTGCTTCGGCAGTACATATACTAAAATTGGAACGATACAGAGAAGATTAGCATGGCCCCTGCGCAAGGATGACACGCAAAATCGTGAAGCGTTCCACATTTTTACCTCCTTGCCGGATTACTGCCCTGGGATCTGGAGGCGACCGCCCTCCAGCGCGTCTATGAGTGGCGCGTGGAGGCGCGGCGCCGGGGAGAATTCCCGCTGCCCCGACAAGTCGAGGCGCGGCGGGAAGAGGTCCGGCGCGATCTCAGGGCAGTATGGAGGGAACGACTGTCGCAACCGAGGTTCGGGCACGCCGCAATCGCGGCGGTAAGACCCCTCTTTGAGGAGTGGCTGGAAAGGCGTCACGGCGTCCTGACCTATCGGATGACGCAGGTCCTCACCGGACACGGATGTTTCGGGAGGTACCTGTGTCGGATGGGGAAGGAAGAAACGCCGGGGTGTCACCATTGCGAAGATCGCCCGGAGGACACAGTAGAGCATACGGTGCAAGACTGCCCCGCTTGGGCAGAGCACCGCCGTGTCCTCACGGCAGCGATAGGCGGACTCCCGGCCTCTCGCGCCCGGCATTGGTCGAGGCCATGCTGCGGGGCGAGACGGAGTGGGAAGCGGTCGCCTCCTTCTGCGAAGCAGTAATGCTCGTTAAGGAGGAGGCGGGCCGTGAGAGAGAGAGGACAGCGTCCTCCCTCCGCCCCACCCGCAATGGTAGACGCCCACGGCGTCGGACGTCGCAAGACGATCTCCGGCCACCGTAGGCGCGGGCATGCGGGCGGCGAGTAAAGGGCAACTCGCCGCCCGGACATGGACCATGCCCGGGTCGACGGCGCGTTGTGTTCCACGCGCGCCTCAAAGAGCGTCAGCACGATGACGGGGCCCCGCCCAAGAGGGCCAAAGCCTGCCGGGGTCGCGGGACTTATCTCATTACCGTGACCCCGGAACATAAAAGGCTATTGAAGGACACCGTGGATTTTAGTCAGTACAAGTCTGACAGTCCCTCCCGCCCTGCCCGGGGTGGGAGGACTCATTTGATGATTTTACCACGCTAAAAAAAAAAAAAAAAAACAGTCCACACCGAAACAAGACGCGACGCGACGTGAAATGACGATACTGGAAATGTGTATTTTTTCGTGTACTGAATAAAGTTATATTTTGAAGCTCGCTCTGAAATATACGCACAGCGTCGCGTATCGATGTTTATGGACCCTTAGACCACCATGCAGAACAAGTACACATTATCGTCGCGTCACGTCGCGTCTCGGTATGTACTTACCCTAATGGGAGTAAAGCTGCGGGCAGAAGCTAGTTTTATATAAAACGTCATTAAAGTTGTAGAAATTACGTAGGAAAAGTGACGTAGATCAGTAATTATATCGCTGGGATTAAACGACGTTTTTCCTCGTTGGGAAATATTAATTAAACCAGTTTTACAAGTCAACAAGTTGTAGATTTAGTAAACTTTCTAGTTGTAGGTAAGTATAATAACGAAAATAATACATTAAGATAAATTATTGATCTACTTCACTTTTCCTACGTAATTTCTACAACTTTAATGACGTTTTATGTAAAACTAGCTTCTGCCCGCAGCTGCACTCGCATTAGGATCAGTTCACATTGAGACGCGACATGACGCGACAACACTGGAAATTGTGGTTGTTCTGGTGGTGTGTTCTGTGTGGTGGTCTAAGGGTCAATTTACATTAAGACGCGACGCTGTGCGTACATTTCAATAGTGCGACTCAAATTCTAACTTTATTCACTGTACGAAAAGAAACACATTTCCAGTATCGTCATTTCACGTTGCGTCGCGCCGTTGTTCAGTGTGGACTGACCTTAAGGGGGACACCTTTGTTCAGCAGTGGACGTCTTCCCACTGTTGTTTTTTTATTTTATTTAACAGAGCACAAGGTTGTAGCCAAAGACATTAAACTAGTTCTTTAAGAGGAAACAGCACGGCCGTTTTTCCATACAAACGTAGTCCCCTGTTTTCTCCCTGGATAATGCCAGTAGAGTAATTATTTTTTTACAATAAATCTATGACCACTATTAGCATGTCTCTATGTTTCCTTTTTTCTATAAATTAATTATTAAAAGAGATATGAACATTCAAAATCCTAAAAAAATGGCCAGATTTTCCGCTGTGTTCAAATATCCAGAAAACAAATTTGACGAAATTATATAAAAAAAGGAAAACATAGGAACACGGCCAATACCTTTCTTTATTTTTTAAAGAAAAAAGTAGTGAAATCGGTTAAGTTTTGGAGGAGTAATCAGGGGACTACGAATCGTTGATTTTGTGCCATTTAATAAGGTATTTTCGGTACAAGCTGCTGTTGTCTCTATCGCGCTCTGCGGGGGAAGGCTTGGGGTTGCGCGATAGCAATAGATTTTACAAATACCTATTTTTCAATTCTCCAGCCCTTGCTGTTTCCTCTTAAATCTCTTTGGTTTGAGCTATCTGAGCCCTTATCACGAGTTTTCACTATTTTACTTTACAGAGTCTTTCCAGCGTTTCTTGTATGAAAAAATGGAACAGCGCCTCTGGTGTACGAAGAAGGAACAAATTGTTTCCTTGAAATTAATGTCAAAGTTCCAGTTTACTTTACGTCACAATAACTGAAAACTCATATTATGGCCTCAGGAAATATAGACTCGGTCAGTTCCTTAGCTTCTGATTCAGTATAAAAAAATACGTGACGCATGTCACAAACTAGTGTTATTTATTATTCGGACACGTTCATCTTAATTTGTTTTTATATACTTGATTGCTTAAGCAATTAAAACGTTTAATAGGCAACTATGAATACGTACTAATTTATCTGTGTGTTTGCGTAGTTTTTAGAAGAACCAGTCGTTGCTAACAAAGCTTCAAACGCTATAACTGGATTATTATCCCACGAGGACATTACATTGGGATAAAAAGTACCCCATGGGTTATAAACTATCTGTGTAGCAAATTTCATTCAAATCC
The DNA here is from genome assembly GCA_950005045.1 of Agrotis exclamationis. NCBI lineage: Eukaryota > Metazoa > Arthropoda > Insecta > Lepidoptera > Noctuidae > Agrotis > Agrotis exclamationis. Next base: position 655,616 of record OX465445.1, read on the forward strand.
GTTCAGTAATTTTTGCGTGAAAGAGTTAGCGCGGCCACACTAACTGCGTTTCCCGTAAATTTTCGCAATAATAGTTTTTGCTTGTAAATTGTGAATGTGTTAATAGTTTATACCGGAGAAGTTAAAACCACAGGGTTTACCCAATCAATTAAGTTGTGTAATTACGGATCTAGTTGGTTTCAAACTAGCCTATACATCGGTTTCTTACGCAATAACTTAAGTGTAAGTGTAAGTAAGTGTGTCGTTTCCTGGGTCTCCTAAGACCGGGGTTTTTCACAGCATCTTATACTGGCTTCAAAGTTATAGTGAACAGTCTTCTTCTGTGTAAGCTCATTCCATTGTATCTTTGTCTCCTCTGATCTTCTTCTTCTTTGCGTGTCGATGTACTCAAACTACATCCGACCAATACGTGGCTACCCGCACAGCTCTGTCATTTGCCTCGTTCAAATCCTGGAAGGTGCAGGTGGTTGGGCAGGATGGGCACGAAAGGAGGTGGGACATATCCTGTACAGAGGCTCCGCACTGGCATTGTGTTTGGGATGAGTTTAGTATACCCCATTTGACCAGATTATTTCTTGTAAATTATAGAATTAGGCGTTCATCATCATCAGCCTATAAATGTTCCCACTGCTGGGACACAGGCCTCTCTGTGAGAGGGAGCAGGCCGTAATTTACCACGCGGGCCCAGTGCGGATTGCTAGATGTCACATGTCATCGAATTTTTAGGGTTCCGTAGCCAAATGGCAAAAACGGAACCCTTATAGATTCGTCATGTCTGTCTGTCTGTCTGTCTGTCTGTCTGTCCGTGTATGTCACAGCCACTTTTTGTCGAAAGTATAAGAGCTATCCTGTTGAAACTTGGTAGAAAGATGTATTATGTGAACCGCATTAGGATTTTCATACAAAAATCAAAACAAAACAAATTTTGGGGGTGCCCCCCATACTTAGAATTGAAACTCAAAAAAAATTTTTGCACCAAACCCATACGTGTGGGGTATCTATGAATAGGTCTTTAAAAATGATATTGAGGTTACTAACATCATTTTTTTCTAAACTGAACAGTTTGCGCGACAGACACTTCCAAAGTGGTAAAAAGTGTGTCCCCCCCCCCGTAACTTCTAAAATAAGAGAATGATAAAACTAAAAAAAATGTATAATGTAGACCTCAACCAAAACTACCAACGAAAATTGGTTTGGATGAGATACAGTTAGCAGTTTTTGAGATATAGTACATTTTCAAAAACCGCAAATATAACTTTGCCATTCATACAAATACTATGAAAAACAAAGTTATTTTTATTGTTTGTGTATATTACTTACTAATCTCAATATAATTATATCTCTAATCTATGCTTGCTGCTACGGAACCCTTCATGGGCGAGTCCAACTCGCACTTGGGCGGTTTTGGTTCTAGCACATGCCGGTTTCCTCACGATGTTTTCCTTCACCGTTTTGAGAGCAGTGGTGTTGAAATATATTACACAAAGTAATGCGCCTGACGGGGTTCGAACCGACGACCTACAACTCGTAAGTCGAGGCCGATACCACTGGGCCACCACTGCTCCGAATTAGGCGTTACTTTGCGGAAATCCATGACATTAAATGTTATAAAAAAATATCTCGCTCTAATTCCGCGACATAAATCCAGGCTGGATGGATCCAGGATGCAATCCCACCCTCCCGCCCTCATGCATATGCACGTGCACCAAAGGACCCTCCCTCCCGCCTTCATGCATATGCACATGCAGCAAAGGACACACCCTCCCGCCCTCATGCATATGCACATGCAGCAAAGGACCCAACCACTCGCACTCATGCATATGCACATGCAGCAAAGGACTATTGAGGGCGCGAGGGTGGAATTGCATCCTGCATCCAAGCCTAGATTTTTGTCGCGGAATTAGAGCTAGGAATTTTTATAACATTTAACCAAATTCTTGTCTTAACATAATTTTCTTAAATGCGCACTAGAATTTTGTAATCCGTAGCAACTTAAATAACATCGTCCAAGAACACAATAAGCGAAAAATGCTCATAAGCTAAAAACTACTGAGCCACACTGAGTGAATTTTTTATCAAAATGCGACAACAGAGCTTACAGCCATGGATGGATGATATGAATAATGGTTTTTTTTTCTGATTGGTTTTAGTCCGTTAAAGTGGTAGGGACATTTAAATAAACAATAATATTACTTTTACTGTTAGCCTATTTCATCCCACTGCTGGGCAAAGGCCTCTCCCCATGATCTCCAGTTTTCACGATCCAGGGCCAAAGTGAACCACTGGTCGTTGGTTTAAAATCAATAATATATTTTATATTAGTGTTAAAAACACATTAGCGTAAACGTTTACGCACATAAGTTAATATCAGATTTCCAATTAATCATTACTGTATTTTTTACTTTAATTAGTTAGGTACTTACTGGGATTTTTATCTTGTAGTATTATTGACCGCAAAAATAAAAACACATTATGATAATTAATAACTATATTTTACCCTTGGCTCCGCTACCTTTTCATATTTTAGAAGAAGACTTTATTTAAACCGTCTGCAGGGATCTATCCTTGTACCAAAAATCATCAAAAACCGTTCAGCAGTATAGGCGTAAAAGCGTGGGCATACAGACGACGAGTATTGGGTAGCTCGCCGTCCGATCAGGGACTAAGCACAGATCGACGGCGCGACTTGTTCCACGCCTCAAAGAGCTGTCAGCAATCTGACGGGAATTAACAGAGGGCAAAACGCCTACCGGGGTCGCGGGACTGTGTTATCAGGTAACCGTGACCCTGGAACGCAAAGGGCTATTGAAGCGAATGCTTATATTATCAGCACGAGTCTGACAATATCTTACGCTCCAGCCAGGGAGGGAGGACTCATTTGATGATTTTACCAACTTAACAAAAAAAAAAGAGTCCCATCTATCCCTGTACCAAAATTCATTAAAACCCGTTCAGCAGTTTTGGCGGGAACGCGTAACAAACAAACCCAAATCATTTCCGACATTATAACATTTAGGTTATGTTTAGGGGAAACCCCCGCTTTATTTTTTTTTAGCATAATATCTTTGTTGACAAGACATAAATGTCATATCAATAATTCATGCTCGGTCGCGGGTTCGACCTTATTTGTAACAATAGGAGATAGTGCGTGGTAGTGTGTCAAGCTACACGATAACTGACAAATGCTTGCACTGACTGGACAGGTCCACTCAAATCTGTGTGGTTCTTTCTTCAAAAGACCATCTCAGACACTAAACCTATAATATGGTCCTCGTATGACATGACCTCCCAAGGTGGTCTACCTTGGTCCCACTAGGTGGACCGACGACATCGTGAGGGTCGCGGGCAACCGATGGATGCAAGTGGCGTATTGTCGTTCGGCGTGGCGGTCTAAGGGGGAGGCCTATGTTCAGCAGTGGACGTTTTCCGGCTGATGATGATGATGACATGACCAATATAATGTCTTCTTCTTCCTGTCCTTATCTCATTCTACTTGTGGTCGCCGCAACACGTTTTCTTCTTCCATTCTCCCCTATCAGACGTCACAGTATCATTTACTCCTTTTTCTTTCATATCATTCCTTAGACAATCCATCCATCTTTTCTTTGGCCTTCCTCTTCCTCTCCATCCATCAACATTCATACTCATCACTTTCTTAGTCACATGGGTGTCATCCCTCCTCATCACATGTCCGTACCAAGATAGACGATTCCCTTTCATTTTTTCTGTAACAGGCGCCACTTTCAAACTTCCCCTTATAAACTCATTCCTTACTTTATCCATTCTCATCAACTCATCATACGTATTGTTAAAAACAGTTATAATAAAACAAAACATTTTAGGGAGAAACCAAATGATAACGGAACCTACTGGACACGACGTGATAACATAGTCATGAACTCTAACATAATATGTCACGTCTGTAATCTCAGGGATAACAGAGACGTGATATATTAGGAATTATTGAAGTGTGCTCAGTCATCATTAGACTACTAGGGGCTAGCGAGAGCTCTTGCACACATAGCATCGTAGAAAAGGGCTTTTGTCGACGGAAGAAAAGACAAAATGACAGAAACTTTTCCCATCTATATTGGGTCTGCTTCCAGTCGAACCAGATGCTGAATATCAGTATTTTACATGGAGCGACTGCATATCGCACCTCCACAACACAGTAACTGGATAATACGATACCCCATGGTAAGACTTAGGAGCTTCTGACTAACAGAAACGACTGTCAAAGATCTACAAATGACAGCCGGGACCAACGGCTTTACGTGCTTTCCGAGGCATAGTGTGAAGGTCGAAAGATTTTACTGTTTCAAGCGAGGCAATGTTTAAAATATACACACATCAAAAGTGTCTAGGGATCAAGCATTTTTATGCGGATTTCTTGAGATTGAGATGTGGCTTTGTAATAAATTTATGATTTTATAAATTTATATGGATCCTTTTTGGTGCATTTCATAATTTGAATCAGGAACTGTGAATCAAATTCGAGTAAAAGATGAAAATCAGCTGTCAATATTTTCCCTATAAAAACATACAACGCATTGAAGACATTATTAGTGCTACTGTTTCCCTACTACTGATTAAAACCAACGTTATTATGGAGCGGCGACGTCATTTAAGCAGGGAAGAAATGCTCAGAGCCGTGGGAATGATAGAAGCTGGTTCCCGGCAACGTACTGTGGCTTTAGCTCTGAATACAAGTCAGAGTGTTATCAGTCGACTTTGGACACGTTACCGAAGCACTGGTACCGTGGCTGAGCGCCATGGAGGACGGTATCGCTGCACCACACGGAGACAAGACCGATACATTCAAATCTTAACTCGAAGAGCTCCAATAATAACCGCCATGATGTTAGCCGTGAGGCTTCATCACTCTTCAGGGAACTTAATTAGCGACCAAACAGTCAGAAACCGCTTGCATGAAGTGAACCTTCATTCCCGAAGAACGCTACGGGTACCACCTATAGCAATGCACAATCGTATGATTCGATATCAATGGGCTCTTGAACACAGAAATTGGGCAGAAGAACAATGGCGTTTCGTGTGCTTTTCTGATGAGTCTCGTTTCGGTATGAGACCGGATACAAGATGTATACGACACTGGAGAACCCCTGGACGCCAACAGCGATTAAAATCCTGCCAGGAAGTCCATCCTTATAGTGGTGGAACCATCATGGTATGGGCGGGTATTTGGATCGGCGGAAGAACTGAGTTGATTTGGATCAGAGGCAACCTCAACGCTCAAATTTATGCTGAGACGATTGTATCAGACGTCATCGTTCCTCTACAAGTGCAAATCGGTCCCTTATTTCAGTTAATGCATGATAATGCACGACCGCACACCGCAAGAGTTGTAAGACAGACTCTCGCCGCAGCTAACATCAATGTCCTGCCCTGGCCTGCTCAGTCGCCAGACTTGAATCCGATTGAGCATGCATGGGATATGCTACAGAGAAGAGCTCTGCCGAATATGGAGGGTATCCAGTCGCAAGAAGACCTTTTTTTGTTGTTGCAACGAACATGGGCGGCCATTCCACAGCGTGATTTGGATGAACTCATTTTGAGTATGCCAAACCGATGTTCTTGTGTTGTTAGTGTTCGCGGTAGAAACACGGATTATTAATTGTTTAAGTTACCCAATAAAATTTTAAAGAAAACTGTTATTTCAGTCTTTTTTTCGAACTTTTGTGTTAGTGGTTCAAATGTCAAAAATCCCTTTATTAGGAAAATGGCAAATTTCTTTATTAATGCAAAGGTGACTTGGTTTATCGTTACTGTGACAAACGAAAACACTTTATTTGATGAATCCTTAAAGAAAATTTTAATTAATATCAATCAGGAGAAAAGTTATTGCAAAAATATATGTTGATCCCTAGACACTTTTGATGTGTGTAGAAAAGAAATGATTCTATTCTTCAACGGTAAACGGATCATGCCATACACGTGTAAAAAAATAATCGGATTGTAGTGAAATAATCAAATAACCGTGTAAAAACTTTGTCTATTGTTGGTACATTATAGATAAAACTGGGGGCCTACCAACCATGATGTTACGAGATGGCGCTAGACGACTTGTATCGCTCTGTCTCTTTTCCACAGTGGATGTCGATTGATTTCAAAATCATGCTTCTAGGACATAGCCTCCTACAACAATTTAAACAAAGTTAAATTACTTGGGAAAGGCGTTTGATAAGGTTACTTTTTAAATCCTACTGGAAAAGCTCAAAATTCTTGGAGTTAAAAAGACAACTAAGATCTTACAATAGCCACCGTATTAGGGAATTTCAATCAGTTTGTGTGAGTAGTTCTGAATGTATCGTATTTTCTGTTTAATCGCGGAGTTCCTCAGGGTATCATACTGGGGTCGACGCTATTTTTCTTTTGCTCAGTAGAATAATTGATGCAATTTTGCAGAATGTGCTAAACCGTATCGATTGTATAATATTTTAGAAGTACAGGGAAATCGCTCTTGTGGCGCTTCATGTAAACTTGAGCATTAAAAATGTGAAAAGCATTGCAGGAAATAGGCTAAAGCAGAAAATTATACCAGACGTCTGATTATTTTACTATTACTTATCCACTGGTAAGCCTAAACATCCAATAATATCAGACCTGTCAAATGTCTGTCTTGTCAAAGTGACAGTTCTTAACCGTCACTGGGAAGAAAACTTCCCGTTGGCTTTTCCGAAATTTGACACTAATGACAGGTTGTGGGAAGAAAACTTCCCAGTGGCTTACAAGGGGTACTATAATAACTACCAAAGGTTGTGAGGATGGATGGACTGATATTTATTACTCTTTTAAACAAGAACTACTGAACGAATTTGGATGAAATATGGTACACAGATTGTTTATCTCGATTTATACAAAATATTTTGACGTTCCCTTGGGATATACCTATACTGAACTATACGCAAGCTACGCCGCGGGCATTAGGTACCTAGTAGGTAGGTATTATGATAATGTTTATTTCGCGTCGTATATCATTTATTCATTGTTTTGATGCGTACGCGCCTATCGCGACCTATCAGCTTCATACGCAGTGCGGTCGTTATCGAGAGCGGACGTGTCAATGAGTTCCGGTTTCTGTTAAAAATCGCGGAGTTTTCTAAATAGTGAAGTGCTTTATGTGATATTTTGGTGATATTAATTAGTTAAATAGTTTTTTAACGTAAGTTGGGTTTTTTAAAATTATCCTACTAATATTTATACGTGAAAGTTTGCTTGGATGAATGCATGTTTGATACTCTTTCACGCAAAAACTGCTGAACGGATTTGGATCAAATTTGGTACACATATAGTTTACAACCTGGATTAACACATAGGATAGTTTTTATCCCGATTTTATGTTCCTGAGGGATAATTTTCGAGGAGTGGTAGCGGGCGAAACTGCAGACAGCAGCTAGCATTTAATATTTTAGTGATTAATAAATGTGGTGGAGTTGTTATCTTAGTGTTTCAGTAGATAACGTTGTGTGTATATTATTGTATTAACATTTGACCTATCTTGTTTGGCATTCAATCGCAGTACAATACAATGCTGGATATTTATTTTTTTAATTTTCCTCAATCTTAGATTTTAATCGGTTAAGATTTTCATGATCACTTTGCAACATATGGGGTAATCTCTAGTCTATAATAAATCTGTTTTATTATTATTTCCTTTATTCACTTTTTATCATATTTAATACATTTTTAAATATTATTACAAAAAAAAATAAAAACATTTAAAAATATAAAAAATAGGTGCCCACCAGCATCGGGAACAGGGTCCAAGCTGCCGGTGGTTAGGGCTCCAGAGAGAGGAACCTCCTCACTATGCGCGCCGTGTCCAAGAGAACTGCTTTCTGTATCAAGCCCTTGAGCCAACTGCACAATGAGAGCCTCTTAAGATGTTGGTCGAGGCTCTTCGCAATTAGTCCATTGACCGTAACGACTATCGGTACAATGACTGCTGAGTCCACGTCCCACATGTCGGCAATCTCGTGTGCTAAATCAAGATACTTGATTTTTTTATCATTTTCAGCTTTCACGAGATTCTCGTCATGAGGGACGGTGATGTCAACAATCATTGCACGGCGCTCTCGGCGATCTACCGCCACTATATCAGGCTTATTGGCTACAATAGTCCTGTCAGTGATGATAGATTGATCCCAATACAATATGGCATGACCGTTTTCAAGAACTGGGTCGGGCACATACCTGTAGTACGGTACTTCAGAATCCACAAGGTTGTACTGCAGGGCAAGTTGCTGGTGGATAATCCTAGCTACTAGATTGTGTCTGTGCAAGTACTCGCCGTTAGCAAGACGAGAACAACCGGAAACAATGTGTCTGATCGACTCACCGGGACGGTGGCATGCCCGACAGATGTCAACCGTACCGTCCTTGACAATATATTTCCGGTAATTGTTCGTCATGATAACTTCATCCATAATCGCACAGACAAAACCTTCGGTTTCTCCGAAAAGGTCACCGAAACGTAGCCAGGCTACAGATGACAAAAAGTCTACATCAGGCCCGTGTAGGGCCTTGTAGAACCGTCCGTGTAGCTCCTTGCTCTGCCATACCTCCCTGCGGTCTTTAGTATCCAATACCACAGGTTTGCGCCAGTTCTCGTTAGCCAAGGAGAGCGGGGTAAGGCCTTTGTCCACTGAAACTACATCTCGATGCATCCCCACGTCGGCTTCAAGGAAGTATTCCCTGAGACTGCATACCTCGCGGTTGTGCAAGGTCTTAGCATTGAGTAAGCCACGGCCTCCACACTTCCGCGGGATATATAGTCTCATCACCGATGACCGTGGGTGATGCATCCGATTTGCAGTCAGCAGTGTACGGACCTTTCTATCTAGGGCGTCAAGTTCCGTTTGAGTCCATTTGAGTATGCCGAAAGAATACATCAGAACCGGCATGACCCAACTATTGAAGGCGCGCACCTTATTATTATTATTATTTGAGATCGGTTTGCTCTTGATTCTAGTAGGTGAGAGGTGACAAAATCACACAACCATTTTCGGAATATGGCCTGTTTAGTCTCACATAATGTACCATCTCAAAATGAATGATGTCACAAAGGTTTTCTAATAATTTCGGCGATCTAAAAAGAGTGTCCATGGAGTTTCTTGTCAGTTCTTCTCCATAGAGATCTACTCCTTGTAATGGTCATCTACAGTACTTTCACAGTTATTATGTGACTGGGACTGGTCTATTTGAAATAATGCTTTTGATTTGATTTAATGATTAGGATTGTGTCCGTTTGTTCTTAAGTCTTCTAGCTCGTTCGGATACGCACGAAGCGGGAAATTGCGTTCGGATACAATTGAAAGTGTCCTCGTGGGTCTGTGAGAAAAAAAATTGATTTAACTTAAAGATAATTATCATTTGATGAGGAAAGCTCAGGACAGGGCTCAGTGGCGTATATTGAGACAGGGTTATGTACAGCACAGTGGACGAATATTTTGATAATAATAATAATAATTATTATTATATTTATTACTTCGAACCCTGCTTTTTATAATTTGTCCGTATAAAATAAACCTCAATTTGGTATCTGTCATTGAAAAATATTGTTTTTTCCTTAATATCTAAAAAATAAAAATCGATTCTGCAATCCAGATGTACTGTATTCAGGTTATAAAGATAAACAAAATACAAATCAAGTGCGTGTCGGATCGTCCAAAGTGAAGGGTTCCGTATAATAATAAAAACAAACTTATTTTTGCAGTTGAAAAACATGCATTAGCATACATTATCTTTAGAAAACGTTACGTTACTAGTTACAAGGCCAGTAAAGGGTGTGAGTGCGTTACATGTAGGGTTGCCATCTCTAAAATTTGGAAACCAGGACAAGACGCGTAAAAACCCCGGATTTTAGAGTCCAGAACCCGGACATGAGTCGAAGTGCGCACCGTGGCAATTGCGTCGGGAGGGGAGGGGGGACGGTGAAGTGTGCGTGTGTCGCGGGCAGTCCAAGACTTTAAATTTTTAAACACGGACTGCAAATGAAGCCGGAGACGCTCCCCGGATGCCCTCTAAACTAGGACAAATCCGGGGAAACCCGGACGGATGGCAAAATTGGCAACCCTAGTTACATAAGACATTTTTCAAGACGTTTTGTGCAAAGAAAAAAACAATTACTAGCAGTACTTGAACCTAAAACCCTCTGAAATAATACTCCAGACGACTTTTTTTTTTAGGTGGTCAAATCATCAAATGAGTCCTCCAGCCCTGGGTGGGGCGGAAGGGACTGTCAGACTCTTACTGATTAAAATCCACCCGTGTTCCTTCGGATGCCCTTTACGTTCCGGGGCCACGGTATCCTGTGTTAAGAAAAACCCGCGACCCCAGCAGGCATTTGGCCCCATAAGGGGTCCCGTCAGTTTGCTGACAACTCCCCGAAGGCACGCGCGAAACACGACACGACGCGCCACCGACCCGGGCCTGGTCCTTGGTCGGACGGCGAGCTACCCATTACTCACCGCTCACGCTCCGCCGCTGTGCCCTCTGCTAATCAGAGGGACACGCGTTGGAGCGTCCACACGACAGGCTATTCGCATACGGGCAAAGAGACCCGTGCCTAAGGAAGAGTTTTTGCCCGCATCCCAGGGTGCACCGGCACGAAAAACTGGTCTTCTCCACGGACATATCCGAGAGGGAACTCCAGTCCACGGGCGCACGTGGAGGTTTCCTGTCTTAGCACCTCACTCCAGACGCCTTACCAACTAAGCCATCGCAATTTAGTTATTGTTTTTGTTAACAAAGTGGAATTTAATTCCGTTCATAAACGCGTCGCCTGTCGAAAAATCTTTGCAATTCCATTTCCATCGCAGGCGTTAGTTAGTGCGTATAAAATAATTTAAAAATGTTGATATTGAAGTTTTATAATTTCTCAATTATAAAACTTCAATATCAACGTTTGTATTTAAATTTTGTAGAATAACTTAAAGAAATTAACTGTAACGTAGGTTACCGGTCAGATCGATATTTTTTTTAAATTGTTAGCTACATCACTACTTGTCATGCTATGGTGACTGTGACGTGGAGGGAACTATGTTTTTCGAACTTTAGAATTAGTTTGAGTTTTTGTCATCTTATGTAAATATAGATGAAATATAAAGAAAGGAGCTTTATTAATATAAATAAGAATGAGTCAAGGAACACAATTAGCGAAAGAAATAAAAAAATAAATGTTGTTTAATAAGATTTATTTGTGTTTAAAAGTCTGTCATGTCGTCGTCGTGACAGTGGCGTGCTGGGCACTTTTTGGCTTGTCATCTATACATGACTGTGGCGGTCAAAAGGTTAAACAGCACATCATATTAATAATAATGATCTTTATGAACCCTATTAGGAATAGCAAATTAGAAGAGAGGAAAACGGTTAAGTAGCAATTGTGATGGCTCAGTAAATTAAGATTTAATGAATCGTAACTCGTCTGATCAATAACGTCGCATGCGTTAAGATGATTTTTGAGCAAAGAAAAATTCAGTTGCAAGTATCATTTGAACCTGGGTCTTTTAGATAAGTACTCCAGACGCTTTACCAATAAGGCTAAGGTCCACTCGCAGCTATTGAATTTTTCTTCCCTCAAAAATCATCTTTAAGTTTTAAGCCGCGCTAACCGAGGTTGGTCTGTGGATGGGTGACCATCTGTCATAGCGAGTTTCCTCCGTGAGGAAAGCACGTAAAGCCGTTGGTCCCGGCTGTCATTTGTAGATCTTTGACAGTCGTTACTGTTAGTCAGAAGCTCTAAAGTCTAACAACCAGTCTTACCATGGGGTATCGTATTATCCAGGTACTGTGTTGTGGAGGTCTGATAGTCAGTCGCTCCATGTAAAATACTGATATTCAGCTGCATCTGGTTTTACTGGAAGTAGACCACAATATAGTTTGGAATTTGTTTTTAATTGCTATCTTCGGTTCGATCTTTGGAACGATCGAATTTGAGTCTTCAGGATGTCCAAACAGAAGCAGCTTTAACAAAAGGTTGATATTGAATATAAATGAACAACCCCCAAGCGATTTTTGTCGATTGGTGTAAATGAAGTCTTTATTTAAGTACTTATTTAGACAATTAAACTAAGTCTAGTTTAAAAATTAAAAATAAATAAAACTAAATACATATTATTTTAGTTTTAGTTTAAATACTAAATTTAAACTAAAACTAAAATAAAATACCTAATTACATAAAAAAAAAAACACAAAAAGGCAAATACACTCAGGCGTCAAAGTACTCCTCCGCATCGCTGTCATCTGGAAACGTGCCCAGAAGACTGGCAGCATTGCCACGTTAGATGGCAATGCTTATTCTTTGACCAAAGAAAGAACCAGCCCTCTGGTCACGCGAAGTGTCGATTAGTCGGCGAGTTTCCTTAAAAAGGGAACGCGCACTCGGACCCCATGACCCGAGTGTTTCGACCCCAAACGGCTCAAAACTGTACCGAAACATTACAGTTATCTTTAATTTGAGCTGTCAAAGTTTTTCTAGTAGCCGAATTTTTTTTTGCACATTGAATTTTGAATTTTGGTGTAAATGGGATGGCGATTTGATTTTTGCGAGAAATTGACTCCGTGTAAATGACTATCTACGCTGCTGGGTAAAGCATAATATTACATTTTACAAACCCTTATCTGTCCACATGTGTTGTTTTATCGATACACAGAGCTATATTTAAATGTTAAAACAGAATTGTTTTATCAAGTCGTATATTAATTTGTTGGATATGGCTGTTTTTCATTTGATTGTAAACCAGATGTTGGACAAACATTGGTGAAGGGGCGTTTCTGAGTGTCGCAAATGTTGGATTAAACCTTATTTACATAAAGGGCTATTGGAGACCGCGGACTAGCAAGCGCAGCGTAGGACGTCCACCAACGAGGTGGACAGACGACCTTATAAAGGTCGCCGGAAGACGCTGGATGCAGGCCGCTTCCAACCGGTATATGTGGAGATCTAAAGGGGAGGCCTATGTTCAGCAGTGGACGTCCTATGGCTGAGATGATGATGATGAAAGGGCTATTGAAGGACACCGTGGATTTTAGTCAGTACGAGTCTGAGAGTCCCTCCTGCGACTCCTGCCTTGCCCTGGGTGGGAGGACTCATTTAATGATTTTACCACAGTAATAAAAAATATGTCGAGCTTGCTGTTTGGCAAAGCTACGCAAAGCATAAAAAAATCTAAAAACCCACGTTTTTAAATGTCCTAAAAATAAGAAAATAACACTACGGGGCTGAGAGAGGGGCCACTCAAAACGTGGGGGCGTATATTATGTATGGGATATATTTACCTAAGTACATAACGTGTATAGATCGTGGGTGTAACTTGCAAAGATACGCCCCCACATTTTTTATCTTTGTTCATCGGGTTTGAAGCTACCCTGAAAATTTCAGCCTGCTAGTTTATCGGGAAGTGCGTTAAAGCCTGTCCGCTATCTTGGACGTCCGCCATATTGGATTTAAGTCACATGATTATTTTTTTCGTACTCCTGACAGCAAACCCTTTCATTTGATATCCATATCATAGGGGTGCATTTCAAATAGCCTGTCTGCCATCTTGGACGTCCGCCATATTGTGTTATGACGTTTCTTAGCTAGTCATTTATTGTCATCAGAACTCAGACCGTGTGCGAAATTTCAGCCTGCTAGCTTATCGGGAAGTGCCTCAAAATTGAGTTGCAAAAGTCCAACCGGAACGACAAACAAACAAGAAAAGTGAGTGTATAAAAACGTGGTAAAAAAAGAAAAGTGAGTGTATAAAAACGTGGGAAAAACGTGGGAAAAATTATGCCGCATAGTACCTGAAGTATAGATTGGCGTTGCCATCTTCCTTCCCGTACTAAAGTCAGTTAGTAGTCTACACGTGATTATTCTTATTTTTATGACAAATTATGTGCAAACCGGTGGTGTTATCACTGGTAGTAAACATATTGCATCCTGGCAAATAAGTGGAAGACGGAGCAAATGTCTGACTCACTGAGATTAAGTACAATGTGTGCGTTATACTGTTCAAATATCGTAGAGGTTCCGGAGAAATCCGGCCTACGTCGAAGGTTTCCGAAAATCGGATTAAGGGCGCATAACCAGAAAATTTACAAGCTTTAATTATTTTGGTAAATTTACTGAATGAAAATAAGCAATATGGCTCTGTAGTGTACCAAAAAATTGATTAGGGAATGCAATAATTAATATCGTAACACCGAATATATAGTTTTAGATGTAAAAAAAGTATTTGGAAACTTTCCAAATGCTTTTTTTACACCTGAAACGGTTACAACATCAAACTCAGTGTTTTAATTCCATTTCTATATCAATGTTCTAATGCACTACATAGCGATATTTCTTATTTCCATACAGTAACATTGCTGAATTAATTAAAACTTGTTAATATTTGACAACTATTTGTGACGTTGCCAACTTTCAGAATAAGCGCTCTTAAGGTGACGATAAACGCCAGTGACCTTGAACAAGTTTCGGGAGCCCGGGGCTCTGGGGTCGCGGGACTGTCTCATCAGATAACTGTGATCCTGGAATGTAAAGGGCTATTGAAGGACACCGTGGATTTCAGTCAGTACGAGTCTGACAGTTCCTCCCGTCCCGCCCTGGGTGGGAGGACTCATTTGATGATTTTACCACGATGAAAAAAGGAGCCTGGGGTCTATTCTCTAAGCAGGAAACCCATGGTTTTTCTAAAGCATGGAACTTCAAAAACAAACACAAAAAAAAAATGTAAAATATCTTTTCTTTCGGAAGTCGGCGGTAATAGTCAATGAAATAAAAAACAAAGCCACCGACTTACGTAAGAATAGTTGTTTTTCACTTATTTGAGTTTGTTTTTGAAGTCGGTTCCTTTTTAACCGATTTAAAAAAAAAGTAGGTTCTCAGTTCGACCTGTATGTATGTTTGTTTGTTCGCGATTATCTCGCGTTTGTCTGAACCTATTTTGATGCGGTTTTCAGAAAAGTGTTCGTTACATTCTGGAGAAGGTTTTAGTATATTAATGGATATCCCGTGACGTTGCCCGCAAGGATCAGTTTTTTGCTTACTTGGATTGTAGATTTTCAAAGACGCCGATTATTATGAAGATTTTTGTTGATTCATATCTAAACTAAAAAGGGTAAAATAAAAAAAACTTATATAATTATGTTTACATCTTTTAAGTTTAAATACAGTCCGATTTTTAAGATTATTTCGTTGCACAAATTTTCCTCAAACACCTAAATGTTTTTATCTTATGCTTCTAAGAATAAACGGCGCGGCTGCAAATAAATATCGTTCATCTTTGCATGCAGTGAGGAAAATAAATTCTTTCTCTTATTGATATCAGTTTTGCAAATATAAAAAGCTTTGGGATTGAAATTGAAACAAAAAAAAAACGGGTGGTCGTCGACCGCCGAATATGCATTATGTATATATCCAGCTCAAGTCGGACAAACCAGTTCGACCAGTCAGTTGAACCAGATCCGGATTAACCCATTAGCAAATTAAACCATTGTTTAGGGCATCACGTATCTGAGGTAGGTAGGGTTGCCATCCGTCCGGGTTTCCCCGGATTTGTCCTAGCACTTCAACTCGTGTCCGGGTTCTGGACTCTAAAATCTGGGGTTTTCGCGCGTCTTGTCCTGGTTTCCAAATTTTAGAGATGGCAACCCTAATCTGAGGTAACAGAAATCTAATAAATGTTCCCACTGCTGGGACACAGGCCTCCTCTCTGTGAGAAGGAGCGGTCCATAATCCACCACGCGGGCCCAGTGCGGGTTGGTAGATGTCACATGTCTTCGAATTTTTGGTTCTAGGACATGCCGGTTTCCTGACGATGTTTTCCTTCACCGTTTTGAAATAAATTACACAAAGTAATAGGCCTGGCTGGTTGAACCCACGAAACTCGTAAATCGAGGCCGATACCACTGCGGGTCACCATTGCTAGAGAGCAATGGTGACCCGCAGTGGTATCGTCCGGCGATGCCTAGAGAGGCATCGCTTAGATCAAACCTATTGCTCCCTGAACTAATCCATTGTTCTCTCTCATTCCAGTGATGTCTCCACCAAGCTAATACAATGCGTGTCCTACTGCTGGCGCTGACTGTCTCCCTGTCGCTGGCGCAGCACTGCCCTGAGCAATGCAGCTGTGGCACTGCAGATGAACTGGAGTTTTACTGCAAAGCGGGTGCAGCGAACATCGTCTACAATGCCAGGAACAACGAATATGTCAATGTTAAATGCCAGGTGTGTATTTTCAAGTTCATTATTCGTCAGGTTCCTTAGCTGGGAGACGTGTTCAACGGACGTCGCAGGACGATGTCCGGCCACGGT
The DNA here is from genome assembly GCA_950005045.1 of Agrotis exclamationis. NCBI lineage: Eukaryota > Metazoa > Arthropoda > Insecta > Lepidoptera > Noctuidae > Agrotis > Agrotis exclamationis. The sequence continues at coordinate 671,934 of OX465445.1, forward strand.
GGGAACGGGCATGCGGACGGCGATCGGCGCCCCTTTTATACCCTGGCCGGACCCACTAGATGTTTCTAGAAGGTGTTCGAATGTTCTGGAAACATCAATAGACTTCGAAATAGTCCCATACCTTCTGGAACATTCCAGAACCATCTCGAAACATCTAGAACAGGGTAGAATTTTCTAGAAACTTCCAGACCAATCTTCAGTAGAATTGTCGAGAACCTTGTGGAAATTTGGAGAAGCTTATATATAGGTTTTGCAATTCGATCGACGTAACAGTACTGACTAAAATCCACCGTGTCCTTCAATAGCCCTTTACGTCCCATGGTCACATGCAGTTACCTAATAAGGCAGACCCACGACACCGGCAGCCTTTGGCCCTCTAAGGGGGCCCCGTAATATTGCTGATAGCTTTTTGAGGCGGGCATGGAACACGATGTGCCGTCGACCTGCGTACATGATCAGATGGCGAGTTACCCATTACTCACAGTCCATATGCCCGCGCCTATGGTGGCCGGACATCGCTTGGCGACGATCATTGCCATGGACATCTTCCACGGCGGCTGTGTTTTGAGCTGGACGCTGTCATCTCCGTAACGGCCGCCTGTCCCGCCGCTGCTCAAGCGGGGCACCGTATGTTCCACCGTGTCCTGTGCAGTGGACACCCAGGCGTTTCTTCTTTTCCAATCCGACACAGGAACCTCCCGAAACATCCGTGTCAAGGTAAGGACGCCGTAGCGCCTCTCCAGCGACTCCTCAAAGTCTTACCGCCACGATTGCGGCGTACCCGGTGTGTGTGTGTACTGGTCCCTAAAGCCCCGTATTCATGGTGGAAATTTGTTTGGCACAAAAGTTTATTTGTTGCTAAACTGTTCACGCTCATCGAGCGAGAGCTTGTCAACATGCTGTTATCAACTCTGCAACACACAGTATTGCCAGCAACATGTTGACAGCAACTCCGCAACACGATGATTCAACTTTATTGCTAAACAAATGTTTACCATGAATACGGGGCTTAACGTTAAAACAAGCCCCGGTCCCGTGATCCCAAATCTAACCATATATCTCTATATTCCAGGGCACAAACTTTACATGCGCAGACCTCCCAGTCTACAACTTCGCAAACAACATGAGTCTTTCCTCCCTGATGATCAGGTATTGTCCTCCGTCTATCCTGGAGTGTTTGCCAGAGGCTCTGCAGATGACGTCGGTGGCGAACTATCTGAACGTGTGGGATGGGAAGACGCCGTTGACGGGGGAGCATGTGGCTGGAATGGGAGACGTCACGCATCTGATGATTAAGAGAGGTAAGTTTTGGGGGACGAGGTGTGGGAAATGATGGGTGGGGATAAGTGAATCTTGTCACTTTTTGTCGCCTCACTAATATTAGTGAGGTAGATTTTTGGCAAATCCTTATGAAGACAGAATTAGAATGAGTAGTTTTGAAGAGAATAGCGGATAGGAGAATAGAGGATCAAGGCTTAGATATCCCTGATGCATGGCTCATCAACAACCTGTAAACTTTATTCAACTGCCATTTGTATTTTGCATTGTGACTGCGTGTCTTACTTGGGTTTCTGGTTTCTCGACCTTCGAGAATTCTCGAGATTTCTCGGGTCGCGAGTCTTTTTTAATAGAAATTATTAAATTATAGTAATTTTTTTCTCGTTCCAAACCTAGCTAATTTTCTCGAGTTCGAGAAATCTCGAGCAGAAACCCCATGTCTATGATAAAATTATCTTCAATTCCAGGTCCAGAAAAGACAATCCCCATATCAGCAATCCTCGCACTGCCAAGTCTGAAGAACCTGAGGATCAGTAGCACGAAGATAACATTGGAAAGCAACGTTTTTTCAAACGTTACTCAATTAGAGTTTCTAGAACTTTCTGAAGGGGATATTAAGGAGATACCAGAGGATGCCTTTAACGGCCTCAAGAATCTGGAGATCTTAAACATGTGGGGTAATAATATTCAAGAAATTGGTGTCAATGCTTTTAGAGGTAAGTTTCTGACGCAAATTGATACTAGTTTTCACCCTCATGGAGCGAGGAGATCGTGGCTAAATAATTATAGCCGCACAGGTATATCTTCCGGGTTAAGCCACGCTTGCCGAGGTTGGTCTGTGGATGGGTGACCACCTGTCATAGCGAGTTTCCTCCGTGCGAGGAAAGCACGTAAAGCCGTTGGTCCCGGCTGCGTATTGCCAAACTGTATGTTGACCCGGACCGTGGTTGCTCTGAGTTCGATCGCAGTTTGCCTTTGTAGTTGAAGAGCAAACTGTATACCTATTCAGAGAGTGTCTGAATAAAAATACATTTTGCTTTAAAATACTAGAGCAAAATACATACGAGTCCAGACGTCCAGCTGCAGCTTCTAACCTAACCTGTCCGTGTCGCGGTTAGGGTTGCCAACCGTACTCTCAAATAGAGTATTGTACTCTATATCACGAAGGCGTACTCTATAATCTATAAGACTAATAGAGTACGCTAAAATACTCTTTTTTACACAATGTTTTCTATCCTAGGCCAGTCATGTATTAATGCAAAACCATGATCATAAACAAAAAAGTTGACTGTTAAAATGTTGGTATCCCCAATTCCACAAGCCACATTCGGACGTTTCTGAATGCAGCCATTAATGTTATTATGCCAATTTCATGTCACTCTTTGATTTATTTACAAAAATGGTTATTATAATCAGGAGTTATAATTTTAAAAGAACTCCAAGGTGAATTGTAAAATAACATAGATTTTACGCAAAAGTCGGCAGAAAAATGGCATATTTTTAATGTCCTGACGAATTTGTTTGATAAAAAAAATATAAGCTATTATATTATAATATGTTCTGTGTTCCCGCCACTTCAGAATTTACTGGGAGAGCCTTTTCGATCATGAATGTGAAGTGGCGGGAAGAGATAAATAGAGCTTCATTGAAGTGGATTAAAAATGAGCTTTTGATCTATAAATATAAAAAGAGTTAGAATGTTTGGAGAACAATTCTTTTGAAAACAATGAAAAATTGTTATGTGCTGTAAAAAGTACAAAAAATATTTTTTTTAAATATTAAATAAATAATACTCTTTTTTGGAAGCCCGTACTCTTAATTTACCTCCTTGAAATCGTAAATACTCTATTTCTTCTAATAAAAGTTGGCAACCCTAGTCGCGGTGCCCCAAAGACCCGAGCTCGCTTCGCTCGCTCTTGCATTCCTAGGTTAAATAACTAATTACTACTTATCAAGGTGGCGGGCCCGCGAAGCAGGTCTCAGTCGAGTCATTTTTCTTCATTAATGTCTTGAAAAATATTTTTCCGGGTCCGTAAAAAATTATAATCAATCGATACTCGCGATATTCGCGTGTCACAGTTTGCTTTACATACAAGCGAGCAAAGTGCATACAATCTCGGAATGCTCTGAGCTCGTATGTACTTTGCTCCAATTTGTTTGTGATTTCAACGAGCACGACGTAGTTCAGTACAGACTATGGGTGTCTGAGTCAGTATACAGTTTGGCAATACGCGTCCCGGCTGTCTTTTGTAGATCTTTGACAGTCGTTACTGTTATTCAGAAGCTCAAAAGTAGCAATCAGTTTGACCATGGAGTATCGTATTACCCAGTTACTGTGTTGTGGAGGTCCGATAGTCAGTCGCTTCATGTAAAATATTGATATTGAGCTGCATCTGGTTCGACTGGAAGCAGACCACAATATAGTTGGAGAAAGGCAAGCAGATGATCATATTTATAGTAACTAGTTACCTACTCGGCTCCTATTGCTCGTAGTGTGATGTTATATAGCCCAAAAGCGGGAGATTGATCGCTCTCTCGCTTCTCCAGAGAAGCCCATGGTCTGAAGTGGACTGCAATACCCTGAAATGATGATAAAGCATTTACCCATATTCTTATGCTTCCAGGTCTAGATTCCCTCAAAAGTCTATCACTGACGACTTGTAACATATCTTCAATGGCTCCTGGGTCGTTGGCACACACTCCTCAACTGGGCTCTGTGGAGTTCTTCATGAACAGGATCCAGGAGTTACCACCAGGGCTGATGTACAACCTCACGAATTTGGAGAATGTAAGTCAATACGCTAGTTACCTGCATATCTTTTTCACTAGGAATTTCTCCTGAGTCGTGGGTGCGTTTACAAACATACAGGGTGTAATTAGACACATCACAAAGCCGTTAACTACGCATACTGTACATCTAAGTAGCTTTACGCTAAAATTATCGCTGGAAAACGACTTTTATTTTTAGGTATCAAAAAAAAAAAAAAAATTGCGCGCAATGTAAAGCAAACGGGTTTCGTGTCGTTGTGTGCGTAGGCGGGCGGCTTGACGCACACAAGCGCGCCTATGCTGGAACGCGCTGTGATAAGAACGTATCGACGTGCGTGCGTAATTTTTTTAGAAAAATCGAAAATTCAGGTAATGTTTGTTTGGAAAAAAAGTTTTGTAATAATACTTAGAATTCGATTTGGTAAAAAAAATGCAACTTTGACCTTCAATATCTTAAGAACCCGTGGAGTCCCAGGTATGGTCTAAAGGAAAAAAATGATCCAAATAATGGGTAGAATACGTGGCTTTCGGCTTCGTTAAGTGTCTTCTTACACCCGGTATAAACTAACATACACAAACACCCAGACACGGAACAACTACTTGCAGATCATACAGATATTTGCACCGTACGGGAATCGAACCCGCGACACACAGCGCAGCAGTCCAATTGCTCAGCAACTGCGCTAATCGTCATATTTTAATACTTAGACAATAAATACAAAATATTTATAGAGGTTTGGCCCTATAGCTGACTGCTCTTTGAGTCGCGCGTGTATTACGACGCGCCGTCGACTCGAGTCTGCTCCTTGATCGGACGGCAAGCGTCCCATTACTCGCCGTCGCCGAAGAGCTGCTCATAGACTAATACTGTGTTTTGTTTTTCAGATCACAATTGAAACCAACGAAGTGCCTTTAAAACTACACAAGCATTCATTTGCGAACCTATCTTCGCTTAAAAATCTCATCATAACGGACTCAGCAGCGAATCTCCCAGCGGAATTGTTCACCGGATGTGACGGATTAATAACCATAAACTTTGCTCGGAATAAGATCACGTCACTTCCGGACGGCATTTTTAAAGATTTGAAGCTTTTAGAAACTTTAGATCTGAGTTATAATCAAATAGCAACTTTAAGTTCTAAAGTGTTCACTCCATTGAAAAAGTTGAAATATTTGAACTTAAATAGGAATTATTTGGAAGTTCTGCCTGAGTGAGTATTTTTTATTTACTACATTTAGAATGGAGGAGCTCGTGGTTAAATAATTACAGCCGCACAGGTATATCTTCCGGGTTAAGCCGCGCTTACCGAGGTTGGTCTGTGGATGGGTGACCATCTGTCATAGCGAATTTCCTCCGTGGCTCGGAAAGCACGTAAAGCCGTTGTTCCCGGCTGTCATTTGTAGATCTTTGACAGTCGTTACTATTAGTTAGAAGCTCTAAAGTCTGACAACCAGTCTTACCATGGGGTATTGTATTAACCAGTTACTGTGTTGTGGAGGTCTGATAGTCAGTCGCTCCATGTAAAATACTGATATTCAGCTGCATCTGGTTCGACTGGAAGCAGACCACAATATAGTTGGGAAAAGGCGGGCAGATTATGAGCCTCGGTCTTTAAGTATAGTTGTTAAAAATTTCTTGCTGCGAGAAAACTAAGTTTACATTTAAATCAATTCATTGTGTAGCAGGAAATTACTAACTTAATTTAAACCGTAGTTCATATTTGTATGTTTTTTTATTTGAATTGTGTAGAAAGCTTGTCTATTAGTGTCTAAACACACTATGCCGAAGTTACGCGACCGAAGTTCGGCGGCTGATTTCACGTTCCGACGTATTTGTCTGATATGACACACCATAAGTGACGAACTTACTGCTGCTCCCCGCCCCCGGATCTTCGTCGGTAATCGAACCGAACTTCGGTCGTATAATGTGTGTGAACAGAATAACTTGCCGCTGAACTTACGCCCGACTGAAGTTAGGCTGTACGCTATGACGCGACGTAATTTTGGCATAGTGTGTCGTCAGTAATTCAAATAGCATTGCAGGCGTAATTGTGCCGAACTTCGGTCGCGTAACTTCGGCATAGTGTGTTTAGACACTTAGAGATATCACGTCGTTTGAGGAGACTATACAGGGTGAATTTTTCAACTTGGCGTGGATAGCTATGTTCAAAACTATGAGGAATATCGAAAAACGTTGAAAGGAGTCTCGAGGCCGATTTTAACGAAAACAAAAACTGTATCATTGGAAATTAAGTTTGCCGTATATGATTACTTCCCACAATTTGATCCTTAGTAGCAACACTATCGAATGATGTAATAAATAATACAGCCTGTGTTTTTTTTCCAAATTCTACGAGTTCGATTCCTGGCCAGGATCATAGATTTTTTTAAAATCCAATGATGCAGTTTTAGTTTTCGTCAAAATCGGTCTCGAGACTCCTTTCAACGTTTTTCGATATTCCTCATAGTTTCGGATATAGCCATCAACGCCCAGTTGAATAATTCATCCTGTATATCTCTCTTCCATACCACCTACCAATATAACTAGACGGAGCCTCGCCTAGCGGGGTTCCTTTTTCTGTGTGCAACGTTTAAAGACTTTAAAGGACGGCGGAATATTTCAGACCCTAGCCACTAATGATACTTACCGTAACTTAGATATTAGTTTAAATTAGTTGCCTTCCAAAGTCATCACATTTGTGAAAGTTGACAATTTTTCTTTTTTTTTCCAGTTTCCTCTTCTCTGGCCTGACAAACCTGAACTATGTCTCCATGGATGACAACTTCCTGACTTTCATCAGCTCGACAGCCTTCCAAGGAGCTGTTCAGCTGAAAACCATCTCCATGAAGAACAATCGTTTGACCCTCGAATCTGAGGGATATTCCAACTTTGACGAGTATTCACCATTCAGTGTCCTGACGGAGTTAAAAAACTTATATTTAAATGGAAACGAAATAAAAAAGATCTTCTCGGATTGGAATTTGGTTTTTACGAAGTTGAAGGTGTTGAATTTGAGTGGGAATAATTTTACCTTTTTGGATGTAAGTATTTTTAATTTATTTCTTAGTAACCTTGCCCACGACATTCGTGGGATTTGCAATTTCTACTAACTAAAAAACCGGCCAAATGCGAGTTGGACTCGCCCAAGAAGGGTTCCGTAGTAGCAAGCATAGATTAGGGATATAATTATATTGAGATTAGTAAGTAATATACACAAACAATAAAAATAACTTTGTTTTTCATAGTGTTTGTATGAATGGCAAAGTTATATTTGCGGTTTTTGAAAATGTACTATATCTCAAAGACTGCTACCTATATCTCATCCAAACCAATTTTCGTTGGAAGTTTTTGTTGAGGTCTACATTACATATTTTTTTTAGTTTTATCATTCTCTTATTTTAGAAGTTACAGGGGGGGGGACACATACATTTTACCACTTTGGAAGTGTCTGTCGTGCAAACTGTTCGGTTTAGAAAAAAAATGATATTAGTAACCTCAATGTCATTTTTAAAGACCTATCCATAGATACCCCACACGTATGGGTTTGGTGAAAAAAAAATTAAAGTGTGGGGTCTAAGCATGGGGGGTACCTCCAAAATTTGTTTCGTTTTTATTTTACTTACCAAGTTTCAACAGGATAGCTCTCATACTTTCGAAGAAGGACGGACAGACGGACAGACAAACAGACATGACGAATCTATAACATTTTTGGGTTCCGTAGCCAAATGGCAAAAACGGAACCCTAAAAATGTACTTAAATCGTCCTTGCTACTACGATATAATGATACAATTGGACTGACTTACGTCGTCGTGGCGAGCGTGTTTTGTTTTTCATCTACTCGTAGATAACCGCACGTTTTATGTCATATGTCGTAGTGGTAAGGATGATTTTCACTTGTAGTTGGAATCAGTCCAATAGCGTCGCATCGCGCATAGTTAGTTGCGGGACTAACGAGTAACCGTGACTCGGATCGTAAAGGTCTATTGAAGGACAACGTGGATTTTAGCCAGTACAAGCCTAGTCTGACAGTCCCTCCCGCCCTGCACTGGGTGGGACAACGACCATTTATATCTAGACTCCTAATCACAGGCGACCGATGTCTGTCAACACATTAGGTAAAAAAGTCTTATAACCGTCGTGACTCGACCACTCCTGTGAGTCCCCTCGTCGCACTGACCTTGAGTTAGCCAATCAGAACGCAGTACCCCGTCCCCCTCGCTTACGTCGTACCTCAGCGACTTGGCAGAATAATTTTCGGTAGTCAGATCGTGCATGAGGCGTCTAGATATAAATGGTCGTTGGGGTGGGAGGACACATTTGATGATTTTCTTACGATAAAAAAAACATGATCATCTCACGATACAAGAGAAATTCCAAATATTTTTTTTGCCCATTTATAATATATTTTTTTTCTATTTTTCCAGGCTTCAGACTGTCAGTTTCTAAGCAACCACTTAGAAGTAGATCTACGGAACAACAGCATATCATCAGTGATGATGAAATACGCAACTTTCACCCCTCAAAACATATCAGAATCTACCAACTCAGTTCTCCTCGACGACAACCCCTTGCTATGCGATTGTGGACTCTATAACTTAGCCATGAGAGTTCGAGGTGCGAAACCAATGCATGTGGAACCGAAGTTTGTTGTGGGAAATGCAAAATGTGCCTCACCAAAGCATCTTAAAGGTGAATTGTTCACTAATGTTTCTCCTAATGATTTGGTTTGTGAATTACCTCCAGAAGATTGCAATAATTCATGCTATTCTTGTGAATTACGACCAGCTACCAACGATTTGGCTTATAATTGTAAATCTGTGCCGTTTTCAATGGAAAATCCACAACAATTTGGTCTACAGTACTTGTCATTAAGGTTGAAAATCCCACCGAAGACTTTAGACAATTTAAACTTGAGATTACTAAACTTATCGGGTATAGGTTTAAAACATATACCGTTTTCTCCTACAAAATCGGTTAAAGCGATCGATTTTTCAAATAATAATTTAACGAGCATACCTACAGAGTTTTTGACGTCAAATATAACGTTATATTTGTCAAGTAATAATTTCATATGCGACTGTTGGAATTCGAAAGAGTTGGCTCTTTTAAAAGAAAGTTTGACCGTCAAAGATTTGACTTTAATCAAATGTGGCGATAAGTTTTTGAAAAACATAGATCCGTTTGAACTTTGTAACAATTGGAGGGCCGCGGCAGTTGCTAGTGGGACATTTATTATCCTAATAGTCATTGTGGCTATAATAGCCACACTTATATACAAGAATTCACACGAAATTTTAGTATTTATCATAAATCATGGTCTATGTCCATGCTGTTTCGTAGACGATTTAGACGATATTGATAAAGAATATGACGTTTTTGTATCATACGCGCATAAGGACAGGGAATATCTGAAAAAAATATTGCCGAAGTTAGAAAACGAATTCGGTTTAAAAACATGCGTTCATTACCGAGATTGGTATGTAGGCGACTTTATACCTGATCAAATAAACCGATCAGTTGAAAAAAGTCGAAAAACGGTACTTTTGCTGTCAAATAACTTTCTAGATTCCGCCTATGCAAACATGGAATTCCGTGCGGCACATAATTTAGCATTAAAGGAAGGGAAAAATAGAATAATTCTAATTCTACTCGAAGACGTGACTAAACATGAAAAATTATCGGATGAATTAAAAGCTCATATGAAAATGAATACGTATCTAAAATGGGATGATACTAACTTCTATGAAAAGTTACATCAAGCTATGCCATTGATTAAGAATAAAAAATTTGTTTGGCCGTCAGTTATAAAACAGGCTAATGAGAAATCGTTCAAAAGTGGTTTGGATGTGTATCTCAACAGCGATGGACAATTAGTTAATGTCGCTGCAAAAGATGTTGTGTAAGCAATTGGTATTTTATAAGAATAATAATCGTGGGAATTCTTTTTTAGGCCAAAATTTTGACCGTTTTTTATTTTAAGGGCGAGTTGGCTATTTAGCTATATTAAAAGGCCAGTTTATGAAAAAAGAGGTAACTCAAATTAAAAAAAAAAAATTTAAAGCTATTTTTTACATAAATAGGTACCTACTATAAATTGAGTTATTTTTGTACAGAAAATACGTTGAAGACAACCAAGGCGTTATGATAAAAACCGTAGAGATAGAAGTTTTATTTAATTTAAAAACTTTAATAAATTGTCAACCTTAATGCGTTTTCTCAAAAAATTGAGTATCTAATTATACTTTTTTTTTCTTAAACGGGTATAATGCTTAGACCAATATGCTGAAAAATCATATATCCAACAACTTTCAAAGTAGTTTCAGCGAAATTAGATGGATCGGGCAAACATTGTATTATGGATTTAAACCCAAACTGGGTATTAAGTATGTAGCTATATTTTTTAAGACAAAATGCCTGGATTTTTACAGTCAATATTATTCATATTTTATACTGTTAATATTGGTGTCATCTTTTACGGCATATTTTTTATGTCAAACTTTCTTTTAGTGGCTAAGTTAATATGAAATTTTAATATTTGTAGTCATTCTAAGTTGCAAGCTTCTTGATCTTGCCGGCTAGTGCTAAAAATTAATAACGTATCTCGGTCTCAATCCCGATCTTTGTCAATTTTGATCCCTTTTATAAACGGGCGAATTTAAGAACACAAGCACCTGTCAAAGACCACAACAGGTTAAGATTTGTATTGAGATACAATATTAATTTCGGGTGTAAATCTATGACTTTAACAACTAAGGGAGCTGATGGCGCAATTCGACCAATTCTAACTACAAGTGAAAATCATCCTTACCACTACGACATATGACATAAAACGTGCGGTTATCTACGGGTAGATGAAAAACAAAACACGCTCGCCACGACGACGTAAGTCAGTCGAATTGCATCATTATATCGTAGTAGCAAGGACGATTTTCATTTTTAGTTAGAAGAAATTGTAAATCGCACGGTTCGCGTCATGAACATAGATCGGAGTTATTTATATACTTATATATCTCGGAATTACTTTTAAAGAGCAGAAAAATTCCGTTGATTTATTAATTTTTTTTTTACTTTCACACTATCTAATCTATCTCTGATGTTTTTATTATTATTTACTTGTAATCGGGGGGCACGGCAGTGCCCCCGTCAAAGTCGAGCGCAAAGCAAACACTGCCGTACCATCCTTTACTGGAACCATTTCGCCGCATTTTCAGGACCCTATTTGAGAATCTCTGGATAAAACCAGAACGCAGACATTTTCGTCATCCAGTAAGCTATAATCACATACTTAAAATCTAATTTAAAGGCCAAGTCTCACAACATTAACTATAATAATAAAGAAATCGCGGTAAGGAACCTTAGACTTGGCACGACTTTGTCTAGATTTCATTACTTTTTAGAGATAAATAAGCAGCTCTATCGAGACTTTGGCTAGTTTTTTACAGAATGTTTTTGGTGGGATATTGTTTTCCACACGAGATTGTCTATAAGAAATCCCGGGAAGATCCATATTAATATCAACATTTCGATGCAAGAACCAAAATAACTCGACCTAATTCCGACCTATATGGTCATATGCAAGCTCCCTAAAATAAAAATCAAACAATTCTAGCTCTTCCTTGAGTGTAGCTTTTAAAATCAAGCTGCTATTTAAAGAAAGGCAGTTTTTCTTATAAATTTTTAGTCAAAACAGCATCTAAGCTGAATCTCTTTAAATTAGTTATTTTAGTTTGTAAGTAACGAGCCATTTTCTATCTTATAAGTTATTTTCTTATTCTAAGTAATATCTGAAAGCAATGGTTTTATAATTCTGATAAGATTTTATTATATAAAGTGTAGTTTGACTCTTCGCGACGTCGTAAACTAAGCATTCTGTAAATTTGACTAAAAATAACTATGCTATTTCTATTGCTATGCTATAACTATAGTTATGCTATTACTATAGCTATGCTATACTTAGTCAAATTATCCTTTTATTATTCCCAATGCTGGGACACAGGCCTCCTCCTCTGTGAGAGGCACTGCTCTCAAAACGGTGAAGGAAAACATCGTGAGGAAACCGACATGTCCTAGAACCAAAAATTCGAAGACATGTGACATCTACCAATCCGCACTGGGCCCGCGTGGTGGATTACGGCCCACTCCCTCTCACAGAGAGGAGGCCTGTGTCCCAGCAGTGGCAACATCATTTTGAGCGTCGATGTACCTTACACTCTTTAATTTAAAGCATTTTTTAGATACGTAAGTCTATAAAAAAGGTACCAATAAATGCACTTCGGACTTTTAGAAAGAGACAATCGGGTAACATCGGTTTTGTAGACCGCTATCTCTGTCACACACTGCTTATATGACGTTTGTCTCTTTCCAAAATTCTATGTGCTTATTGTTGGTATCTGTAATATCTCTGATGTCATTGTAAAAAGGATCTTATTTTGTATAGTGTTAAGTTCGTTTTCGTCTTGTATATTTGTTGTAATTACTGCCTTATTGTATGAGCCAATTTTGCAGCGTAATATTTTTTTTTAATATTAGTTTCGTAATTATGGAGTCTGGGTTAGTGCCTTTTTGATGGCAAAAGGTTCGCCCCTATTGTGTTTGTTACACTCACTTTTTATGTTTATGTTGATAAGGGCTGATTTTTCAATAGTCAGATAACTTTTATCTGAGGAATAAAAGTAGCGGTTTGACATATTTTCTATAGATAAGCTGTCAAACCGCCATTTTTATTCCTCAGATAAAAGTTATCTGACTTTTGAAAAATCAGCCCTAAGACTATATTTGCCGAAATGGTGCCTTAATTATATTTTTGGTGCTAAAATTTACCATTATATTATTAAACTTTTTATTGCCAAAAAATATGTTACATCATTTGAAATATATTATTTGGCATAAAAAACTATAGAGATAAATAAAACTGTACTGATATAATTATATATCTTTTAAAACTATACATAAACGTTCTTTATACTTAATAATAAGTAATCTCAAAGTCGGCTAAACACAGTACTGAATGATATTCAAGAAATAAAAGCAATATTTTATGTATAAATAATTTATTAGTTATAAGCTTTGTAAGTACACCGATCTGATTTTAAATAAATATTAAGTTTTTTGACGATTTATAATTTTTGTTTTATTATTATTACACATTTCATCGTCAGCTTATAATGTTCCCACTGCTGGGACACAGGCCTCCTCTCTGTGAGAGTGAGTGGGTCATGAGGTATGTCATCCACCAACCCGTACTGGACCCGCATGGTGGATGACAAACCGGTTTAAAAAAAAAAGTAAGAATTTGATGTAGTAGGTACATAAAATAAAAAAAAAACTGAGATACATTTCATTTTTTTACGGGCTGTGATGACCCTTCTTTCGCTTCGGTATTTTACATAAAGTTGCAATGTCTACAAATTGAAACTGAGACAGCATTCATTCGTTGTAAGTATATGTATATTTATATGGATACTATCATGTAGCATGTGCTTGAAGTAATATCACATCATTAAGGCGTAAATAATTGACAATCTAAAGTTATATAAAGGCAGCAATACGCTCCATGTAACACTCGAGGTTTCATTTAAACAACATGAAGAAGTGGTTTGTAGTTTTGAAGTATCTACTCTTACAGGCAAGTAGACAACTGACAATTTTCTTCATGAGCTCCACTGTAATCATGGCAACTTCCTCCGTGCCTCATAAAGCACCTAGGGGAACAGTGTATAAGACGGGGACCAGTGGCGGGGCAAGACCTAAATTTGATGTGGGCAAGACAGATTTCGCGAGGCCCTCTTCTATGGCGACCTGAAGACGGATTTTATAAAATAATAAAAACAAACAAAACAATTAACACTGCCAAGTTTTTATTCATAAAAATACAAATTAGATTAACCGTATAGTTCGGTACCGGGTCCGAAACGGCCGCGACAAGTAAACCTACGCTGGCTCAGTAGTGGGTCCGAAATGGGCAGACGTTGTAGTCATACGACATCCTCATTAAATAATTAAAAAATATAATATTCTCTGCGTTTAGTATTGTAACGAATTCATAAGTAATTCAACATAATATAGCAGTGGTAATGAAGAATTTGATATCTGAACTCGAAGTTTCGCGCCACTTGTGTTTGTTTACATTTTTATTTTTCACTTGGATCACACACACACGCTTATACTCAATAACAATTACGATAAATATCATGCCAAATTTTATAAATTACGTAAAAAAGCCCAGATCTTAGCTTAATTCTCTAATACAGGCCAAAAACACGAATTTTTCATTACCACTACTCAATTTGTATTCGTAATCGACAATCATAATAGGTTGGGGAAAAAGTTTCTTCGCATTTTTTAAGAAAATTCAAAACATTTTTTAATAAAGTTTATTTACATTTAACTAAAGTATGTAGGTACCATTTTGTTCGATAACTTTTTGCCATCTTGTAGGTAGGGACATGATCCCATTGCTATAGAAATTTTGGGACTTCTGGTCAAAATACCGCGACAAGTGGTTTTGGCAGTCCTCTCGTGATGTTAACCTGACACTGCCTAAAGAATTCTGAAGAGACCGAAACAGGTGGAAATCTGAAGGTGCAAGGTCAGGACTATACGGCGGATGCATTAACACCTCCCAGCCAAACTCTCTTAATTTTTGTTGGGTGGCTAAAGATGTGTGAGGTCTAGCGTTATCATGATAAAAAACCACACCCCTTCTGTTGATTAATTCCGGCCGCTTTCTTTCAACTTCTTGCTTTAATCTCATCAATTGTTCGCAGTAGAGTTCAGAATCGATGGTCCTGCCTGGTGGTAACAGCTCATAATGAATAATGCCCTTTCAATCCCACCACACACACAACATCACCTTGTTGCGAGTTAACCCGGGTTTCGCCACAGTCTGTGAAGCCTGACCGGCCTTTGACCACGACCTTTTTCGCACGTTCTTGTCATACGCGATCCACTTTTCATCACCAGTTATCAGCTTCTTCAAAAATGGTTCGGTTTCATTACGTCGTAATAAAGAATCACAAATGAGTACACGGTTCATTAGGTTTCTTTCAGTGAGCTCGTGAGGTACCCAAATGTCGAGCTTTTTTGTGTACCCAGTTTTTTTCAAATGCGCCAAAACTGTTTTGTGGTCAATTTCCAGTTCTTCAGCTACGTCGTAACTACTGGTATGCCGACCTTGCTCCACTTTTTCAAAAATGGCATCCATTTTATCCGTAATAGGGCGACCAGAGCGACGTGCATCTTTGACATCAAAATTTCCGGATTGAAAACGCTTAAACCAAATTTGTGCTACTCTCACAGACACTACACTAGGTCCATAAACATCGCAAATTTTTTTCGCGGCTTGCGTTGCATTTTTACCTTTTTTGTAGTAAAATTTTAAAATGTATCGAATTTCTTCATTAGATTCACTCATCTTGATGGTACGAAAAACAAATGAAAATCACACATTTTCCTAATTTGAATTTGGAATTATGTTCTTTAAAATTCAAACTTTCAATGATACCAAAACCAGCCAGATACAAATAGTATAGCCAAAGAGATTTTTATTACAAGTTCATACATACTATAATGCGAAAAGACTTTTTCCCCAACCTAATATATTTTTTTATCGTAATGATGTGTGAAAGCGAGTATTCTAATCGATTCCATAATTGAATTTTTTGTCAACTCGAGTGAAGTGAGTTTGTTTTATTCTCGCTTTAAAAAAATTTGAGGCGCGAGGCCCCTTGTACCGCGAGGCCGTAGGCGGTGGCCCACGTCGCCCACGCCTTACGCCGCCTCTGACGGGGACACGCGAGGTATAATGGGGACATACAATCTTTACAGTCTTTAGGCATACAAGATGTCATTATTTTGCAAGCGGCCATTAAAAATGGCGTCCTGTTACGTGTACGTTAGTTGTGTTAAGTTTGCCATATGCGTGTGCCCATCATACCCCGCGTACACGGCTTAAATACAAAGATCTCGAGTCCATATAGCAGGACTAGCGACCCGTCCCGGCTTCGCACGGGTACAATCTCTACTATATTAGGAATAATTAGCAATAAATTAAAATTGCGACTATAATTTGAGATTTAAACTATCCTACCTCTCAAGTTGGATCGAACTGCACATGGTGTGCGAATTTTATTATAATCGGTTAAGTGATTTAGGAGTCCATTGAGGACAAACATTGTGACACGTACGAGATTTATATATATTAAGATATATATTAAGATATGCATGAAGTTATTTCCTTCCATCCGAAAACTTGTTTATATTGATTAGCTTTTTTTTTATCGTGGTAAAATCATCAAATGAGTCCTCCCACCCAGGGCAGGGCGGGAGGGAATGTCAGACTTGTACTGACTAAAATCCACGTTGTCCTTCAATAGCCCTTTATGTTCCGGGGTCACGGTGATGAGATAAGTCCCGCGACCCCGGCAGGCTTTGGCCCTCTAGAGAGGGGGCCCCGTCATTATGCTGACGCTCTTTGAGGCGCGCGTGGAACACAACGCGCCGTCGACCCGGGCATGGTCCATGGTCGGGCTGCGAGTTGCCCTTTACTCGCCGCCCGCATGCCCGCGCCTACGGTGGCCGGAGATCGTCTTGCGACGTCCGTCGCCGTGGGCGCCAACCACCGCGGTTATATTGATTAGCTTACCAATTATAACGAAGAAATAATAACATTTTAACAAAAAAATCAAACCGACGAAAGATCGAACTAAAAAGCAAAAAATAAATTTTGAGGCGGCGCGCGTCAATCAAACAAAATTAATTATTTGAAGTGAAGAATAATTTTATTGCAGCGAGGTTGCTTGTTCCGCCTCAAAATTTATGTTTTTCTTTTTAGTTCGATCTTTCGTCGGTTTGATTTTTTAACCGACTTCCAAAAGGAGGATATTCTCAATTCGGATGTTTATTTATACAGGGTGGAATTTTGTAATGCCACCTAGAGGGAAAGTACTCTTAATACTGCAGATAGAAAATTTTACTCAAAGGAAACATTCCTTTATTTTTGAATAGAAAGCAAACTGCATTCAAAGATTTTCGAATATTCTTTTCTCCCACACCCGGGAATCGAACCGGCTAAACCCTGAAAAAATTATACCCTGTACTTTTATTGCATCGATCGTTAGGGTCAATTATAAGGATGAAATCTCTCTAACAAACATGATAAATTAAATGAAAGGAAAACCAGGAAATGTTAATTTAATTATTTACAAAAATGGTAAACTAACTAATTAGTTGCTCGAAATGGGCTCATTTGTTAGAGAGATTTCATCCTTATAATTTACCCTAACGATCGATGCAACAAAAGTACAGGGTATAATTTTTTCAGATTTTAGCCAGTTCGATTCCCGGGTGTGGGAGAAGAGAATTTTCGAAAATCTTTGAATGCAGTTTGCTTTCTATTCAAAAATAAAGGAATGTTTCCTTTGAGTAAAATTTTCTATCTGCAGTATTAAGAGTACTTTCCCTCCAGGTGGCATTACAAAATTCCACCCTGTATATAAGTATATATATTTTTAATGTTTGTTCGGGCATACCTCCGTCGTTTACCTACCGATTTGAAAATTTCTTTTTTTGTTGGAAAGGGTATACTTCCCGAAGGGTCCCATTAAAATTTTATCAAAATCGGACTAGCACTTTTTGAAAAATCAACAAAAACCTAAAAAGTTTTCAACATTGTCTACACCGATTACTCCGAGGTTTCTGGTCCGATTTCGATGATTCTTTTTTTGTTCGATACAGTATATCTGCCATTTGGTCCCATAAAATTTTCATTTTGTTTGGTGCAGTAGTTTTTATTTTTAGGTCATTGTGTAAGAGTACCTACATACATGGGCGATGTTATTACCGGTGCTACAGATTACAATATTTTAGTGTTCTTGTAAGAAAATTATGTATTTGACAATAATTTGGGTTGAATATTGAAACTAAAAAGGATAAAAAAAAACTTTTTCAAAAAAAAAATGTAACCGACTTCCCACAAAAAAGTTCAAAATAACCTACAAAAAAACTTTTCTTTCGAAAGTCAATGACAAAAACTCAATGAAATAAAAAAGAAAGTCACCGACTTTCAAAAGAAAAGTTTTTTTGTAGACTAAATTTTGAACTTTTTTGTGGGAAGAGGGTTACATTTTTTTTAAAGTTTTTTTTTAAAGGTATAGGTATTATTTATAGCTTTTCAGTTGTATACCATGATTAGAGTGTTTAACTCAGGTGTTTAACACATGGAAAAACCCGTCTTCACTTTTGTCATTGTCAACGTAACCGTCACAGTAATTAGTAATAACTTGAGGACCTGTAACTTGCAACTAAAAACTCCACTCTCAGACTGTCAACGACTGTCAAATCTCAACTATGTTTAAAGTTCATATCATGATGAATTAAATGAGCCCAAATACGATATAGTTGCTGTTAACTGTTGAGGATCTCTTGCTACTGCCTTCTGTTCTCATCCTCAGACCCTCGATGACAATTTATACCCCAGCTAGGTTAAAGTTTTCATCAAGATTAGTGAAATGAGCCCAAACACGATATAGCTAGTGTTAATTGTTGAGGAACTCTTGGGACTGACTTTACAACATAACAGGGATCTGGAGTAGATCTGATGATGGTAACGCCATCGTGTTATCTTCTCCACATCTCTGCTATATATAGCAAAATATAGTATAATGTCCTCAGAACTACATAATGTCTTTATTTCAACAGAATCGGTTCACAACTGAAAATGCTGTAGGAAAATTGACAATTAATTCATTTTTTTTACCCTTACAGAACGATTTTAGTTTTGAGATGTTTTTTTTTTAGTTTTGAAATTTAAATGGAACCAACTTTGAGATAGGTACACTCTTTCCAACAAAAAAAAAATTAAAATCGGACCACGTTTGGGAAAGTTATGCGTGGTCATACATAAAAAAATATAAAATGTCGAATTGAGAACCTCCTCCATTTTTTTTCGTCGGTTAAAAAGCAATCAGCTGACTAAGGGCTCCCACACATAAACACGATACGACGTCGCGTCGTGGAATCTATGACACGACGTCGTAACGTGTCTATGCACGATACCACGTTGTGACTCACGATGCAATCCAGCGCATTTGTTATTCGAAATTCAAAGATGACGGATGGTATTGAAGTCGATCATTTAATTACGCTAGTCGAGCAGCGTCCCGTACTATGGAACAGAATGCGTCTAGAGCGGTCCATTTTTCGGAATGAACTAAAACACCACCCCACTGTAACGATGCTCATCGTAGATTTCTACGACGCGACGTCGTATCGTGTTTATGTGTGGGAGCCCTTAGTCAGCTGATTGCTTTAGACGCCGCATCGTTGTACGACGCGACGTCGTATCGTGTTTATGTGTGGGAGCCCTAAGTGGTAAACACGTCAGCAGAATAATCAGGTCAAGTGCCTAGTTAATATTGTATAGCAATTTTACGTACAAAATAAAATGTATGAACAAAATTACATGTTCGAGTGACCAGAAGACGTGTTTACCACCATGGTATTAATAGTCAGCTGATTACTTTTTTCATCGTTATAATGAGTAAAATTCAATGTAAATAAGTTTTCAGTATGGCATCGTATTACCCAGTTACTGGGTTATGAAGGTCAGATAGACAGTCGCCTCATCATTTTACCAATCAAGTCTTCCCAAGGGGCCCCGACTGTGAGTCGTTCGAGCATACATAGGGACAGACAGACAGCGGGAAGCTACTTTCTTTTATAAGTAGGATGTTGTTGTGTCATGTTTAAACCTGCTTTGTCGCAAACCAAACGACCAGCAGTTAAACCAAAAGGGGGAAAGCAGAGTCGGTCAGTTTCGACCACGACTAAAAGCGCAGTGATGGACCACAAACAGCAGGGTCTACCGAAGGACGCATGCGATAAGGACGGCTTCATCAAGGTGGAGAGAAAGAAGAGGAAGCCTTCTTATCGCAACCAGTGCGGGACAGCGCTTGTAGGACCTAACACCCTACTACGTCCTGCAGTACCGACAACGCAACTGTACGTGTCCCGTTTGTACCACGCTACGAAGACTGAGGACATTGTAGAGTACCTGCGAATGAAGACCAACTGGATCTTGAGGGTGGAGAAGTTGGAGGCGCGCCATAACACCAATTTCAAGTCGTTCGTGGTGCGCGTACCAACCCAGAATTTAGCGACCGTCCTCAAGGAAGAGTTTTGGCCGAAAGGTGTGCTGTATCGGCGTTTTCAAGGCCGGCTACGCGACACCTCGCAGCGTAACACGACGCCGTCACTTCGTGTGCAGTGGTTTTTAAGTTTATTGTTTTAAAATATGTATTAGTTTATAGTTATCATTTTTACCCGACTGCGCGACGCGGAGGGTAATGTGTTTATCAGTCTATGTATGTATGTATGTAGGTATGTATGTATGTATGTTTGTTTCTATGTGGCGTTCTAGAGACCAAACGCGTAGGCCGATTTTGATAATTCTTACGTCAATCGATTCGTCTTAACCTTGCGAGTGTCACTAAAGACATGACAGTAATCAAAATTCACCACAGCGACAACCAGACGCCATATTGTCAAAATGAAAAAAAATAAAAGTCGATGAACTATATCAAGTGGGGTGTCGTTGAATAGGTATTTTAAAATCATCTTTAGGTTTCTTTTATCATTTTTCATTTTAAGTAATAGTTTAGGATATATGACGATTTAAAGTTGTTTAACAAAACAATCATTCTCGCTAATTTTCTTACTTATTTTTTTATTTCAAGTATAAACGATATACAAACAAAAAAAAAACCGTGAACAATGAATCGTAACTAAAAAGTGTAAAATAAAAAAAAAAAAATAATTAAAAGAAAAACAAAAAACCCGACTGCGTAAAAACTAATTTAGAAAAATACGTGAAAAAGTTAACTTAAATAAAAACTGAAAAGAAAGAAACAAGCCCAACAGAACAGCAGGAAGAAGCAGAACAGAACGATTCACAGTCGGGGCCCATTCAAATTTTACCAATCAAATCTTCCCAAGGGGCCCCGACTGTGAGTCGTTCTGTTCTGCTTCTTCCTGATCCTGCTGTTCTGTTGGGCTTGTTATTTTATTTTTCAAAATTAGTTTTTACGCAGTCGGGTTTTTTGTTTTTCTTTAAATTATTTTTTTTATACTTATATATGTATTGTGTTTTTATGGGCCTCAGTTGCCTGAAATAAAGGATAAAATAAAATAAATAAATAAATATTCTTCTAGATGCGGAGTTGGTTCAGCGGTCGTGGTGAATCGCTGACTGTCAATGCAAGTCTGGTATCAAACACGAAAGCCCCAAAGACACCGCGTCCATCATGTGTTTCTGTCTTTAACAATCATCAAAGAAACATCACACCATTTATCACTAAAGGGTTGAGCAGATGCGGGATTGGTCAGAAGAGTTACCGCCGCAATAGAACGCAAAGGGCTATTGAAGGAGTAGAGTGAGTTTCAGTTAGAGTCTTAGGGTCAGTTCAGACCGAGACGCGAAGCGACGCGACGATGCGCGCACACTTTTAAGAGCCATTCAAAATACGCGATACCGGAAGTATCAATTAACGTAAGGGACATTTTGGCGAAAATGAGTTATATATATCATTGGATTCAGAATTTCGCGCTCTATCGATTGGTATTATTAAAAAAATTCTATCTTCAAAAAAATGTCCCTTACAGTACAAAAATTTTGACTGCGAAAAACGATTTTTAAAAAAAAATATAATGTAACAGTCAATAATAATTTTTCCTCTCAAAACATTGAAGTAAGTCACCGTATTAAATAATTATCACCCTTACCTTAAGCCTCAAATTAGTGGATTTAAATGACATTGTCCCTTACTTCAAATAAAATGCCTCTAACTAAAAAAACATGTCCCTTACTGTAAATAAAATATCTTTCACTTTAAACAACATGGCCCTTTACGATACAAAATTGTTTGAAGAAAACTGAAGCTTATACAAAATGTTAGGGATCGGCGACACTTACGACATAACATTTTACGAAGAATTACCTCCAAATAATTCAAATGCGACAGAATAAGTAAAGGGATTTGGAAAAGAACAGCTGTTAGATATAAAAATACATAAAATATAGGCAACACAAATCAATCTGTAGCTGAAATTCATCATCATCATCATTTCTAACTATTAAAGTCCATTTTTTGACATAGGCTTCATCCAAGGAGCTCGAGCGCCACAGCGCACGATCTCCATTCGTAGTCGAAATGAGCTGAATTTACTGCAGATGAAAAACGTCAAACAGATATTTATATTTATTCCTTCATCTTTTACACAACCCATGCACCTTTTATTCTATCTTTTCCCCTTACGTCCTCTCTATTCATCTTTTCAAGTTTCACTGCCATCACACTAATACCATGTTTCGCGCAATTCATATTCCATTTTTTTTCATCGGTCTTTCGTTTCCATTACATTCATTCAACCTACACTGCCACCTGGCAAGCAAGAAGTGATGATGTCAAGTGGAGAAAAAGTGTTAGCAATAAATTCTGAGAAAACTTTACTATTTATTAAACTAATTAATATAATAAAATTATAAAGCCAATTAAAGCCGCGTTGACATAGTCAGAGCATGCTCGGACCGAGTGGGCTCGAACGAGTAAGGTTCATACAAAGTGTACACTCGGTTAGTGGTTAATATTGTCAAATATTTTATAGAAAAAAATCGGATTTTGTTTGAAGTAGTATTTGAATTGTCAGAGACATGTTAATCGAAGAGTTAAGACGAGAAAAATATAAGTCATCTAGCAAAAGGAGAATAATTTGAACTAGTCCTTGGATTCAGCGATTACGAAGAACATCCCACAATTCCACATCTAGTAATTTTCTCCGAGAAATTGAACAACTAAATCCTGTTTCATAAAGAAACATCTAAAACTAAGTAGTAACCTATACTATGTAGAACTACTCAGAGCCTACTCGTATCCGAGCTAGCTCGGAACAGTAGGACGCGGTCCGACTCGGACTCGGACTTAAATCTGCGATAGCTAGCAGTAAAACCTGAAACTAAACTCATTTTCTCTTTGAACTCATTCCCAGTGTTAAAAAAATATAAATTTTAGTAGATAATCTATTGTTACATTAAATTGAAACACTGATAAAGTCCTTTACAATACAATTTCGTATAATTTTGTATTTTTCTTGCTGCTTACACTATGCTCGACGGATTATCTATAAAATTTTAGTAACGTAAGGGTCACCTGAACTTTATTTTTTAATGTAAAGGACATGCTATATTTGAAACTACTGGGAATTCCTAAACCTTTCGTATATAAAAAGAAAGAAGGCGAAATTCTAAGAAACTTTGCCATGAACACCATAAAAATTGGACCAGACAGTAAAAAGTTATAGACAAAATAAGAAAAATAAAATCGTTTTTTGGCTCTCCTGAAAAGTCGTATTTTGTCCCTTACGTTAATTGATACTTCCGGTGTCGATTATTACGACTTTATTTTCTACATTAAGGGTCAGTTCAGACCGAGACGCGAAGCGACGCGACGATGCGCGCACACTTTTAAGAGCCATTCAAAATACGACTTTATTTTCTACACCAAAAGGTACACATTTCGTTGTGAGAATTTAGAATACGTTGAGATGCGCAGCGATGCGCCGCGCGACGCCTCGCGGCGCATCGCGACGCATCTCAAAGCAGCGGTGCTGCGCTGTGCCTCTCAAGGCCTCACGACGCAGCGCGGCGCAGCGCGGCGCCGCTTGACGGCGCTCGCGGCCGCTCCACGATGCGAGGTGAAGACCGGGAGCTAGAGGTGACTAAGTATGCATAATTGTGAGTAACGAATTTCGCCAACCGATTTAAGTTAAGAAAAGATCAAAGAATAACAATGTAGAACTTGCCGGTCAATTTTTTGGTTCATTTTTTTCGCCCTCTTCTCTTAATCGTAAACGGAATGTATTGAGTACTTACATGATTTAAAATCATTTTAATGATTACTTCCGTAATAATTTGTAGAAAAATTGCATAATAAATAAAGCGCATAATAATATTATGTTTATGAATTCGGTCATAGTTGCCGTCACTCGGATTTTGCATACTCAACTACCTCTAGCCCCTGGACTATGTAGCTGAGGCCGCTATTTGCAAATGGGACTGCGGGAGGACGCGGGGCGGGGCGGCAGCACGTGGAAAATGTAGACACGTTCTGCTGCACCGCGCGGCGTCTGGATGCGCCTCGCGACGTTGCGATGCGTCTCGCGGCGCAGCGAGGCGCATCGCGGCGCCGCGAGGTGTAGCGCGACGCAGCGTGAAATGACAGGCCTCTTCACGCATCGTCGCGTCGCTTCGCGTCTCGGTCTGAACTGACCCTTAAAGATACACATTTCGTTGTGAGAATTTAGAATACGTTGAGATGCGCAGCGATGCGCCGCGATGCGCCGCGCGACGCCTCGCGGCGCAGCGCGACGCATCTCAAAGCAGCGGTGCTGCGCTGCGCCTCTCAAGGCCTCACGACGCAGCGCGGCGCCGCTTGACGCCGCTCGCGGCCGCTCCACGATGCGAGGTGAAGACCGGGAGCTAGAGGTGACTAAGTATGCATAATTGTGAGTAACGAATTTCGCCAACCGATTTAAGTTAAGAAAAGGTCAAAGAATAACAATGTAGAACTTGCCGGTAAATTTTTTGGTTCATTTTTTTTCGCCCTCTTCTCTCAATCGTAAACGGAATGTATTGAGTACATGATTTAAAATCATTTTAATGATTACTTCCGTAATAATTTATATAAAAATCAGATCACAGCTTTTTGCGGGACAGATAAAGCGCATAATAATATTATGTTTATGAATTCGGTCATAGTTGCCGTCACTCGGATTTTGCATATTCAACTACCTCTAGCCCCTGGACTATGTAGCTGAGGCCGCCATTTGCAAATGGGACTGCGGGAGGACGCGGGGCGGGGCGGCAGCACGTGGAAAATCTAGACACGTTCTGCTGCACCGCGCGGCGTCAGGATGCGCCTCGCGACGTTGCGATGCGTCTCGCGGCGCAGCGAGGCGCATCGCGGCGCCGCGAGGTGTAGCGCGACGCAGCGTGAAATGACAGGCCTCTTCACGCATCGTCGCGTCGCTTCGCGTCTCGGTCTGAACTGACCCTTATACTTTATTCTGACTTTTTTCATAATTTTCTTATTGAATTTCTCCTGTATCGTGGGTCCGTTTACAAACATATATTATAAACTAACATACACAAACACCCAGACCCGACAAAAATACTTGTATATAATACAAATATTTGTTTCGTGCGGAAATCGAATCCGAGACACGTTATGTAGCAGCCATTGCGCCAACCATCCTGTCAAAACTAAAACAATGATTCCTGAACTTCCCCCGCTACATAAATCTATCAAAATTTAATATTTATTTAATACATATTCCACAACTATCACACAACGCCATCTAGTCCCAAGCTAAGCAGAGCTTGTGTTATGGGTACTAGACAACTGATAAACATACTTATATATTTATAAATACATACATATTATAGATAAATTAGACACAGAACAATTGATCGTGCTCATCACACAAACATTTGTCCTGGGTGGGAATCGAACCCACGACATCCGGCATAGCAGTCAGGGTCACTAACCACTTGACCAACAGGCCTGTCATATTTTATATATTATATTAAAATTAATCTACTTAAGTATTTGTTTTTTACGTGAAAATTGAGGAAAAATGTGAAATCTAATAACACGTTTATTTGTTTTCTTTTCTAGAGACAATATTGTTTGCCGTATTGAAAATGGCCAGTAATATACGTGGAAGGATCATCTCAGTTATCACTTCATCATTACCGTAATAATTAAACTATCAACTTTCACAACTTTCCCTGCTGAACCTTTTTGATTTGATGAGCTGAGATAATAATAAAATGGCTTTATAGCAACATCTGAGGAGGCTCTCGCTTGGCAGCTGGATCAGGCGCCTGATTCAGAAGGCAGTACTTCTGGACACGGCGCGTATTGTTAGGAGGTTCCTTTCTCAAGAGACCACCGCGGTAGCCCAGATCTTTTCCCGATGCTGTAGGACTGCTATTTTTTTAAGTTCTTTTTTGTAAAAATACTTCGATTAAAAATATCACAAAATGTATAAAGATAAAATAAATTACAGGGT
The DNA here is from genome assembly GCA_950005045.1 of Agrotis exclamationis. NCBI lineage: Eukaryota > Metazoa > Arthropoda > Insecta > Lepidoptera > Noctuidae > Agrotis > Agrotis exclamationis. The sequence continues at coordinate 698,108 of OX465445.1, forward strand.
GACTTGTAATTCGTGACTGATTGATTGACTTAACACGTCACGGAAAAGTTGTTTGTAATGCTATTTTACTCAAAAAAAATATAATAATCTGAAGATTATTCTCACTGGACTGGCACTACAATTATTTACGTTTGTATTATTTTTAGTTTTTATTTTAAGAATTAAAAAGTGTCTATACTTGAAAATCTTGAAATATATGATTTGATTTGGTGTAAAAACCCCTTTATTTGGCGATTTTTGCTGTGGGTACAGTGGAATAGACCAATAGACTGGCAGACTCATGCGATCTTACTAAAAAGTTACCTAAACGTCTGTTGAAAACTTGTCTTAAAACTGACAACATCAAAACGGCATTAGTCGTTGATAGAGGGTCGTTTTGCAGTTATACTGTGTTTAGACAAGAGTTCAACAAATGTTTGAACTTTATGTGGTACGACGGTTTTTGTCTAAAACCCACCTTCTTCAATAAAAACCATTCTGTCCCAGACACAAATGTTCTTACGAACGTTCCATCGTCCTGCTCTTATCCTATTCTTCTTGTGATCGGCGCAACATGTTTAGAGATCCACTGAAAAGAAGCGCGATTTGTAATAAATGTAATCTTATAAATGTAACTTTTCAATGGACTAGCATCAATGGATAGTTACAGTCTTTCAAACTTCCTCTAATAATATTCGCTGGGTGCGAAATACTAGGTGTGGGTATCAGAATCGATTGAAGCCTTCATAGTGGCAAAAAGTATTTAAAATATTGATGGATCTGTCTCAGATTAAATTCAGCTCTGTCATCTGTCAATTTCGAAACAAATAATTAACATTATCTATTACGTATTTTTTAACCGACTTCTTTTATAATCGCATTAAGCCTCCTGCAGACACACGCGATTAATCACGCGGGGCGACATGTCGCGGTCCATTCGCAGTACATTTAGAGTGGAGTGGACCCGGGTACGTCCTTAAACTACGTCCAGCCACCGAAGGACGGGCAGCAGCGTCCTTTGTAAACTTTCGGTGACCTTACTGCGATCCCCAAGCCGCCTGCCAAGCGTGGGGATTATGGCAACCCCCCCCCCCCCCCATTATGATTGACAACAATAGCACACGGCCCCCAGTCCCCGGCAGCTCCGCTATTCCTGGTCTGGGTAGCGGATCGGGTAACGGCGGAGCAGGGGGTGCTAAGAATCCCCGGCAGATGCCCCGCTACCACCCCCAACGGACTCTGGCCCTGGCAACACACAACATCCGCACACTGAGGACCGATGAGAAGATTATCGAGCTGGAGGAAGAATTGAGCAAAATGCGCTGGGATATCTTGGGATTATCTGAAGTCCGAAGAGAGGGTCAGGATACGATAGTTCTAGATTCCGGCAACATGCTTTTCTACCGGGAAGGAGACCGTAAATCCCAGGGTGGTGTTGGATTTCTCGTCCGCAGGTCCCTCATCAACAACGTTGTGAAAGTCGACAGTGTGTCGAGTAGGGTAGCATACCTTATACTCAGAATAACCAACCGGTATTCGTTGAAGGTCATACAGGTATATGCACCGACCTCGACACATTCCGATGATGAAGTAGAGGCATTGTATGAGGAGATATCCGAGGCCATACATACCTCCGAAACATACTTCACCGTTGTTATGGGGGACTTCAACGCAAAGGTGGGCGCACGGAATGGCGATGAGTTGAGAGTGGGGCCATTTGGGTACGGGCAGCGAAACCATAGGGGCCAGCGACTGGTCGACTTCATGGAAAAGGAAGAACTTCATTTAATGAACTCCTACTTCCAGAAGCGGTCATCCAGGAGGTGGACGTGGATGAGCCCCGATGGTACTACCAGAAATGAGATCGACTTCATCATGACGACCAAGAAGCGAATATTCAGTGATGTCTCTGTGATCGCCAAGGTGAAAACCGGTAGCGATCACCGAATCGTCAGAGGCACATTGAATATCAATGTGAAGCTTGAAAGGTCTCGTCTGGTGAAGTCCACGCTCCGACCTGGTCCTGCCCACATCCAGAACCCCGAAGACTTTCAACTCGAACTGCACAATCGCTTCCAGTGCCTAACCGAATGCGAAACTGTGGACGAGATTAACAATGGGTTGGTGGAAACTGTCCAAGCTGTGGGGTCCAAGTTCTTTAAGACCCCGCGCCGCAATAAGCCTCAAAAGCTCTCGAATGGAACCATCAAGTTGATGCAAGACCGGGCCGAGATGAGGCTGCAATCTTCAGCTGACATGTCGGAATATGGCAAACTCAATAGACGAATCTCTAAATCAATGCGACGTGACCTGCGTGCCTATAGTGCGGCACGGATCAAAGAGGCAATCGAGCGGAACCAGGGCTCAAAAGTCTTCGCAAAGAATTCGTCTATTGGGCAAAGCCAAATGACAAAGCTAAAGATTAACGACGGCAGCATCATTTCGACGAAGCCGGAGATCCTGAGAGAGCTTGAGAGGTTTTACGGACAGTTATACACATCAACACGACAACCCAGTGTCGGTACAGTTCGAGACGCAAGAGCTAAACTGACTCGACACTACACTGAGGATATCCCGGACATCAGCCTGTACGAGATTAGAATGGCTCTTAAACAGCTAAAGAATAACAAGGCGCCAGGTGAAGACGGAATCACAACAGAACTTCTGAGAGCGGGTGGAAAACCGGTACTTCTGGTCCTCCAGAAGTTATTTAATTCCGTCATACTCGAAGGTACTACGCCAGAAGCATGGCACAGGAGTGTGGTTGTTCTTTTCTTCAAAAAGGGTGACAACACCTTGTTGAAGAACTACAGGCCAATCTCACTTCTGAGCCATGTATACAAGCTGTTCTCAAGAGTCATTACGAACCGTCTCGAACGCAGGTTTGATGACTTCCAGCCTCCCGAACAAGCCGGTTTCCGAAAAGGTTTTAGTACTATAGACCACATACACACGCTCCGCCAGATTATACAGAAGACAGAGGAGTATAATCGGCCATTATGTTTAGCGTTTGTGGACTATGAAAAGGCCTTCGATTCAATCGAAACCTGGGCAGTATTGCAGTCCCTCCAACGATGTATATCGAAGTGTTGAAGTGTTTGTATAGAAACGCCACCATGTCCATCCGACTTCAGGAAGAGTGCACGAAACCAATCCAATTGCAGAAAGGCGTGAGACAGGGAGACGTTATTTCTCCGAAACTGTTCACGAACGCGTTGGAGGACGTTTTCAAGCTCTTGGAATGGAACGGATTCGGCATCAACATCAATGGCGAATACATCACTCACCTTCGTTTTGCCGATGATATAGTCATCATGGCAGAATCGTTGGAGCACCTCAATGCTATGCTCAGCGACCTCAGTATCGTTTCCCAACGGGTCGGCCTTAAAATGAACATGGACAAGACGAAAGTCATGTCGAATGTCCATGTGGCACCCGTACCGGTTGTTGTTGGGAATGATACTCTCGAAGTTGTAGACCATTACACTTACCTTGGACAGATTGTTCAGTTAGGTAGGTCCAACTTCGAGAAAGAGGTCGCCCGAAGAATCCAACTCGGATGGGCAGCGTTTGGGAAGCTACGTGATATCTTCTCATCGAGAATCCCACAGTGTCTCAAGACAAGGGTGTTTAACCAGTGTGTGTTGCCAGTGATGACATATGGCTCTGAAACGTGGTCTCTGACTGCTGGCCTTTTAGAGAGACTAAGAGTCACTCAACGAGCGATGGAAAGAGCTATGCTCGGAGTTTCTTTGCGGGATAAAATCCGGAACATGGATATTCGGCGAAGAACCAAAGTCACCGACATAGCTCATAAAATTTGCAAGTTGAAGTGGCAATGGGCAGGCCACATCGCTCGTAGAACTGACAACCGATGGGGAAGAAAAGTTCTCGAGTGGCGACCACGGACCGGAAGACGCAGCGTAGGTAGGCCTCCCACTAGGTGGACCGACGACATCGTGAGGGTCGCGGGCAACCGATGGATGCAAGTGGCGAATTGTCGTTCGGCGTGGCGGTCTAAGGGGGAGGCCTATGTTCAGCAGTGGACGTTTTCCGGCTGATGATGATGATGACTATTTGTTTTTTACGTGAAAATTGAGGAAAAATGTGAAATCTAATAACACGTTTATTTATTTTCTTTTCTAGAGACAATATTGTTTGCCGTATTGAAAATGGCCAGTAATATACGTGGAAGGATCATCTCAGTTATCACTTCATCATTACCGTAATAATTAAACTATCAACTTTCACAACTTTCCCTGCTGAACCTTTTTGATTTGATGAGCTGAGATAATAATAAAATGGCTTTATAGCAACATCTGAGGAGGCTCTCGCTTGGCAGCTGGATCAGGCGCCTGATTCAGAAGGCAGTACTTCTGGACACGGCGCGTATTGTTAGGAGGTTCCTTTCTCAAGAGACCACCGCGGTAGCCCAGATCTTTTCCCGATGCTGTAGGACTGCTATTTTTTTTAAGTTCTTTTTTGTAAAAATACTTCGATTAAAAATATCACAAAATGTATAAAGATAAAATAAATTACAGGGTGACTTGTAATTCGTGACTGATTGATTGACTTAACACGTCACGGAAAAGTTGTTTGTAATGCTATTTTACTCAAAAAAAATATAATAATCTGAAGATTATTCTCACTGGACTGGCACTACAATTATTTACGTTTGTATTATTTTTAGTTTTTATTTTAAGAATTAAAAAGTGTCTATACTTGAAAATCTTGAAATATATGATTTGATTTGGTGTAAAAACCCCTTTATTTGGCGATTTTTGCTGTGGGTACAGTGGAATAGACCAATAGACTGGCAGACTCATGCGATCTTACTAAAAAGTTACCTAAACGTCTGTTGAAAACTTGTCTTAAAACTGACAACATCAAAACGGCATTAGTCGTTGATAGAGGGTCGTTTTGCAGTTATACTGTGTTTAGACAAGAGTTCAACAAATGTTTGAACTTTATGTGGTACGACGGTTTTTGTCTAAAACCCACCTTCTTCAATAAAAACCATTCTGTCCCAGACACAAATGTTCTTACGAACGTTCCATCGTCCTGCCCTTATCCTATTCTTCTTGCGATGTGCGCAACATGTTTAGAGATCCACTGAAAATAAGCGCGACTTGTAATAAATGCAATCTTATAAATGTAACTTTTCAATGGACTAGCATCAATGGATATTTATAGTCTACTTCCTCTAATAATATTCGCTGGGTGCGAAGTACTAGGTGTGGGTATCGATTGAAGCCTTCATAGTGGCAAAAAGTATTTAAAATAATGATGGATCTGTCTCAGATTAAATTCAGCTCTGGCATCTGTCAATTTTGAAACAAATAACTAACCTCTTAACCGACTTCTTTTATAATCGCATTAAACCGCAAAAAATAGGTAACAACAGTTGTTGTGCTGTAGCAAGAATGCTAGCAGAAATAGTATTTTACTTATGTCCAAGCGCTTCTCGGAGAGAAGAACTATGCAGGATATGGACAGCTGTCGTGAAGAAAAAATGTAAAAAACATCATAATTATCTTCATTTTAAATCCTGTATTTGATATTTTTCTTTACAGAATACATTTTACATACCTACATTTTTTCAATTTTGTTTCAGTGCTTAATATATCGCCATGGTATCCAAAACCAAGTGTTTTGTAACAAAACAATTCTAATTTTAAGTTAAAACGGTCAGAGCCAGTAAAGTTGCGAACATAGGTGGCGCTAAAGTCGTGCACGGTGCCAATACCTATTCCATTTGGACATACAGAACCAAAAAAAAAACAAACGAATAAAATCACACTTCTTCTAATACATTAAGTAGTAATGGTTGTAAATAATAACTTTTTAACAAAAAAATCAAACCGACGAAAGATTGAACTGAAAAGCTAAAAATAAATTTTGAGGCGGCGCCAAACAAACATACAAACATGTACCTAAATTAATTATTTGAAGCGAAGCATAATTTTATTGTAGCTAGGTTGCTTTTCGTTGATTGTTTCTTTGGCGCCGCCTCAAAATTTATTTTTAGCTTTTCAGTTCAATCTTTCGTCGGTTTGATTTTTTTGTTAAAAAGTTATTATTTTTAGCTTTTTAGTTGTATACCATGATTAGAGTGTTTAACACATGGAAAAACCCGTCTTCCCTTTTGTCATTGTCAACGTAACCGTCACAGTAATTAGTATTAACTGTTGAGGACCTGTAACTTGCAACTAAAAACTCCACTCTCAGACTGTCAACGACTGTCAAATCCCAACTATGTTTAAAGTTCTTATCATGATGAATGAAATGAGCCCAAATACGATATAGTTGCTGTTAACTGTTGAGGATCTCTTGCTACTACCTTCTGTCCTCATCATCAGACCCTCGATGACAAATTATACTCCAGCTAGGTCTAAAATTTTCATCAAGACTAATGAAATGAGCCCAAACACGATATAGGTGCTGTTAACTGTTGAGGACCTCTTGCCCCTGCTTTCCGTCACCTTCCTCAGACCCTCGATGACAATGATACCTCAGCTGGGTCTAAAGTTCTCATCAAGCTGAGTGAAATGAGTCCAAACACGATATAGCTGTTGTTAACTGTTGAGGAACTCTTGGGACTGACTTCACAACATAACAGGGATCTGGAGTTGATCTGATGATGGTGACACCATCATGTTATCTTCTCCACATCTCTGCTATATAGTAATGTCCTCAGAACTACATATGTTAACTTTATTTCAAACGAATCGGTTCACAACTGAAAATTCTGTAGGAAAGTTGACAATCAATTCCTTTTTTTCTACCCTTAGAGGCCGATTTTAGTTTTGAAATTAAAATGGGACCAACTTTGAGATAAACTCTTTCCAACAAAAAAAGAATTTTTGAAATCGGACCACACTGGGAAAAGTTATGCGTGGTCATACATAAAAAAAAAAAATAAAAAAAAAAAAAAAATATACATGTCGAATTGAGAACCTCCTCCTTTTTTTTTCGTCGGTTAAAAATTGAACATTAGAAGAAACATTACTAAAACAAGGCAAGTTTAAAATAAGCTGTGTATTTAATTATGTACAACAATGCATATATAATTTGAAAGTAGATTATAATAATGTTCAAATAATACACTGTCACAGATGTAAGTGAATGTTTTAAATATGAAGTGGTTTTTTGTATTATTCGCTGTTGTGGTCATCGCGGGGAATGTGGCTGCTTTAACTCGTAAGTTTATTGACTGAAAGTTTTCCGATGACCTCAAGGTTGAGAGCCGAGTACGAGCTGAGCACAGGTCGAGTCTCTCTATTCAAGGTGTCAAGTGAACGAGGCTATAACAATCACTCTCCTGCAGGGCTATTGGCTAACTTGATAGTCACTGATCAGCAGTTGTCAACTGAACTTGGATGGCTTGACACCTCTATATTTTATCGACTGTTTAACTGTTATGATGAGGCTAAGTTGAGGAGTTCCTCGAGAGCGTTAGAATAGTTGATTTTAGAGAACATTTACATTTATCAGTTTCATTACAAATGCAAAAGTCAATGCGAATTTACCTTTTGACAGCTATTTGATGGACACCAGAACTGCAGCCAGTGCAGCCATCCTCTTTGTGGTTATTTTTTTTTAACCACGCAGAATGATACAGCTAGGTTTAACCGCATGTGGTCGGTTTAGCCGGTTAAACCTAGGTGTAACCGCACTTCGGGCTTTAATCGTAACATATACATTTCCTAGGTGCCGCAATACCCTCCCTTCGCTCCGCTATCCCCGCTATACTCACAAACAGCAAGAATGTAATACATTTCCAATTGCTATTTAGGAAATGTATAGATTTTCTAGGAAAAGTGCATATTATAGTTTTGTATTTTGTATCATAGATTTCCTATCTATTTTAGGAATTGTACACATTTCCCAGGCATTGTGTAAAATGACGGATTACACACTTTTCCGTTAACAGATACATATTATTAGTTTTCTTAAACTAATGAATATTGACAAAGACGCTTCGAAATTCGGGAGTGGCAGTGGGCTGGTCATATTTTCCGTAGAACCGACGAAAGGTGGAGTAGGAAGCGAATGGAGACCGCGTTTAAGTAAACCTAGAGTGGGTCGCCCCCCGGCAAGATGGACCGATGACCTGAAGAAGGTAGCTGGCAGTGGCTGGATGAAAAAAGCAGGAGTTCGTGCGCTGTGACACTCCCTGGAAGAGGCTTATGTCCAGCAGTGGTGCATTAGGCTGAAATGATAAGTGGGATAAAATAAACCCCTTTAACAGGGATTATCTTTCAATTTATCGTCATAATTAATAATATAATAATATTCCACAACTATCACACAACGCTATCTAGTCCCAAGCTAAGCAGAACTTGTGTTATGGGTACTAGACAACTGATAAACATACTTATATATTTCTAAATACATAAATATTATAAATAAATTACACCCAGACACAGAACAAATGATCGTGCTCATCACACAAACATTTATTCTGGGTGGGAATCGATCCCACGACCTCCGGGCATAGCAGTCAGGGTCACTAACCACTAGACCAACAGGCCTGCCGATTACCTCTATAATTGAGACAATATGCAATTTTCTTATTTTACTGAGACTATATTTAAAAGAATACTAGAACCGTCTGTAAATGAGACACATTTTTTTGCCGTTCCTTTCAGGTCTCAGTTATTGAGCTTTCACTGTAATTGATATATTATGTTGTTCACAGAAAGCGAGTTATATCATCGATCTTGGTGTTACGCTGATTACCAGTGTCAAGATAATTGCAAATGTCTTCCTGGAGAACATCCGTTGAAAACGTGCAAATGTTGGTAAGTAATAAGAATTATTGTTCTATTCATGGGAAAAGTAACACTAGTGGAAGTGTTCTAAGAGTTATGACACCCTATAAATAGGGTGACTTGTAATTAGTGACCGATACTTAAAGTGAAGCCACACGGCGCGGTGCGGTCGCGGCGCGGCGCCGGAGTTGTGTCGCTGCGGCGTCCTGCCTATAAAAATCAATGATATGGCAGACGGTGCGTTCCGGCGCCGCACCGCAGGCACAACGGTGCCGTATTGCGGCGCCGCATACCACATGTGTACAGTGATGCGGCAAAATGTTTGCGATGCGGCAATCGGTGCGGCGCTGCACCGCACCGTGTGGCATTTGCGAGTACTACTTTTCTACTTTTTGCCACCATGAGCGCTGCATTTGCGAATATTCACCGGTACAATGGCTGAGAGCTCGCTGCTACAATTTGCAAAAAAAAAAATTTAAATCGTAACTAAAAATGAAAATCCCTTGCTACCCTTATTCCCTTGCGATATAATGATGCAATTCGATTAACTTGACGTCATCATATACACCGTGTTCTTCACGTTATCCATAAACTTTAGCAAATACTTCTATGGCTTTTACAAATCAAATCCAACAAAGGAAGTAGTACTTAAAAAGGCTTCGTTACAAAGATATTTGTAATTTCATTTAATGAAATTTAATTGAGCTATGCAGTGAGAAAGTATCTTAATTTGAAATCTATCAAATACTATTTGCATTTCATTTGTTTCAGCCCGCCAAATGTTATGAATGACGTTGCCAATTCGGATAAAGAGGCATGCATATCGGGTTATTTACGTCTAGGTATTTAGTTTGTATGAAAATTAACAAAAAATAAAAAATAAGAATTTATTAATGTGTCCATAATGAAAAATGCTTACTTCCGTGGTTTGAACATCTGGTCGAAGTTTATGTATATCGTCCGGAACACGGTGTATATATATTTCATCTACCCGTAGACGTCCGCACGTTTTATGTAATACTTTTGTCGTAGTGGTAATGATGATTTTCCCTTGTAGTTCGAATCGGTCGAATTGCGTCGCATCGCGTGAAGTGATCCCTTACAGTATAATAAACGTATGTTTCAGGTATCCTGAATTATTTCATATAGCTGACGCATGTCGACGAAGGGCGTTCCTGTAATTCACATCAGCTATAGACAAACACACAACACAAAACCGAGACATTTTTAACCGACTTCAAAAAAAGGAGGAGGTTCTCAATTCGTCGGAATCTTTTTTTTTTTTTTTTTTTTTTTTTTATGTATGTTCCCCGATTTCTCGAAGACGCCTGGACCGATTTGAAAAATTTTTCTTTTGTTTGAAAGGGTATACTTTCCAATTGGTCCCATGATCATCAGGTCAGGATCTGATGATGGAATCCCAGGGAAATCGAGGGCAACCTTCAAATTTTATAGGCACATAGTACCATTTTCATATATTTTCTAAAGCTGTTCAAGTATTTGCATCTGATAATCATCATCTCAGGTGGATGAGCTGATGATGGAAGGTACAACTCCTCAACGGCTTGGAGTAGGCATCGACTGATTTAGTTTGTGTTCGCATATCTCTGGAACTACAAGTCCGATTTAAGTAATTCTTTTTTTGTTGTACTAAGTATTGTTCAACTTACGGAATACTGCAAGTTTCATCAAAATCGGTTCAGTAGTTTTTGAGATAGGGAATTTTATTAGCTTATTGTGCACTTGAGAGAGAATGATTTGACAAGAATTTGAGTTGAATATTTAAACTAAAAAGAGTAAAATAAAAAACTTTTTCAAAAAAAATGTAACCGCCTTCAAAAACAACCACAAAAAAGGGTAAAATAACCTACAAAATAACTTTTCTTTCAGAAGTCGGTGGCAAAAAAACAATGAAATGAAAAAAAAACAAAGGCACCGACTTCTGAAAGAAAAGTTATTTTGTAGGTTATTTTACCCTTTTTTGTGGTTGTTTTTGAAGGCGGTTACATTTTTTTTGAAAAAGTTTTTTATGTTATTACTATTAATAGTGCCCCTTCATTGGGACACCATAGGCTGCTATGTGTTGTATTAAAATAATTAATAAAAACAACATTAATTTCTTTTATTTTACACTTTCTTCTGCTTTCGACATCCTACAATAATTTTGGCTCCCGTGGGCTATCACATTTGTGACTTGTTAGGCCAAAATTGTGATAGCTCAACTAATATAATTATAATTTATAGCATAAAGCACCCAGGAATAATGTAACTTCCTAGCAGAAAAAAATATAATTTTTTCCTTAGTTTCGAAGGTTACCGGCTATATACAAACACAAGTTACTTCTACATAGATACTATTAATTGTAAGACAGTAGCCTACCGGCGGTATCAGGAACAGAGCCCAAGCTACCGGTACACAGGGCTCCGGAGTAAGTGATAAAAAAGACACTATTTTAAACTAGATGAGGCCGGTGTTTGGTACCTACTTACCTACTCTACTACTACTCTGAGAAGAAACATCCGAAACAAACTCAGAGGTCACAGTCTCTTTTAAAATCCACACAATTTTGTATTGGTAAAGTTATATGAGAACCATGCAGGTGTCTGAGGTGGTCTTTTGAAGAAAGAACCACACAGATTTGAGTGGACCTGTCCAGTCAGTGCAAGCATGTGTCAGTTACCGTGTAGCTCAACTCATAACACAAGGAGCTCAACGAAACGACGAACAATACCAAAGAAAGGACATTTGGATAAGCCGCAACAATTTAACTCAAACTGTCAGACAAGATAAGTAAACCGCAAAAAAAGGAGGTAAGGAACCTTCCTAACAATACTGCGTGCAGAAGTAGGTGCATTTTAAATCAGTAATGCCATGTGATCGCGCGGCCAGCCCTTACGCTACACTGGATATAAAAATTGCTATTGTCCTAAAAGCTGTTAGAAATTTTGGAAAAGTGCTTGAGGCACGCTGAAAACTTGCTCAATATTTCTTCAATTATCCCTAAAGACAGGAATTCAGACCTGGCTAAGAGAAACTGGTTTTGAATGAACAAAGATGCGATTTATTGGCCCAAAAAAAGTGTTTTTTTTTTAGATATTATTTTCGACATCGAAACCATGACAGACAATCACAGCTGAAGACGATTCTCTTTATTTTTTTCTGTAATGCCGCGTACACACCAGCGCAACCAAGGCCCAACGAATGGGTCTTGCTGGATGTCGCTGACCCCATGGCTTTGGGAACGTCAAAGATCGTTCTTTGGCATATATGCCGGTGATCCGAAGCGTGGCGGTAACATCAAAGAAACCTTTGAAGGCCATGAAGTGGGCGGCAGACAATGCAGAATATCATTCGTTGGTGTTCGTTGGGTCGGTGTGTACGCAGCATAATCCCACATTCAAAAGTAAGGTGCATTCACACTCATCAGTCACCATCACGTCACATCACCGGCCCGGTTAAAAAACAAAATGTTTCTACACTCCTATACGATATTTGTTCCCACACGTCAGTCACCGGCACGTAATCTATCGGTCACGTCACCAGTCAGGCATATTTCCATACAAGTTTCATTCGGTGACGTGACTGATGTATGTGAATGCACCTTTAGAGTCCGCGCCACTGCGGAATATTCGTGGTACTATAATTTTTTTCATAGACACTAGCGCCACGTTATAAGAACTTCAGTCGTGACGCGGAGAGATTTGTCGGGGCCGCGGGAAAGTCTTATCAGGTAACCGTGCCCCCAGAACGAAAAGAGCTATTAAGGCAGCGTCAATTTTAGTCAGTACAAGTCTGACAATCCCTCTCGTCCTGTCTTGAGTGAGAGGACTCATTGGAAGATTTTGCCACTTAAAAAAAATAGAACTAGATTTGTTGTCAATACATAGACATATAGCTTGGCAAAAAACAGTGGAAAACCGGAAGTCGCCACTGTCTTCTCGCTACCAGCACTTTGAATGATTTTATTTTATTTATTTTCACTTATTACGTTAGTTTTATGGCACAATAATAAATCTTACAAACCTGCGTCTTTGTTTACATCAAATATTTTAAAACGTTGTCAGCAAATAAAAAGATTAGTTCCGTTTCAAGACGTTCTGGCCAAGCTGTATCATCATTTGTGATTTTTTATCGCGTTAATAATTATACATACATTTGGGATAGATAAGATCCACCTCCTAGCGGTCCAACCGGATTAACGGCACCACGAGGTGACGGCAACCTGTGGTGACGGCAACCTGTGGTGACGGCAGAAAAATCCTACTGTTGGTAGTAGCCCTCACCAGGGTCGCTTGGCTCGCGACTACCATCATGTCTTAGTCCGGCGGCAAACAGATTTTACTGTGGTCCGTTGGTACACAGCAGTTCCAATTCCTTCTGGGTGAGCTCATTCCATGTTAGGCTTCATCTTTGGTCTCGGCAAGGTCGAGACCAAAGATTAAACTAAAGAATAGCACCGTAACCGACCGAAGTTTACGTTGCACTGACACCCGACACCATGTTTGGCCTTGTTTTGTTCTGTCTCCTGTGTGCATGGAGGGAAGTGGAAACATATTTTTCCTACTCCTCCACTATTCTTTTCTGATTAATTTCGTGCAGGATCCAAGACAGGTAAATTCATTCTCCGGGACACGTCGAGCTTCATTGTCTCGGCGCTTTTCTGGTGGTTGCCACTGTTGATTCTGGCTCTCAGGAGTTGCAGTGGTTTGGGAATAGTGTGGTGGGTTTGTCCCAATAAACCAGACACCAGACACCCTGTACACCTATCCTATACGACGCCGACGTACAGAACCATACAAATAAAAATAAATAAAATTAATCACACTTTATCATAATAAAAAATACTAAACCATTACTAAACCAAATAAATACAAGGCTAGTTAAATAATAACATGTATTTAATATTGTACAACAAGGCATATTTAATTTAATAGTAGATTATAATAATGTGCACATAATAAGTTATTGCAGATGTAAGTGAATGCTTAAAATATGAAGTGGTGTATTGTATTATTTGTTGTCGTGGTCGTCGCGGGAAGCGTGGCTGCTTTAACTCGTAAGTTCATCTATTGCAAGTCTCAGAACTCCCCGATGAGAGAGATCAGACCCACCATGACGTCTTAAGAGGGCTTATTCTGAAAGTTGGCAACGTCGCAAATAGTTGTCAAATATTAACAAGTTCCCTCTCACAGAGAGGAGGCCTGTGTCCCAGCAGTGGGAACATTTATAGGCTGATGATGATGATGATTAACAAGGTTTAATTAATTTAGCAATGTTACTGTATGAAAATAAGAAATATTGCTCTGTAGTGCACTAAAACATTGTTATAGGAATGCAATTAAAACACTGAATTTGATGTTGTAACCGTTACAGGTATAAAAAAAGCATTTGGAAGGTTTCCAAATGCGTTTTTTACATCGAAAACTATATATTCGGTGTTACGATATTAATTATTGCATTCCCTTATCAATGTTTTAGTGCACTACAGAGCAATATTTCTTATTTACATACAGTAAATTTGCCAAATTAATTAAAACTTGTAAATATTTGACAGCCATTTGCGACGTTGCCACCTTTCTGGTTATGCGGCCTTAAAGCGAAACTATTTCTTCTGTGGGAACGAGATGGCGCTAGATGACTTGTGTAGCTCTGTCTCTTTCCGCTACTACTCTCACTCATGGTAAGCCCCCAGCTCAAGGTGGGTCTACGCTAGAGAGGGAAGTACGAGGTGAGCACAATACGCCCAGTAGCGAGACTGAATCTAGAACTATGGCCAGAGCGTTTGACTGTCATATTCATTTTCATATCTTTATTTGCATTCCATTATATTAATTTTACAGATCTTATATTAGGCTTAAAGCTAGGTACAATTATGGAACCTGTAGGACACAGCAAAAAGTATAAAAAATTAAATTAAATTTAACATAAGTGTGAACTAATAAAGCATGTTGAAAATCTTGTTCATAATAATTATTTTCTTGAATTAAACATATTTAAGAACAAAATTTAATGAAGGCTTTCAAAAACATAGGTATCCTTTTATAAATACAATAATCAAATTTAAATGTTGACCAACTTTGGGTATGTACGGGTATTCTAGTGTCATGTACATGATAAAGCAATTATTTAACTCGTATGTACTCGTCTTATACTCGTAGTAGTATGTACTCGTCAATGGTGTAATAAGCCTTTATAATTAATATTTCCTTTAGTTTGTTATTAAATGTCTTATTGCAAGTTTTGTCCTTTTTTCATGATGAAAAATATAACTTGCCTTCGCTGATCGCGCAAGGCCCTGTTTGTAAGATAACTTGGTTCCTCCAAGTCACCTGTCCGACAACGGACCATGCAGTAATCACATAACGGGTTGACGACGCGTCGACGACCCGAAATGTGATTACTGCATGGTTCTTGGTGGAACCAAGTTACCTTACAAAGTCGAGAGTGTCAGCATAATGACGGGGCCCCCCTCTAGAGGGCCAAAGCCTGCCAGGGTTGAGGGACTTATGAATTACCGTGACCCTGGAAAGTTCTGACCTGCCCTGGGAGGACTCAAGTCCAAGTCAAGAATACCAAATGTGATTGTGATGTGACAGCGACATCAGCTTTGCGAGGCCTCTTGGACTCTTTCAGTTCACACTCATCAGACACCACAAGTATATATGTAATTATGAACTTCGAAAGACGGCAGAGGAAAGCTCAAGACCGGGCTCAGTGGCGCACACTGGGGGAGGCTTTGTCCAACAGTGGCCGAATACAGGCTGATGATGATGATGACGATGTAATGTTGTTCACAGAAAGCGAGTTATATCATCGATCTTGGTGTTACGCTGATTACCAATGTCAAGCTAATTGCAAATGTCTTCCTGGAGCATTTCCGATGAAAACGTGTGTTTGTGGGTAAGGAATAAGGATTATGTTCTATTGTTCTATTGTTCATTGGAGGTTTTAATCACTGGGATATTCTGAATATTTTTAAAATGAGAAGATTTAATTAATTTTTTTCTGAGCATAGTAGTCATACGTTTTGAACCGTAAAAATAACACTGACACTGACATTTCGAAGGTAAAAAGATTGGAAATTACCTCTCAAATGCCACTGTTCGAACCCAAACTTCTATTGCACCCTGTAATAAAGAAAGATAATATAACGTCTATAGGGGTGACTGGTAATTAGTGACCGATAGTTAAACACAAACCGTCTTACTACATTAAAAAGATAAACATCTGTTGAACATTTTTCTAAAAAAAACTGTCAACGTCAAAACGCCATTTCACGTTGATATAAGGGTCGTTATGCAGTTACACTTCTTTTAGACTAGCGTTCAACACGTTGTTTATCTTTTTGTGATAAGGCGGTAAATATTTGTACGATTTGCAAGTAGTTGTTTCGGGTCTGAGTGTTCGTGTATGTGAGTTTATATGTTTGTAAAAGCACCCACGATACGGGAGGAATTCGTGTTAGTGTGGGGCATAACAAATAAAATAATGTTTTTTGTGTTCATGAGTGTTACGTATTTAAGTCATACAATGTATCTGTTTATCAGTCACCCTGTATAGATAAAATAATAACATGTATGTATATTGCACCCGTTCGATGCTGGGGTGGTCGCTGCTACAATATTTACGACTTTAGCGCCACCTAGCGTTCGGAACTTTGACGGCTCTGACCGTTCAGATTTTTAACAAATCACTTGGTTCTGGATTCCATGGCGATCCATTGGCACTGAACAAAATTAAATAAATATACGAAAATTGAAAACTGTATTCTATAGGAAATTTATCAAATACAGGATTTAAATGAGGATATTGCTGTTACCTGTAGTGTATGCGCGGGCGCATTGGCGTAGTCAGTCGGTTACCAGCCGTAGGCGAGTGAGCACGTCTTTAGACTTGCGCATACAGTGTATCCTGATCAGATAACCTGAGTGACAAAAAGTGTGTTTTATTGACCCCCGAGACATTACAAATGGCGACGAGGATAAAAGTGAGTACATGACACATTAAAAACAAAATAAAATGAAGGAAGGAATATAAGTAATTGTTTATTGCCTATCAGTTGTTTGCGGGTAGATTCGTTCCAAATAGCCTATTACAAATTATTTGTTATTATATAAGAAAAAATACTAGCAAATTAACACTCATTTTACATTGAGTTATGAGCTAAATCAAAATCACATATGAATCGAGCCAATACGTAAGCAATTGTTACTGATAAACAGTTTCATACCACTATCCTTCATTGTAAATGGCCATGCATCGTATTAGATGGAAAATAAGGCCACGCAAGGATACTACAAAAATATAATATTGTGCAAGTATGCGACCTAACGGTAACTACCCACAATTAGTAAAAAATTTAACCAAACGTAATTATCGACATAATGAGATTTCTGATCGAGATAATAAGAAATACTTACCTAACTGTTCACAACACAGTAGAAAGGATAGGTAATTAGTTATTTCAGCTCGCTTAAAGATATTATTACTTACAGAATTAATTTTGTTTATGGATTTGTTATACTCATTAGTAAAAACCTATTATTAAATAGCTTTAGATAATGTCATTTTAATAATAGACTTATTGAATTTGGAAGTGTTGATAGCAAAAGTACGTATGTTGTGTTTACACTATACTACTATACATATTCTACTTTTACTGTTTTATTTGAAGAACAATTACATCACAATAGTTAAATTAGGTAGATAACCTAACCTAACTATTTTATGCTTGCACAATTTATACATATTCGGAAAATAGTTATAATAAAGGTACACTTAAAGGCCACGCAATGAGTAAATAATAAAGGGCCACGCCGTTTAAATAAGTACCTAACAAAAGGCCACGCAATGAGTAAATAACAAAGGGCCACGCCGTTTAAATAAGTACCTAACAAAAGGCCACGCAATGAGTAAATAACAAAGGGCCACGCCGTTTAAATAAGTACCTAACAAAAGGCCACGCAATGAGTAAATAACAAAGGGCCACGCCGATTAAATAAGTAACAATTTTAAAAGGACTGTAAATTATTAAAAAAAAAACAAACATTTACAAAAATATAATGAAGTCCACGCAATGAGTACTCGAGAAATCTTTAATTCAAGCTCAGAGCTGATAAATGGTTAGTAACAATTTTCTTAAACAGCTTGTGTTAGTAAAACATATTTTGATTATCAATTACAATTAATTACATTTATACAATTTCAATTATAACAAATTAAATAAATGATACAAAATTTGCATAACATTGAAATAAAATTGACATAAAATTGGAATAAAATTGATATAAAATTGAAATAAAATTGAAATAAAATTGAAATAAAATTGAAATAAAATTGAAATAAAATTGAAATAAAATTGAAATAAAATTGAAATAAAATTGCAATAAAATTGAAATAAAATTGAAATAAAATTGAAATAAAATTGAAATAAAATTGAAATAAAATTGAAATAAAATTGAAATAAAATTGAAATAAAATTGAAATAAAATTGAAATAAAATTGAAATAAAATTGAAATAAAATTGAAATAAAATTGAAATAAAATTGAAATAAAATTGAAATAAAATTGAAATAAAATTGAAATAAAATTGAAATAAAATTGAAATAAAATTGAAATAAAATTGAAATAAAATTGAAATAAAATCGAAATAAAATTGAAATAAAATTGAAATAAATATGAAATAGAATTGAAATAAAATCGAAATAAAATTGAAATAAAATTGAAATAAGTAAAGTTGTAATACTGTTACTGATTTTCAGTAAAAAGCCACGCAAGGTACAACAAAAAATAGGGCTATGCAGTTGTAATACTGTTACTGATTTTCAGTAAAAAGCCACGCAAGGTACAACAAAAAATAGGGCTATGCAGTTGTAATACTGTTACTGATTTTCAGTAAAAAGCCATGCAAAAATAAGAGCCAATATTTTATTGCTACCCAAAATGACTCGTGCATCATCCATAGTTCCCAACTTAGACATTTCGATTGCGAAAGCGATCCGACATCTGTCGGCACTCGCTGGAGGAAATGGAAGAGGGCACTTGAAATTTATTTACTGAATGCCAACGTCGACATTCCTGTAAAAAAAAAAAGAGCTACTCTTCTCCACGTTGGGGGAATAGCAATTCAAGAAGTGTATTAAAACCTTCCTGGAGCTCATGCTGAAGAAGGCGCAGGTGTCGATGATTATGCAATAGCTCTAAATAATTTAGACTGTTTCAAACAATCAAAAATTTTCTTTGTAGTGGCTTAGAATGCCAAAAAATAATGTTCTTATAGCAGCAGTATTATCGCTAATAAGAGAGCGTTTGGGCACAACTTATAAGGGCAAAACCCTTATACTCCTCTTATAGTTGCTTTATAGTTTCAAACTAAACTTATAATGGCAAGAAAAGTGCTCCAACAAAGCCAATACCCCTGTGAGAATGATATGAAGAGCGTTGATAAGGGCGATCACCCTTATACATATTTTATTATGGTCCGATACAAGGTTATCTAAACTTATTGTAGCAAATTAAAGGCTCATAAAAATCCGACGGCCCTTATAGCCGTCTGCAATAAGTCTTTTTCTCAGTGATTTACATTATTTTGTGCAACAGTTTGGCAAATAAAGAAAAACGCCAACCATATTATTGAAAATAGTGAGGTTCATTAACAATAGTAACTTAACGCCTTACAAAATTGTTAGGACACTCAAAATTGTCCGCAGTACCGAGCAAGTGGGAAAAAGATGGCGTTCTGCGCTGGTCATAATGTAATGAAAATAAATTAAGAAAACTTGAACATTCGTGTAACTGGCGGAAAATTAATTGCAAAGAGAAAAGATCAAATAATAAGTCACTTAAAGCGATATGGGAAATGTTGAATTTCACTACCCATTCTCTTATATCACTACGAATATCAATATTCTCCGACTCTTGATAGCAATATCTATATGTCCTTATCACTATCACTACCGCTACAATTATGTTCTTCCTCACTGGTTTCCTTTTCAATCTCATTTTCTATAAAATAATCCTCTGCGGAACCACTAGCTGATTCGTGAGTATCGGCTTGGTCATTTTGTAGTACCATAAGAGTAGAGGTGGTGTGTGTAAACATCATATAACATGCTAGAATTCATTTGTTGGATAGACGTCTTATAAAATGCTCCTATAAGTTTAAAAGCATCATAGTCACCTTGTGCATTACTTTCCTAAGAATAATTGACCATACTAAAAGCCTTTATATGACTTTGAATATTATGTGGCTAAAAAGCAATGTAACTAGCCTCTATAAGAAAAACAATTTCGAACCCTTATTGTAGCCGTATAAATTGGATTTATTATCGTTTACCCAGCCAAAATATAAAATTAAAGGTAATTTAAGCCAAATCTTCTAATAATGTGCCACTAAAAGTAATATTGGCATAATGAATGCTCTTTTATAATCAGTTTAAGGGTTTAGACCTTATAAACTTAATGTTATGAGCTTAGTTTGTTTGTTGGGTTACTTTGCTCCAAAACAAAGTCGGATTTATGAAAGATACCTTTTCCGACTCACGAAACAGGAGGAAGGAGAACAATTTGAAAGATTTTTATTAAGGTTGAGAAACCATGCCGATAAATGTCAATTCCATAGTAAAGAAGAGCATATTATCGATCAAATCACGGAAAAGTGTCGATTAATCGAAAAAAAATAATAAGAATACTGGGATACAATATGTTTAGACGAAATCATCAGTAAAGCAAATGCTTTAGAAGTTGTAGCCAGGCGATTAGAACAATTTAAAACTGTAAATACAAACGATGCGAATAATTACACTGCATGGTTCCCATATAATTTGAACAATAGAAAATTGTCTGGACTTTAAAAGAGACTGTGACCTCTGAGTTTGTTTCGGATGTTTCTTCTCAGAGTAGTCAGGTACGAAACACCGGCCTCATCTAGTGTAAAATAGTGTCTTTTGACGTGTAAAAGAGTTTGCCAAAACCAATTTACTGAATAAATAATTATAATTTATCATTTATTACAACAAAGCAAAAATAAATAAAATAGATAAGAAAAAAAAAATCAACAAACCGTTCAGACAACGATCATCGAACACAAAATGTAGTAGATGTGGAAACTCCACCCATCTATCCGAAGACACAAAATGCCCCGCAAAAGACAAACGATGTTTAAAATGTGGATTCATTGGTCTTTTCCGAGAACATTGCAGGACTCGACAGAAAAGACAATTTTCCAACAACAGGCCAGACAAAAAAAAAAAAAAAAAAAAAAAAAAATGATGCCAATAAATCTGTAATTGACTATATTTTCCACCTGGATGACGGCGAAACTATGAAATGCAATATTAAGGGAGTCACCGTTGATATGCTAATAGATTCAAGAAGTAGATGTAATATTATTACAGACAGAATATAACAATTTCTAATAGTCAATAATGTGTAAGTTTCCAACCAGATACGCAAACCTAATAAGACACTTATTTCCTATGGCAGTAAAAAACTCCTGGATATTATAGGCTCCTTTGACGTGGACATTTCAGTCATTAAAAATAAAAGTATAAAGTGTACTGCTTATGTCATCAGAAACAGCACACGCGATTTATTAGGCGTGCTTAAAATTGGGCTTCAATTTGGCTTAATGAATTAAACAATGTGACATCGTTAGGGAAAGCGTTTTCAAAGGAGTGACTGTCCAGATCCCAAAAGGCCGAACAGTAAAACCAGTCACTCAACCATATACAACATTATTTTTGGTATATGCGAAACCTGAATATAGTTTGTTCAGAATCAGTAACTGATTCGATTCCATTGCACATAGATTCTTTACACAAAAATACTAGACAGGTGAATCGGGTTTTGGCATAAGCCAAAAATAATTTTGTAGAAGAGTTCCCATTCCCTTAGAAGAAAAGTTTGCCAAAAAACTAGAGGAACTGAAGGATGCGGATATTATCGAGGAAGTAAATGGACCCTCTCCGTAGGTGTCGCCAATAGTTCCCGATCTTAAAGAATACAAGAAGAGGCAAATCTCCCTCAGAGTTGTTTTATAAAAGACAGTTTAGAGACAAGATCCGGGCAGCACCAGACATGGAATACAAATCAATAGAAGAAGAAGTGAGAAAGAGATCTGCAAATGAAGGAAAAAGGGAAGGAGCATGGGGATCTCAAAAGTAAAGCGACAGGCTTGGAAATAGGAGAAAAAGTATTGGTGGAAAATTTAATCAAAGATAATAAGTTGACCCCCAATTTCAATCCTGCGCATACAGTAACGGACGTGAGAGGTTGCGATGTTATCGGAATGGTGAAACCGGGAAAGAATATCGTCGTAATGTAAAATCAAAATAGTGGTAATAGTGATTTAAGAGAAAATGATGAACTAGCGTAAATAGTAAATAATTTTGTTAATTTTGTACTATAATATTGTTATTTACTGTTATCAACTATGTCTTTAAGATTTGTTACACAGATTTAAAATTAAGTAAATCATTGCTGTTCTGTAAAACTTTGCGGTAAATCTGAAATAATTATATTTAAAACATTTGATTAGTTATCCACCAATTATAGGTATTTAGGTCGGAATATTAAAACCTAATCTAATATTGTAATTTTGAAACATTTCAATTCAATTAAAATAAAGAAGGGATGTAGTGTATGCGCGGGCGCATTGGCGTAGTCAGTCGGTTACCAGCCGTAGGCGAGTGAGCACGTCTTTAGACTTGCGCATACAGTGTATCCTGATCAGATAACCTGAGTGACAAAAAGTGTGTTTTATTGACCCCCGAGACATTACATTACCTATTTACTTTCTTCTCTTCACGGCAGCTATTTCTGGCATTGTTAATCTTTCGAAGAACCGCTCGTGGGAGTTGGGAATCAGTAAAACTTAAATTTACTATTTCTGCTTGCAAACAAAAATACAAAAATAACACAACAATGACGACAGAGCTGAATGTACTCTGAGAAGTCTGAGACAGAGTCGTCATTATTTCTACTTTTTCCCACCATGAGCGCTGTAATCGATTCTGATACCCCCCCCCCCTCCCCATGTACTTCGCACCCAGCGAATAACAAATGTTGTATGTTACAGAATTTTCCCTGATGAGCATGTGGTATGTCGACGAGCAGAGTTCCTGTAATTAACATCGTTAGAGAAACATCTTACTGTTATCGTTTGCCCAGTATTAGGGCACTGATAATAATAATGTATTAAAATAATTAATTAAAACAATATTTATTTATTTTATTTTAACACTATCCTCGCCAAAATATCACGCGTGAAAGATATTGCCTAGTTTCCCTTGAAGTCTCGGCCCATCAAAACTAAACATAACCCGATATTATAACGAGGATTCGTCATCAGTGGGTCGCGATATCGGAAATAACACTCACAAAACCTTCGTTAATAATTACTTGCTAACACACACTGAGTACAAAATAATCAAGGATGTCCGAGATATGGCTCGATTAAAAAAAAACCGGCCAAGTGCGAGTTGGACTCGCCCATGAAGGGTTCCGTAGTAGCAAGCATAGATTAGGGATATAATTATATTGAGATTAGTAAGTAAAATACACAAACAATAAAAATAACTTTGTTTTTCATAGTGTTTGTATGAATGGCAAAGTTATATTTGCGGTTTTTGAAAATGTACTATATCTCAAAAACTGCTAACTGTTTCTCATCTAAACTAATTTTCGTTGGAAGTTTTTGTTGAGGTCTACATTATATATTTTTTTTAGTTTTATCATTCTCTTATTTTAGAAGTTACAGGGGGGGGGGCACATTTTATCACTTTGGAAGTGTCTCTCGTGCAAACTGTTCAGTTTAGAAAAAAATTTTGAATTTCAATTCTAAGTATGGGGCTATGGGGGCACCCCCAAAATTTATTTTGTTTTTATTTTTGTGTAAAAATCCTAATGCGGTTCACATAATGCATCTACCTACCAAGTTACAACAGGATAGCTCTTATACTTTCGACAAAAAGTGGTTGTGACATACGGACGGTCAGACAGACAGACATGACGAATCTGTAAGAGTTCCGTTTTTGCCATTTGGCTACGGAACCCTAAAACTTAGGAACGCGCGAAGTTTAGCGCGGAGTAACGAATGTCTACTCAGACCGACGACGGCTCGATTCAAAGTGATCACTTCACTCAACTGTTACCGCCCACGTGGCCTACCTCCACAAGCATCCTATATGTCAACGTCACTACCTGCCAACGTCGAATAGCTGATTAAACTTCCGAATCGATTCGATTGAATTCAACTCGACTATTCGCTCGGTGTCGCCATTACTCCACGCTAACCATCCCCAAGTTACTACTTGACAGGAGGCAGGCCGCGTGAGGGAGAGGACAATGTCCTCCCTCCGCCCCACCCGCGGTGGTCGACGATCTCCGGCCACCGTAGGCGCGGGCATGCGGGCGGCGAGTAAAGGGCAACTCGCTGTCCGACCATGGACCATGCCGTGGTCGACGGCACGTTGTGTTCCACGCGCGCCTCAAAGAGCGTCAGCATAATGACGGGGCCCCCTCTAGAGGGCCAAAGCCTGCCGGGGTCAGGATAAGGGCAGGAAGATATCTCAGAAATATCTTAAGAGTCTGGTCGCGGGACTTAACTCATTACCTTGACCCCGGAACATAAAGGGCTATTGAAGGACACCGTGGATTTTAGTCAGTACGAGTCTGACAGTCCCTCCCACCCTGCCCGGGGTGGGAGGACTCATTTGATGATTTTACCACGCTAAAAAAAAAGTTACTACTTGACGTTCCTAAACGTTATCTGTCAAATCTAACTACGTAGTTCCTCCAACGAGACATAGATGGCGCTTATCCAAGTTGATTGAAATGCGTCTACGCTTCGACATATACAGGGTGTAAGAGTCATCGACGAAAAATTCCAACACGGGGGGGTCCAGAATCATGTCCTGGACCTAGGTATCCGTTTGTGCGTCGATGTCTCTTACACCCTGTATATCATTAAATAGGAAAACAATTATAGAATGTGATGGTATAATTAGTTTTCCATAAGAAGCACAACGAAAAAAAATGTAGACGTATTGAGCGGTCAACTATATAGGTCAACCATATAAAAATCTTTTTTTTTCTGTGTACTTCTTATGGAAAACTAATTATACCATCAAATTCTATTTTTTTTTCCTATTCAACGATATCTAGTTCATTTTTGTCGGAAACTTTTAAATAATTAATTAAAATTATTTTTTTGTATATTTAATATTATCTTATTATTATTTGTTTTATGTTACGAATTAAGTATCAAACATTATTATGAAATTCACATCTTTAATTTTTTTGACACAATATGAATCGGGCCGAATCTTGTCATACCCATTTTGGCTTACTTTTTCAGATTTTCTAGAGAAACATTATGTTACCTCGGCTAAAGAACATGCATGATAATATAACCACTAAAAACCCTCATTTAGTAATTGGTTGAGATTTTTGCCAATAGGGTATTTGATTGAAAAATCGAATTATTTCATCAGTTTGGTTATCAAAAAAATTTGACACGAATTTTCTTTTTGTCACGTATATAAAAATTGACGAAGATACGACACTTTAAAAAATGTCGATACGTCACAAGCAAATACAGTTTATACTTGCTTCTGACGTCATGAGCCCCCATTCTATTCAATAAAAGAAAAATACGTAAGTATACCTTTAAAACGTAAGTTTAATAAAGGAACTTAAAACTTGTATGAATCACTAAATTTAGTCGTTCATATTCTATCAAAAAAGTATTAATTCTAAGTGGTGTGTTGACCATCGTTTTCTAAAAAAGATCATAATGAGGGAAATTTTTCGAAAAACCCATAAAAACAGTCAGTTTGGACCCCATGTTGTCTGGGTTGAAATTGTTGTAAATAAGTAGTATCGCACATTCCAAGGACCGCATCGAATTACAAATCATCCTGTATGGTGATTTCGTCGTAGCCCGCAAGACACAAATTTTCTTGTGTTTTTTGACATTTGCATATCAGTGACAAGTTGTAACTTGATCAAAATATGATTCGCGACATTAACAAGTATAATTTTAAATATAAGGTAGATCAAAACATTCGCTCCATTCGCTCTCACATAGATTTGTGCAAAATATTTCGGATATTTTACCAATTTCGCACAAATCTATGTAAATCTAAATTTGAATTTCGCAAGCTACTACGATGATGTAGTAATAGTACATCATAATAAACATAATTAAAAACAACTCAAGTTTAATTAAAGCGTGTACTTAATATTGTACAACAAAGCGTACATAATTTGAGAATCGATTATAATCATGAGCAAACGATACATTGACTCAAATGTACCAAGTGACTGTTTGAAATATGAAGTGGTCTTTCGTATTGTTCGCTGTTGCGGCCTTCGTAAGCAGTGTGACTGAAGGGACTAGTAAGTTCACCAGCTAGCTAGAAAATAAATAATAAATTGTATACTTACCCCCACTCACCCAGTGGGGGTAAGTCTGAATGAAGATTAGATGAACAGTGCTGATTTGAAATTGAAACTTGTTAAGCAAAGGGATTCAAGGCAAATGCATAAAATGATCTTTTGGGTAAAAAAGTATGGTCAAGTTGTTTATACAGGGTGTCCAGTAATGAATGGATAACCTTGGAATGGGTCATAGTAGAACTAAGGGCCATTCAGAGAAAAATACAAAAAAAAAAAATCAATACCGAGTAGTTCCTAAGATATGTCACTTTTAAGAATATTGAAAAATTTTGGTACCTACCCTACTTTACATTCTTGAACACCACGACTACAAATTGATGAGTTCCATCGATTTTTTATCGTTAAAAAACTTTTTCAAAAAAAACTGTAACCGCCTTCAAAAACAGCCATAAAAAACGGTAAAAAAACCTACAAAATAACTTTTCTTTCGGAAGTCGGTGTCTTTGTTTTCTTTATATCATTGTCTTTTTTTTGCCACCGACTTCCGAAAAATTCCTAGTGTGGGGCAACGTATAATATAAATAAAAAATCTAGAGCATAGCATAGTGGCGGCACAACTCGAAATATGTTGTTTTATATGATTACAGAAACAGATGAAAAGATTATTATGCAAGCTTCGTGTACATACGACATCCAGTGCTATCCTAATTGCTCATGCCAGAACTTCAACATATGGACCAACTTGTGTGTCTGTCCAGGGTAAGAATTACATTCATGTTCATGACATGGGGGTCCAAGTCTTTTAGCACTATTTGTCAACGTTAATATTCAAGTTTTCACTTCTGCCGGCACTCCCAGAGTGCAAACCGTCGTTTTTTTTTGTTCTTTGAAACTTTTTTGTCACAGGAAAGGAATAAGTAGCCGACGAGCGGAGTTCCTTTAATTATCATCAATTTGACCACAAAGAGCGCCGCCTTAACAAAGACACGAGGACCTGATAAAGGACACAATGGCCTGATACAATAATAATACAATAAAATGATTATTAAAAACACGATTTCTTTCGTTTCATTAATAGTAGCTGTTTCGCCCCCGCTGTACTACTATTAGTTGTAGCCTAACTACCGTGTTCCCACTGCTGGGACACAGGCCTCCTCTCTGTGAGAGGGAGTGGGTAATCCACCACGCGGCCCCAGTGCGGGTTGGTAGATGTCATATGTCTTCGAATTTTTGGTTCTAGGACATGTCGGTTCCCTCACGATGTTTTCCTTCACCGTTTTGAGAGCAGTGGTGATGAAATAAATTACACAAAGTAATGCGACTCGCTAGTTCCAACCCAGTGGCGTACTCTAGGCCAGAAAGGGGCCCCGTATCAAAACTTGTTTGGGGTCCTTCTAATCTAAGTGTACAGTTTTGCAGAATAAAGACAATAACATCCTAACTCGTGTAAGTAATGCTATTACTGATTCCATTAAGAGAAATTTGAAGGGAGCTAAAAAATTGAGAATGCTGATCGACTGATTTGAAAATTGAGCTACATATTATGTTAGGAGTTCGATAATGGGAGCTTTAATGGCCGCGAGACATTTTATGTTATTGGAACGAAGTTCCTTATGGCGCGTTGCGAAAGGGGGAGTGGGGCGGAGTGGGGCGGAGTGGAGCGGAGTGGAACAGATTGGAACGGATCGGAGCGAATCGGAGCGGATCGGAGCGGATTGGAGTGGAGTAGAGTAGAGTGGAGTTGAGTGGGGTGGAGCGGGGTGGAGGGTCGAAAATCGCTTGAACTTTTTATTTTACTTGCTATCGTTAAGCAAATGTTTTCACGCCTACACTTGTTTTACCGATTTGTCCAACTGATTCCTACCAATAGGATAAATCGGTAAAAAACAAGATAACCATTTTAATTCGGTCGCATTGAACAGTGTGGTGTCGCGACGATTATTGTCGCATTGAACAGTGTGGTGTCGCGACGATTATTTTTATTGAGTGTACCTATACAGTAACTTCGTTCCATCCGGGTGTCCCTTGACAGCTCTCAAGTTTTGTTTATTTTATTCCAATCGTCGGGGGTCCTTGACACTTGAGGGTCCCGTATAATTGAGACTGCTGATACGGCCAGCGGTAGCTACGCCACTGCTGTTGGCGTCTGTATATCAACAAATTAGTAAGCGTGTTGTCAAATCGAGGATTTTTCTAATTATCATTTTCAGCTGTAACTTAATCAAATCTGTGTAGCAATATTCAGAAACATTGGCGTGTGGTGTACGTAATTTATATTACAAGTGGATTCTAATACCTACATGCACCGTTTTTTTTACGTGGTAAAAATAATCATTAAATGAGTCCTCCCACCCAGGGCGGGACGGGAGGGATTGTCAGACTTGTACACACGGTGATTCTTCAAGAGCCTAAGAGACCTAATGAGTCCCTCGACACCGTCAGGCTTTGGCCCTCTAAGAGAAGGCCCGTCATATTGCTGTCAGCTTTTTGAGGCGCGCGTGGAACACAATGCACCGTCGACGAGGGCACCTACATGCACCTGGCGAGGTTTTGCCCCTCTTCTGATATAAACACCGCCAAAACCTCTTTTGAATGGCCATGCAGACAGTGAGTAATGGATAACTCATGAACCAAGCCCGGGTCGATGGCGCGTCGTGATCCACGCGCGCCTCAAACAGCTCTCATATTTTTTTATTGGGACAAACCCACCACACTATTCCCAAACCACTGCAACTCCTGAGAGCCAGAATCAACAGTGGCCACCACCAGAAAAGCGCCGAGACAATGAAGCTCGACGTGTCCCGGAGAATAATTTACCTGTCTTGGATCCTGCACGAAATTAATCAGAAAAGAATAGTGGAGGAGTAGGAAAAATATGTTTCCACTTCCCTCCATGCAAGCAGGAGACAGAACAAAGCAAGGCCAATAGGCACAAAGGGACATTACAACTGGGAGAAGCCCAGTTGCCTTGCACCACGGGTAAAAATGACTACTAATATTAATGGGTCCTAAATTGTGAGCTGCTATGTTTGATTCCAATAATAGGTATGGCAAAAACGCTTGAACGCACGGAAGTTTGTTCGAGTTTCCACAAGGTCCGTATAATAAATGACTCCAGATGTGGTCTGAACAGTATCCAACATAATATTGCGTTCGTTCTGTCAAAGAATACACTCCCATAGAATATGATGTGCTGATTGTCAAACAGCTGTCAGCAATCTGACGGGGCGCTTAAAGGCCAAAGCCTGTCGGGGTCGCGGGACTGTCTCATCAGCTAACGTGACATAATGTAACGTGACCCTGGAACGTAAAGGGTTATTGAAAGATCATCGTGGATTTTAGTCAGTACAAGTCTGATAAGCTCTCCCGCTCGCCCCTGGTTAGGAGGACTCATTTTTCAACGATGAAAAAAACCCTGTACCTTATTATTACTATCGAGTTACGGTAGATCGATATAATAAAATATTTTCATCATCTGCCTCTTCCAGTAAAACCAGATGCAGCTGAATATCAGTATTTTACATGGAGTGACTGACTATCAGACCTCCACAACACAGTAACTGGGTATTACGATACCCCATGGTAAGACTGGTTGTCAGACTTTAGAGCTTCTGACTAATAGTAACGACTGCCAAAAATCTACAAATGACAGCCGGGAACAACGGCTTTACGTGCTTTCCGAGGCACGGAGGAAACTCGCTATGACAGATGGTCACCTATCCACAGATCAACCTTGGCAAGAGCGGCTTAACCCGGAAGATCGGCCTGTGCGGCTGTAATTATTTAGCCATGAGCTCCTACTAAATGAAAACCCAGATAGAAATATATTTTTTATTAGATACAACACACAATTTTGTATTTTCTCTGAAACTTGAGTTAGGTACACAATGTTAATTTTTTCGGAACGTCTCAGGTTTTACAGATAATTTCTTCTTCGACACGCCATTGTGTTGCTAGAAACAGAAAAAGGGCAATTATTTATTAGTGTAATATTAACGATGGCCGTTTGGCTCATTGGGCTGTCTTAAGCTTACTAATAGGGCCAACACAATAGTAAGGACTCATTTGAGGAAATTCGTCATCATCATCATCAGCCGGAAGACGTCCACTGCTGAACATAGGCCTCCCCTTTAGACCGCCACGCCGAACGACAATTCGCCACTTGCATCCATCGGTTGCCCGCGACCCTCATGATGTCGTCGGTCCACCTAGTGGGAGGCCTACGCTGCGTCTTCTGGTCCGTGGTCGCCATGAGAGAACTTTTCTTCCCCATCGGTTGTCAGTTCTACGAGCGATGTGGTCTGCCCATTGCCACTTTAACTTGCAAAACGATTTGTAATAGTTTAGTTTTTTTTAGTACTTATTTTATTTCTATAGTTAGTTATGTTCCTATTAATAAAATGACCAATCAAACTGGTTAGTATGTAAGGATATTTTACTGCATGCTTGAAAATATGTTTAGTCGAATATTGAAAAATGATGGATAAGTATTTTGTTTTTTAAATCAATGAATATTGACAAAGATAAAACGCTTCGAAATTCGAGAGCTTGTGACGTCATAACGCTTGTAAAATTCTATCGACCAAGTGACGTTTTGTGATTTTTAGAAAAAAGAAAAAAAAGGGGCTAATATTTTTAAGCTATTGCATAGCTTTTATCGCGGGCTCTGACAGCGGCGCGGCGCGGCGCGGCGACCGAATTACCAAAAACCTAACGAAAAAGCCTAAGGAAAAAATCTAAGGAAAATACCTGACACCACGCATCGTCTAACGTCGTTTCAGATCGGGAGACTTCGGCAATCGTAAAGGTACGGACAGACGTGCTCATAAAGGTACGGACAGACCGTGCTCATTACTAGTACGAAAGCATGCTTTTATTGAGCAAGGGGCAATTTTATTGAGGGAGAGAGAGAGGGAGAAGGAGAGGGAGAGGGAGAGGGTGAGATTACTATACAGGGTGTAAGAAGACACTTAACGAAGCCGAAAGCCACGTATTCTACCCATTATTTGGATCATTTTTTTCCTTTAGACCGTACCTGGGACTCCAAGGGTTCTCGAGATTTTGAAGATCTCAGTTGCATTTTTTTTTAACTTTTTTTTACGAAATCGAATTCTAAGTATTATTACAAAACTTTTTTCCAAACAAACATTACCTGAATTTTCGATTTTTCTAAAAAAAATACGCACGCACGTCGATACGTTCATTAACACAGCGCGTTCCAGCTCAGGCGCGTTGTGAGCGTCAAGCCGCCCGCCCCCGCCTACGCACATAACGATACGAAACCTGTTTGCTTTACATTGCGCGCAATAAAATTATTAACTTTTTTTGATACCTAAATGATGATAAATGATAAATGATATTTATTTTTGCAAATAGGTTTTCGCAAACACTTTTACATGTCAAAACACTTTTTTTTTTATAGCTAGATGAGGCCGGTGTTTCGTACCTGACTACTCTGAGAAGAAACATCCGAAACAAACTCAGAGGTCATCGTCTCTTTTAAAGTCCAGACATTAAATTGGTTAAGTCATGTGAGGACCCTGCAGGTTTGTGTCTGAGATGGTCTTTTGAAGAAAGAACCAAACAAATTTGAGTGGACCTGTCCAGTCAGTGCAAGCATTTGTCAGTTATCGTGAAGCTCGACTCATAACCCAAGGAGCTCAACGACACGACGAACAATACCAAAGAAAGGACATTTGGGTAGGCCACATAAATAACTCAAACTGTCAGACAAACGCAAATGTACCGGACGAAAAATAGAAAGCGTGACCCACATAGATCCTCACATTCACAACAAACAGAAACAAAAGTAAAAATTCGAGAAAAAACAAAAAACATTACATGTCAAAATGTATATAAAAATAATTGTCAATGTCAGATTGTATATAAAAAGAAAATAATCATACATGTCAGAGGATAAAAAAAAAGTAAAAAACAAAACAAAAAAACAGAATAATACATGTCAATATGTATAGATAAAAAAAACATACATGTCCAACTGTATATGAATAAAAAAAACATACATGTCAAGTTGTATAAAGAAAAGAACATGTCAAAATGTATATAAAAAAAAACAAACATGTCAGAGTGTATAAAGTAAAATAAAAATAATCACATAACATGTCAGAGTGTATGAAAAAAAAAAAAACCACAAAAGAAATGAACAAATAAATTATTTAGAGACTTCATTCACTAAGCAAATAAAATTGGAGCAGCTTAATCCCATGCCTTTTTGTCCTCTAGATAGTGATTAACATGATAGTAAGCTTTCTGGCACAGATTCCGTTTAATAAATGATTTGAATTTATTTATACTTAGCGTTTGAATATGGGATGGAAGTTTATTATAAAAACGTTTACACTGGCATCTAAATGTAACCCCAATTTTTTTGAGCCGGGTAGCTGGAACTATAAATTTGTCTTTATTTCTTGTGTTTATATCATGTAAATCACTAT
The DNA here is from genome assembly GCA_950005045.1 of Agrotis exclamationis. Classification (NCBI taxonomy): domain Eukaryota; kingdom Metazoa; phylum Arthropoda; class Insecta; order Lepidoptera; family Noctuidae; genus Agrotis; species Agrotis exclamationis. The sequence continues at coordinate 730,717 of OX465445.1, forward strand.
ACTTTTTAAAAAGATTAACATTTTTATGTGCATACAAGAGATTTTCATAAATAAATTGAGAGGGCACAGTCATTATATTAATCTCTTTAAACTTTTCTTTTAGGGAATATCTAGGACTCAATTTGTAGATAGACCGAATTGCCCTTTTTTGCAGAACAAAAATTGTTTGAATATCGGCGGCACTGCATAAAAGAATACCGTACGACATCACACTGTGGAAATAGCTGAAGTAAACTAAACGGGCTGTCTTTAAATCAGTTAATTCACGGATTTTCCTAACCGCAAATGCTGCAGAACTAAGTTTTTTTGACAATTTTTCTATATGGGGGCCCCACTGAAGTTTAGAATCCAAAGTAATGCCTAGGAAGACTGTAGTATCTTCTGGTTTTAACTCTTGGTCCTTAATTAGTACACTAGTTTCTACTTGTCTAACATGAGGTATAGTAAACTTTATACATTTCGTTTTATTTTCATTTAGCAGAAGATTATTACTGTTAAACCAATCTAAATTGTTTGCAGTACATTGAGAAAAAATCGTTATATTGTTGATTCAGATCATCATTACTTGATAAAAATGGTAATTTATACAAAAGTTTATTTTTAAAAGTTTCCAATCGACTTTTGGTTTTGGGGTTTATTACAACATCTTTTTTGATTACTTTTTTCTTAATATTTTCAATAGAGATAAGTTGCCCGCAATGGTCTGAATCTAATAAGTGAATAATTTCTTTATGAGTTATTTTGACATATATATTATCAAGGCAAGTGGCACTAGTGGGGGTTATTCTAGTGGGCTCTAAAAATTTATTTTCTAGATTGTATGACCGGAACAGACTTAAAATTTTAGTACTTAACACAGAATTTTCTAACAAATTAATATTAAAATCACCACATGTTATAATAGCTTTATTTGAACTACAGACCCTGTGTAACACTTCGTCCATAACATTCTCAAAACAATCATACAACCCCGAGGGAGGCCTGTATACGCTTAATATGATAAACTGCTCCAATTCTATACAGGCTATTTCAATTGTCCTTTCAACAGATAGGCTTACAATATCCTTACGGTCTTTAAATTTGAGGTGATTATTTATTAGGATTAATGCGCCGCCGTGTATAGCATTTACTCTGCTGAATGAACTACCAACCTGGTGATTGCTAAAATTGAACATAAACTGATGACTTTTAAGCCAGTGCTCCGTTACACAAAGAATATCTATGTTATTATAATTCAAAAAAAACTCTACTTCTAATTCTTTATTTAAAAATCCTTGAATATTTTGATGCACCAGGTTGATACTATTAAAGTCTCTAAAACCGTCACCTGATTCACTATCTGGCTTCTTTACATAATTGCAAGAGGTTGCCTCTATTGTCTCAAGTTGTAATTTAAATGATGATCTGATTCAGTCAGTGTAATCAAATTATTAGAAGAGTTACTGAATACAATATTGCATTGCTCAATAGAAGCAACTTGTTTAGCTATTAAGTTCTTGGCACTGATTTAAAGAAATAAGCTAAAGACACAGCTATCTGTCTTTTACAATCATTTGAGAGATAGTACCTTTCTAAATTATAATATCTATCTTGTGTCAAATAAAAACTGTTACCAACATAATTATTAATGTCAATTAACTGGAATAATTCATTATTATATGTCAAATTGTGCAATGTTAAATTAATAGTCGGTTCCCAGGCTAAAAATAAAAGTCGGTTCCCAGCGATAATTTTAGCGTAAAGCTACTTAGTTAGATGTACAGTATGCGTAGTTAACGGCTATGTGATGTGTCTTATTACACCCTGTATATTTTAATTGTTTTTTTAATTCTTGTTTTTGTAAAAGTATTTAAAAATGTATATGTACGGTGAAAAAATGAATAAAGGAATAATAAATCAATAATTATAATTGCATAAGTTGATAAAAAATGCTATGCAATAGCTTTACCGCGGCAGTCCCCGAGTGCCACTTACTTTTTTTATAATGTATTTTTGGACTCATATTTTATTGAGTAAAATAGCTATTTTACTCAAAAAAAAATATGAATCCGAAAATTATACCGTATTATGTCCGTATTTTGAACAGGGTTCCTCGTACTTACTGGCATAGACATAGCTTGGGCACCTTGGGAGCGGGGCTCCGGCAATCACACCAGTTATCGCATTGGTAATCAAAGTCACACATAGCGCGCTCCACTAACTGCAATTCTGAAAGAAAACATATCTTTTACTCATTCTAGCAATCCACCCTCGATTTCGTTGCCGCTTTAATTTTCAATTACACCTTTTTTAAACACAATTACTCACTGAGCCACAAATATAACAACTCAGCAACAATTTTAGCCACTCACGCGTCCGTGGATAGTTTATCCAAAAAAAAAGTAGCGTCTAACGTCCTAGGATAGTTTAGTATCCACTGTGTCAAGTTTTGTAAATCCGACCTTTATTGAAAATATACGGTTCCTTCTGTATTATTTGTAACTACTGTTCGTGAAGCCGATAGCTGACGAACTAGTTTATACAACAAACACAAGTTTTGGGGGTATCCCGAGGTTCTATTTCGTTAGGTTCCTTTAAACCCTGCAGACAGAAATAGGAGTCCCGCACTGTTTGGCTCCGTTGACTACGCCTTGATTTGGCCAATTTCTTGTTAATTTTCTGATCAATCAATTTATTTGATTTGTGGCTGACTTAGTAATTTTGTGGCTAATCTAGTTTTTACCGACTTCAAAAAAAAAACTTTTTGAAAAAAAGGGAACCGACTTCAAAACCAAACACAAAAAACTGTAAAATAACTTTTCTTTCGGAAGTCGGTGGCTTTGTTTTTTATTTCATTGACTAATGGCCACCGACTTCCGAAAGAAAAGTTATTTTACAGTTTTTTGAGTTTGGTTTTGAAGTCGGTTCCCTTTTTTTCATAAAGTATTTTATTTTTCCCTTTTTAGTTTAGACATTCACAAAAATCTTCATATAATCGGCGTCATTGAAAATCTACAATCCTAGTAAGCAACAAAAACGGATCTTTGCGGGCAACTTTACGAGATATCTATTATTATTATATAGGTACTAAAACCCTTCCCCAGAATGTAATGAACACTTTTCTGAAAACCGCATCAAAATCTGTTCAGTCAAACGCGAGATAATCGCGGACAAACATACATACATACAGGTCGAACTGAGAACTTACTTTTTTTTTGAAGTCGGTTAATAAGGAGGAGCTTCTCAATTCGATCGTTATGTTTTTTTTATGTATGTACACCGATTACTCCGAGGTTTCTAGTCCGATTAGTCTAATTCTTTTTTCGTTCGATGCAGTATACTTTCCCATCCCATAAAAATTTCATCCAATTTGGTTCAGTACTTTTAATTTTGTGAGCATTTTTATTGATGGATGATGTGATGATCTTTACTTTTTGAGTGTTTGAAAAAAACTTTTAAAAAAAATTAACCGTCTTCAAAAACAACCACAAAAAGTAACCGACTTCAAAAACCACAACAAAACAAATAAGGGTGAAATCACCTTATTAATAACTTCTTTCGGATGTCGGTGGCTTTATTTTTTATTTATTTCATTGATTTTTAGCCACCGACTTCCGAAAGAAGTTATTAATTAGGTTATTTCACCCTTTTTTGTTTTGTTGTTGTTTTTGAAGTCGGTTACTTTTTGTGGTTGTTTTTGAAGGCGGTTAATTTTTTTTTAAGTTTTTTTAGTGGACAATAATGCTATTAAATAGAAGCCATATAAGTAGCACCCTTTTAAGGCGCGGACCGACTACGATTTTAATCGCTTATGACCGCGTAAACTATTGTCACCACTATGGAGCGTCAATAAGATTGAAAATTGAAAAAATGATATTTGTGTTGAAATGTGACGTAAGCTGCGAATGAGCATTTATTTTACTGCTTTTCTTTAGATTATTTAAAATATAGACATAAAATTAAATAATGGTTTGGTTAAAGTTTTAAAAAAATGGAAAACCTACTTAAATTCTTAAAAAAAACTGTTGTTATCGCTGAAAATACAGAGATCTTCGACGTCAAAGTTTATTTTTGTGCTACAATTTCCCAATTTTTATTGGGAATATCAAACTCTTATTTATTATTCTGTTCGGTTTAAATTCTTCTTTATACCCTTCTCTGTTCACTGTATTTTTCACTGTATTACATTACGTCATACTCGACGTTCTAAGAAACCAATTTTTGGGAATATTGAGATAAGACCGCGCCTTAACAGAGTGGGTAACCCACCTCCTCTGTTGCTTAAACCTATTTCCTTTTGGATCATATTGATTTTTAAATTTGTTAATATTCATATTTCGAATTTTATTCTGTCATTGACAGTGACACAATGTCTCAAATGTTCATTTGGTCAGTACAATTTTAAGACAGCTAACAGCCGCGTGCTAATTATTTGCTGCAAATTAATTTTTAAAGTTTTAGTTGTGTATTGTTTTTTGCTTCTTACAGCCGGAATGAACTGTTAAAAATATTTTTATGAAATACTTGAAATATTATCCACCCTTTGGGGCTGTAATAATAAATGGAATTACAAAACCTGTAGTGGCTACTTTAATTTAATGTCCCAAAACTCTTCCCTCCTATAATTTTTTGCGGAATCGTTCAAGCAAGAGGGACAAGAACGATTGCCTCACCCTTTTCGGTATACTTACGGGTGAAACCTTCTGCTGACTCTGCTGCTGCATTGGCAGCAAGCAGGACAGCTGCAAACAGAACCACTTGCCAACTCTTCATGGTGGTAACTGAGTGAGTACCAGCGTCAGGTGCATGTAGCTATTATAACACAGTAATCGAAGCTAATTACTTACAGTAATACTACTTACATGATTACTTCAAGTTGTTATTTAAAATTTGCGTGTATCATTGATTACGCGTATTAGTCCAGGCGCTAGAGGAGTTGAGTATCTATACATATAATAAATCTGTAGAAGGGTCAATTCTGTACATTGAAAATATTGAAAAAATAAATAGCGGGCGGTGTTGCTGGATCGATACCAAACCCAAATATGTGATTAAAAAAATTTTTGTCTGTCTGTCTGTATCACGTGAAAACTAACGGTTCGATTTCGATGAAACTTGGTATAGTTATACCTTATTATACTGGGCATAAAATGGGATACTATTTATCCTGGAAAAATACGTAGAAAAAGAAATCTTATTTTTCAGTTTTATTCATAGACGTTGTTCTGTAGAACCGCGAACACACGTTGCATTACCCGCAGTGGATTCAGCGCCGTAACCTGTAGCGCCGAAAGTCGGATTTGGCTTGAACCGTTTGCGGCACACGCGGGCCACGACTCCCCGACTCCTATACATATAAGGAGCCGCGTTCCGCGCCGCGCGATGCATATAAATTCTGAATTTTGATGCGTGCGGACATGTCCAGTGTGGCGAGCGGTCGTCCGTGGAATTAATATTGTATGCGTGTAATTTTAAACCGTTCTTTTCAGCGCGACCTTTTTGATTACTGTTCCGATTCCGATTTGTAAATACAAGGTCGGAATTACTATGAAAAAAATACTTACTACAGAACGCGAGCTCAACAGCAGTAGCTCAATAGAGGGATCTCCTTAATTATTATAGGCTTAGCCGTATTTGGGTCCAATAGATATTTATAAGATGTCATTGTCAGAGTTACTCAAAATGGAGAAATAAACCATCCACGCGAAGACCGGCATCCGCGCGTACGGAGTCGCGGGCGGAAGCTAGTACTAAATACTAGTGACGGCAACTATGGCCGAATTCTTACACCTGAGACCCTCAATAATGACAAAACACATCTTGCCACCAGGTCTGAGTGTCCCTTCCCGCTCCCTTCACATCCTCTCTTCGTCTATACAGCAAGCATCATCATCATCATATCAGTCGTAAGACGTCCACTGCTGAACATAGGCCACCTCTATAGACTTCCAATAGGACCGGTTGTGAGCGGCCTGCATCAAGCGTGATCCTGTGGCCTTCATAAGATCGTCTGCCCACCTTGTGGGTGGACGTCCTACGCTGCGCTTGCCGGTGCGTGGTCTCCATTCGAGAACTTTACGGCCCCATCGGCCATCTGTTCTGCGTGCTATATGGCCTGCCCACTGCCACTTCAACTTGCTAATTCGTTGGGCTATGTCGGTAACTTTGGTTCGTCGACGAGTCTCCTCATTTCTGAGTCGATCTTTCAGCAAGCATAGCCTCATTATACTAGAGCATGGCGTCCGTACGTTTAGTGTATTTCCACATCTATCGACGTAAGGACGACGATGACGTTGCTTTGCTATATGTATATGTCGTGTACATACCGTGTCAACTCATTTGTCCAATAATCCATCCACAACCCCTTCAAGGGATAATTTATCACAATAACCTAAGTAAGTATACAATAAAGAGAAAGAGTTCTGTATGTTTTCTAAATTCTAAACCGAACGCATTTATACGATACTAGCAAACCCGGCGAACTCCATCCAACATTTCGTTTGGTGATTAAAAGAAGAAAAATTTTTTTTTCCTGAATTTTCTTTGCTATAAACCTCACGGAGCCCGAGACCTTTCCAACGAATGCAAAACCGTGGAAATCGCTTCGTGCGTTCTGGAGTTATAGCGCCAGGAAGGAAAACGCGACTTATTTTTATATAGTAGATTTAAAAACTGAAACCAATTTTTCGATTTAAACCCCGCTAAGGGCTTATTTTTTAAATAATAGATTAAAATACGCATCCTTTAATTGATTAGAAGATTATGTTTCCGAAATTTTGCTTTTTTGCCGGTAATGTGTGTGTGTGGGTGATTGTTGACAGAAGGGGCGGCAAAATGATATGCGTGTTCTCGGTTTGAAGTTTATTGGACGACTGTGACAAATGTCTGACTCCAGTGAATTTATACAGTGACTAATGTGCCTTAGACTAACTAATTATATTATGCCTACGCGCTACAGTCCTCCCCCCTTAGTTGAAGCTAAATTTTATTGTTGAATCCCAATACTAAATTATAACTAGAAGTACAATATATTTATGTCTACGAAGATAAAAGTACTTAAACGCTACGGTTGTCGGACACTATTAGCGCGCACTTTTCACTTTATGCCTCACTATATGCTGTTTTAGGGTTGACGAACGGGTGGTTTGTCTGCATGATGGGCGGTGCTCTAATGCTGGCGTGCTGTGTGATGGTGCGGCTGATTCTTGTCTCTATGGCGGTTTAGACGAGACGTTTGCAGTATCGCCACCCCACGTAGAGTACGCAGAGGGTTACGCCTGTGCTGATTAAGACGACTACGGCCAAGGGCATCTTGAAGCTTTTGCTGGAGTTCTCAACCTTGGCTTTGCTGCTCGCAGCTGCGCTGTTTTGTACTACGATCATACGTCATTTTGCTGGCTGGTTGGCCCATTATAGAGTCGAGGTGTTTTTTCAGACTTGGGTGATGCGTGCTTGTTGTCGTGTGGCAGTGAATTGCTGATGTGGGCTGTGGTTGACGACGAAGTGACGGTTCACATGTTGAATCTCACGGTCTTCTTAACGATGCGACCTGATCTTGTAACTTGCTGTGAATCGGGATTTGCGGTGTCGGATGACGTCGTATCGCTTGGCGGCTGTGGAACGGTCTTGAGTGGCGTCTTATCGCTCGGCGGGTGTGAAGTGTTGTTATGAGTGGTCGCTGTGCTCTCCGGGCGTGGGACCAACACGTCGTCATACCTTAATAAATAGGCTGGTTTTAAGCGATCAAGTGACACCGTGATTTGTTTACCTTTACATTCCAACGTATAGAATTTATTATGCCGCGATAAGACTTTGAATGGGCCCTCATACGGTGGTACTAAAGCTCGCCTTGCCTCGTTTCTAATAAATACGTGAGAGCAAGCTGATAAATCTTCGTGAACGAATACGTTATTTTTTGTGTTGCTATGTGAGCTTGAAAGACTAAGATTTGGGACTGATGATAAAGATTGCGTTAATTGTTTTATAAATTCGCGATCGTTAATATTGGATGAAGGTTTAGATTGGAATAGGTCGCCTGGAAGTCTTATACTACTACCATACAAAAATTGTGATGGGCTGTATCCTAAATCTATTTTAACCGCTGTACGTAAACCTAAGAGTATTATAGGCAATTCATGTACCCATAATTTACTATCTAAGCATTTTGCCATAATAGCGGCTTTTAAAGTACGATGTAGTCGTTCGACCATACCGTTCGCCTTTGGGTTGTACGCTGTTGTACGGATGCGTTCGATACCGAGTATTTTCAATAATTGTCGAAACAAATCGGATTCGAATTGACGACCTTGGTCTGAAGTTATTCTTACTGGACAACCGAAACGAGCGATCCAATGTTCGACGAACACCCTAGCAACTGTTTCAGCTGTTATTTCTTTTACTGGTATGACTTCAGGCCATTTCGTAACTCTATCTATAATGGTGATGCAATATTTGAAATCCTCAACTCGAGGTAAGGGTCCTATAATGTCTATGTGTACGTGTTCAAAACGGTTTCCAGTGTTAAATTCGCCTAACGGAGTTATTGTGTGGCGTTGAATTTTACTTTTTTGACATGGAATACACGTTTTAACGAAGTTTTTGACATCGGTGTTCATATCACTCCAAAAGTATCTAGATTTAACTAAACGTTTCGTAGTGGCGACGCCGGGGTGACTCACGTTGTGTAATGTTTTGATTGCGAGTTCCCGGAATTGTTTAGGTAGATAAGGACGTATATCGTTCGTAGATGTTTCGCATGCTATTTTTATCTCGGTGTTAGGCATAGTAATTAATTTAAATTGAAGATTGCTACGTTTGCGTAGACTTTCTAATTCAGAATCGGTTTTTTGTAATTCAGATAATTTTTGGTAATCGAATAAAGATGGCATGGTGATCTCTTCAATTCTAGATAAGGCGTCGGCTACTGTATTTTTATCGCCTTCTATATATTTAATATTATCGCAAAATTGAGAGATGAAATCTAATTGCCTCAAACGCCTTGGTGAATCTGATGGTGAAACTTTCTTTGTTAGTGCGAAAGTCAATGGTTTGTGATCCGTTAGCACGGTTAGTTCTCTACCTTCTATCATATGACGGAAATGTTTTATTGACAAGTATATAGCTAGAAGTTCCCTGTCGTAGGTACTATATCTTGTTTGGGTATCCGTAAGCTTTTTTGAATAAAATCCGAGGGATTGTAATTTTCCGTCAACTCTTTGATTTAAAGCTGCGCCTACACAACTACCAGAAGCGTCTGTCATTAATACTAAGGGTGCGGTTGCGTCTGGGTGGGCTAGCATGACTGCATTGTTTATGAGTTGTTTACATTGACTGAACGCTTTTAGTGCGCTTTCGTTCCATGTTATCTCAGTTTTGTCGCGTTTTTTTGAGTTATGCAAGTACGCGTTAAGTGGTGCTTGAATCTCTGCAGCTTTTGGAATGCTTTGCCTGTAGAAATTCATCATGCCGAGAAAACATCGAAGTTCTTCAATTGTTTTCGGTTGTGGATAATCATTAATAAGTTGTGTTTTTTTTGCACTCGGTTTTACGCCCTGTGAATCGATATGGTAACCGAGAAAATCCAATTCGGGTTTACCAAATTCGCACTTATTTGTGTTAATTGTTAAACCATAGTTATTTAAACGATTTAATATTGTTTCTAGATGTTCTAAATGCTTAGATTTTGATTCCGATCCGATAATAATGTCATCTAGATATGGGAATGCGAAATCTAGACCTTCCAGTGCTTTATTGATTAATCTTTGGAAGTCTTGTGCTGCGTTACGTAATCCAAAGTTCATTCTTGTAAATTCGAATAAACCGAATGGAGTTATGACTGCAGTCTTGGGAATATCTTCGGGTGCCATGCGAATATTAAAATAGGCTTTTCGCACGTCGATTTTAGAAAATATGGTTTTGCCTCTGAGTAGATAAGTGAAATCAAGTAGTCGCGGTAATGGATAACGGTCGGGTATAGTTTGTGCGTTGAGTCTACGATAATCTCCGCATGCTCTTATTTCACCGTCTTTTTTAGTAACACACACAAGTGGGTTAGCCCAAGGACTATTTGAAGGCCTACAAATACCTAATTGCATCATTCGTTCGAATTCAGCTTTCGCTATTTTGTATTTCTTCGGATTGAGTGGACGTACTTTTTCATGAACCGGGGGACCGGTGGTATAAATGTGGTGTTGTACGTCATGTTTGGGGTCTGTCATAAAATTTTCTAGTTTGGTGATGCTAGGAAACTTTTTTAAGATAAGATGGTATTCGTCATTGACATCTATTGTACGAATACTCGGTTCGTTGGAGGATATTACGTTTGTGGTGCGCGATAACAATGTGACTTTGTCGACTAATTTCCTACCATGTAGGTCTACCAAAAGTTTGTTTGCGGCTAGGAAATCGGCACCTATTATCGAGCTACGTACGTCGGCTAATATAAATTTCCATCTAAATGTACGGCGTAGCCCTAGATTGACCGTAATGACTTTTTCACCGAATGTCTTTATTTTTGTGCCGTTTGCTGCATATAACACATAGTCTGACGTCCTACAGGAATTTTGCTTTTTTGCGGCTAATACAGAGACGTCGGCACCTGTGTCGATTAAATATCGTACACCTGTTGTAGTGTCTGTTACGCACAAACGATATGAATGTTCGACACCGGCGACATTATTTATTCGTGCCGGTGTCTGAATTAGTTTTCCGAATTTTGTGTAGGGTGTTTGCGGCAATTAACGAGATCTCCGCATTTGCGCGCATTATTGCCGTAGACGTAGTGATAAAAACACAGAAAATTTGAATCGCCGGGTTTCGCGGACTGGTTCAAAAACTTTTCTCGATTTTTTTGTGAATTTTCGCGACTTTTGGAACGCGGTCGAGACGGGCCCGGATTATGTCGGTTTCGTCTTCGCGGTTCATGATGATTTTTTCTATTGTTTTCGCCTAGTTTGTTATTTAATGTTGCAATTTCCATTTTCATTTTGTTTAGTTCATTTAATATTTCGGAAGTATTATTTTCTAAATCCTGAGAAGGCTTCGAAACAGAAGCTATCTCAGACGGTTTGGTATTCTCTATAATTTTATCAGCGATTTTGGCTAGACTATCTAATTTTACTTCGCCTGAATCACATGCCGTTAAGACGGCTCTAACGGAATGTGGTAGGCGCCCGGTCCACAATAATTTTAAGGTTTCATCTGTGACTCGGTTTTTTCCTAGATTTTGCATTCGTCTAAGTAGCTGTGACGGCTTTTGATCCCCGAGCTCTATCTCGTTTAAGAGTTGGTTTAATAGTTTGGTTTCCGACTCCTCGTAAACGGAAATTAACCTGTTTTTCAGCGTTTCGAATTTATTTGATTCGGGCATGTTTTCTAAAATATCGCTAATGTCACTTAATTCGCTTTGTTTTAGCCTAGCTATTAAAAGTTGACTTTTGTGGAGGTTACTTGCCTTTTGAGGGTCTACGATGGCGCTGAATTGGTGGAACCAGAGTCTGGGCCGGTCTCGCCAGAAGTCCGGTATTTTTGGTGTGATGGTAACTGCCGTCATCTGCTGTGGCTGCTCCGAGGTCGGTAGTGCAGCTGTAGACATGGTTGCAGGCTGTGGTTGAGCAGCGGCTTGATATCGCGGGTCGTTTATCGCGCGCGGTTAAATTATGCGAGAGTTATAAGAGGCACGCGCACACGTCGGGTCACCACTTTGCCGGTAATGTGTGTGTGTGGGTGATTGTTGACAGAAGGGGCGGCAAAATGATATGCGTGTTCTCGGTTTGAAGTTTATTGGACGACTGTGACAAATGTCTGACTCCAGTGAATTTATACAGTAACTAATGTGCCTTAGACTAACTAATTATATTATGCCTACGCGCTACACTTTTATCGAAGCACGCAGTAAAAACCCTTCCATTACAACTTGATTACTTACCCCTTTTCACCTACATGGGGGTGATTTAAAAAAAAATCCGAAAACACTATGTTTTATTATTTTTGACCTTATTTCTACAGTATACTGAGTTTCAAATAGGCTGAATCCGCTTACGCGTTATGATTTTCTCATACAAAATTTAACATCGTCTAAAGATTGTCACCCCTTTTTTCCGCCTTATTGGTTCGCATTCGCCACGCATCCGTTTCGGTTCGCTTCGCCTGTCCATCGTTCTTTTTTTCAGTGATAAAACTAAGATTATGATTTGTATTTGACTTTCTTAATGCTAGATCAATAGTACCCTTTAAGTTTTGATTACACTTCGAGCGTCAAAATATTATTATGCTGCATGAAACGAGCATTAAACGTCCGTATCTTGTGATTGCGTTGACTTTTTTCTGTGCTACAAGGATTAAAGATCTGAGCATTTGATGTTAATGTCAGCGTGATGCATCCACACGTTCGTGAGAAAAAAGATAGACGGACAACAAAGTAATCTTACAAAGGTTCCGTTTTTAGGGTTCCGTAGCCAAATGGCAAAAACGGAACCCTTATAGATTCGTCATGTCTGTCTGTCTCTCTGTCTGTCCGTCCGTATGTCACAGCCACTTTTCTTCGAAAGTATGAGAGCTATCCTGTTGAAACGTAGTAAGTAGATGTATTATGTGAACCGCATTAGGATTTACACACAAAAATAAAATCAAAACGGTACCCCCAAAATTACCCCCATACTTAGAATTGAAACTCAAAAAAAATTTTTTCACCAAACCTTTAAAAAAACCAAGGTCTTTAAAAATGATATTGAGGTTACTAAAATCTTTTTTTTTTTTGTAAACTGAACAGTTTGCACGAGAGACACTTCCAAAGTGGTAAAATGTGCGGGGGACACACATTTTACCACTGCCCTGTAACTTCTTAAATAAGAGAATGATAAAATTAAAAAAAAATATATAAAGTAGACCTCAACAAAAACTTCAATTGAAAATTGGTTTGGATGAGATATAGTTAGCAGTTTTCGAGATATAGTACATTTTCAAAAACCGCAAATATAACTTTACTATTCATACAAACACTATGAAAAACAAAGTTATTTTTATTGTTTGTGTATATTACTTACTATTCTCAATATAATTATATCCCTAATCTATACTTGCTACTACGGAACCCTTCATGGGCGAGTCCAACTCGCACTGGGCCGGTTTTAAACAAAAACACTTAAAAGAGAGTTAAACAAAAAGGAATGTCAAAAAAAAGTAATATTAAAAGAACAAGCGATTTTAATGAATTGTATTTTATTGTTTTACATCTCCGTATTATTTTAAGATCGTATATTGTTGATTGCACTTCAATTCTTCGCAGCACGCCGCTTACCTACAGATACTGACTTCGTCGACAGGCTAACATACCCCTAGAAACAGAAAATAACATCTCACAATTTTTGTATTGAAGGGTGCTGACAATTTTAAGCATTCACTAGTAATGAGCACTGCCATTCCAACTTGCTAATTTGCTGGGTTAAGTCGGCAACTTTAGTTCATGTACGATACAAACCTTCCCATTTCTGCTTCGATCACGCAGAAAGAATCCAAATATGCCCCTCTCCATAGCTCATTGGGCTGTCTTAATAAGCTTACTACTAAGGCCCATAGTAAGGACTCGTTTGAGGAAATTCATCATCATCATCAGCCGGAAGACGTCCACTGCTGAACATTACATAGGCCTCCCCCTTAGACCGCCACGCCGAACGACAATTCGCCACTTGCATCCATCGGTTGCCCGCGACCCTCACGATGTCGTCGGTCCACCTAGTAGTCGCCTGCCTACGCTGCGTCTTCCCGTCCGTGGTCGTCACTCGAGAACTTTTCTTCCCCATCGGTTGTCAGTTCTACGAGCGATCTGGCCTGCCTATTGCCACTTTAACTTGCAAATATTACGAGCTATGTCGGTGACTCTGGTTCTTCGCCGAATATACATGTTCCGGATTTTATCCCGCAAAGAAACTCCGAGCATAGCTCTTTCCATCGCTCGTTGAGTGACTCTTAGTCTCTCTAAAAGGCCAGCAGTCGGAGACCACGTTTCAGAGCCATATGTCATCACTGGCAACACACACTGGTTAAACACCCTTGACACATTGCGGAATTCTCGATGACAGAATTACCTATTTGAGAAAATTACCATGAGACCAAAAAAAAACTACAACAGAAGTGGCTGACACTTACCCTGGCCAATAAAGGTTATAGCAGACACAACGTTTCTGTGTATCTAAAGGGTAGGCGAACTTGCAGGTGCAGAAGTCCTGGCACTGGTAATCGTGTGTGCATAGGGATCGTTCTTTTAGCTTCTCCGGAGTCAGCCCTTCCTCACCAGCGTCCCTTCTTTGTGGTAGAGGCAGCAAGTGCGATTGCGGAACCTGAGGGCCTGCGTTCGATTCGTATGTTGGGCATTATTTAGTTTTTTAAGAGAAAGGAAGATGAATGTTGCAAGTAAATTAGGATAAGGGCAGGAAGATATCTCAGAAATATCTTAGCCATAGAGTCTGGTCGCGGGACTTATCTCATTACCGTGACCCTGGAACATAAAGGGCTGTTGAAGGACACCGTGGATTTTAGCCAGTACAAGTCTGACAGTCCCTCCCGCCCTGCCCGGGGTGGGAGTACTCATTTGATGATTTTACCACGCTAAAAAAAAGCCATAGAGTCTGAATTAGTGCCTTAGTAGTACATTAGTGATTTTACATTTGGGATCATTAATTTAATTACAAGGGATCCACTACCTAGTGGTTTACCCCGGGCAACGTCACCACAATCTACCTGTAACCTGTGGTGACGACTGAGCGATCCCATTGGCAGTGATAGGCCTCAACAGTTAGCATGGTGAGGCCTACCCGTCACCCTGTCAAATAGTTTCTTCTGTGTTCCGTCAGTGTGCAGTACTTAGTTCCATTTCCTTCTGTGTGAGCTCGTTCCATTTTGGGACTCGTCTTTGCCTCTGGGGTAGATTCAAGCCAAGTGATTTGTAATTGGGTGCCATCCTTGAAATAGGTAAAACTAGACCTTATTTGCAACAATTTTAACACCGACAACATAGGGACCAAACGGGCTGCTACCTTGTCAGCAACAACTCTAATTTTCTGGTAAGACATTAAAATATAAGTGGGTACTGTAACACCATTATTAGAAAGGTAATGAGACAGAAAAGTTTTTTCTGTAGTTCGCCAACGAAGAGCCAAACATGAAGTTTTAAGAAAACTTCTATACAGGAACTTTATGACACTTAATTTCCCAAGATATGATTAGTTTTGTAATGTTGTAATAATGAAAGTTCTATTCATTAATAACGTTTTTTATTTTATAAGCCATCGGTATACATCGTAATCAAATCACACAGTCACAAGTCGTTGTTTATGATGGCGTCGTCCATAGAGTACCACCTGACGCCATCTTACAATACGTTCCATTCTACTACATCTTCCTTCTCAAAACAAGTTATTATTAATTCTAAAATAGATGACTAATTGACTACTTATAAAATTTTAGGAATGTGCTTTACTTACAATATAGGTAGGTAATTTAACTGGCAAACAAAAGAACTACGAGTATACGTATATATTTATGTTGTGTAGGCACATTACAATTTTAATGCTCCGAGTCATAATCATTAAATTTCAGTGGTCTCCTTATAGGGCGCCCAGCTCTAGTATGATATGGGCAAAGCGGTTGCCTTAAACTAGAAGATATGTCAGATGTGATATTTTCATTAGTAGTAACTACAGGCGAAGTATGAGTAGCTACCGGTGAAGTACAAACTTCAGGCTGAATTAATGTGGTAGTAAAATGCCCATCAGAACTTTTATTAAATTGTTCACAACTATCACGAATATGAATTTCATTTCTGACATATCTCCTTCCATTTTCACCTTCAATAACATATGATCTTGGATTTTCACTTATTTTAATTATTCTACCAGGATACCATTGTTTGTCCCCTATTTTACCACTTTGATATCTTATTATTTGGCCTGGCTTAAAACTAATCACTTTTCTAACATTTTTATCATAATATAGTTTACTTTTTTCTTTTAAGTATTCCAACTTCTTTTTATCACTGAAGCATGTCACTTTAGGTATCAATGATTTAAAACAACAAGGTATATTAGTTCTTAAGTTACGACTCATTAAATTTGATGCTGGGGAAGAAATAAGTCCTCTAGGAGTAGCTCTTTGATTAAGAAGTGCAAGGTATGGGTCCTCTCCAGAATCCATTGCTTTTTTAAAAATTGTTTTTGTTATTTTAACAGCACTTTCTGCTAACCCATTCGATTTTGGATAGTGCGGACTCGACATAACGTGAACAAAGCACCAATTCCTTGCAAAATTCTTAAACAAATCTGAATCAAAGCACAATGCTCCATCTGTATAAAGTATTAAAGGAATCCCATGCCTTGAAAATATCGATTTTAATTTTTGAATTACAGTTTCACTTCTTAAATTACCCAGGTTAGCTACCTCAATATAATTCGACAAAGCATTTACAGCCACTATATAATACTTTTGATTCAACTCAAAGATATCACAACCTACTTCTTGCCAGGGCAGTTTAGGCACTTTTTTGTATTGTAGACAAATTTTTTGTTTATTATTTTGATATTTCATGCATGTTGTGCAAGATTTTACAAAATTTTTTATTTCTTGAGCAATCCCTGGCCAAAACATAGTTAATTCTGCTCTAGAATTTGTTCTTGAGATACCTGGGTGTCCAGTATGTAACTTTTTTAGCATTTCAAATCGCAGTGAGTTAGGAATTAAAATCCTATTTCCTCTAAATAACAAATCTTTTATTAAAACAATTTCATCTCTATAATCAAAATAAGGTTTTAGGCATTCATCAACATTTTTGTAATGTTTAGGCCAGCCATTTAATGTAAAATCTTTTAATTTAACCATAACAGGGTCTTTATCTGTGTGCTGCTTAATTTTATTCCAATCTTCGGTAGTAACAGGTAAATTTTTAATCAACATAGAAATGTACCTCTCTAAATCGTTATCAAAATCTGTATCTTTATCACAGCCTAAAATTGAAAAGTCTCTAGATAAAGTGTCTGCTATATATAGGTATTTACCAGGTGTATGTACAATATTTAAAGTATATGGCTGAAGTTTCAAAATCATTCGTTGTAATCTGATTGGTACATTATGTAGAGGCTTATTAATTACTCCTAAGATTGGTTTGTGATCTGTTTCAACCCGTACTGAATCTCTACCTATAATATATTGTCTAAACTTTTCTACACCAAAACAAATTGCCAAAAGTTCTTTCTCAATCTGTGAATATCTTTTTTGGGTTTCTGTTAAAGCTCGAGATGCCAAAAGCTACAGGACGCCCATTTTGAATTAATACTGCACCTAAGCCGATTGAACTGGCATCTACACTGAGCGTTAACTCCTTATTTTGATCATAAAATGCTAAAACTGGAGCATTTATTATACTAGATTTTAGTTTTTCAAAACATTTTGTATGATGGTCATTCCAAATAAATTCGTTTTGATCTTTCAATAAATCTCTTAACGGTGCACTCAAATCTGAAAAATTTTGTATAAATTTAGACAGATAATTAACCATACCAAGTAATCTTTGCAATGATTTTTTGTCAGTAGGCTGTTTCAATTCACTAATTGCTTTAATCTTTTCATAGTCCACGCTTACCCCATTCTCCCCAAATTTGTGCCCCAAAAATGTAACATTGTTAAGAAAAAATAAACATTTTTTAGGGTTAAACTTTATGTTACTTTTTGAAGCTTGTTCTAGAACTTGTAATAGAGTCAATTTCAATTCCTCCCTTGTATTACCCCACAAAATAATGTCGTCTTGAAATGTAGCTACATTTTTTAAGCAAGCAAATGTTTCGTAAATTATTCTATGAAAAATTTCTGCAGCGGGACTAATTCCCCCACCAACGTGTCCCCACGTTGCCGTCGTGGTGGGGCTTGTGTGTCTCGATGATCTCTGGGCCCCTGCCGGTAGAGGCACTCGTGCACTCATGCCGGACAGGCTCAGAGGGAGAGATCAGACCAAGAGGGACACACCGGGGAAAGGCGCGCCGCCTGGAGGATCGAGCAGCTAGCTCGAGCTTCTAGACGGCGCGGGGCCCGGTCTCAGAGACTGGGTCTAGGGGGGGAAAGGTTCACTTCCGGTACGCGTCTAATCTTTAGACGTAACCGTGAAGTGAACCAGGGGAGGGAAAATGGGGGATTAGGGAAAAAAGAGGAACTCACCTCTCTAAAAAAGTAACTATGGAAAAAAAGGTTCTTGTACAGACTACCCAGGCGGGTCCCAGCTGCTCTTCAGCTGGGGAATCCCGCACCGGACACGTCCGGTCTGCCCCATCGTACTCTGGGGGGGGCAACAATAACCGGTTTTACCCTATCTTTGCTCCGGCAGTCGCCGCATTGAGCCAGGGAGGCTCACGTGCCCGTGAGGAGGAGTCACTGGACTCGTCCAGTACGTCCAACTCACCGGCACCGAACTTCGAGCGGGCACAGAGTGCCGCTCCGCGGACGGAGGGGGCGCTGGTGCTCGAGTCGGAGTCCGACTCGGCATCAGACGCCGTGAGCTTCCAGAGTATCTCTGGAAGCGTAGTGAAGAGCGACGAGAGGAGCGCGGACAGGAGGAGTGAGTTCCTGAAGCGCTCCCGGGAGGACATCTCGTCGTCCGAGGAAGGGCTTGTCTCGGCCCGTAAGATCCCCACGAGCGTGCGGGGTAAAGGCCGAGGCAAGACTTCGGGGAGGGGGATCTCCTCTGGAGAGCCCAACAGTGGTTTGGCCTCAAACGAGGCCAAACTAGCAGAGGCCGTGACAGCTGCCATCCGCATAGTTAACCTGAAGCGGAAAAAGAGCAGTAAGGAGAATGCGGTTGGCGAAGCCACGGCCTCCATCATGGCGGCCGCGCGGATTTACGGCGGGGCCCCGGCTGCAAGGGACGACATGTCCGAACTGCGGTCGGAGGTCTCCCGCCTGACTGCCGCCATGGAGGCTCTCCAGAGGGAGAACGCCGCCCTCAAGGCGGACCTGGCCGGACTTCGGAGAGGCGGCCAGCGGGACGCGCCGCCGCGGGTCCAAAAGGAGAAAGGCCAGCCCACACCAGCGGAGAACTCTGTTCTCGACCTGGTGCGACAGGAGCTGGCCGCCTTCCAGCAGCGGTTCTCCGTACTGGAGAGCCGCGTGCTGCGACCCCCGCTGGCGGCGTCCTCGTACGCGGCTGTGGCCGCGTCGAAGCCGCCCCCGACCAAGCCGACTCCGGCGAAGACGGCTGCGGCGAAGAAGGCCCCTTCAAAGACGGCCCCGGCACAGCCTAGTCAGGCGAAACCGGGTCCGTCCAAGCCGACTCCGACCCCGACACCTGCGGGGCCGGCACGGTCGGCTGCAAAAAAGAAGGGTGCCCAGGCCGAAAGCCGGCCAGCCCAGCAGCCTCCTCCTAGCACTCCTCCGGCCAGCGCCGATTGGCAAGTGGCCGGAGAGAAGAGGAAGGCTGCCAACGCGGCCAGGTCCAAACGGCGGAGGGAGAGGCGGCGGCAGCGCAAGGAGCGCGGCGTCGCGGCGCGATTGCGCGCCCCTAAGACCGCGGCAGTAGTGATCACACTGCAGCCGGACGCGGTCAAGAGGGGCGTGTCCTACCGCGACGTGCTCGCGAAGGCGAAGGAGGCGGTGGACCTCACGGAGCTCGGCATCACCGGGGGCCTCCGTTTACGGGTCACTGCAACGGGGGCTCGGATGTTGGAGCTCCCCGGCGCGGCCAGTGGCCCCACCGCTGACGCTCTGGCCGAACGGCTCAGAGCGTCCTTAAATGCGGAAGAGGCCCGAGTATCCAGACCCACCAAGCGCGCAGACGTGCGCATATTGGGTCTGGATGACTCCGTGACGGTCGAGGACGTGGTGGCCGCCGTTGCCAGGACTGGGGGGTGCCCTCCCGATCAGGTGAGGGCGGGCGCCCTGCGTCCTGACTTCGCGGGGCTGCAGACCATTACGGTCAGCTGCCCCGTGCCGGCGGCCAAAAAACTGGAGGGGGGCCGAAGGCTCTTGGTTGGATGGGTTTCCGCGCAGGTGAAACTGCTGGAACCCAGACCTCTGAGGTGCTACCGATGCCAGGTGGGCAACCACGTGGCATGTAACTGCACCTCGGAGGTTGACCGCAGCGACAAGTGTTTCCGCTGCGGTCAGCCCGGTCACAAGGCCGGCTCGTGCACTGCCCCGCCGCACTGCTTCGCATGTGCGGCGGCTGGCAAGCCGGCCGATCACCGGGCTGGGGGCAAGTCCTGCGCCCCACCCACGAAAGCCAAGAGCAGAGGTAGGCCCTCTGCCGCCGCCGTCACTGCCGCCACCGCCGCCGCCGCCGCCACTGCCGTGGCCGCCGCCGCCGCCGCGGCCTTACCCCCGCGAGGGGCCCTGGAGGAGGCTGCAATGGATTCCGATTAATGTCTCCATTGCGCTTCCTCCAGGCGAACATCAACCACTGCGCCGCTGCTCAGGATCTCTTGCTCCAGAGCATGGCGCAGTGGTTGATCAACGTCGCCGTGGTCGCCGAGCCGTACTTTGTCGTGCCCAGGAATGACTGGGCAGCGGACCTGAACGGCTCGGTGACCCTTATTTCGTCGGCCGCCGCCGGTACCCCCGCCCCTCGATCGCGTCAAGAGAGGGCGCGGGATCGTCGCAGCACGGGTCGGGGAGATCGCCGTGATAGGCGTATACTTCTCCCCGAACCAAACTCTCGCCGAGTTCCAGGACTCCCTATCGGAGCTGGGAGACGTCGTCGTCGCCTTCGGTTCTTTCCCCGCGCTCGTCCTCGGGGACTTCAACGCCAAGAATGTGGCTTGGGGTTCCCGGTTTACGGACGTTGTGCGGGGCAGAAGGCTCGAGCACTGGGCCCTGGCGCAGGGCCTGGTCATCGAGAACCGGGGTTCTGTCCCCACGTGCGTGCGGTGGAGAGGCGAGTCGGTGGTGGACGTCACGTTCGCCACCTCCGACCTGTCACCGCGCGTCACCGACTGGCGCGTTGAAGAGGAGGTGGAGACCTACTCCGATCACCGGTATATCCGGTTTGACGTCTCCGCCCAGACCTCAGACGCGCCGGTCCGACGGAACCCAAGTGGTCCGCGATGGGCGCTGAAGCAGCTGGACCGGGAGCTATTCCTGGAAGCCTCGATCGTGCAGGCCTGGGTGTCACCACCGGACAGGCCTGCCGACATCAACGACGAGGCGGAGTGGTTCCGGGAGGCCATGTCAGAGATCTGCGACGTGGCCATGCCCCGGGTCCGGCAAGGACGCGCCCGGCGTCAGCTGTACTGGTGGTCGCGCGAGCTAGCAGCGCTGCGCGAGGCGTGCGTTGCCGCGCGACGCCGGTACACCAGGTTCCGCAGGCGCCGCACCCGACCACCGGATGCGGCAACTGTAGAGGCGGAGCTGTACGAGGGCTACAGGGCAGCGAAGACCGTCCTCCGCGACGAGATCTGGCGGGCCAAGGAATTGGCCCGCAAGGAGATGCTGGAGACTCTGAACGGGGACCCATGGGGCCGGCCCTATAAGTGGGCGAGAGAGAAGCTCCGCCCCTGGGCTCCCCCGTTGACGCAGAGTCTCCAGCCCCAGTTCGTGGAGGACGTGGTGAGCGCCCTGTTCCCATCGCGAGGGGAGCATACTCCCCCGCCTATGGCTCCGCCTCCGACGGAACCTGACGGTGAAGCTGGCGCAAACGCGGACCACAGCGACGACGACGTCTACGACGCTCCAGAGGTGACCGAGGTAGACATGAGAGTGGCGGTACAACGGCTCAAGGCCAAAAATACCGCCCCAGGACCCGACGGCCTGCCAGGAAAAGCTTGGGTCCTGGCCTCGAGGACTCTCGGGCCTCGACTGGGGGGGCTCTTTAGCGCATGCCTGGAAAGGGGCCAGTTTCCGCTTCGTTGGAAGACGGGGAAGCTGGTCCTGATCCAGAAGCCCGGGCGCCCTGCGGACTCTCCGTCCGCATTCCGGCCCATCGTGCTGCTCGATGAGGTGGGCAAGCTCTTTGAGAGAGTCATTGCAGACCGCCTCGTCGGGCACCTGAATCGGATGGGCCCGAACCTTGCGGAGAGCCAGTTTGGTTTCCGCAGGGGGCGCTCGACGGTGGACGCAATCATGCGCGTGAGAGCCCTCACGACGGGGGATGCGGTGGCCCGGGGCAGGGTCGTCTTGGCGGTGTCTTTGGACATCACCAATGCCTTTAACACCCTGCCCTGGAGTTGCATCAGGGAGGCACTCCGGTATCACCGGGTGCCGACCTACCTCCGTCGCATAGTCGAGGCTTATCTGACGGACAGAGCCGTCATCTACCCCGGTCACCGGGGAGAGTGGAACCGGCGAGAGATGTCGTGCGGTGTTCCACAGGGTTCGGTCTTGGGGCCGCACCTGTGGGACATCGGATACGACTGGGTGCTGCGCGGCGACCTCCCTGACGGCGTCAGCGTAATTTGTTACGCCGACGACACGCTCGTCCTGGCGGAGGGAGAGTCGCACCAGGCGGCGGCCGACCTGGCGACGCAAGCGGTCGCGACAGTCGTTGACAGGATCCGGCAGTTGGGACTCGAAGTGGCGCTCCACAAAACAGAGGCCATGTGTTTTCATGGCCGTCTGAACGCGCCACGGTCAGAGTCCCACATAACGGTGGGAGGGGTTCGCATCGGCGTCGGGAGGACGATGAAGTACCTGGGACTCGTCCTCGACGGCCGGTGGAACTTCAAGGAGCACTTCCTGCGTTTGGCCCCAAGGCTGAACCGGGCGGCAGGCGCCCTCAGGCGACTCCTGCCCAACCTCAGCGGGCCAAACGCCTCCTGCCGGAGGCTGTACGCCGGTATCGTGCGGTCCATGGCCCTCTACGGGGCCCCCGTGTGGGCCCTGAGCATGCGGACGCGACCAGCGAGGCTGGTCGCATGCCAGAGGGTCATGGCTATCCGGATGATCCGAGGATACCGCACGATCGCCGGCGAATCGGCCAACCTCCTTGCCGGATTATTGCCCTGGGATCTGGAGGCGACCGCCCTCCAGCGCGTCTATGAGTGGCGCGTGGAGGCGCGGCGCCGGGGAGAATTCCCGCTGCCCCGACAAGTCGAGGCGCGGCGGGAAGAGGTCCGGCGCGATCTCAGGGCAGTATGGAGGGAACGACTGTCGCAACCGAGGTTCGGGCACGCCGCAATCGCGGCGGTAAGACCCCTCTTTGAGGAGTGGCTGGAAAGGCGTCACGGCGTCCTGACCTATCGGATGACGCAGGTCCTCACCGGACACGGATGTTTCGGGAGGTACCTGTGTCGGATGGGGAAGGAAGAAACGCCGGGGTGTCACCATTGCGAAGATCGCCCGGAGGACACAGTAGAGCATACGGTGCAAGACTGCCCCGCTTGGGCAGAGCACCGCCGTGTCCTCACGGCAGCGATAGGCGGAGACCTCTCGCGCCCGGCATTGGTCGAGGCCATGCTGCGGGGCGAGACGGAGTGGGAAGCGGTCGCCTCCTTCTGCGAGGCAGTAATGCTCGTTAAGGAGGAGGCGGGCCGTGAGAGAGAGAGGACAGCGTCCTCCCTCCGCCCCACCCGCAATGGTAGACGCCCACGGCGTCGGACGTCGCAAGACGATCTCCGGCCACCGTAGGCGCGGGCATGCGGGCGGCGAGTAAAGGGCAACTCGCCGCCCGACCATGGACCATGCCCGGGTCGACGGCGCGTTGTGTTCCACGCGCGCCTCAAAGAGCGTCAGCACGATGACGGGGCCCCGCCCAAGAGGGCCAAAGCCTGCCGGGGTCGCGGGACTTATCTCATTACCGTGACCCCGGAACATAAAAGGCTATTGAAGGACACCGTGGATTTTAGTCAGTACAAGTCTGACAGTCCCTCCCGCCCTGCCCGGGGTGGGAGGACTCATTTGATGATTTTACCACGCTAAAAAAAAAAAAAAAAAAAAAAAAAAAAAGCGGGACTAATTCCGAATGGTAATCTAATAAAACAATACCTGCCCCACACTGTTTGGAAAGTACATAGCCTAGAACTTTCTCGATCTAATGGTAGATTCCAAAATCCAGACTGAGCATCTAGTTTACAAAACCATTTAGCACCACATAATTTAGCAGATATCTCTTCTACAGTGGGAAACGGAAAATGCGCTCGCTTTAATGCCTTATTTAATGGTCTTGGGTCAAGACATATTCTTAATGAATCATCTTTTTTAACTACAACCACCATTTGACTTACCCAATCTGTTGGCTCCGTAACCGGTTCTATAATTCCATTCTGAACCATGGAATCTAATTCTTTTTTAACTCTTGGTTGCAATGCATAGGGCAACCTACGGGCTGGGGATACAACAGGTTTGACATTAGCATCAATTTCCAACTTTATTGTCTGCGGAATACATCCTACTTGTCCATCAAATAAGTGGTTATATTGCATAGGAATAAATTTTATTTCTTGAATCCTTTTAACTAACCCTAATTGTTCAGAGGCATATAATCCTAATATATTTGAGCAAAGTTGATCCACAATGAAAAATTCTAATACATGCAAAGTATTATTAAACAGGCAGTTTATAAATAATTTTCCTACTACAGGTACTTTTTCATTAGTAAATGAGGTTATTTGAATATTTGTTTTCTTAATGTTGGTTGTCAGCCCTAAACCTTTACACTGCATAAAACTTAAAACATTACATTGAGCGCCAGTATCGACTTTAAATTCTACTTTTTGACCATTAATCACTAGAGATGCAATATACCACTCATTGTTATTAGTGTTCAACGAACATATTGTTAAATCATGTACCTGAAATTCTTCATCACTATTTATTCCTTCCGTTGCTTCATTTACCAGTAAATTCACCTTTCTTCTTGCATTTGCCTTACACTGTCTTGCAAAATGATTCTTTTTCTTACATAATGCACATAATTTGCCAAATGCTGGGCAACGGCCATAAATGTGATCAAAACCACAATAGTTACATTTTTGTTGAGTACCTTTTAAATTCTTCTTCTTTATTTCATCAACTTCCGGGGATTCCTCTTTTATTTTAGGCATTTCGTTATTGTTTTGTATTATGCCAATCTGGGAATCAACTATAGCATATGTCCTGCATAAATCCAACGCCTTTGTCAAAGTGAGATCTGATATTGTTAACAATTGTCTTCTTACAGTAACATTATTAATTCCACAGATAAACAGATCTCGTATCAGCTCATCATTTAAAACACCTAGTTCACAAGTTTTACTGAGGTTTTTAAGAGCTGTAAGGTAATTTTCAAAGGATTCACTTTCCATCTGTTTTCGAGTAAATAAAACATATCTCTCATACGTAATATTCCTTTTCGGTACAAAATAACTATCAAATTTTTTCAAAATGTCTTCAAACGAACCTTTTCTTTCTGCTTCTGTAAAACTCTCAAAAACTTCTTGACAAATTTCGCCGCCTTGGTGCAGAAGGATGCCAATTTTTTGTTTTTCTTCTGCCTTGGGATTGTAAGCGTCTATAAAATATATAAGCTGCCTTTTAAATTTAATCCAGTTCATATTCATGTCTCCCTCCATATTTAGGCATTTAATTACAGTATGATTTCCAGGGCCGTCCATTGTTCTTAACCTTTAATACAAAATACTATTTGCAGAGTTCTTGTTCGAAAGGATCTTTTTGTACCGCTGTCACCATGTTGTAATAATGAAAGTTCTATTCATTAATAACGTTTTTTATTTTATAAGCCATCGGTATACATCGTAATCAAATCACACAGTCACAAGTCGTTGTTTATGATGGCGTCGTCCATAGAGTACCACCTGACGCCATCTTACAATATGTAACAAACTTGTATTTACAAGGTTAAGTCGTTCAGGGCGACTTCCTGTGTATTTTTTTTTTCTGAAAAAAGTTCGATATCTCTAAAACTAGTCAGTTTGGACCCCATGTTGTCAGGGTTAAAATTGTTGCAAATAAGGTGCTAGTATCACCTGTTTAAAGGAATGCATCCAATTACAAATCAACCTGTAAGATCTTGAACACATTACCTGCGTAAGCTGCTGCTTTGGCAGCCAGCAGTACAGCTGCAAACAGAACTAGTTGCCAACTCTTCATGATGATTGATACTTTACGTGAGAAATGTAGCAAGTTATAAGTCTTCTTATAATACTCTTATATGGCACCTGCCTCACTGTCCGCGATTGGCGGAAGCGAATAGCGGTAGCAACGGCAGTAAGCGTGGAACACAGACAGCAACTAAAAAACCTTTTTAACAATAATACATTGTTAAAAAGTCCAAGGGGTGAAAGTTACTTATATTACGCTAGCATATTTAGTCCTGACGTGGTTTGGCGCCCATAACGTAGTGAGGCGCTAATAGTTACAGTGACGCCTTGAGCTTGATGCCAAGCGTGATCAACTGAAAGCCCGACCAGTTGCGGTGATCATCTAACTTTATCGATGGTGTGCTCATCATCATCATCATCATATCAGCCGTAGGACGTCAACTGTTTAACATAGGCCTCCCAATCCATAGATTTCCAATAGCACCGGTTGGAAGATGCTTGCATTCAGCGTAAACCTGTGATTTTGACTTTCATTCAGATCGTCTGAGCGTGTTCTCCATTCGAGAACCTTACGGCCCCATCGGCCATCAGTTCTGCGTGCTATGTGGCCTGCCCACTGCCACATAGAGCTTACATGCCCGCAATGTGCGAGGATCTTCTCAAAGAAGATTGGTTACATCGCACCTCAAAGATCTGCCAGCAATCTGACGAGGGAGATAGAGGGCCAAGACTTACCGTTACCGGGGTCGCGAGACTGTCTAATCAGGTAACCGTGACCCTGTAACGTAAAGGGTTATTGAAGGACACCGTGGATTTTAGTCTGACGTCCTGTCTTGGATAGAAGGACTCATTTGATGATTTTACTAAAAAAAGGCAGGTAATGGCAGGCAGTTATTATTAAAATTGTAGTCGATACTTAATCGCTGCCCGCCAGTGATGGGACTGAGGTTAAAGCCAAATAACACGCTTTAGTGAGAATACAAGTTTAAGTAATCAAATTGACATTGGATGTGGTGTTCAGTGTATTGTGTAAACGGTGTAAACGTATTAAGATTACATTTTGTAATTATTGATTGGGTACTAGAAATTCCTCGTGTGGGACATATTTTTTTTTAACTATTTTATGAGCTCAGAGTAAGTACGATAGAAAATAATTATGTCAACGTCATTATTAGTTCTTTGTTTACCGACTTCAAAAAAAGGAGGTTATCAATTCGACCCAACTCAAGTATGTAATATTATCAGAACTGCCCCGTTTTCATATATGTTAGTCTATATCAGCGTCTGAACAAATGTGCCAAATTTCATAAGTGTATGTATGTATGTAGTATGTATGTATGTATGGTTTTATGTTTGTGCACGCATATCGCCGGAACTATAAGTTCGATTTAAGTAATTCTTTTTTTGTTGTACTAGGTATTGTTCAACTTAGGGTACACTACAAGTTTCATCAAAATCGGTTCAGTAGTTTTAGAGATATGGATTTTTTTATGTTGTGACGGATTACAAGATTAGTGCATATGTAAGAAAATTTTGTATTATACAAGAATTTGGGTTGAATATGTAATAAATAAACTAAAAAGGGTAAAATAAAAACTTTTTTTATTTAAAAAAAGTACCGACTTCAAAACAAATACAAAAAGTTTAAAATAACTTTTCTTTCGGAAGTCGGTGGTTTGTTTTGTTGTGTCATTGACTATTGCCACCGACTTCCGAAAGAAAAGTTTTTTTAAACTTTTTTGTATTTGTTTTGAAGTCGGTACTTTTTTAAAAAAAAAGTTTTTTTAATTATTTTTATCATAATACTCAGTCAATACAGTCGTTACTGTTAGTCAGAAGCTCATAAGTCTGACAACCAGTTTTACCATGGGGTATCGTATTACCCAGTTACTGTGCTGTGGAGGTCAGATAGTCAGTCGCTCCATGTAAAATACTGATATTCAGCTGCATCTCGTTCGACTGGAAGCCGACCACAATATAGTTGGGAAAAGACAGGCAGATGATGACTCTCAATGTAAGTCAACGGCGAATTGTCGTTTGGCGCGGCGTTCTCAGGGCAGGTAAGTTATTTTAGTTTTTTTTTTGTGGTGGTTTTTGAACCTGACTTACATTCATCATCATCATCAGCCGGAAGACGTCCACTGCTGAAAATAGGCCTCCCCCTTAGGGCTACACATAAACACGATACAACGTTGCGTCGTACAACGATGCGGTGTCGTTTCTCGATACGACGTCGCGTCGTAGAAATCTACGATGAGACGCATTCTGTTCCATAGTAGGGACGCTGCTCGATTAGCGTAATTAAATGATCGACTTCAATACCATCCGTCATCTTTGAATTTCGAATAACAACTGCGCAGGATTGCATCGTGAGTCACAACGTATCGCAGATTTCCATCGAAATTCAAAGATGACGGATGGTATTGAAGTCGATCATTTATTTACCCT
This sequence comes from Agrotis exclamationis, assembly GCA_950005045.1. Classification (NCBI taxonomy): domain Eukaryota; kingdom Metazoa; phylum Arthropoda; class Insecta; order Lepidoptera; family Noctuidae; genus Agrotis; species Agrotis exclamationis. Next base: position 759,147 of record OX465445.1, read on the forward strand.
AGTCGAGCAGCGTCCCGTACTATGGAACAGAATGCGTCTAGAGCAGTCCATTTTTCGGAATGAACTAAAACACCACCCCACTGTAACGATGCTCAACGTAGATTTCTACGACGCGACGTCGTATCGTGAAACGACGCCGCATCGTTTTACGACGCGACGTCGCGTATCGTGTTTATGAGTAGCCCTAAGGGGGAGGCCTATGTTCAGCAGTGGACGTCTTCCGGCTGATGATGATGATGAATGTAAGTCAGGTTCAAAAACCACCACAAAAAAAACTGTAAAATAACTTACCTATCTTTCGGAAGTCGCTGGCAAAAATTAATGAAAAAAAAAAACAAAGCCACTGACTTCCGAAAGATAAGATATTTATTTTTAAGTTATTTCACTTTTTGTATTAGTTTTGAACGCGGCTATTTTTTTTTAAAAAGGAATAGGTACGAGAAAGAAAAAAAAAGAAAATATTGGAAAAACTTTAAATGTATCCTCCTGCAATGAGTGGAGCCGAAGAAAATTGATCAATTGAACCTAAAAAAAAATACAACCTTTTTTTTCGATTGTTCTTTGTGTCAACCGGTACGTCTCATGCGCATTCGGGAAAACAAGTGTCACATATCATTAGCGCCTGATAAATACCTAATTGTTTTTTTTTTTTTTCAAAATAAACTCAGATTACAGATTTGTTTCAGGGTATGATTTAAGCTATCACCAATTTAATTCATCATCATCATCAAAATCAGCCGGAAGACGTCCACTGCTGAACATAGGCCTCCCTCTTAGACCGCCACGCCGAACGACAATTCGCCACTTGCATCCATCGGTTGTCCGCGACCCTCACGATGTCGTCGGTCCACCTAGTGGTCGCCTGCCTACGCTGCGTCTTCTGGTCCATGGTCGCCACTCGAGAACTTTTCTTCCCCATCGGTTGTCAGTTCTACGAGCGATCTGGCCTGCCCATTGACACTTCAACTTGCGAAATTAAGAGCTATTTTACCTTAGGGTATTCCGACCCTGAACAAATTAATTACTATTCTAATATTGAAACGAGAAAAAGTTTGTTTGAATTTATTTCATACAGGTTTACCAAAAATAAATATAGCACATCGACCTTTTTATATTAGGCATATGATTGTAATTTCTTCGTCTTCAGATCACTCTGCAATCTGGTATGGTTCTGTTTCAGTTCTAGCGCAGGTACATTGCCCTCCGGCAATTAGGTCCGTATCTAGAGGGAGGGAAAACTGTTAGTACAGACGCCAGCATGTCAACGCACCCACCAATCTGTCAAATTTTTCCAATCGAACGTTTTTTGTTATATAGCTAGCTACGCCACTACAGCGGCTTCTCGGTCTTTAATGACCGGACCGGACCGGATCGAGGTCTGGAGTGCAACCCCTTAATATTAGTGAAGTGCACTTTTTAAAGGGAGGAAGTGCAGCCGTTGTTTCACCTTTTTCTTCCTATGCATGGTCATTTTTGTTGGGGAAAAAAACTGTCGTGACGCTGCTCAGTTAACCCAAGTGGATCACTTCAGTCAATCAAACCTATGGGGAAGTCATTTGGAGACAGTGGGGACGCCCGAACCGCCTCTGTTAGGCTGAGTTGATTGATTTTTGTTTTTTAGTTAAGTTCCCTGTATCTTACCCTGGCTGACAAACGCACACTTTCGGCATTAGGGGTCCAACAGACTGGCAGGTACAACCAATGTTACATTCCCAATCGAACGTACACATGCGACGGTAGTCCAGCTCTGAAAAAAACATGCAGAAGTAGTGAAAATAACTAGAGAAACAAAAAAAATAATGGTCATAAAATAAAAACTGCTGAGCCAAACTAAATGATTTTTTTATGGGACTAAATAGCAAGTATTCAACAACGAATAAAAAAGAATCATTTAAATCGAACAGAAAATAACGGAGTATATGTAAGTAATCGGTGCAAACACTTTTTTTATAAAAACCGCCCAAATTGACAATCTCCTCCTTTTTGAAGTCGGTTTAAAATGTTGGTCTAATCAAATCATGAAAATAAACAAGTCTTCTCATGTTTTAGTCTATTAATATGAAGTTTCTCATTTTTGTGTAAACTCTTTTTTACTAAAATTTTGTAAATCCATAATTTATTTACCAGTAAACGCCGTGTATACGGACGATATCACAAAAACTAAAAAGAAACAAATATGTAAGCACTTCATGTTTACTTCAACAGCTAAACCGCAAAGTTGTCGCTACTATAAGTAATAACTGAAAATAAATTGATTATAAACGCTTTTACTTTCGACATTTTTGTAGACAATTATTACAAGGCATTGGCAATATTAATAAATTGTTTATTTAGAGTATTATTTAATGTTACATGTATTATAAGTATTATAACATTAGCGAACATGATTCATATTACTGTAATGGATACTTTGAGGGATCCGTGTTGAATTTAGAAGCCCGGCCCCTATTTATGACATTCCCATTATGGACTGTATTGGGGGCATTACAACTTCAATCTGTAATAGATTGTGACACCGGACACAATACCGAAAATATGGGTGTGTCAGACGTATCCAGGCACAGGTCGCAAACCTAGGAGGGGCGCAAAAATGGCCAGACCTAGCCTGCCATGGCTTCTTAAAGCCAGAGTAACTAGTTCCAGTGAAGGAACGAAACAGAGTTATTCTAGACGTTTAGAGCCACCTCGTTCCCTTACTGCTACTCAACGACCATTTATACCTGCTACTACTTTTTTGGCTTTAAGACATCATGGTAGGCCACCAAAGCGCTGTTAAGGGCGCATAACCAGAAAGTTGGCAACGTCGCAAATAGCTGTCAAATATTTACAAGTTTTAATTAATTTGGTTTTACTGTATGAAAAATAAGAAATATGGCTCTGTAGTGCACTACAAAGTTGATATAAGAGTGCAATTAAAACACTGCATTTGATGTTGTCACCCCCAAGTAGCAAAATGTGGCCCTATAATTATCCTAGGAGCATGTATTTTTTAATCCTATAGAAATCCTAAAAACGTTTATAGAACCGCATTTGGGCGCAGTTTATAGGACTATTCCGCCCTATAGTCGTTTTGTAATAATCCGGTAGAGTGCAATTCGATTTTATAATTACCTTATTAAGTGCTTATACAAGATACATTTGTCCCATAAAGATCCTATAAATGCATTTGATAAGAGCGATTAGTCTTCGTACGATCTAGCGCGTGCCACTATTGGAGTAAATTGATCCTACAGTGATCAGCGAGATGCCATCAGTAGATTCATTCAGTCAATCATTCGTTCTTAATTCGTTTATTAATTTTGACATAACTTTGTGTTGTGCTGATGTGTCATTGAATACTTTTTATTTTTAAAGTAAAGCCATATTATAATAATAGCTAACATAAGTAACTTTGTCGTTTGACTGTTTTGTAAAGAATGCTCACTCAACTTGCGAAATTAATTTTATTGATTAAGTGTTAGATGATAATACACATATCTTCATGCGCCTTCAAAATTAATCATTTTCATTATTTGTTAATTCAATAATAGTTATCTAATTCCTATCCGACATAGGGTCAAAACACGTGCCATAATATTGCATTTATCAGAATCTTTGTAAGACTATTAGTCCGAGTTATAACTAATACATGACATACCTACTATGCCACCATATTTAAGTTTTAGGGTTCTTTAGAGGATAAAATAAATCAGTATTAACATTTTTAGAATAGTGTCAGATTTATTCTGAATATTTTTTTCTTTCAAATTGTTTTCAACATTGATAAAATGTGGGCAGTGGAGGAATATAAAATGATGAAATAACTAATTATCAGTACTTTTTTAACGTGGTCATGTCATTACATGAGTCCTCCCACCTAAGCCAAGGCAGGAGGGACTGTCAGACTTGTACTGACTAAAATTCACGGTGTCCTTCAATAGCCCTTTACGTTCCGGGATCACGGTAAATCGGTTCTCGCGATTCCGAATTATCAGTACTTTAAGTAGTTTTTTTTAAATCTGATAGCGGGCATTCTGCAACCCGCAGAAAAAAGAATGATGGTCTGAGTACGGAACCATCATTTTCAGACTCTTTTTTTATTTAATAAAAGTATTGACCAAAACTCGAATACTGACTATGTTTCGAGGAAATTTTTCAAAATTCTTCTTCGATAACTACCTTTACGCTTAAATCGTTACCATTGATTTAGATTCATATTTATATTGTTTCAGCTTTCTTTAGCAGATCACAAAATAAACACAAGATGGCCGCTTACTCTAATAAAAGCAAAGTGTAGGACACATTTAAGTAGAATCTTACTTATAAAAATCAAAAGCTATGCTAGCTTGGTGTTCAAATCCATTAGAGGTCATCACTAAGATAAATTGATCTTAAAATATTCTTACCTCTAGCAGCTATATCTATGACATTTATAGGAAGTCCATGTCTTACAGAAGAATGAAACAAGACGTTAACATGATTAAACAATCTTAGTAAATGCGTTTATCGGATCAAAAGTCACACTTTGCTAATTAGTTTCATAACTTGCGCTTGTAAGACTGCACGTTCTAACAAGAGTCAGAGAAAATAATCCTATTGATGTTTATAAAACTAAGTTATAGGATCGAAAGTACTTATAGATCAAATCATCTTTTAGGATGCTTCAGTAGGATCAGTGGTCTGAGTTAATGCGTCTACTAGATTTATATAAGACGTTTAGTCCTATATGTCAAATACTATAGGAGCATTTTGCTCCTTGGGCCGTTTCAGGTGTAAAAAAGGCATTGGGAAGGTTTCCAAATACTTTTTTTACATCTAAAACTATACATTCGGTGTTACGATATTACTTATTGCATTCCCTTATCATTTTTTAGTGCACTACAGAGCAATATTTCTTGTTTCCATACAGTAACATTGCTAAATTAATTAGAACTTGTTAATATTTGACAGCTATTTGCGACGTTGCCAACTTTCGGAATAAGCCCTCTTAAAGTAGGTCGCACTGAGCGCATAAAAGGCTAGTTATAGCAATCACCGGACATGCCAGTTGAATTGACCTTGCAAGCAACCAACCATATCGCAAGAGCGTTTTATTAAAAGCCCGATCTTACGAGCACTTAATAACGTGCGTTAAAAAAGCGGTGAAATGAAACAAAAAGGTCAATAAATTAAACTTAACGATCACCGCCCAGCACTTAAAATCAAATACAGCTCTATAAAAAGGGTCGTATTTTAAAAGCGATGACGTGTGAATGCTTTACCCGCTTTACCGGATCTGTACGAGCGCTTTTACGTTCGTAATTAAAAGTTCCGTAACAGAACAAGTGCATTCCCATATGTTCACGCACGCCACACTGCTTTAAAGCGCAATGTTTTATAGTTCTAATTCAGCGTTTTTTCAACGCACCTTAATGTCTTGCATGTACAGAGGCTAGCACATCAACCTACCTCAATCTGTCAGATTTCTTTATTAGATTTTAAACTAATTATCTAACTTCTTCATGATGAATATCAGTAATTTAAATATTTGCACGACTTGTAAGTCGAATATAGTGCGACTTAAACCTTAATTTACCATGTAACTGTACACCTATATTCTGGCAAATAAATCATTCATTCATTCAAAAGTGGAAGGTTAATATTCGATTGGTAAAAGACAGATTCGGTTAGGTCAACCTGCGTCTTTTTACAAGCTTTTATTTAGCAATTCTTCAAGCATCTAAGTAAGCATGAATGCTCCGTCCATGCCCTATATCTATGATTAGAACCAACACAGGGGTGCGTTTAAGTACGCCGGCGAAATTTTCGCCGGATAAAAATTAAACTAGCGAGGGTTCGCTGAACGGAGTCATAGGTTTCTGTCAATGTTAGCTGTCAAATTCAATTGACAGCTCCGTTTATAAACAAATAACAATTCATTTCAACTTAACAGTCCGAATATTATATTGTAATCTCCGTAAAATTAGGATTTAACTTGTGATCTCGATATTATTACGCAGTAAAAATGAACCGGAATATGAAAAATCAATTTGCCGGTGTAATATTAATTACATCAATGATCCACAAATAATATTCACCGAGACGATGAATTGGGTACTCTCTAAAATAAAAATACTCGTTTTTACGGCGCGAATCGAACATTAACAAGAAAACTCAATGTCAATCAATGTCAATCTGACAGCAGGATAAAATTTAGCGAGGTAAAAAGGTCGCTAAAATTTATCCTAGTCAGGCGAAAACTTATACCAGCGGACGACCGTGAACGGGGCAGATTAAATTTTAGTCAGTTTAATTTTTCACCTCGCGGTGTGCTTGAACGGGGTGTTTGACGTTTAGTCAGTATAAATTTTAACCTGGATAATCGACTTAAACGCACCCCTGGCTTAGAAGCCATGCTAAAAATATTAGTGAAAAAATGACAATGTCAAAACAAATGTCAATGTCAATAAATCATATTATTTGTAAAAGTTTGTTTTTCCCAGTTTTTCCTGATTGTGCTGATTGCAATCTGCATTTCTGTGATCTGCATTCAGCGATTGCTTGAAAACTAGGTTTCAAAATGTCTGAAAAAACCTCGCCGCCTGTATTATTACCGCATCATGAGCAACAAGAACTGTGCGAGACCCGCTTGCCTTACAGGCAGGGCAGAAAACTTACCGCTGTAAAAGTAAGTGATATATAATATAGGTACCTATTTTCATGTCAAAAAAAGGCTCATACAGGTTTTCCGCGCTCCTAAACTATGCACAGCTTCATGTATTTTCAACTTCTATCATAATAAATCCCTTAAAACCTAAATATAATCCTCGTAATGTTTTGAGATTATACAATATTGTCTGGCAGGCCTCATAGAAGAGGACAATACCATCAACCATCACCTGAAGATTGTACAACTGTATTTGCATTGTATAGATTCAATCTTCCTTGTATTATATAGTTTCATACCCGACATTGTGTGAGTACTGTGTACTTCAGAGCTGTGATTCACTGGGCACCTACGTCTCTTGTTGACTTGAATGACCCTGGCGGTTGAGAGTGTGTCATGCTCACTCAAATGTCTCGCTGATGGTGGCGTGTGTGTCGGATCATTTAGCTCCCTTCAAAATGGTTGAGCTGAATGGTGCTGATACATGTGTCATGTTCGTGAACGGGCGCCGTCAGTTGGGACTGGTCATCTCTTAGCTGCCACGGTTTATTTTAATTATTGATATATTTTTTTCTGAATTGTCTTTGTTTTAATTTTTACTATGGACACTTTTAACTTGCTACATCGTTCTCACATAATGTACCATCTCAAAATGAATGATGTAACAAAGGTTTATTTTGGCGATCTAAAAAGAGTGTCCATGGAGTTTCTTGCCCGTTCTTCTCCATAGAGATCTACTTCTTGGAATGGGCATCTACGGTACTTTCACAGTTTTTATGTCTTGTGACTGGGACTGTAGCACCATAATTTTGTAGTGTTTAATATATTTTATTTGTCTTTGACAATTCAAAAGTGCCTGTAACTGGCTTATTTGAAATAAATGCTTTGATTTTGATTGATTTTGATCAACTGGTTGGCTATTTCGTTTCTGGATCATCAAAACTATGTTGATAGGGAGATTTTAGTTTTGCCCAGCTGTGGAATGACAAGCTAACAGTAGCAGTATCATATACGACAGCTCTCCTTAATTGATAAACGAATCGCGCTCAGACGCGCTTATTCTGTAGTCAAAGATAATATAATACTAGCGTACTGTAGAAACGGAAAAGCTCTTATTAATACCAGCGTAAGAAACTCAAAACTGGTATATTTCGACCTAAAATTGTATCAATGTTTTAATGACCGAGTTCCATACCCGACCAGTATCAGGCTTCAAAATAATCCAACCCTCAACTTACCAAAGGTGGTACTCGTGTCCACCTATCTGCTGGACACCGGAGCTCACTATACTGGTGTCCCACTGACTGCAAGAGCAAAAGGTCGGAGCTATACTTTAGGATACTTAACAGTAGTCTTGCATACGCTAGCTTTAACCCGCGTCTTAGCTAGTCACCTCCCCTCTCCTTCCTATTATCTCCTCTCTATTTTCCCTAAAATAGTCATTAAATTTTCATACAAACATTCATTTATTAATGACATTTCCCATTAGTGTGACTCTAGTGTCAGTAAGATGCCTAATTTTCACATTCAATTTCTCTCTTTGACAGGTTTACTCCATCAACAACGAGTCCAGACACCTCCTGGTCTTCGGAGTACCTTCCCTCAACCTTCGCCAGGAGACCAAAGCTCTATTCTCAAGATTTGGTAAACTACAAAGCTTCAACTTGACTAAATACCCTTCGGAACAGTTCACGGAAACGTATCATGCTGTATATGATGATATACAATCAGCTAGAATTGCTAAGAAAATGTTGGATACAAAGAACCACTACGGTGGAATTCTCCACATATGTTACGCACCAGAATTTGAGTCTTTTAATGATACTAGGCATAAGTTATTACAACGACGAAAAAATGTTATTGCCAGATTAAAAAATTTGAATAGAACAGCGGAGATTGAAAGTACAGTTAACAAAACAGATGATGTGGCACAAAAAATGGTTACAGAAGAAGTTGTGGATAATAAACTGTATATGGGTAATGAAAATAATATAGAAATTGGTAAAAGGAAAGCTGACTTTGTATCAGTGAAACATTGCAAGTTGAAAAAATCAAGAAATTTTGACAGGAAACACTGTGTTGTCCTTACAGAAAAGGTTTATGACAAAAAGGTAACAATTGGAAAAGTTTTCGATAAAGAGGTTGTAATTCCAAAAGTTTCTGATAAGTTACCAACTGACGTTTGTGAAATTGTTGATTTTACATCAACAGAAACCGAAGTTTTAACTAATATCAACGAACATTTAAACTACAATAATTTTGGTAAAGAAATAATCAAGAAAGTACCTTATAAACCTGTTAATAAAATTAAGTTTAATATAAATCAAAATTCTTCATAAATTTTGTTGTTTTATTTCTCAAGGTTGCAGGTCATGCCTAAATACTAACAGCCACACAGATTAATCTTCAAGGTAAAGCTTCTCTTGCTGAGGTTGGTCCATAGATTGGTGACCGGACTAACAGAAGCTGAAAAGTCTTTAGTTGTTTATGCTTTAGACCATAAAGTTCAAAATCCACTAAAAACAAGCCATAGAGTCTGCTGTGCCACGGCGCTGAATTTTTAGAGTATTATATCATAGCACTATGCAATAGCTTCGAATTATTGTTGACATCATTCCATTTCATTATTATATTGCTTAACACGAAGATTTAAGATTCAGTTTCAACGTTCTGTCGAAATAGGCTCCAGAATAAAAATAATATTATACAGAATTTTTAAAAGTTTTAATAATAACTTAAGAATACAATATACCTACATGATATTATTGTGCTTAAAAACTATATCTTAGTACTTACCAACAACACATTTAGGACAGGACATTTGATATTATAGGCTGCGCTTTGGGATATTTTCCGAGTACAGCCAAGTCACAACAAGTCGCAAACGATAATCGTAATCGTTCGGTACTCCCCAATAGATTTTCCACTTTATAGCCTAGAGTGTAAAGTTGAAAATCTATTTAAGATTTCTGAGCGTTAGCGACAGGAAAGATCGAAAACGATAAGCAATCTTCACTAGATATTCAACGTTATACTTAAGCATGTAAAGTTGAAAATCTATTAAAGCCTATTCAGCGTTTTCGTTTATCGTTTGTAACATGGCTACCATGACGCGTCATAAAGCGTGAGTAGTTAGGCTGTGGGAAAGAGACAGAGCCATACAAGTCGTTAGAGCGCCATCTCGTTCCCGTTAACTACTCACGCTTTTTAAGATAATAATAATAATATTCCACAACTATCACACAACGCCATCTAGTCCCAAGCTAAGCAGAGCTTGTGTTATGGGTACTAGACAACTGATAAACATACTTATATATTTATAAATACATACATATTATAGATAAATTACACCCAGACACAGAACAAATGATCGTGCTCATAACACAAACATTTGTCCTGGGTGGGAATCGAACCCACGACTTCCGGCATAGCAGTCAGGGTCACTAACCACTAGACCAACAGGCCACTCAAGATGACATGTCATGGTAGGCCACCAGCCGCGAATACAGAGCCGTAGTTAGGACTGTATTTAAGGAAGGGTGGCGGCGCGGCGGCGATGTGATGATAGAGGACATTGGGAAATTAAAATTTGTGATTTTAGTGTAAGAGGCCGGGAGTGGTCGCGGGACTAACGAATACCGATCCTGGAACGTAAAGGGCTATTGAAGGAGACTGTGGATTTTAGTCAGTACAAGTCTGACAGTCCCGGGATCTTGCCCTGCTCTGGGTGGGAGGAAACATTTGACGATTTTACCATGATAAAAAAAAAGAGGCCGGAGAGTGAATGAGTGTGATGAGTGATGAACGACAGAGGAGAGAATGATTGTGATAAATGGTTTAGTTTTCACCGTTACTCTATCTTTTTTTTCATTATATTGTGTATGACAAACAGCATAACATTACATTACAAGGGCATTGGTTATTTAATGTAGGACATTGCCCCACGAGGCCCCACCTAGCTACGGCCCTGTGTACAGAGACTAGTAAATAAGCTAGCTTTCCGTCGGTGGAGGAAAGATGGAGGCTACTCCTCCTCAGGGTATTCTTCGGCAGCTTCCTCCTCTTGCTCGTCGAATTCTGCATCATCTACTCCGACTTCCTGTGAAATGCACAAAGTACGTATAAGATCATCATATCAGCCCATAGATATGAGATATGGCGTGGAATTCAAAATGTATAGAAATCCGATGAAGCCACAATTGACCCTCCATAACGCTAATATTGCGCACACAATTCTGTCAAAACAATACTACGAACAATTGCACACACGCGCCATCGATAACTCAGTCATTTAAATATAAACCTAATTCTTTACACTACAGCGTACTTTTTCCGTATAATTTACTCACACAAACAATTATCATTGTGTGTTGTCGCGACACGGGGGGCGGATACGACTCTCCCGCTCAAATACAACGGACGCACCATGCGACATTACGGCTTGGTGAGGTATCGTTATGTCAGTTTTACGTACATTGCTTGTCCAGTCACTCAGTGATAGACTGAGGTGGTTGTAAAAGAGCAATGTATTTAATGCAAAAACAATAGAGTCGGAGTAATATAGGAAAACAAGAATAAAGTAGTACAAGTGATAGCTGAGCGAAACGCTCAACACCACGGCTTCACCGACACGCCCCTTTGCCACTTCTCCTGTTTTCAATATTTCTGTGTATCAGCCGTACGTAGGACATCCACTGCTGAACATTGGCCTCCCCCATAGATTTCCAATGGTTCTCTATTATGTTACAGTTACCGGCATGGATCTTGAGCGCTGACCTTCACCTGCGCAGAAGTGAATTATTAGGTCCCTTTGGTAGATGAAGTGAGGAACGGGGGCGGGGAAAGTGTAGTGATTGTCCCGTGTAGCGTGCCGTAGTGCATCGCGTCATAGCCGCCACTCGGGATTCGTTGTTTTGTGCGTTTCATTTGTCGGTAAGTGTACGATGCGCAAAGCGATCCCCACTCTTATGCCGAGCGCTCAAGAACCGTGCCGGTATTTGTACTTGACTTTTTTATCCATAATCTAAAGTGTCATAATTTCTTTTGTCATAATCTACTATATAAAAATAAGTCGGGTTTTCCTTCCTGACGCTATAACTCCAGAACGCACGAACCGATTTTCACGGTTTTGCATTCGTTGGAAAGGTCTCGGGCTCCGTGAGGTTTATAGCAAAGAAAATTCAGGATGGGGCGAGCGAAGTCGCTGGGAAAAGCTAGTCATCATTAAATTTTGTCTGAATGATAACTTGTCCGAACTTTAGGTCGTATAATAACATATGCATGGAGGTCATCGGAGGACGTCATATGGAGGACTTTTTCTTTTTACAGTCTTACCATGGGGTATCGTATTACACAGTTACTGTGTTGTGGAGGTCCGATAGTCAGTCGCTCCATGTAAAATACTGATATTCAGCTGCATGGCGTAGCGAAACCTAACCTAGAAGGGGCCAGGATGTATCAAAGTCAAACGGACACTTTCCTTTCGGGATGTTAGTTATTTTTTCGTGTTTCTAAATAACAACTTCGGGTCGATTTTAAGCGCTATATTGTGGCGTTGATGACTCATTTTGCAACAAGTAGCCTCGTGCGAGTTGTGGAGCCTCTAGACAAAATGTGATCTTCGGTGACATCAGCTTTGAGAGGCCTCTTTGGCTCTTTCAGTTTCCAGTCATGGCTCATGATAGTGGAGTCTTGTAGAATAGGTCTTTTTGAATTTATGAAAAGTTTTCTTAAAAGCTCTATTGTTTTACTGGCTGAGAACAAACTTGTGATAGTCATGTTTTTTTTGTGTTTTCTTCTACTGCGTGCGAGGCCCCTTTAGTATTGCGAGTAGGGTTGCCATCCATCCACGTTCCCCAGATTTGTCCTAGTTTAGAGGGCATCCGGGGAGCGTCCGGGGGGGGGCTTCATTTGTAGTCCGGGTTTAAAATTTAAAGTCCCGCCCGCGACACACGCACACTTCACCGTCCCCCCCCCTCCCGACACAATTGCCACGGTGCGCACTTCGACTCATGTCCGGTTTTTGGACTCTAAATTCGGGGTTCTCACGCGTCCTAGATGCTAGGCTAGGATCCGCTTCGCCCCGGCCTAACTACGCCACTGTGCACCTGCATCCAGTTAGACTGGGAGCCGACCACAAGACAGTTGGAGAAAGGCAAGCAGATGATGAGGTGGACAACTTACTTCGTACTGCTGGTATTCAGACACCAGGTCGTTCATGTTGCTCTCAGCTTCTGTGAACTCCATCTCATCCATACCCTCGCCGGTATACCAGTGAAGGAAGGCCTGGAGATGAGAAGAGATAATTTAGGTAAAGTGGAATATAATAGGAATTTTTCCTGTATTTTGGGTACGTTTACAAACATATAAACTAACATACACAAACACCCAGACCCGAAACAACTACTTGTAGATCAAAATATTTCTTCTGTGCGGGGATTGAACCCACGACACACAGCGCAGTAAATAACTACCGTGCCATCATACCTAGAGTCTAATGATGTCTAGTCGAGAATAATATAGCTAGTGCTTGATTGGCGACTTCCGGCCACCGTAGGCGCGAGCGGTGAGTAATGGGCGACTCGCTGTCCGACCATGGACGCAGCCCGGGTCGACGGCGCGTTGTGTTCCACGCGCGCCTCAAAGAGCTGTCAGCATAATGACGGGGCCCCTCCTAGAGTGCCAATGCCTGCCGGGGTCGCGGGACTATCTGGTAACCGTGGCTCCGGAACGTAAAGGTCTATTGAAGGACACCGTGGATTTTAGTCAGTACTAGTCTGACAGTCCCTCCTGCCCTGCCCTGAGAGGGAGGACTCATTTGATGATTTTGCCACGCTAAAAAAAAAGGATTAGTGGACCTAATCATTATTTCATTACCTTTCTCTCATTAGTCTTACCATGGAGTATTGTATTACCCAGTTACTGTGTTGTGGAGGTCCGATAGTCAGTCGCTCCATGTAAAATACTGATATTCAGCTGCATCTGGTGCAATTGGAAGCAGACCACAATAAAGTTGGGAAAAGGCTGGCAGATGATGATTACCTTTCTTCGGAACATGACAGTGAACTGCTCAGAGATTCTCTTGAAGATCTCCTGTATGGCTGTAGTGTTACCCACGAAGGTGGCCGCCATCTTCAGTCCGCGCGGGGGGACGTCACACACGGCCACCTTCACGTTGTTCGGTATCCACTCCACGAAGTAGCTGAAAATAAAGAGAAAGATACTTTTAGGCTTTTAGCAAGGAGGTACTGGCACCAGAGGCGTAACTACCGCCGTATCAATTATACAGGCCCCCCAAGTGTCAAGGGCAAGGGCAAAAATAAAAACATGAAATCATCTTCATCATCAGCCTATAAATGTTCCCACTGCTGGGACACAGGCCTCCTCTCTGTGAGAGGGAGTGGGTCATAATCCACCACGCGGGCCCAGTGCTGGTTGGTACAAATACCGGCATGGATCTTGAGCGCTGACCTTCACCTGCGCAGAAGCAGCAGAAGTGAGTTATCAGGTCCCTTTGGTAGATGAAGTGAGGAACGGGGGCGGGGAAAGTGTAGTGATTGGCCCGCGTAGCGTGCCGTAGTGCATCGCGTCATAGCCGCCACTCGGGATTCCTTGTTTTGTGCGTTTTATTTGTTTTATTGTGCGTTTCATTTGTCGATAAGTGTACGATGCGCAAAGCGATCCCCACTCTTACGCCGAGCGCTCAAGAACCGTGCCGGTATTTGTAGATGTCACATGTCTTCGAATTTTTGGTTCTAGGACATGCCGGTTTCCTCACGATGTTTTCCTTCACCGTTTTGAGAGCAGTGGTGATGAAATAAATTACACAAAGTAAAACATCATCACATTTCGTTCCCACAGTGGAACTTCTCTCGTTTTAAGACGTTATGTGACTCCCAGGACTAATTTTGTTTGTTTTTTTTTGTTTATCCTTTGACATATTTTTGTTTTTTTTTTATATTATTGTTCTATCCTGTCCTTTTCTTTCACAATATTAATAACTTAGGGACTTTACCCATGTTGCGACGCGATTTCAATTCGACCGATTCCAACTAAAACCAAAATCAACCTTGCTACTAAGAAATAATGATGCAATTCGATTGACTTGACGTCGTCGTGGCGATCGTTACCCGACTACGGCGAAGCAAAAAGGAGGGTTATGACTTTGACCGGTATGTATGTATGTATGTTTGTATGTATGTATGTTCATCTGTTCCCTCATAACTTCTGAACTACTTATCACTACTTGACAAATGAGGTGTCGTTAGATGCGTCTCAGTTGTCCGCTGGTTATAGGGTAGGTGACGTGTCACCAAATCCAATATGGCGCCCTCTAGGGGTTGAAGAGTCGTAACCGAAAAAAATAATATTTTCGCACAGTATCGACATGGGTATCAAATTAAAGGGCTTGATGAGCACATTTGAAATATATATAGGTACATTATATAGCTTTTACTAGCTACTTTACCTGTTTCTAACAGTGTCAACATGGGTATCAAATGAAAAGGCTTAATGAGTACATTTTAAATTCACTCGCTGCTTTGCTTATTTTATCAAATAACCCCAAAATAGTGTAAATAAAAAATAAGTTAAAATAACTAAAACCCGACTACGAAAAAATCGCGCACTAAAAAGTATAAAACAAGAACAATCCGTGTTACAGAAATTTTTAATTAATAGCCGTGGTCGTATGCCACCTGCGGTTGTTTCACACAATCTTTATTGGCTACCCGTAGATAACAACGTGTTTTATGTCATATGTCGTAGTGGTAAGGATGATTTTCACTTGTAGTTGGAATCGCGTCGCATTATCCCCTTAATTACCTGGAATTCTTATCCTGCACCGTCAACATCTGTTCGTCCACTTCCTTCATAGACATCCTTCCTCTGAAGATGGCGGCCACAGTGAGGTACCTTCCATGTCGCGGGTCGCATGCCGCCATCATGTTGACGGGGCTGAACATCTGCTGCGTGAGTTCCGGGACCGTGAGAGCACGGTAGCCCTGGCTGTTGCGGGCTGTGAGGGGGGCGAAGCCTGGAGGGAGAGGGGGCATTTGGCATGATAAACAAGGTTATTTTATATGTAGTAAAATCATGAAATTAATCTTCTCAGAGCGGGAGGGACTGTCAGACTTGTACTGACTAAAATCCATAGTGATCCTTCAATAGCCCTCTACGTCAGGGTCACATGAGACAGTTCCGAGGCCCCGGCGGGCTTTGGCCTTCTAAGGCCCAAGGGTCCGTCAGATTGCTGACAGACGTCACGCCGTCGACCCGGACATGGTTCATGACCTGACGGCGAGTCACCCATTACCAATAGGACCGATTACAAGCGGTTTGCATCCAGCGTGATCCTGTGGTCTTCATAAGATCGGTCTGCCCACCTTGTGGATGGACGTCCTCGTTTGGGGTGGTAGCCGGGTTTCTGCCAGGGATTCTTTGCTCCGCCGTTACCAGGAATAGCGGAGCTGCCGGGAACTAGGGGCCTGGTCTTTTTGGTGTTAATCATTTGGGGGGTTTGCCCATAATCACCACGCTGGGTAGGCGTGGTGGCAATCGCAATAAATAATCGGTTCATTAATACCGCCATTAATCGGTTTCGTATTTCATACCTGGCATGAAGAAATGCAGTCTCGGGAAGGGGACCATGTTTACTGCAAGCTTCCGGAGATCAGCGTTCAGTTGTCCCGGGAACCGAAGACACGTGGTCACTCCCGACATTGTTAGCTGTTGAAAGATAAGTAAATGATTATACCTGTTTTTATCGTGGTAAAATCATCAAATGAGTCCTCCCGTCCAGGGCAAGGCAGGAAGGACTGTCAGACTTGCACTGACTAAAATTCACAGTGTCGTTCAATAGCCCTTTATTTTCCAGGGTCACGGTAGCTCGTTAGTCCCGCGACCCCGGCAGGCTTTGGCCCTCTATGTCCTCCGTCAGATTGCTGACACTCTTTGAAGCGCGCGTGGAATACGCGCCGTCAACCCGATGATTCATGATCGACTTGAATGACTCTAACGCTTGAGACTGTGTCATGCTCACTCAAATGTCTCGCTGATGGCGGCGTGTGTGTCGGATCATTTAGTTCCCTTCAAAATGGTGCTGATACATGTTCGTGAACAGGCGCTGTCAGGAGCGGCCCATAAGGGCCACGAGGGCTATGAGGGTGGGCGGCGAGTCACTCATTCCTCGCCGTCCGCTTGCGAGACAGTTATCCCCACGAAACAGGAGAAATTTTCAAATCTTTGATACTTACGGACACCAGATGGTTGAGGTCCCCATAAGTAGGTGATGCCAGGCGTAAGGTCCTAAAGCAAATGTCGTAAAGAGCTTCATTGTCGATGCAGAAGGTTTCGTCAGTGTTTTCCACCAGCTGGTGGACGGAGAGGGTCGCGTTGTACGGTTCTACCACCGTGTCGGACACCTGGAGGAGAAACAAAGGGTCTGATAGAATAGAAAAAACATTTAATGGACACACACAACAATGGCATTGACGGCACGGTTGAGCAATTGAACTGCTGCGCATCGTGTCGCGGGTTCTATTCCCGCATGGGACAATTTGTAAGATCTGTAGTTGTTCCGGGTCTGGGTGTTTGTGTATAATGTGAGTTTATATGTTTGTAAACGCACCCACGATGCAGGAGAAATTCCGAGCGTGGGGAAACGGTTTTTCAAAAAAAAAATAGCAAAATATTTTTTTTTTTGTTGCTCAAAGATTTAGACTTTTATAGATTGTGACGTAGTGGGAAATTAAGAATTTTTAAAAGTGTCGTATCTTCTTCAATAAAAAAAAGATACGTGGCAATTATTTATTTTATTTTAATCAAAGACTCTACGTGATGGACTAACTAAAAACTTACCTTAGGCGAGGGCATGACACTGAACGTGTTCACAATCCTGTCAGGATACTCCTCACGAAGCTTGCTGAGAAGGAGCGTCCCCAGTCCTGACCCAGTGCCTCCGCCCAGGGAGTGGGTCAACTGGAATCCTGGGAAAGAAGCAAGAATATTGAGAAGTGGGATTCGAACACGCGTCTTTTTGTCTTGATGCTCCATGCTCCTTACCAATTAGGCCATCGCAACGCACTCGTTTATTACCGTAAAACGTTCAAACATGGGAATGAAAGATTCAGCTAAGAGTGTGCTGCGATGGCCTGATTGGTAATTAAAGCATCTGAAATACTTATCCAAACGCGGGTTCGAGTCCCACTCGCAGCTGAATTTTTGTTTCCTCTAAAATCTTTGTTTCTTCAATTTCATTGGTCGTTAACTCGTTCGATATTACAGCATACGGGGACCCCTCACAGGCGTGATAAACAATAACAACCAAAGAAAGTTACAAGTCGATACGTGTCCGTTACACCTTCTGCAGTGATTCCCCACTTGCTTTTTACCGAACGTGATATCCACCAATGAAACTCATCGGTCAATGTAAAGCTTGCGGGTCTGCCACTCGGGTTATCGACTAGAACCGGTTTCCCGAATGCGGGCCCTGTGGCACGCGTTCCAGAAATCGCTCGCACCTGCGGCATGCGGGCCCTATCGCCTAATGAAATTGCGCCATGAAGCTCGTAAACCAGAGGCTCCCTACCTTGCAGGCAGTCACAAGGCTCCGCCTCCTTCCGTACGACGTCCATCACAGACTCCACCAGCTCAGCTCCTTCAGTGTAGTGTCCTTTGGCCCAGTTGTTACCTGCCAACAAGCAAAAAGGAATATTGTCTCTGTGGTGATACTGAAGCAAATCTATGGGGTTCAGGACAGATTCGATTCTGCTAAGTGCGCCTGCTCATTGCTAAATAATTACAGCCGCACAGGCCGATCTTCCAGATAAAGCCACGCTTGCTGAAGTTGATCTGTGGATGGGTGACCATCTGTCTTCTCCATTTTCCTCGGAAAGCACGTAAAGCCGTTGGTCCCGGCTGTCATTTGTAGATCTTTGACAGTCGTTACTGTTGGTCAGAAGCTCTAAAGTCTGACAACCAGTCTTACCATGGGGTATCGTATTACCCAGCTACTGTGTTGTGGAGGTCAGATAGACCAGTCGCTCCATGTAAAATACTGATATTGAACTGCATCTGATTCGACTGGAAGCCAACCTTGAAATTATCCAAATATTTGTTCTGTGCGCACTCGCTCAGTCAGCCATTGCGTCAACCTTGAGGTCTTTTGAGGAAAGAGTTATTTGGAAACTTGGGAGTGACCAGCATATTATAATCTGATACTTACCAGCACCGCTCTGCCCGAACACGTAGTTATCTGGTCTGAACAACTGGCCGTAGTGCGAGGATCTGATGGCATCCATAGTCCCTGGCTCCAAATCCACCAGCACAGCCCGGGGAACAAAGCGTTTCCCTGGAAAATGAGAACAGCATTAAGTATAATGTGGTGCTACTCCACTAACGATCATCATCTTCCAGCCCTTATTTCTTTCTACTAGTGGTCGTTGCAAAACGCGTTTTCTTCTTCCATTCTCCCATATCAGACCTCACAGTATTCATTTACTCTTTTACATTCATTTCATTCCTCACACCTTTGCAAGACATGCAAGGTCGCTTTAAATAGGCTAAATAGAACAATTGGTTAAGTCAAGCGACTCATGTGAGGACCCTGCAGGTTTGTGTCTGAGATGGTCTTTTGAAGAAAGAACCACACAGATTTGAGTGGAGCTGTCCAAGTGTCCAGTCAGTGCCGGGCACGCCGCAATCGCGGCGGTAAGACCCCTCTTTGAGGAGTGGCTGGATAGGCGTCACGGCGTCCTGACCTACCGCCTGACGCAGGTCCTCACCGGACACGGAAGTTTCGGGAGGTACCTGTGTCGGATAGGGAGGGAAGAAACGCCCGGATGTCACCACTGCGAAGATCGCCCGGAGGACACTGTGGAGCATACGGTGCAAGACTGCACCGCTTGGGCAGAGCACCGCCGTGTCCTCACGACGGCGATGGGCCGTGAGAGAGAGAGGACAGCGTCCTCCCTCCGCCCCAGCCACAGTGGTAGACGACCACGGCGTCGGACGTCGCAAAACGATCTCCATCCATCGTAGGCGCGGGCATGCGGGCGGCAAGTAATGGGCAACTCGCCGCCCGACCATGGACCATGCCCGGGTCGACGGCGCGTTGTGTTCCACGCTCGCCTCAAAGAGCGTCAGCAAGACGGGGCCCCCCTCTAGAGGGCCAAAGCCTGCCGGGGTCGTGGGACTCATACCATTACCGTGACCCTGGAACGTAAAGGGCTAATGAAGGGCACCGTGGATTTTAGTCAGTACAAGTCTGACAGTCCCTCCCGCCCTGGCCTGGGTGGGAGGACTCATTTGATGAATTTACCACGCTAAAAAAAGTGTCCAGTCAGTGCAAACATTTGTCAGTTATCGTGTAGTTCGACTCATTACCATAGATCGGAATAGCTAGAGCTATTTAGGTTCATTGACCGCAAACATTGATGTTAATATGGATATTCCACGGGATTGAGACGCTTACGGGGTGCTTCTGTCGCTAGAGTGACGCACCTGTTTTTGTCTCTTTCTGCGCCACTAGGATTCAATTCTTTATCAACAGTAACTTGTTGTCTCACTCCAAATCCCGGGACTCGGGGACTATCCATATTATTCTTACCTACGGCAAGTACATCAAACAACTCTACCTATTCCGATCTATGCTCATAACTCAAGGAGCTCAACGACACGTCGCTTACCATCAGACGCCTCGTTGTAATAGACCTGGATCCTCTCCAGCTGCAGGTCGCTGTCTCCACGATAGTGGCCGGTCTGGTCGATGCCATGCTCGTCGGATATGATCTCCCAGAACTGAGGACAATATACATAATCTTACTTAATATTATTGTTACGTCGACCGTATAGGGAGACCAATCTACAGGCTTCTCGAAGATTCCACAAGGTTCTCGACAATTCTACCGAAGATTGGTCTGGAAGTTTCTCAAAAATTCTACCCTGTTCTAAATGTTTCGAGATGGTTCTGGAATGTTCCAGAAGGTATGGGACTATGTCGAAGTCTATGGATGTTTCCAGAACATTCGACCACCTTCTAAAAACATCTAGTATTCTAGTGGGTCCGGCCGGGGTATAAAAAGGGCGCCGATCGGCGACCTGAATCAGTGGATTGGCCCGAGGACGCCACCTACAGTTTGTTCCGCGTACTCAGTGCAGTGTCAGTGCCAGTGGGATTGTGCCGCCACTTGAGGGTACCCGGACAAAACTTTTTATCCGCCCGGACCGCCTTTTTATATGTTCCTCCGTTGTGCCCGCGCGAGTGCCTAGTGCTTGCGCAGGCACAGGGGGGGACACACCCCGCTGCCCGGCGCCTGTGACGCCGTCGCGGTCGCGGAGCTCCTCACCCACCGACGATGCCTAAAAAGCCAGGCGCCCGTGCCTCGCTGGAGCCCGACGCCAGCTCACCGCCCGATCACGCGGGAGGCCGGGCGACATCGCTCCCATACCTGGGGGCTTCGCCGCCGGGCGCCCCGCGTCCCTCGGGAACCGCCACCACTACCAGCAGAGGTGCAGCCAGACCTCCACCCATCGACCCGGCCGACTCCGGCCCGCCGTCGACGCCGGCGACTGCGCGCGTTTCGCCGCCACCGTCGTCGAGCCGTCAGCCGGCGGTCGTCATCCGCCCCCCGGCCTTCCGCCCTGTGCCGATTCAGGCACCGGGGCCAGCCGGGAGCTCAACGCGCGCCCAGGGAACGCGCACCACTCCGGCTCGCGCCGCCGCACAAACGCCGCGCGCGACCCCTCAACTCGCGACCCGCCCGGCGGCCGCACCGCCTGGGCCGCCGACTCAGCCGCGCCCGGCGCGCGAGAAACGGCCCGCTGCCGCCGCCACCCCCGCTGCCGCTCGCCCCGCGCATACCGTGGCCGCGCCTGCGTCCGCTAGCGCTGCGCGCCCGGTACCGCGCGCGCGAACCATCGCCCCAGCATCCGGCCATGCTGCGTACACGGCGTCGCCCATCCCACACCGCTTGTTGGCGAGCCCGACCGTCGCCACGACTGCAACCACTGTGGCACAAGTGGAGTTGCAGTCACCGCCGCCACCACGACACGCTGCCCAGGACTCCCCTGCCTTCATTTCGCCGCGCTCATCAAGGGAGGTGAGCGATCTATCTATGCGGTCGGGCGGTTCTACGACCGACCGCTCCTCCACCTACTCCCAAGAAGAGGACCACGACCTGGACCTAGAGCTGGAGCAACTGCTCGAGGCCAGGGCCCAGCGTCGCCCCCGCAGTTCCGACGACGAGGCTGCCGAAGAGGCGAAGCGCCTGTGCGCCGGCCCCCCGCTCCCGCAGCGTGCACCGCGCGGTCGAGCCGGAGCCGGCTCGCCGACGTACGCCGAGGCAGCCCGCCGTTCCCCAGCGATGACCCCCGGACGAGACGCGGCCTCCGCCGCTGTTGCCGCCCCGGACCACACGGTGAGTGCCCAGCATACCTCTCCTAGGAGCGCGGGCGCCACCATCACTGCCACAACCACCACCAGGAGGAAGCCTCGCTACCCTCCGCTGGTGGTAGAAAGATTGCCAAATTGGGCCGCCCACTTTCGGGCCCTGAGGGACAAATTGGGTCACCCTCCTAACGCTCGGCCTTTCCAGGGGGGGATTCGTTTCCTCCCCGAGAGCGAAGAGGAGTATAGGGTGATCCAACGCTACCTCACGGGACTAGAGAAGGAGGACGGCCTGCATTGGTTTTCCTACACGCCGCCAGCGGAGCGTAGCGTGAAGGTGGCCATTCGGGGCCTGCCGGCGGACACGGACGTCGCCGACATACAGGACGAACTTCACCGCATGGAATTCCAGCCGGAGTACGTGCGCAATATTAATGCGCGCGGCGGACGCCCCGGCTGCCTGTTCCATGCGGTCATTACGAGGACCCCTGACTTCAGGCGGATCTACGACACCACGCAGTTCTTGAACATGCGTGGTGTCCGTATCGAGGCGTGGCGGAGCAAACGCGGGCCCGCCCAGTGCCACCGGTGCCAGCAGTTTCGACACAGCTCGCACCAGTGTCACCGTCCGCTCGCCTGTGTCAGATGCGGAAAGGGGCATGCCGCTCGCGAGTGCCCACGTCCCAAGACGGAGCCGGCCACCTGCGCAAACTGTGCAGGGGCCCACCCGGCGTGCAGCAGCGCATGCCCCGTCTTCCAACGGGAGGCCAAAAACAGGCGGGCGGGCACTGTCGCCATCACGCGACAGCAGCGCCGGCCAACGACGAACGCCGAGGACCACGAGGCCCCCAGCGCAACGTTGATGGCGGCAGCGAACGGGCCCGCACGCCAGGACGCCCCCGCCACAGGGCGGAGGAAGAGGAGGAACCGGAAGCGTGGGGGAAGGAAGGGAGGTAAGCCCGAGTCCCCCACGCCCCCACTTCAGAAGGACCCTGCCCCTGTACAGGCGCAGGCAGAAAAGGGCCCCACTACGGAGCCCACCGACGCCGCTGCAGGCGCTGGTAAGAAACGGGTCAGGCAGGCTTCGAAGCCTGCCCAAGCAGCCCGAGACCCGGAGGCGACCGAAGCCGCCCCACCAACCACCACCACTACCGGCGCCCGCGCTCAGCAGCGGCGCCGCGATCCAGACGCCGCCGGCACTCCCATGGACGAGTGCCGGAAGAAAAAATTGACTGCCTGCGCCGTCAAGCTGTCGGTGGACCTGATAAGGGCCATCGGCCAGGGGCAGGATATACAAGACCTGGTCCTCGACGGGCTCCAGACGCTGCTGTCCATCTGCAGCGAGTAGCCCGCCGAGGCCCACATATTGGACAGCCGCGGCCCTGTAGGGCCTTGGGCCGCCCCTTCTTCCGCCTCCGCCTGAAGTCCAGCGCCCACCACCGGATTTGACGACACCGGGTAAGTCTCATTCCCGGCTACACGGGACTTGCTCAACAAAACGACTCCGCATGCATGACATACATGACGTGCGCCGTGTGCTAAGTTAATATAGGCACGGCGTACGTCGCTACTGACACTCGCTACTTCACAAGCGCTATATTCACGCGGTGACTGTGCGGCGGGCTCGCCTTTCACCTGCATACATGAGCGGCGTTACACACACAATGCCGCTCATACACACACACCGGCTCTCTGCCTGCGCCGCTACCGGCTCGCTCTGGAAAACGGGGCAGGCAGGAGCCACTCTTCCTTGCAGGTGCGTCGTAAGTCTGCGTCCCTGTCGCTGGTCGCTTTCTGCCGGGCCTCCCCCAGGTAACTGGGGGTCTCACCTGGCAGGGGCAGACCGCCGGGGCGCAGTGAAGCAAGCGGTACTGCCGACAGTACCGCGGCGCGCCTGTAAGCAACGATGTGCAGCCACACACCCCGGCGCGCGTCACATAGCGCGCGCGCCCGTAGGATTTTAAGGCTATATGCCGCTCCAGCGCGTGTGCCCGCCGTTGCGGGCATAACATTGATCCCGCGGGAAAAAGGACAAAGTCCATACCCGCCAGCCGCGCCCCCTTGCGGGGACGCAGCGACTACTCCAGCGCAACCTGAATCAGTCTGGTTTTGACTACGATCGAGGCAACTCGAAGTGAACTGGAAGCGATCTCTAAATGACTTTTACGTGTGATTAAGTGTTTGTTTAAGTGTTAAGTAGTGTTAAGTGTTTGTTTTTATTAGTGATTCGTGTGTCAATAAAGTTTATTTGGTTTTAATTGGTGTTAATTAATTTATTCCAATACCCAGCTCGTAACATTATCGTACTTCTTACTAATCTCATCTTACTTCTCACCAATCTTATCTTACTTCGTACTAATGTTATAAAAGCGAAAGTTTGTGAAAATTGAATCGTTGAAAAGGATAAATGGATAATTTCAATTTTTTGCTCTTTCACGCAAAAACTACCGAATGACTTTGGATGTTTTGTAGGTTCACAGATGGATGTTATCCGGATTAACACAGAGAAATAATATAATATACCTACTTACTTAAAACTGTGGGGTGGGGATGTGTTATGTTTGTGGTGGGGGGCTTTATTTTTATTCCAATCGGTTTTATTTCAAGTCGGGTGCTCTTGATACTTGGGGGTCCCGTATAATTGGTACGGCTGATACGGCGGTAGCTAAGTGTCTAAACACACTATGCCGAAGTTACGCGACCGAAGTTCAGCACAATTACGCCAGCAATGCTATTTTAATTACTGACGACACACTATGCCAAAATTACGTCGCGTCATAGCGTACAGCCTAACTTCGGTCGGGCCACAGTTTACTACAGTTGGGTCACTTCCCAAAAACAATCAAACAAATGTAAAATCTATAATCGAGAGAATAAAGTACATTTTTACTAGCATCGGCATCGCCCACGTACTTTTATAATAGCCACAGGTCGGGCGTAAGTTCAGCGGCAACTTATTCTGTGACCACACATTATACGCGACCGAAGTTCGGTTCGATTACCGACGAAGACCCGGGGGCGGGGAGCAGCAGGGAGCCGCCCGCGCCACCCGCGCCGAATTACTGCCGCGTAAGTTCGGCTTTTATGGTGTGTCATATCAGCCAAATACGTCGGAACGTGAAATCAGCCGCCGAACTTCGGTCGCGTAACTTCGGCATAGTGTGTTTAGACACTAAGCCTCTGGTAAAGCCACTGAGACTCTTACTTACGACTTAAAATTTGATGATTTTCCACCCAAAAAAAAGAATCATAGCAGTCTCCTCCAATTTCTGCCTACCCTAAGTGTGAGTGTACAAACTAGGACAGACTGACAATGCGGTGTCTTAAGTGTGGGAGTTCAGACAAACATCTGAGATTCGCACCATTAGCTTTGTATGGTAATTAGCCGTTGATTGCAGTCAAAGAAAGTGTAGTCTTGGGAGCTTGTTGATGACCCGATGCGACGCAATGAGGGCTTTTTTTTTTTTTTTTTTTTTAGGGTGGCAAAATCATCAAATGAGTCCTCCCGCCCTGGGTGGGGCTGGAGGGACTGTCAGACTCTTACTGACTAAAATCCACCCGTGTTCCGTCGGATGCCCTTTACGTTCCGGGGCCACGGTATCCTGGATTAAGAAAAATCCGCGACCCCGGCAGGCATTTGGCCCCATAAGGGGCCCCGTCGGTGACGCGTGAAACACGACGCGTCACCGACCCGGGCTTGGTCCTTGGTCGGACGGCGAGCATACCCATTACTCACCGTCCGCAAGCCCGCTCCGCCGCTGTGCCCTCTGCTGTTCAGAGGGACACGCGTTGGAGCGTCGACCCGACAGGCTATTTGCATACGGGCAAAGAAACCCCTTAGGCACACATAAACAAACATTACGGGACCTCACGCTACACTAGCGCCTCTAGCGGCGAATTCACACGCGATAGCCCTCATTCGACCGATTCCAATTACAAGTGAAAATCATCCTTACCACTACGACATATGACATAAAACGTGCGGTTATCTACGAGTAGATGAAAAACAAAACACGCTCGCCACGACGATGTAAGTCTGTCAAATCGAATATCGTAGTAGCAAGTTCGATTTTCATATTTAGTTAGTAGAAATTGCAAATCGCACAGATCGTGCCATGAGCAAGGTCCCTTACTGACGTGACTGAAGTGTGTGAAATGCACCTTGCATTTCACACACTTCAGTCACGTCACGTCACCGAATGAAACTTGTATGGAAATATGCCTGACCGGTGACGTGACTGATAGATCACGTGCTGGTCACTGGCCGGTTACTGTCGTGTGGAAACAAATATCATATAGGAGTGTAGAAACATTTTGTTTTTTAAACCGGGCCGGTGATGTGACGTGACGGTGACTGATGGGGCCGGGACCGGGCCGTGCCCAATCCGTGCGCCGTTCGGGTCCCGGACGGTGTAGCGTGTCCTTTATAGTGCCCAGTATACATGGTGTTTATGTATGTACTGCCAGCTTATTTTGACTCTGTGTGTTCACGCGTAGCAATGACATGGACACTGTCCGCCAACACCGGCTTTATCTACGGAAGAATAGACAAAATGCTCGAAAAGTTTTCTACCGTCCGGGCGTCCTACATGGAAATTGTCTAAAATCTAAGCAATTCGACAGTTCGGCAGACAATGTAATAAGTAGTAGTAATAATTATGAAGTAACTCGTGGAATAGAGATAGAATTATTGACTATGAATATTCCATACTAAACTTATAAAAACTGCAACAAAATTCCACAAACACCCTGACTTGGAACAATTATCTGTAGGCTAAACAAATATTTGCTCCGTGTGGGAATCGAACCCACGCCACGGTTCGGTAACCTACTCTGCACAGTCCTGCTACCCGGATTAAAACTCACAACCTCGTGTTTGAGAAGGCAGTGTTAACTGTTGGACCATCACAATTAGAAAGAAGAGTAAAAAAAAATTGAAAGTCTACAACACGGTTGTATGTGCATAGACACATACAATTTGTTAAAGCTGAAAAAATCTTAGACATTATTCAAACAAATATTATTGTTGTTTATTTTGAGTGGCATAAAAAGAAAGCTACGCGGTAGAATTTTTCGCGCGAATTTTCGTACTTTTGTCTACCGTGAAACAGTGGAGACAATCTATCAGTATTTATAGATATAGGTACGTAAGAAAATATAGTAAGAAAACAGATAGCAATGATCTATTGAACTTTACAGTCAATCAACGGGAAAATATCACATCTTATAATAACCGCGAGTTCCGTTAGAGATACAAATGAAGCGTGTCGTAGTAAAAATAGATTACCTATGTCCATTCCTAAGATTTATCGCAAAAGAGGAATAGAAAAGTAGTTTTTATTATCCCCACCTTTGAGCCGATCTGGTTGCCACACTGTCCTGCCTGCAAGTGCACAATTTCACGCATTTTCTATGTTTTCACTTACAAAACACCCGAACGTGACAAACTGATCTACAGAAATAAACTATTTTTAGTAAGTCTACGCACGCACTTCTATTTGGCACGTGGGATGAGTTTTAGTTCTAAAATCGTAATAATATTGTTTCTAATTAATGACTGATTAAAACAAAAGCGTTTGCTGCGTTATTTTTCTTTAATAAATCGTAGAAATCTGTAAAAGAAAATCATGTTGTGGCTTCAAGTGGGGAAGAAATGTAAATGTTTAAAACAGCGCCATCTGTTATGAAATTGTAGTAAATTAATTTTTTAATATAATTTATTGTTTTAAGTGTTCATTATTACTGCAATTTAACCAATAATTTATGGAAATGATTAAATAAAATTATTATCTAAGCATTTTTGTCTGTTTGAATTCATCATCAAACGAAACTAAACGCATTTAATAATAGCCCGCATTGCCATCTTTTCTGACGTTTAGCTTTTCTGACAAAGCGAAGCAGTGTCAAACTAGATTTTCCACAATAATTTTATCGCCGATTACTAAAGAAATAATCAATTCAGTTCGTTAAAATCTCCTAATACTATACAGTAAACGTTCTGGACTATTTTTGTGAAGTATTTCAAAGTGTTATTAGTGTAAAACATGATAATTCGCCATGTTCGTAATTATTTTGCCCCAGGGGCTTAGCCATTTTAACTTATCGTAAAAAGTCTTTTGTTGCTACATCAAACCAGTGATAAAGGTTCTGACGTACTGCCGTAGCTAATTAGACTGTAAGTTGAACAAGATTATTATTTATTAGTTTTGTTTTTCTTTATCAAAATATGCTCTATGGACATTTTGAAGGACGAATAGAAAAAAAAACGCGACCGCTTGTTAAATGATTAGGTACTATTGATATCGAGAATTTTCTACTGGTTAGAAATAGTACTGTTTTGATTTTCCATTTAGTATGTTTATAACATCATACCTGCAATTCCCCAAGGCATAGGCAGAAATTATTTACATCCAGGTTTCGTCCTAAGTAATAATGGGCGATTATCGTCATGAAATAGGAATAAATCCAGATTCTGTGCTATTACTAGGAAATACAATATAATATTCCACAACGCCATCTAGTCCCAAGCTAAGCAGAGCTTGTGTTATGGGTACTAGACAACTGATAATAGTTATTTATGCAACTGTTGTATAATCAGGGGTATTAAAACACGAATGTGGGTTTATCACACGAGGCGTAGCCGAGTGTGATAATAGTATCACATGAGTGTTTTAATACCTAATTATAACAGTTGCATACAAGACTTTATCTACAATCATGATGTAAATCCTCTATAAAAGATTCACATACCATAGGGTGTTGTACAGTTTTGTAAGAATTATGTAAATTCAAGGAAAGTCTAATTGTGAAGCATGTAAAATAAACAAACCTTAATAAGTAAAAGAATTATTGTTCTTTTTTCAAAATTTTAGCGATCTGGTGGTGAAAATGTCATTGCATGAGAATGTTCTTTTTTTGAAATTCATAATATCACGCGTTTGGATGATATAACGATCATAATATCATTGAGTGTTTTAATGTTGGCAATAAGCTTATTGTTATAGGTTCTTTTATAGAGGATTAATAGCATGATAGTAAATAAACATACTTATATATTTCTAAATAGATAAATTACACCCAGACGGAAAAAATAAACATGCTCATCACACAAATTTTCCTGGGTGGGAATCGAACCCATGACCTCCGGCATAGCAGTCAGGGTCACTGACCACTAGACCAACAGGCCTGTTTTAAATTCCTGCTGAATAAATTCAGTAATACAGCCCTCAGGGAATTGAAGCCAGCATCATTTGCAAACACAAGATACTTACTAAACAAAAAAGTATTAATACGTGATTAACACTAACTTTGCATGGTTTCAAATAATAGTTAAAAAAAAAATTAAATAATTATTGCTTAGATTTTTATCTTATTAGTTATCTTGTTTCTGTTATTTTGACTCTAATTCAGCCTGTCCCAAAGTGGGTGATAATGCCCCCTTGCCCATTTTTAGCCTGCAGCACCGTCTGCAGGCTTCATCACAGGCATAAATGCTATAAACAAAAACAATACAATCAATGTTTTAAATAGTAAAATAATTATTATAATTTACTAATGTTTGATCCCTTATAATATCTAATATCAAATATCCCTAATTAGGGTGTTACCACACCAATTGATCGACCGTCGATCGATGGTAGAATGGACTGGTCGACGTCGATCGATAGTTTCTACTACACCAATCGCAGCTCGATCGACGTCGATTTATCCACTCCACCATCGATCGATCGTCGATCGACTATCGATCGATTGGTGTGTTAACACCCTTAGATATCAATAGAATAAATATTCATGCATATATACCAGCACTTTTATTTAATTTTAAATTTACGTGTCTGTCTGTCTATTAATTAATGGTTTATAAATGAACAGCGGTTTGTGTACCAAATAAATAAATGTACTCGCAAAAAGTCTTGTTTATGCTAATTGAACAAAATATCGGGTATCTATCGATATCGACAAAGAATTTTAATGTTCTACGTGGTGCGGCCTTAACCGAGTAGCGGCAAAACTCGACCGATCACGCCACGATCACGCAAATGTCAACCGTGTGTCTAACGCGATTAAGTTGATAATTGCGACCCCCTGAGAATAGCCATCTATTGCCGAGTAGCGGAATTGACTCATCAATCGAATCTTAGTGCGACTGTAGACCGTAAATACGTTTTGCCGCTAAAGCAAAATAAATCTTATTTGTATTACGCCAGGGTTTATTTCCAAATCTGTGATGGAGGCTAATTTTGTTTAAACTTAAAACTACCAATCAAACGAATTGTTTCTTTGTAGTGCAATATATGATTATCGGTTTATTTGTGTGAGTTTGGCAACAGCGGTTCCCATTAGGGCTTGGCCTCCGGAATTCCGGAATTGGTATAATTCCGGAATTCCGAAGCTTTTCAATATCGTTTCCAATTCCGGAATTTTCGACATCGATACCGGAGTTTCGATATTGAAGAAAATAATATTTTTTTTGCAGCTTGATGCGCAACAAATTACCACAATATGAAGTAGAAGGGAAAACTATAGTTTTAAATTTATATATTATAAGAGTAGAGATGGCAGTTTTTGAACTTTTTGACAACGGTGGCATTGCGTATTTCCAATCTATAAAAAGCTTTGTAATTCTATTTTTTAATCTGCGATTACTATATTTACTATCTATAGATGAATTTTGCGTATGTTTCATGTATAGTTGTAACGTGGATGCGTACGTATAAATAAGGATGGTTACAAACTATACTACATCACTTACGTCTAACAAAAATCATTGTTTTTATGCCTTTTAACAGGAAGACGGCCGACGTCAGGGGCACCCCGAGGTTTGGTTCGGTTTGGTTCCTTTAAGCTCTACAGACAGAAATAGGAGCCCATGGAGTTTAGTGATATAATTATGACTTGATAAAGTTTATTGAAATAATTGTAGGAGTGTAGTACGTCTGAGGCGAAGACTTCGTTGTAAGACGGTCAAATTTTAGTCGAATTTTAATTTCAAGGTTAAATTTTAGGCTTTGCTCCTTGCATTTTGGCTTAATTTAGAATGGAAAAACGCGGTGGAGGACCATACTTTGAAAATTGTTTTCAATATTCAAAAACAATACCAGTAACGAGTGTAGAAGCAGAATGAGCTTTTCTCTGGTCAGTTATTTTTGAAATCAAATCTAAACTATAGTAGCGAAACCGCTGTACGACCCGATCTGTCATTTGTAGGGCGCGCGAAACAAAACCATAGGAAAGTTGCCGATTCTAACGCGGTGAATTTCTGTATCGAATGTAAGAGTACGTGAATTGAGAACCTCCTCCTTTTTTTGAAGTCGGTTAAAAATGACACCAAATCAGTTGAATTTACAGAAACTTAATTGATGAGGTTCGTTCAAAATAGAGGTAAAATTTATTTATTAAGTCATCAAGACAAAAATAACATGACTTTTGTCTCGTTTCAGTAATTTCATATACTCAATATGTTCGTCTATTCATAGTTTAGACTAGAGCAAAATCTCGTCTTCTTTTGTCGTAGACGATAATTCGCTATTTGAACACAAGTTTGTCACTTTTGTTTTTTTTTATCGTGGTAAAATCATCAAATGAGTCCTCCCACCCCGGGCAGGGCGGGAGGGACTGTCAGACTTGTACTGACTAAAATCCACGGTGTCCTTCAATAGCCCTTTATATTCCGGGGTCACGGTACTGAGATAAGTCCCGCGACCCCGGCTGGCTTCGCCCCTCTAGAGGGGGGCCCTGTCATCTTGCTGACGCTCTTTGAGGCGCGCGTGGAACACAACGCGCCGTCGACCCGGGCATGGTCCATGGTCGGGCAGCGAGTTGCCCTTTACTCGCCGCCCGCATGCCCGCGCCTACGGTGGCCGGAGATCGTCTTGCGACGTCCGTCGCCGTGGGTGTAAACCACTGCGGGTGGGGCGGAGGGAGGACATTGTCCTCTCCCTCACGCGGCCCGCCTCCTATACATTACTTTTGAAACTAGAGCATTACGGACTAGGTAAACTTGCACTTAGTTTGGTAAAGTCATATTTGTGCAATAGGCAACAGCAAGTTCAAATAAACGGCGTAAATTCACAGAGCTCAATGGTCAACATCGGGGTTCCGCAAGGCTCAATATTAGGTCCTTTCCTCTTTTTGGTATATATTAATGACCTACCCTATCTATTGGATAACCAACCTCACAAAATGGTGTTATTTGCGGATGATACTTCCTTAATTTTTAAGATTAATAGACGGGCTCAAAATCTAGATGACCTAAATAAAACCTTATCTCAGATCCACAACTGGTTTACAGCAAATAACTTGGTATTGAATGAAAAAAAGACTAAATGTATACGATTCGCTCTTCCAAATGTCAAAAGTACTAATAATGTCATAGTATTGAATAATGAGACACTAGAATACGTCGATAAACGGTTTTCTTAGGGATTACGCTTGACTCAAGGTTACAATGGGGTCCTCATTTAACATCTCTAGCAGGGCGCTTAAGCTCAGCAGCATATGCCGTCAGAAAGATTCGTCAGTATACTGACGTAGATACTGCGAGACTTGTATATTTTAGTTACTTTCACAGTATAATGTCATATAGAATTTTATTGTGGGGACGGGCTGCAGACATCGAATCTATTTTTATTCTGCAAAAGAGAGCCATCCGAGCTATATACAATCTCCGAAGACGCGACTCTCTAAGAGAACTGTTTAAGGATATTAACATCATGACGGTAGCTTGTCAATATATCTATGAAAACATAATGTACGTTAGAAAGAATCTGAATCTTTTTGGTAAAAGAGGTGACAGACACAATTATAATACTAGAAGTAGGGACCAATTAGTTCAGCCGGGCTTCAGACTCGCTAAAGTAGACTCATCTTTTATGGGGTACTGTTTAAAATGCTATAATAACATTCCACAAAGTATTCTTGAACTAAATGAGACAAAATTTAAATCATGCATTAAACGCACACTATGTAAGCAGGCATATTACAAATTGGGCGACTATATCGCTGATAATAATGCTTGGCTCCATGCTGGTCCTGCTCCATAGGACAGGGATATATTCATTGATAGCATATTTAATAGGTACTATTTTCGGAGCTGCAGAAGATTGTAAAACTATAATTGCATTGTATAAATTCATATTTCTTTGAATTATATAGCTGCATTATATTGTGTGAGTTCTATGTGCACAAAGCTATTCACCAGATACCTACTTCTTAATTATTATTTTTTTGACATGAATGTGCTCTGGCAGTTGGGAGTATGTCATGCTCACTTAAATGTCTCGCTGATGGTGGCGCGTGTGTCGGATCATTTAGTTCCCTTCAAAATGGTTGAGCTGAATGGTGCTGATATCATGCGTCATGTTCGTGAACGGGCGCTGTCAGTTGAGACTGGTCATCTCTTAGCTGCCATGGTTTATTTTAATTATCAATATTTTGTTTTTGAATTGTCTTTTTAATATTTCCTATGGACACTTTTTACTTGCTACATCGTTCTCACATAATGTACCATCTTAAGTTGAATGATGTAACAAAGGTTCTGTAATCATTTTGGCGATTGATAAAGAGTGTCCATGGAGTTTCTTGCCCTTTCTTCTCCATGAGATCTACGCTTTGGAATGGGCACCTACAGTACTTTCACAGTTTTTATGTCTTGTGACTGGGACTGTAGCACCGTAACTATTTTTTAAACTATTTTATTTTACTTTTGACAATTCAAAAGTGCCTGTAACTGGCTTATTTGAAATAAATGATTTGATTTTGATTTTGATTTTTCCTCCTTCGCGAGCATGACTGCTTCGCAGAAGGAGGCGACCGCTTCCCACTCCGTCTCGCCCCGCAGCATGGCCGCAACCAATGCCGGGCGCGAGAGGTCTCCGCCTATCGCCGCCGTGAGGACACGTCGGTGTACAAGTTTGTCACTAGCGTAATTAATGTGGTTCTGTTTTGCGAGAAGGAGAGAGGCGAACGTGGCGTTTCTAGCTAGGTTTCGCTGCGGAACGCACGTTGCGGTTTCACCTAGTTAGTTTCACGGCGGGCGTATGCTACCTGTACTTTTTAGCGTTTCTGATACTTCCTAAAAAAGAATTCCATAAGATTACAATTTACATTTATTTATTACAAAAAATTAGTACCTTTGCAATTTTTTAGTTATGAGTCAAT
Source organism: Agrotis exclamationis (assembly GCA_950005045.1). Taxonomy (NCBI): domain Eukaryota; kingdom Metazoa; phylum Arthropoda; class Insecta; order Lepidoptera; family Noctuidae; genus Agrotis; species Agrotis exclamationis. The sequence continues at coordinate 793,316 of OX465445.1, forward strand.
AAAAATTTAAACTATCACTAGTGGATACAAAGCCACTCTTCAGTTCCGGAATTCCGGAATTCCGGAACAGAAAAACCAAATATCGAAACCCAATACCGGAATTGAAAAAACGTCCGATATCCAAGCCCTAGTTCCCATAATAAGCTTGGTGCATTGCATTCCCACTGTTTTTTCTGTTCCGTGTTTACGATCTAACGCTGCCAGTAAGAAAGCACATATGGACATCCATAGGTTACAGAGATCGCATGTGTTCAGATTCCACTGTGAAAACGAGATGGAGCTAGACGACTTGTACAGCTCTGAGGCAATCGCAACTACTCACGCTTTAAGACGTCATGGTAGGTCCCCGGATCGTATCGCCAGAACGTATCGCGCTCTGTTGATAAAGGTCTTTAATATGGTCCTGTTTTACGTTTTGGGTAAGAAACCCTCAAAAACAATAATACAACTTAAAGAACTAATACAAAACTTCTTATTTTTCCAGATATCAAAAATGGCTGACGTAAAGGTGGAGATGGATCCTCCAAAACCTCAAGAAGGTCATTTCCTGACCGCTGAAAGCCCGCCGGTTATGAAGTTCATTAGCGTCACAAGCGATGTCCTCACTGAGGAACAGAGAGAGATGTATGAGTCTGTTCTCTCTACTTGGAAACCGGTCATGTTCCCGAAAAGAATCAAACGTTACATCTGCAACAAATGCAATAAGGAGTTCAAAAACTACCAAAACTTATATCTGCATACGACTAGAGTCCATTCTTCTGAAGACTCAGCCGTGGTCTGCGATATTTGTGACAAAACGTTCAAAAATAAACATTATTTATACATGCATAGGATGAATAAACATTATTCGGAGCTCGAGAAATGCTACTGTCAGTTTTGTCTCCAAGAATTCCGGACGCGCCGGGCTTTGCATATGCATGTTAAAAGAATCCATCCTAATACCCTCCCGGAGATCAAATGCCACGAGTGCGGCAAAGAATTTGCGGTTCCTTACAAGCTGAAGTATCATATCGAAGCATGTCATAAAGCGAATAAGGAAAAATTCAAATGTCACCTCTGTAATAAACTTTATAAGAACACTCTGAACTTGAATCGACATCTCCATTTCCAACACACTCCAATTGAAAGACACCCTTGTGTGTTCTGCAATATGACGTTCAAATCTCGTCATCATATGAAGAGGCATGTTCTGAACATCCATCCTCCTTTAGAGTCCAAAGTCACTTGCCCAGAATGCCTGAAAGAGTTCAAAAACGACCAGTACCTCAAAGAGCATATGCAAGTTCACTCTGCTCTGGATACGAAGATAAAATGCGACATCTGTGATAAGCTCTTCCATTCCGCTATTCGTTTGAAAAAGCACAAAAAAATCGTGCATCCGTCGAAACCAAAAATGCGTTGCGAAAAGTGTGATAAGGAATTCGCGCACGCACACTATCTCCGGCGTCATTTCAACGCTGTGCATCTGGAACTCGACGAGACTAACTACCCGCATTCTTGCGACCAATGTGGGAAAAAGTTTAAGCTGAAGAAGTATTTGAATAATCACCTTCAGAGACATGAGCAGCAGCATTTGAAGAGGATCTCGCAGATGGTTAAGACAGTGATGGGCGATGAGAAAGATGTGCCTGTGAAAAAGAGAGGGAGACCCAGAAAAACTAGAGCAGAGATTGAGTTCATCAAATGCGAACCAGTCTCGAGTTCTGAATCGGAATCCGACGAAACTGACTCTGAAGATTCCGATTGAAATCTGAAGAAAATTTTATGCGGTATTAGTGTCTGTGTTGTGTTTTCAAAGTGCAAAGTGGAAATTAAGCTCTGGTTTAACTGAAGCGAATCTCGTGCGTTGCGGGACGAAATTCGCTCGGCATGATTGTGTCACAAACTCGGGCGATGCGACAGGCGCGACAATTCGTATCCACCGTTGAGAGCCGTCATTCTATAAGTCGCGTAGCGGTGATTAATGACTCAACAACGTTATTCAGTTTATCATCTCCGAAATCGCTGTTAGAAACGTCCGGTGGTACTCGCGCAGGTGGTGTCAAAATTCTGTTAAGAAACCCGTCAGATAAGCTCTTTAGCGCTGCTCAAACTATTTTTCAGTCCTGGAAAACGCGGGTTCGCTAAGCAGTAAGCTCCGTGTATCCACGCGAGTTCTAAGTGAATTGATATACAAAGTGCTCCGGGCGTGCGACCGAGACACTGTAAAGATAAGATGTACAAATATTCGCGCTTTTGGCACTTCGTACTGGCTCAGTGCAATAAAAAATATACGGAGCGGCCGAAGCGCGCGTATATGGTCGGCCAAGTCGGTGGTGGGTACTATCAAATCGATCACAACGCGCGATGTGAACCAACTCGGGACTCTCGGGAGTGAGGTGTTTACTAAGCAACACAACCTTTTTAAATACTTTTTAGGTTTTATTTAATTTCTAATGAAATACAAGCCGAAAATGTTTATCAAAGTTGCCAAGTAATGGCAGATCTTATAAGTCCCGAAATAATGTGGTATATGCTCACTAGGAGGCGCTGTTTTCGCTCACACTTCGTATATTAGCGAGCGCCCTGGGCTCTTTGTATATCACGTCCTAAAGACATCTATGACCATTTAGCCAATAACCCTGGAAATTAATAATCTACGACCGAATTTGTCTATCAGAGTCTTTAATATGTCCAATCAGAAGCATCCGTCAAAGACAAAAGATTAAAATCGAATACTAATTTCGGGCGTTAGTAAAATAATTACCGCGCAATTTAGGGGATTCGCCGTAGTGACGCATAAGTTTCATCAGTGCAAAAAGATTAAAGGAAATTTAATTGTTATTTTTTTGAGACATACCGTTGTAGCTATGTTCAAACGAGATATAAACAACTTTTTTAAAAGTATATTGATCGTGCAGAAGGGTCTCAATTCAAACTCTTATAGTTAGAACCAAATTTTTGCGAAATTATTAAAATTCTTATGCATTAAGACTTTTTCTATGAACGCGTCGGGCGGACGACGAAAGCGACAATACCTCGACAATTAAAAAAAATGGAAAGTTCCCTCACACACAAACAAACAACTACTTGTAGATCATTCTAATATTTATTCCATAGAATAGTGAAATCGAACTATGCTAACCGTCTTTCCGCCCGACGCCATTTTGAATTCAATTTATAATCTCTTCGAGTCTTAGCTTATGAAATAAGCTTATGCACTAAATTAACATGCGCGTCTAAATTATTAGAAAAAAAATAATGGAGTTTAATGAAGAGATCGCACCGACGCGTAATCGATTTAAACCGAGTTATAAATTGATCAGTTTAAACCGATTCTATGTCGACAAGTACGGTTACTTCTTAAAGTGTTAACGATAGACTTTAAAATAAAAAATTAATAGTTTTTTCTTATTAACTGTTTCTTTTTTGGTAGATTTATATTATTGAAGTATGGCAACATTGAGATTTTGGTAGAAAAGACTGATGGTGATTGAGTTTGGCGCCGGTTATAAGATTAGGGAACCTATATGGACATACTCGACTGGCCCTGTCTGCAATAGATTATCAACCTTATGCGCTAAGATATAAAGTTAAAAATGTGTTACGAGTTACTGAGCAGTAACGTTTATCGCTCGCCGTTTGTGTAGGTGCTTTGCCCCCCTAGCCAAGTCACAATAAATCGCAAACGATAATCGTAAACGTTCTGTACTCCCCAGTACATTTTCAACTTTATAGCCTAGAGCCTAAAGTTGGAAATCTTTTTAAGAAAACTGAGCGTTAGCGACAGGAAAGATCGAAAACGATAAGCAATCTTCACTAGATCTTCAACGTTATACCTAAGCATATAAAGTTGAAAATCTATTAAAGCCTACTCAGCGTTTGCGTTTATCAAATCAAATCAAAAGCATTTATTTCAAGTAGACCAATTACAGGCACTTTTGAATTGTCAAAGACATAAAAAATATAATTAAATACTAAAAAGTTATGGTGCTACAGTCCCAGTCACAAGACATAAAAACTGTGAAAGTACCGTAGATGCCCATTCCAAGAAGTAGATCTCTATGGAGAAGAACGGGCAAGAAACTCCATGGACACTCTTTTTAGATCGCCAAAATTATTACAAAACCTTTGTTACATCATTCATTTTAAGATGGTACATTATGTGAGAACAATGTAGCAAGTTAAAAGTGTCCACAGTAAAAATTACAAAAAAAAGACAATTCAGAAATAAAAGAATCAATAATTAAAATAAAAACCGAGGCAGCTAAGAGATGACCAGTCTCAACTGACAGCGCCCGTTCACGAACATGACACACGTATCAGCACCAATCAGCTCAACCATTTTGAAGGGAGCTAAATGATCCGACACACGTGCCACCATCAGCGAGACATTTGAGTGAGCATGACATTCTCTCAACCACCAGGGCAAAATCGAGTCAATAATAATTAATAAGTAGTACATAGTACTCACACATGTGCATGTATCGTTTGTGACATGGCTACAGGGCCTGGTGTAGACAAACGCTGGAAATTAATAATCTATTTCGATTGCTATCTTCGATTAAATCTTTTGTCTGTAACAAATCAATGACCAAACTTGTCTATCCGAGTCTTTGAGATGTACAATCTTCACCCGTATCATAGAAAATTACAGAATAAGTATAGAAAGACTTATCGTCCTATGGATGCACTTTTAAAATATAGAAAAAAAAAAAACAATTTTTCAGAAAAATGGCAAACTGTATAGAAATAACATTGTCTATTCTTGGTAAAATAGAGATACACACACTTATGCTACTCGTGCAAAAGCAGCCGTCAAAGAAAACTGATCGAGATTTGGATTGAGATAGAACATTTGGTACACTACACGTCCGGCGATCAAAACAGTCACCAATAAAAGAGAAATATAACTGCAGAGGTGTGAGACTTAAATAGAAAGATTCCAGTGTTGCCATACGTAAGGGCAGCAGAAATTAGCTAGCGGAACTGTACAAGTGATGTTTGTAATTTTCTAAGATGTATTCCGTTGTTTTCTCGCTGTTTCTGTATACATATTTTTTTGGCATCTTTCAAAAGAGTAATTTCGTAGAGTGTCTTACAAGACACTGAAACTGAATGGGGTATCGTATTACCCAGTTACTGTGTTGTGGAGATCCGATAGTCAATCGATCCATGTAAAATACTGATATTCAGCTGCATCTGGTTCGACTGGAAGCAGACCACAATATATATGTAGTTGGGAAAAAGCAGGCAGATGATGTTTCAGTGTTTTACAACTATAGAAATCTTTGTTACGTGCGATCGAACCCGCGATACGAAGTCCAGACGCCAGCACATCAACCTAGGTACCTCAATACGCAAATTTCTTTAATAGATTTTCAACACTTATCACAATAGTGGAAGAAATTTGACAGATTCGGGTAGGTTGACCTGCTGGCGTGTACATAATATTACTAAATCAAGTTTCAAGTGTATTCATAAAACTGTCTGATGGGGGCGGAGCGCTTGGGTTTTGTTTTCCATATGGATAAAATACCCCTTTTTTATCGTAGTAAAATCATCAAATGAGTCCTCCCACCCAGGGCAGAGCGGGAGGGACTGTCAGATTTGTACTGACTAAAATCCACGGTGTCCCGCGCCTAGATAAAATACCATTGCGGTTCTTAAAAATAACTTTCTTACCATCAACCTAAGTCAATAATAACCTCGGGCATGCGGGCGGCGAGTAATGGACTCACTGTCCGACCAGGACCAATGGACTCACTGTCCCCGGGCATGGTCCATGCCCGGGTCGACGGCGCGTTGTGTTCCACGCGCGCCTCAAAGAGTGTCAACACAATGACGGGGCCTCCCCTTAGAGGGCCAAAGCCTGCCGGACCCCGAAACGTAAACGGCTATTGAAGGACACTGTGGATTTTAGTCAGTACGTGTCTGACAGTCCCTCCTGCCCTGCCCGGGGTGGGAGGACTCATTTGATCATTTTACTACGATAAAAAAGTCAAGATAACCAACCCATCATAACTTCAAGAGTTCCACTAGCTAATTTAACCTAACCTATGTAAAAATTGTTAACTATTTGGGGTCAGTAATTATAATATTAAGTAGTCTTTTAAAATTATGAGGATGGATATTTGTTTGTTCTTTTGTTCTTACAGCCAGCACATTCACTAATTTAATTAATATTTAATCTAAAATTATGCTTTGAATTGAGGTATTATTTTTTTAAATTTTTGGTTAGGTAATCATGTGCAATACTTTCAAATATATAATTTTAGTAATAAGTTACGGCGCTCCCTCACCGGGAACATTCGCGTGTAATGTAACAACAAAGTGCGCATTGTGATGCTCGATTGTCTTCCATCATTGATGAAATGTTCGAATCTGTAACGTTACATAAGGCCTAAAATTCAAAAACGTCGCCTGCATACATTTTGTATGAAATCGTTTTGAAGCGGCGCACGCCTGCGCCACGCCTGTTCCACGCCTGCTGCCTTACGTCGCTTGTGTATGTTTTAGGCCTAAGGCTAACTTCAGATGAACGCGCGACGACGCGCGGTTGGCTCGGCGCGCGGTTTAAGATTGTAACAAATCAATGTTGTTGTGTATATGACCGCGCGTCACCGCGCGTGCCCGCGTGCACCGCCATGCACCGCGCGCCACCGCGCGGGTTAAGATCTACACTCCTGTATCGACCTGTTCAGTTTAGCGATGGGTAGCTATAGCCATAACTAGCCAAATACCGGCTATGAGCAAAATAGCCACGGCTATGATATCCGTCAACACGATAGCTAGCTATCGGCTACTGGTTGGCTAGATAACTGACAGGTTATGATATAGCCGCGTAGCCGCTCGTAACCGCGTAGCCGCTCGTAACCGCGTAGCCGCGTAGCCGCCACGGAGTATAGCTAACTGCTACGTTTTATAGCCGTCCCGGTATTCGGTAGCCGGGTAGCTAGAGTAGCCAAAACAGCCGATAGCTGTCATAGCTGTGTGTGCGCTCACTGCGCTACGCGTGTACGATCTTCATTGGAACGGGTATCGTCGATCTTTTTCTCACAATATTCACAAAATAGATTAGAGTTAGACAAAGAAATAGCATTATACTTAGTAATTTCGTTCGTTTAATGAACGAACTTATGAAATACGATGATTAGAAAGCTGGTTAGTTACCGTCAGGTTTAAAATAAATAAAAATTTGATAGTATTTTGGTTATTGCGACCTCAGAGAGGAAATCATTTCTTTTTGATTTAGGATCGAATTCGAATTCAGATCGGGCAGTTAGCTACACCGGCGCCGCTTCGTTGCGCCGCTAGTTACTAAACGCTATTGTTCAATAGCCAAGTAGCCAAATAGCTGGCTAGCTAGCTGGCTATTACACCACAAATAGCCGGTTAGCTAAGCTATCGAAATTTCGGCTAGTTACCCATCTCTAGTTCAGTTGACCCGCGCGGTTTGAGGCGGACGGACGCAAGGAGCGACGAAAAAAATGGAGGACGACAACCCTGAAAATAGTTGACAAATCGATCTTCGTGTAGTCTTAGTGTGGGATATAAAGTCACAGTGGTGGTGGACTGTGGTGGTAAGCCTTTAAAGAAAGTCTTTGACTTAAAATAGGGTGCCCCCAGTATCGCCTTTGCTTTCGACGGCGACGTCGTAGTTTGCGGTATAAAACCCACAAGCAAATTGCCTCCTCCACGTCCATTCTCACTGAATGTTCACGCGAGACTGTCGCGCGCAAGCCACCCGCCATCTGAACAGGTGAATCGCGCGGCAGCGCGCGTCGTCGCGCGTTCATCTGTACTTAGCCTTACAGGTGAATGTTCGCGGTGAGGGAGCGTCTTTAGAGTCATTTCATAACGTGACGCGATGATACTGGGAATATGTATTATATCTTTTTGTGTAGTAAATAAAGTTAGATTTTGATCGCTATTAAAATGAACGCGCGGGGTCGCGTTTCTGTGTATATTGAACATTAGATTCAGTGGCGTAGGCCCTGTATCAAAACTTGTTCTTACCCTTCATACTTGTACAGTCAGCATCAAAAGTTGCTGACCACATTTAGATTTTCAAAATCGTTGTACACCGTATATTATGTGTTACTAGCTGTTGCCAGCGGTTTCGCCCGCTACAACTCGAAAATTATCTCACAGGAACATAAAATCGGGATAAAAACTATCCTATGTGTTAATCCTGGTTATAAACTATCTGTGTACCGAATTTCATCCAAATCCGTTCAATGTTTTTTGCGTGAAAGAGTAACAAACATCCATCCATCCAAACAAACATTCACATTTATAATATTAGTAGGATTACGGTGTACAGAGATTTTGAAAATCTGAATGTGGTCACCAACTTTTGATGCTGACTGTACTTGAAACTGAACTCTAACTGACGTGGCTGACTAAATAAATTTTAAATTTATTTATGCAGTAAATTATTATTACGGTATCCTCATAATTTTTAAAGAGTTTAAGCCATGGACTGGTAGACAATGATATTATAATTATTATAAAAATGAAGTTACAGACTATGGCACATAAACCTACCTTTAAAAAAAAAAAGGTACAGAGAGCAAATAAACCCCACCCCAATCTGTCAAATTTCTTTAGATTTTCAACTTTATTACAGCAGAAAAAAGTTCATTTTCCATTGAGAAAATTCGGCAGATGGGGGTAGTTATTTTGACATCTGTATAAGTTCTAAATAATGAATTAAATAAAAGTTACAAACGAATATGGACTCTATTCCTATAAGCGAATGCGGAAAAACACGTTCAAGCTAATATTTACCTTAAAACTTATTGGATAAAGTTGATATTCGTAAGTCAAAGTGAAGTCTCATGAAATAATTTCTTACTACCCTCCAAAACAAAAATTTAAATTTTACCCGCATTTAACCCTCGTTGGACTTATATCCCAACAGTGGGAATAAAATATTGTCTGCTCAGTCCACGGTTGACGAAGTACATATTATAATATAAATGTTATTATTATTGTATGTATACACCGTGACTTTTTAGTCGTCTTACAAAAGTCGTCCACTTAATGTATCCGACCTAAAATACCTCTAGGCGAGTTTCTTTTTTTTTAAATCGTTAATAATTTTTTTTATTTTTAATAAATAGGTACATTAGAAATATGAAACACCCTGTTAAAATGTTTACGTATCAATCTGTAGAGTGTTCCTACGCAGCGCAATAGTCGGGTAGATCATTCCATTTCCATTTGCTATGAGACAAGGGCGTTTCTAACTACGCCTTGTGTCATAATAACCAATTAAAGTTTTATGATTTTTTTTTTCAAATCTCTTAAATACATATTTTTTTTATTAAAAACGTGTTCTAGTCATTGGATACATGAACTGGGCTGCTTTTGTAAGACGACTAAAAAGTCACGGTGTATAATAAATGTTATTAAAATTAGTTAATTGTTTAGTTATTGTGGTTTTAGAGCAATTTTTCAGTTATATTAAGGTTTGAATGCTCAGTAGTTGCATAAGCGACTGCTGAGTAGAAAAGTCCTGTATTTGATTCCCGTTTTGAGTCTTTTTTTTTTCAAGATATTTTTCGTGGCAGTCCCTTCCGAGGGCGGGAGGACTCATTTGATAGATAGTGAGCAAACGAGAGAATATCGCTAAATTAAAAAAAAATGAATTTGAGTTAATAATTTTGTTCCTTATGTTGATAGTAATAAGGTCGAATATCCAAAACCATTTTTACTCTGTGTAATGTAGGTAGACTATAATTTGTGTAAGTTTCATACTGTACTAAAATAAAAATGGAATACTAATTATGTTGTCAGTTGCATTTTGATATTTATCACACTTAAAATAAGGTTGAATATACAATGTCATCTATACCGTCTTATGATATTGAATTTTTGTTGATATAGAAAATTGATCTTTATGACTTCTGCAATAAGTTTCAAAGTTGTGTAAACGTGAAAATCTAGTGTTTTGTACCTGTAGTATTTTGGTATTTATGTGTCTATTAATAAGGTTGAATATGCAATGTCATGTGTTGTTACTTATAACTGAAAATTTGCTCTCTAAGATAAGTGGGGTTACATTTAAAGAATAATGTTTTATTTTTATTTTAAATTAATATTTATTGTAAATATATTGATGTGGAGCTAAATCCTTGTTTTATTATATATCACTAGCTTTTGCCCACCCTTCTAACCGTCTCTAGGGACCCATCTGTTTTTGTACCAAAATTCATCAAAATTGGTTCAGCTGTTTTGACGTGACATGACAACGTAACATACAAACAAAAAAATACACATTTCAGTATTATTTATAAAGATTATGATTTTCCTGCCCTCGAAAGAAGCTCGTGGGTACATATTACGAGACAGCGTAGTGGGTGTGCGATTAACCGCTGTGCTGCCCGATGCGGGTTTGATTCCCAAACGGAACAATTTTTATTTTATTTTAATACCTTAAGGATTTGTCCTGTATCGTGGGTGCGTTTACAAACATATAAAATCACACACACACTATACAGTTGTCAACCGCTCAATGCGCAAACCGTGTTGGTCCAGTACCCCAATACAGTTGACAAAGACCTTTTTTTATCGTGGTAATAATATCATCAAATGAGTCCTCCCACCCAGGGCGGGACGGAAAGGACAGTCAGACTCATACTGACTGAAATCCACGGTGGTCCTTCAATAGCTCTTTGCGTCCCAGGGTCACAGTTACCTGATGAGACAGTTCCGCGACCCCGGCAGGCTCTGGCCCTCTAAGGGAGGCCCTGGCAGAGAAAGACAGAGCTGCAGAGTCGGGAAAAAAGTATTATTGGAAAGGACTTTTGCCCAACCCAAAAAAGTACTCTGTGCTTCCCACACGGCCCTGTAGGGACGCCGCCACGGCGGATTCTGACTCCTGACATTGTAAACGTCCGCGTCTTCGGGTACAACTAGTATTATTACACTTCTGGGATAATTAAAGCATAACCGACTATAAAAATCAAAGTCATTAATTTGCCTATGAAAAACGAATAATTAAATAAAACCATTTTAGTGCGTGCATACGCGTTTTGTTTTCGCTTGTAGCTGTACAAGCAAAAACAAAACGCGTCAAAAAAAAACCAAGCTGTCAAACCGCCATGTTGTTTACATTTTCTAATTTTGTGTTAGGATTATTTGCGTGTGATTTATTTCATTTTTAACGTTATAATAAAATGGAAACAATGAGTTTAGGCAACGAGGAAGATGTCAAACTTGATTTTGAGCAAGCAAAAGCCATTTGTAGATGTTGTTTAACGACAGAAAGACGAATGTACAGTGCAGTGGTGTTCGAAGCGTTTTTCAAAGATCTTGCCGGTTTAAACGTGAGTATTGGACTATTTTATTGATAAAACACCCTTAAAATTCAATCATCTAACTTTCCTGTTAATTTCAAGGAGATGAAACGATATTTTTCGACAATAACCCTACTGTTGATAAATCGCTGAATTGACAACAACGCTTTATTTTTATGTTTTTTCGGCTTGCTTTAATCTTTTTAGTATAGCTACAATGTTTTTGTTCCTGTGTTTAACACGAAGGAGTGTAAATAGTGTCTACGAGACGCAAACCAAACACAGCCAGGAAGTCTGTTTGAATATAGGCTTCAGGTGTATTGCTCAGTAACCAACGGGCTCTACTTTATCCTGTACTACACTGTACTAAATAAAGTACTACGTTATGTTTCAGGTCACAGAATCAGATGGCTTGCCTCAATGGTTGTGCTATGAATGTGCGAGTCTCCTACAGAAGTCTGTCCGGTTTAAACATAAAGTGCTCCGAGCTCACACAATGTTGTACGAGTATCTTACGAGATGTGCTCCGGTGAGTAATTTTAATTTCATGTATGAATGTGGCTGTCTCTGTTGTCAGAGTTAGTTAAACTGCCTCTAGGAACCCTACAAACATCTAACATGATTTAAATAAAACGAAGACTTTTCAATTAAAGACTTGGCTTAAAGGTCTCGTAACCAAGCCAGTGGCATAGCCACAACATTATAAAAAAAAAAACATGATTTAAGATTAAAACACATGTACTCAAAAGTCAAACGACCAGTCCACGAACAACTACTTGTACGGTGCAAATATTTGTATGATCTACAAGTAGTTGTTTCGGGTCTGGGTGTTTGTGTATGTGAGTTTATATGTTTGTAAATGCACCCACGATACAGGCGAAATTACTAGTGTGGGGCAACGTTTAAAAAAAAAATATGGCTCAGAGACGTGATCTTTGACTTCTGATTTTTAGAGAGAGAGACAATAGTCACTCAACAAGCAATGGAACAAGGATATTCACCGAAGAACCAGAGTCAACAACATAGCTCTTAAAATTTGCTAGTTGAAGTAGCAATGGGCAGGCCACATCGCTCATAGAACTGATAACCGATGGGGAAGAAAAGTTCTCAAGTTGTGACTACGGACCGGAAGACGCAACATAGGCCTCCCACTAGGTGGACCGACGACATCGTGAGACCTAGCCTTTTTACCTGCACTAACACCGAGACTGACCAGCAGACTTCTCAGCCTCCAACGAAACTTACGAGTTGTGGTGGGTATGCTCACCGGTCACTGCCCACTCAACAAACATCAGTTTACCATCAACGCGACAGACAGCCCGTTGTGCAGAGGCTACCTGAACGCGGATGAAACGGCAACCCACGTAATCCTGGAATGCGAGGGCCTTGCTAACCAACGGGCACAAAACCTTGGCACTCCAAGGTCGCTCCAAGAAGCCTGTGAACGTCCCAGGAGACTTCTGAGCTTCTGGAAGGAGCTGGGTTGGCTCATATAGCCAACTGTCCCGCCTCACGCATAACGGACCACCTACGAGTCCAAATGCGGAAAAGGGAGCCCCTAACAATAATAATATGACATCGTGAGAGTCGCGGGAAACCGATGCAAGTGAATTATCATTCAACGTGGCGGTCTAAGGGGGAGGCCTATGTTCAGCAGTGGACATCTTCCGGCTGACAATGAATGTGATGGGTTTATTACATTTTTTTCATTCATCTTGTCCATTTAATTATTGTGATATTTGTTTCAGTTCCCAATAGAGGCGCAAGATGAAGAGTTGTCAAAATATGCAAGCCCTCACCTTAGTACTACAAGTGTACTCACCATTGATATTGTTGGTAGAGGGAAGACTGGTTACCAACAGGTCTTAGAGGTAAGCTGGTAACACTCACTAGCTGTTGCCCGTGATTTCGTCCGCATGGCGAAGTCTCTTAAACAAACTATTGTTACGAGCTGGGTAGAGGATAAATTAATTACCACCAAATCAATGGATAACCAAATTCTTTATTCGACACAAACACTAATGTAAACAAGCACTAAACAACACTTAATTACACTTATACACACACTTGATCACACGTAAAAGTTACTTAGGGATTATTGCTTCGAGTTCACTTTCGAGTCGCCTCGATCGTAGTCAAAACCGGAATGACTCCCGGCTCCAATCAGCGCCCTATTTTTACCCCGACCGGTCCCACTAGATGTTTCTAGAAGATGGTCGAAAGTTCTGGAAACATCCATAAACTTCTACACAGTCCCATACTTTCTGGAAGATTCCAATTTCGAGATTGGTCTGGAATGTTCCAGAAAGGAACTATCACTCTCAAAAAGGTGTAGGAAAACATCGTGAGGAAACCGGCATGTACTAGAACCAAACATTCAAAGAAATGACATCTACCAACCCGCACTGGGCCCGCGTGGTGGATTATGACCCACTCCCTCTCACAGAGACGAGGCCTGTGATCATTATAGGCTGATGATGATGATGATGTATTACTTTCAGCATGAGAAACAAGTCCAACCTTCAGGATTAGACGACATAGATATACAAATGATTAATAAAATGGATGATGATATCGTGAAAGAAGAAAATGGATTCTCTGACTATGAAGATAATATTACTTTAGAAGAATTTAGGTAAGATTTTCTTGCTCCACATTATGAATACTCCTGTATCGTGGGTGCGTTTACAAACATATAAACTCACATACACAAACGCCCAGACCCGAAACAACTACTTGTAGATCATACAAATATTTGTTGCCGTGCCATTACTACTTGTAATTTTTAGGCATCTTTATATTCCTGCTGGGGACCAGCAGTGGGCAGTGAGCAGTGGTGGCCCAGTGGTATCGGCCTCGACTTACGATTAGTAGGTCGTGGGTTCGAATCCCATCAGGCGCATTACTTTGTGTAATTTATTTCAACACCACTGCTCTCAAAACGGTGAAGGAAAACATCGTGAGGAAACCGGCATGTCCTAGAACCAAAAATTCGAAGACATGTGACGTCTACCAATCCGCACTGGGCCCGCGTGGTAGATTATGGCCCACTCCCTCTCACAGAGAGGAGGCCTGTGTCCCAGCAGTGGGAACATTTATAGGCTGATGATGATGGGGACCTCATGCTCAAATAGTAAACGATCTTCAAGGCAAGTTACGCCTGCTAAGATTGGTCTATGGATGGGTGACCAAGACCATTTATCATAGCGAGTTTCCTCCGTGCCTCGGAAAGCACGTAGGCCGCGTCTGGAGAGAGTAACTATCCAGAAAGATGCGGGTTCGAGTCCCAATCGCAACAGAATGTTTCTTTCTTCAAATAAATTTTTCATTTGTTCAGGTCTGTAGCAACGAAAATAACAGAAGATGACATCGCCTCGCTACTACAAGAGACCGGATCAGTAGAGATCAAGGAAGAACCGATTGTAAAGAAGAGGAAAGCTAAGACTAAAGATGTTAAGGTGAAGAAGAAAAAAAAAGAGACGTAAGTTCAATATTATACCTGTAAATAGATTAGAAGACATTTCTTTCACCCCTGTCACGTCTAAGGGGAAGCCTTAGAAGGTGCCTCGACGATGGAGTCCCGCTGCGGGGCTCCTATTTCTACACTCGCGGGCAAAAGGATAGAATCGTTTACTCCAATTTCGCACAATTTTTAATAAACTGAGTGAATTTGTCAACAGCGTGGAATGCTATATCCGAAACTATGAGGAATATCGCAAGACATTGAAACGAGGCCGATTTTCGTTGATTTTGGAAAAAAAATCACAAGCTTACATCATTCGATACTGTTTCTAATAAGGATCAAATTCTGGGAAGTAATCATATATGGCAAACTTAAGGAAAGCATATAATTTAAAAAAAAACTGATCAATCTTCAAGCTAATGACCTGCTACATCGTTCTCACATAATGTACCATCTCAAAATGAATGATGTAACAAAGGTTCTGTAATAATTTCGGCGATCTAAAAAGAGTGTCCATGGAGTTTCTTGCCCGTTCTTCTCCATAGAGATCTTCTTCTTGTAATGGGTATCTACGGTACTTTCACAGTTATTATGTCTTGTGACTGGGACTGTAGGCCTGTAGCTAACTTATTACTTGAAATAAATGATTTGAATTTTATTTGTTTCAGTGATACATCTCTTGATGATGGTAGTACAGTAGAAACTAAGTCTTCAATAAGAAAACCCATGGAATTAGACCCAACGAAAATTAGAATAGTTACCTTGAATCCTGAGGAACAAATCAAACAAAGAGAGGTATGATAATATAATAACTATTTTTAAGGTTAAATTTATTTTTTCTTGGAAATTAATAGTAATAATAATATTCCACAACTATCACACAACGCCATCTAGTCCCAAGCTAAGCAGAGCTTGTGTTATGGGTACTAGACAACTGATAAACATACTTATATATTTATAAATACATACATATTATAGATAAATTACACCCAGACACAGAACAAATGATTGTGCTCATCACACAAATATTTGTCCTGGGTGGGAATCGAACACACGACCTCCCGCATAGCAGTCAGGGTCACTAACCACTAGACCAACAGGCCTGTCGAATTGGTTTTAGAGTGTTAATACCTTTTTTTTTTCAGGAAGAAAGTAAAGCTGGTTTAAAATTCCCGTTCCATTGTAACTTGTGCCATAAAGGTTTTAATTTTGAGTCCAAATTGCAGAATCATATGAGCAAACACAGTCCGGTAAGTTATTTATTTATTTAATTTAACTATCTAACAATAGGCTATTTGACAGTATCAATAAATTATAAATCTAATAAGTCCGTTATTTAGAGTTTTGAAAAATAACGGACACATTTTTTCTTATGTAAAATCAATGAATATTTACCAAGATATAACACATCAAGACTCGAGAGTGGGGGCTCGTGACGACAGAATTCAGTAAAAAATGTACTAAATTGTGACGTATTGGCAATTTTGAAAGCATCATATCTCCGTCAATTTTGGTTTTCGTAAAAAAATAAAAAATACGGGTCAAATATTATTTAATAATCTAACTGACGGATTAATTAGAATTTTTAGTCAAATAGCCTATTGCCTAACTAAATAAGAAAAATTGGTCATAACTTTGGAACCGTACAAAATGGTATCTACCGTATGTCTCAGTTCTGACTTGTCTAGTTCGAATTATTACGTTCGATGGATAGTTTCTACCAGTAAGCCAAAGGGCTTTGTGCCTTTTGTACCAGTTTCTTATCCGCCATTTTGATTTTTTTTCAAAATGGCGGTCACGCATGAAACATTCATACATCGATAGATCACATCAATACAAACGTAAAATGTAAGCGGCAAAATCTCGTAAAGCGTCACGTTTCCGAGTTATGAGCTGTCAAACATGTGCAAATAGTGACACATTTTTTAATATTATGTTGTTTACTGATCAAAAAGGATACTTCCGCAATAAAACTAATTGAATATTAGGTTTTCCACGCATTTCAAATGCTTTTAGATTATTTCTTTTAACGCAATTTCAGCATTTAAAATGTGTGGAAAACCTAAGCTCAACTTAAAAATGTCGAGAAGAAAAAAAAATGGCACGGTTCGGATTGGTCGTTTCTATGGAAAAGAACCGGCAAGAAACCCCATGGTAAGGCTGCTTTTCCACCAGAGATGCGCTATGTAACTGTGCTGCGAGGATGTAAAAGCTGAGCTACGAAACTGTGTGACCGTTTCCACTGATGCTACGCTATGTAGCTGTGCTGTGAAGATGGGTAGCTGCGCTACGAAGATGCGCTGTCACAAGGTAGCTGCGCTATGAAGATGCGCCGCCACAAGGTAGCTGCGCTATGAAGATGCGTAGCTGCGCTACGAAGATGTGCTGTCACAAGGTAGCTGCGCTATGAAGATGCGCCGCCACAAGGTAGCTGCGCTATGAAGATGCGCCGCCACAAGGTAGCTGCGCTATGATGATGCGTAGCTGCGCTACGAAGATGTGCTGTCACAAGGTAGCTGCGCTATGAAGATGCGTAGCTGCGCTACGAAGATGCGCTGTCACAAGGTAGCTGCGCTATGAAGATGCGTAGCTGCGCTACGAAGATGTGCTGTCACAAGGTAGCTGCGCTATGAAGATGCGTAGCTGCGCTACGAAGATGTGCTGTCACAAGGTAGCTGCGCTATGAAGATGCGTAGCTGCGCTACGAAGATGTGCTGTCACAAGATAGCTGCGCTATGAAGATGCGCCGCCACAAGGTAGCTGCGCTATGAAGATGCGTAGCTGCGCTACGAAGATGTGCTGTCACAAGGTAGCTGCGCTATGAAAATGCGTAGCTGCGCTACGAAGATGCGCTGTCACAAGGTAGCTGCGCTATGAAGATGCGTAGCTGCGCTACGAAGATGTGCTGTCACAAGGTAGCTGCGCTATGAAGATGCGTAGCTGCGCTACGAAGATGTGCTGTCACAAGGTAGCTGCGCTATGAAGATGCGTAGCTGCGCTACGAAGATGTGCTGTCACAAGGTAGCTGCGCTATGAAGATGCGTAGCTGCGCTACGAAGATGTGCTGTCACAAGATAGCTGCGCTATGAAGATGCGCCGCCACAAGGTAGCTGCGCTATGAAGATGCGCCGCCACAAGGTAGCTGCGCTATGAAGATGCGTAGCTGCGCTACGAAGATGTGCTGTCACAAGGTAGCTGCGCTATGAAGATGCGTAGCTGCGCTACGAAGATGTGCTGTCACAAGGTAGCTGCGCTATGAAGATGCGCCGCCACAAGGTAGCTGCGCTATGAAGATGCGTAGCTGCGCTACGAAGATGTGCTGTCACAAGGTAGCTGCGCTATGAAAATGCGTAGCTGCGCTACGAAGATGCGCTGTCACAAGGTAGCTGCGCTATGAAGATGCGTAGCTGCGCTACGAAGATGTGCTGTCACAAGGTAGCTGCGCTATGAAGATGCGTAGCTGCGCTACGAAGATGTGCTGTCACAAGGTAGCTGCGCTATGAAGATGCGTAGCTGCGCTACGAAGATGTGCTGTCACAAGGTAGCTGCGCTATGAAGATGCGTAGCTGCGCTACGAAGATGCGCTGTCACAAGGTAGCTGCGCTATGAAGATGCGTAGCTGCGCTACGAAGATGTGCTGTCACAAGGTAGCTGCGCTATGAAGATGCGTAGCTGCGCTACGAAGATGTGCTGTCACAAGGTAGCTGCGCTATGAAGATGCGTAGCTGCGCTACGAAGATGTGCTGTCACAAGATAGCTGCGCTATGAAGATGCGCCGCCACAAGGTAGCTGCGCTATGAAGATGCGCCGCCACAAGGTAGCTGCGCTATGAAGATGCGTAGCTGCGCTACGAAGATGTGCTGTCACAAGGTAGCTGCGCTATGAAAATGCGTAGCTGCGCTACGAAGATGCGCTGTCACAAGGTAGCTGCGCTATGAAGATGCGTAGCTGCGCTACGAAGATGTGCTGTCACAAGGTAGCTGCGCTATGAAGATGCGTAGCTGCGCTACGAAGATGCGCTGTCACAAGGTAGCTGCGCTATGAAGATGCGTAGCTGCGCTACGAAGATGTGCTGTCACAAGGTAGCTGCGCTATGAAGATGCGTAGCTGCGCTACGAAGATGTGCTGTCACAAGGTAGCTGCGCTATGAAGATGCGTAGCTGCGCTACTTAGATGCGCTGTCACAAGGTAGCTGCGCTATGAAGATGCGTAGCTGCGCTACGAAGATGTGCTGTCACAAGGTAGCTGCGCTATGAAGCTGCGCAGCTCGAGCTATGCGATGTATCGATACTAGGGAAAACGACCCATAGCACGCATCCACAGCACGCAGCCTTAGCACGCAGCCACAGCACGCAGCCATAGCACGCATCCTTACATATAAAAAACACATCTTAGTTGAATCCGTTTCCACCAGTGCTGTGCTATGTAAACCAATGAATATGATTGGTGGATATCAAACGCATCCGCAGCAACGTAGCATAGCGCATCTCGGGTGGAAAAGCAGCCTAAATCTTTTAAAATATTTGCTTTTACAATGTCATTGTTACAGTTTGGAATACATAAACACGAGAGAACATCGTAGGCACGATAAGAAGAGGGAACTTCTTACCAATAGCTAAACAAAAAAAAAAGTAGACGATAAAGATAAAATGGGCATCTGGGAACATATTCATTAAAAATAACTTTTGTGTACGGTAGGTAATGACTGTAAAATTAAAACATTGTAAGATGAAATTAAAAAGGTAAAAAGAGACAAAACAAAACACAAAAATAATAGAAAAAAAAATGTATACAAGTAAAAAATAAAATAAAATTCGTATGTGAAGACTAGCCAAGTCAGACCTTAGACTACAATAACCAAACGCGTTCATTTGAAAAATGACTTTACAATATGACGTCATCAAACCTTCCTAGTAATTTGACCGATTCCAACTACAAGTGAAAATCATCCTTACCACTACGACATATGACATAAAACGTGCGGTTATCTACGACTAGATGAAAAACAAAACATGATCGCCACGACGACGTAAGTCAATCGGATTGCATCTTTATATCGTAGTAGCAAGGTCGATTTTCATTTTTAGTTAGTAGAAATTGCAGTCCCTGCGGGCATGCGGGCGGCGAGTAATGGGCGACTCGCTGTCCGACCATGGACGCAGCCCGGGTCGACGGCGCGTTGTGTTCCACGCGCGCCTCAAAGAGCGTCAGCATAATGACGGAGCCCCCTTTAGAGGGCCAAAGCCTGCCGGAGTCGCGGGACTCACGAATTAACGTGACCCCGGAACGTAAAGGGCTATTGAAGGACACTATATATTTTAGTTAGTACGTGTCTGATAGTCCCTCCCGCCCTGCCCTGGGTGGGAGGACTCATTTGAAGACTTTAATTTAAAAAAATGGGTAAAGTCCATAAGTAAACTTTATTGTATTGTTCCAGTCCCGCGGTCCTTACGAATGCAAGCTATGTCGTATGCATCTCCCGACGTCGTACAGTTTCAGCGTACATTCTCTTATACATAACAGACGGTATGAATGTGTCACGTGTGGACGACGGATGATCGACAGAGCTTCTATTATAGATCATTATAGGTAAGTTAGTTTTAGCTAAAGTCAGGTCGCAGAGCAAGATGAATTCCGTACATTGACCTCTTTACCTACTGACAGTGATCACAAACATTTTTCTATTAACTAAAAGGTAACCGGTATGACGGTATGCGGTTATGCATAGAATAGAATAGATCAATAGAATATTTATTTATTTGCACAGAATGTAGGTTTTTACAATAAGATGGAGGAATGGTTTACAGAATCCTTGTACATTCTGCCATATTGGCATACAAACATTAATTGGGTACATACTTTGAACTTAATATTTGCTATAATCAACGACCATTTATATCTAGACGCCTCATGCACGATCTGACTAACGAAAATTATTCTGCCAAGTCACTGAGGTACGACGTAAGCGAGGGGGACGGGGTACTGCGTTCTGATTGGCTAACTCAAAATCAGTGCGACGAGGGGACTCACAGGAGTGGTCGAAACTAATACGAACTCCAGACTTTTTTGCCTAATGTGTTGATAGACATCGGTCGCCTGTGATTAGGAGTCTAGATATAAATGGTCGTTGGCTACAAATACCGGCATGGATCTTGAGCGCTGACCTCCACCTGCGCAGAAGTGAGTTATTAGGTCCCTTTGGTAGATGAAGTGAGGAACGGGGCGGGGAAAGTGTAGTGATTGGCCCGCGTAGCGTGCCGTAGCGCATCGCGTCATAGCCGCCACTCGGGATTCGTTGTTTTGTGCGTATTATTTGTTTTATTGTGCGTTTCATTTGTCGATAAGTGTACGATGCGCAAAGCGATCCCCACTCTTACGCCGAGCGCTCAAGAACCGTGCCGGTATCTGTAAGTAAAAGGTAACCGGTATACCGGTATGCGGTTATGCATAGAATAGAATATTTATTTATTTGCACAGAATGTAGGTATTTACAATAAGATGGAGGAATGGTTTACAGAATCCTTGTAAATTCTGACATATTGGCATGCAAACATTAATTGGGTAGGTAACACATACTTTGAACATAATATTTGCTACAATATATAAAATTGAATACATACTATCGGTAAAAGGTTTACAATTCCTAAGGACGGCGGCCATTGCATCTGTACAAGCGAGACTCATTATATTTACGCGGGAGTGACAGAGACAGGTAATAATAGGTCATTGTACGAAATTCCTCCTGCTCTGCGATTGGACTTTAGCAAGTTTTTTTTAGACGAAAAGATTTGCTAACTAATTTATGTTTATAAGGTAGGTGAGGTCATTGACCCCATTATTTTGCATCTTTGCTGGAGAAAGGTAGATCGTAGTAGGTAAAGTTATCTATTATAGATCACTCTAGGGCAGTAAAGTTAGTCTAAGTCATTCCATATAAAAATTTTGCTAGATAATTTACGATTTGTTATTGAGGTTATTGCCCCTAATTTCAAATTGATATATGAGGTAGGATCGGAGCTTGCTAGATCATCATCATCATCATCAGCCTATAATGTTCCCACTGCTGGGACACAGGCCTCCTCTCTGTGACAGGGAGTGGGCCGTAATCCACCACGCGGGCCCAGTGCTTGCTAGATAATTATTGTTAATTGCAAAAGTGAGGTCATTGAACCGGATCATATTTTAAAAAAAATTGGGTTCAGTTTAATTAATTCTATATCACAGCTTCAGAGTTTCGCTAATTAGTCAATATGCTTTGGATAACTGAAGTCGTTGACCCCAAACATCTTTTTTTTATTCGTTCTTTCTTTCTGTGGAAATCAAACTCGCTATACATAGCGCAGCAGTCCGATCACGCAGCCACTACGCCAACCAATTTTTTTAATTTACTTCGACGCGAGAAAGAGACAGTCCTTGATGACTTGTATAGCTCTCTCTTTCGCCAATCATGAAATATTATGTCTAAACAAAGGTTGTATATTTTCAGAACACAACATGAAGGTTTCCTAACGTTGTACACTTGTCATCTTTGTGGAAAAGTATCCAAGTAAGTACTTATTAATACTTAGATTAAGTACTAGTTAGTTAATCTCATGCGAGAGCGAGCGAAGCGAGCTCGAGATTTCTCCTAAGGGTCGCCAACTTAGCGAAGGAGGAGGCGAGCCGCGTGAGGGAGAGGACAGCGTCCTCCCTCCACCCCAACCGCAGTGGTGGACGTCCGCGACGATGGACGTCGCAAGACGATCTCCGGCCACCGTAGGCGCGGGCATGCGGGCGGCGAGTAAAGGACAACTCGCTGTCCGACCATGGACCATGCCCGGGTCGACGGCGCGTTGTGTTCTCCTGCCCTGGGTGGGAGGACTCATTTGATCTTGGGACAAATTCCGAGCCTATTATCATTAAACTGTTATGATTACTAATAGACACTTCTACAGAGATATTCCTAAAAACACAAAAATCAAAACCAAATAACATTACCCAACCTAGGAAGTGAGCCCGCGCTAGTCTACTATTCGCACGCACTTTTTCTTGCAGTAACAATAAAACTCACCGGGGCCACATGAGGAACCACCACGGTGGTGACAGACCCAAGTGTGAGCAGTGCGGGAAGACCTTCATCAATAAGGACTCCTTGGTAGAACATCAGCAGTGAGTACAAATAGATTTCTTACGTACATCCAAAACGCCGCATAGATATAGTCTGCACTGTTCTACCTGCTCGTAAGGGAACAGTGTATAAGACGGGGACGTTAATAATAGCGAGGTATAATGGGGACATACACTCTTTAGGCATACTTAACACAACACTAACGTAGAGCAAGCGCCATCAGGACGTCATTTGCAAGCGGCCAGACGGAAATGGCGTCCTGTTGGCGCTTGTGCTACGTTAGTTTTGTGTTAAGTTTGCCCTAGGTGTGTGATTTCCCATCATACCTCGTGTCCCCGTCTTATACACTGTTCCCCTACGTCTTTTATTAAAATACTAGCAAACCCGGCGAACTCCGTTTCGCCACCAGATGGCTTCGTTTTATGTAAAAATGTTACATTTCGTTTGGTGATTAAAAGAAAAATTTTTTTTTCCTAAATTTTCTTTGCTATAAACCTCACGGAGCCCGAGACCTTTCCAACGAATGCAAAACCGTGGAAATCGGTTCGTGCGTTCTGGAGTTATAGCGTCAGGAAGGAAAACCCGACTTATTTTTATATAGTAGATTCGCTCTGTACCTTGGACCATCACTTTACAATAAAATTAACGCAATAATTCCCATTTATGGCTTGAACTACGAGTATTTTAACTGCAAAAAAAATGTTCGCTCATATCTACAAAAACTTAACCATCATGAAACTGAAGCTTTCTTGAATAAATGATCTCATAATGTTAGACATCCTACACACCACACATATCCCTATATACCAAAAATATACCATACATCAATTATCAATCACACTCCACACACACACACACACTCACTCACACACACACACACACACACACAACATAATAACACTGCACACTTTCTTAATTTTCTTTTCTATTTTTTTTTTTGGTTTATTATCGACTAAAATTAGAAATAAGAGATGTTACCAATTAATGTTTTTATCTACTGTGCATTTTTTTTTCTACTCGCTTTTAATATTGTTACACTTAATCAATAACACGTGCTATACTTCATCCATTTTGTTTGGGGGCCAGAACTGTGTTTCCTAAACTCAGGCTATCCTGGAACCTATCTAGAAGAACAGTACTCAACCCATTAACTAGATTAATATACACTGTATGCCTGTACTAAAACTACTTTGTCATGTAATCTAGCCCTAGTTACACAATAATAGTTATTTATGATACTAGTGCGGTAAGTTGGTTTTTACAAACGAGTAGACGAATGTAAGCCCGAGATGAAGTCGAGGGCTTACCATAGTCACGAGTTTGTAAATACCAATTTCTGCACGTGTGTCATACAATGTTTTTCAACACATTTGCGAGAAAACAGTAAAATATGTAATTAAACAAATTTTATTTAACAGTGGGAAAGTCGCAACAATTTTTGAAGTTTCTAATATGAAAATGGCACGAATTTGCAAATGGCGCCACATGCACGTGGTGAAGATTAGAACTGCATCTTTCGTCTCATTTACTCTTTAGTATTAAAATGAGACAACGTATTGAGCAAAAGCGCTTCCAAGGAGGTTCGATCAGTCAGGTTGTTTATTCTCATAATGTGAAACTCTTTGGTGGAGTTCTTATTTTGTTTTATGGAAATTAAAAAAAAAAACCGTAAAGAAAACGCACGGTGCTATACAACGAGACGTGCCGTAAAATAGGTACTTAGGTGAGAGTACCTATTTTACCGCACGTTCCGTTGTATGGTGCGTAATTTTTAACTTTCGAACAATGTATACAGGCTTCGTATTAGTTATTTATGATACTAGTGCGGTAAGTTGGTTTTTACAAACGAGTAGACGAATGTAAGCCCGAGATGAAGTCGAGGGCTTACCATAGTCACGAGTTTGTAAAATACCAATTTCCGCACGTGTGTCATACAATGTTTTTCAACACATTTGCGAGAAAACAGTACAATATGTAATTAAACAAACTTTATTTAGAAGTTTCTAATATGAAAATGGCGCGAATTTGCAAATGGCGCCACATGCACGTGGTGAAAAATAGAACTACATCTTTCGTCTCATTTACTCTTTAGTATTAAAATGAGACAACGTATTGAGCAAAAGCGCTTCCAAGGAGGTTCGATCAGTCAGGTTGTTTATTCTCATAATGTGAAACTCTTTGGTGGAGTTCTTATTTTTTTTTTAATGGAAATTAAAAAAAAAACCGTAAAGAAAACGCACGGTGCTATACAACGGGGCGTGCCGTAAAATAGGTACTTAGGTGAGAGTACCTATTTTACCGCACGTTCCGTTGTATGATGCGTAATTTTTAACTCTCGCACTTGGCCGGTTTTGCTTACTTTAATTGTAGATTTTCAAAGACGTTGATTTCAGTATCGGGGGCAAAAATTGATGACGTAAATAAAAAATAAAGCCACCGACTTTCGAAAGTTATTTTACGCTTTTTTGTGTTTGTTTTTGAAGACGGTTCCTTTTTTACCGACTAAGCCAAAAAAACCGGCCAAGTGCGAGTTGGACTCGCCCATGAAGGGTTCCGTAGCAGCAAGCATAGATTAGAGATATAATTATATTGAGATTAGTAAGTAATATACACAAACAATAAAAATAACTTTGTTTTTCATAGTATTTGTATGAATGGCAAAGTTATATTTGCGGTTTTTGAAAATGTACTATATCTCAAAAACTGCTAACTGTATCTCATCCAAACCAATTTTCGTTGGTAGTTTTGGTTGAGGTCTACATTATATATTTTTTTTTAGTTTTATCATTCTCTTATTTTAGAAGTTACGGGGGGGGGACACACTTTTTACCACTTTGGAAGTGTCTCTCGCGCAAACTGTTCAGTTTAGAAAAAAATGATGTTACTAACCTCAATATCATTTTTAAAGACCTATTCATAGATACCCCACACGTATGGGTTTGGTGAAAAATTTTTTTTTGAGTTTCAATTCTAAGTATGGGGGGCACCCCCAAAATTTGTTTTGTTTTGATTTTTGTGTGAAAATCCTAATGCGGTTCACATAATACATCTTTCTACCAAGTTTCAACAGGATAGCTCTTATACTTTCGACAAAAAGTGGCTGTGACATACACGGACAGACAGACAGACAGACATGACGAATCTATAAGGGTTCCGTTTTTGCCATTTGGCTACGGAACCCTAAAAAGGAGGTTATCAATTCGACCCGTATGTATGTAATATTATCCGAACTGCCCAGTTTTCATATATGTTAGTCTATATCAGCGTCTGAACAAATGTGCCAAATTTCATAAGTGTATGTATGTATGTTTTTATGTTTGTGCACGCATATCTCCGGAACTATAAGTTCGATTTGAGTAATTCTTTTTTTGTTGTACTAGGTATTGTTCAACTTAGGGTACACTGCACGTTTCATCAAAATCGGTTCAGTAGTTTTAGAGATATGGATGTTTTTATGTTGTGACGGATTACAAGATTTGTGCATATGTAAGAAAATTTTATATTTTACAAGAATTTGGGTTGAATATGTAATAAATAAACTAAAAAGGGTAAAATAAAAACTTTTTTAAAAAAAAGTACCGACTTCAAAACAAATACAAAAAACTTTTTCAAAAAAGTAACCGACTTCAAAAACAACAACAAAACAAAAAAGGGTGAAATAACCTAATTAATAACTTCTTTCGGATGTCGGTGGCTTTATTTTTTATTATTTCATTGATTTTTAGCCACCGACTTCCGAAAGAAGTTATTAATTAGGTTATTTCACCCTTTTTGTTTTGTTGTTGTTTTTGAAGTCGGTTACTTTTTTGAATAAGTTTTTTATTTTACCCTTTTTAGTTTATTTATTAAATAGTCAACCCAAATTCTTGTAAAATACAATATTTTCTTACATATGCACTAATCTTGTAATCCGTCACAACATAAAAAATCCGTATCTCTAAAACTACTGAACCGATTTTGATGAAACTTGCAGTGTACCCTAAGTTGAACAATACCTAGTACAACAAAAAAAGAATTACTTAAATCGAACTTGTAGTTCCGGAGATATGCGTGCACAAATATAAAAACATACAAACATACATACATACATACATACGTACACTTGTGAAATTTGGCACATTTGTTCAGACGCTGTTATAGACTAACATATATGAAAACTGGGCAGTTCTGATAATATTACATACATACGGGTCGAATTGATAACCTCCTTTTTTTTGAAGTCGGTAAAAACTTTAAAATAACCTTTCTTTCGGAAGTCTGTTTTAAGTGGCTTTGTTTTGTTGTGTCATTGACTATTGCCACCGACTTCCGAAAGAAAAGTTATTTTAAACTTTTTTGTATTTGTTTTGAAGTAGGTACTTTTTTTTTCAAGTACTTATAAAATAATAATATTGTTACAGAATCCACCAGGGCATTAAGAACTATGAATGCTCGATATGCAACAAACGATTCAGAACGAGAACCCAAATTAAACATCACCAGCTAGCACATACCGACGTCAAGGAATACTACTGTGTCGAGTGTGACGTCAGGTATGTACACAACGTGGAGAGGACATCTTCCTACTCACGATACAGCTAGGTTCAGAACGAGGACCCAAATTAAACATCACCAGCTCGCGCATACCGACGTCAAGGAATACTACTTTGTCGAGTGTGACGTCAGGTATATACACAACGTGGAGAAGACATCCTCCTACTCACGATACAGCAAGGTTCAGAACGAGGACCCAGATCAAACATCACCAGCTAGCACATACCGACGTCAAAGAATTCTACTGTGTCGAGTGTGACGTCAGGTATGTACACAACGGGGAGAGAACATCTTCCTACTCACGATACAGCTAGGTTCAGAACGAGGATCCAGATCAAACATCTCCAGTTGGTGCATACCGACGTCAAGGAATACTACTGTGTTGAGTATGACGTCAGGTATGTACACAACGGAGGGGAGAGGATATCCTCCTATTTACGATACAGCTAGGTTCAGAACGAGGACCCAGATTAAACATCACCAGCTAGCACATATCGACGTCAAGGAATACTACTGTGTCGAGTGTGACGTCAGGTATGTACACAACGTGGAGAGGACATCCTCCTACTCACTCCCCACCTGCTGCGGGAGATGGGGACGGTGGGTAAAAGGTAGATCGCTGGCTTATCAAAGACAAGGTCCGAGTCGACGTAGCCTCAATTAGCTGTTAGCAATCTGACGGGACACCTACAGGGCTAAACGATTTCCGGGGTCGCGGATGCATCGTAAAAAAAAACTCTAGCACACCACCACAAGACACAACGTAGACTTTTAGTCAAAAATTTGGCGTTTACAAAAATTCCAATTTTTCCACTGTTCCAAAAGTTTTGGTAATACATAAAACTTAAAATACGTATCGCATTGAGAACTTCTTAGGGAGCACTTCCATTCCATTCGTGCGATTTCCATTTTCTACTAACTAAAAACGAAAATCATCTTTGCTACTACGATATAATGATGCAATTCGACTGACTTACGTCGTCGTGGCGAGCGTGTTTTGTTTTTCATCTACTCGTTGATAGCCGCACGTTTTATGTCATATGTCGTAGTGGTAAGGATGATTTTCACTTGTAGTTGGAATCGGTCGAATTGCGTCGCATCGCGGCATTGGGTAGCTTCCTTACTTTTATATCGTAGATTAAAAAAGGATTTTTGCCAATTAATTGTTAATTTTCAGATTCAAGTCAGCGCACAGTCTCCGACAACATTTGCAGAAGAGTTTAAAACATCGAGATAAACAGAGTTTGAAGTAAGTTGTAGTTAATACTTTTTTTTGTTCTTTGAAGAGATTCAGGTTGTATGTGTCCGGAAACAAAAACGCAAACGTCATGGACATTGTCGAATTTTCCTTGCAAAGCTAAAGGCATCGCTTTTATTTATTTTACAATAAAAATGCTTTATTTTCATAGAGTTATTAGTTAGTTTTTACAATAAATAGCGATGATCATAAATATAAACTAGAAACAGAAAGGGACCCAATAGTGAGCCTTGCGGTACTCCCATTTGTACTTTTAAAACCTTATGAGTTACCACCATTTATTTGAACTTACTTTGGCCTTTCTATAAAAAAAGATTACCAAACTAAGCGTAAGCTCACTTTAGTCCCTAATGTTTAAGTTTCAAAAGCTTTTCGTCGTGATTTAGTCAATCAAATGCTTACAGACAGTACACTTCAATAGCAGAAACGCTTGCAACTTCATGTTAATGGACGTATACAAGCTCTCCTAGCGTTATCCTACTTCCTACTCTTATTATAAACGTGAAAGTTTAAATATATGGATGGATGTTTGTTCCTCTAACGGATTTGGATATTTGGTACACAAATAGTTTGTAACTTGGGTTGACATGTAGGATAGTTTTTATACCGCCTTAATCTTCCTGTGGGATAATTTTACAATTTTAGCGGATGAAACCGCTGGCGATAACTAGTTAGCTTATAAATAAGAAGTTTTGACCTATTTCTAGATAGAAATTAATATAGAAAAATACAACTTCTGGGTGCATGATCGCTTTGCCTCTCTCATAATTCCTGTTTCTTATTTCCATGCTTCTTTATTGCTATGGTTCTCATAGTTGTTCGTTACTGATTCCTCAAACGCAAATTAATACTAAGAAATACGGACCATGATAAATTTATTTTTGTAAACCACTAGCTGTTGTACGCGGCTTCGCCCGCTGCAACTTAATACTTATATTTCGGAAACATAAAATCTAGATAAGAATTAATGTGTTACTCTAAGTTCTAAACTATTGAAGCCTTATTACAAAAACTAAATAACCCTTGTTTTAAACCAGGACCATAATTACGTCAATTCCTCCGTATTATGTAAGTTTTGTAAACTTGCATAAAACGTGGACCATAGTACCGTCATTTGAACTATTGTCTAAACAATAGAATCCGCCAAATTAATAACGCCAGTTGATAAGTTAGATTTTTGAGTGAAGCAGTAATGAACATCCCCATCCTCACAAACTCTCACGTTGATAATACTAGCAGGATATTTCTTTGCAACCCCAAACATAGCGTCACTGAAAAATCATCTCTCACACCCCACCCTTACGCCCCAGATTCGCGTGTTCCCGCTGTCCGCTCCGCTTCCCGTCCGTGCGCACCCTAGAGGCTCACGTGTCCGTGCAGCACGACGGAGTGCGCGCGCACGTGTGCGGGGAGTGCGGGGCCGCGCTCGCGACCAGGGCCTCGCTCAGCAAGCACTGCACCGCCGTGCACCGGGGACAGCGACCGCCGCCCCGGCATGTGTGTGATACCTGTGGGAAGGCATTCCGGGTGAGTATAGTCCATACAGCAAGCACTGCACCGGGGAGTGCCGGGCCGCGCTCGCGACCAGGGCCTCGCTCAGCAAGCACTGCACCGCCGTGCACCGGGGACAGCGACCGCCGCCCCGGCATGTGTGTGATACCTGTGGGAAGGCATTCCGGGTGAGTATAGTCCATACAGCAAGCACTGCACCGGGGAGTGCGGGGCCGCGCTCGCGACCAGGGCCTCGCTCAGCAAGCACTGCACCGCCGTGCACCGGGGACAGCGACCGCCGCCCCGGCATGTGTGTGATACCTGTGGGAAGGCATTCCGGGTGAGTATAGTCCATACAGCAAGCACTGCACCGGGGAGTGCGGGGCCGCGCTCGCGACCAGGGCCTCGCTCAGCAAGCACTGCACCGCCGTGCACCGGGGACAGCGACCGCCGCCCCGGCATGTGTGTGATACCTGTGGGAAGGCATTCCGGGTGAGTATAGTCCATACAGCAAGCACTGCACCGGGGAGTGCGGGGCCGCGCTCGCGACCAGGGCCTCGCTCAGCAAGCACTGCACCGCCGTGCACCGGGGACAGCGACCGCCGCCCCGGCATGTGTGTGATACCTGTGGGAAGGCATTCCGGGTGAGTATAGTCCATACAGCAAGCACTGCACCGGGGAGTGCCGGGCCGCGCTCGCGACCAGGGCCTCGCTCAGCAAGCACTGCACCGCCGTGCACCGGGGACAGCGACCGCCGCCCCGGCATGTGTGTGATACCTGTGGGAAGGCATTCCGGGTGAGTATAGTCCATACAGCAAGCACTGCACCGGGGAGTGCGGGGCCGCGCTCGCGACCAGGGCCTCGCTCAGCAAGCACTGCACCGCCGTGCACCGGGGACAGCGACCGCCGCCCCGGCATGTGTGTGATACCTGTGGGAAGGCATTCCGGGTGAGTATAGTCCATACAGCAAGCACTGCACCGGGGAGTGCGGGGCCGCGCTCGCGACCAGGGCCTCGCTCAGCAAGCACTGCACCGCCGTGCACCGGGGACAGCGACCGCCGCCCCGGCATGTGTGTGATACCTGTGGGAAGGCATTCCGGGTGAGTATAGTCCATACAGCAAGCACTGCACCGGGGAGTGCGGGGCCGCGCTCGCGACCAGGGCCTCGCTCAGCAAGCACTGCACCGCCGTGCACCGGGGACAGCGACCGCCGCCCCGGCATGTGTGTGATACCTGTGGGAAGGCATTCCGGGTGAGTATAGTCCATACAGCAAGCACTGCACCGGGGAGTGCGGGGCCGCGCTCGCGACCAGGGCCTCGCTCAGCAAGCACTGCACCGCCGTGCACCGGGGACAGCGACCGCCGCCCCGGCATGTGTGTGATACCTGTGGGAAGGCATTCCGGGTGAGTATAGTCCATACAGCAAGCACTGCACCGGGGAGTGCGGGGCCGCGCTCGCGACCAGGGCCTCGCTCAGCAAGCACTGCACCGCCGTGAACCGGGGACAGCGACCGCCGCCCCGGCATGTGTGTGATACCTGTGGGAAGGCATTCCGGGTGAGTATAGTCCATACAGCAAGCACTGCACCGGGGAGTGCGGGGCCGCGCTCGCGACCAGGGCCTCGCTCAGCAAGCACTGCACCGCCGTGCACCGGGGACAGCGACCGCCGCCCCGGCATGTGTGTGATACCTGTGGGAAGGCATTCCGGGTGAGTATAGTCCATACAGCAAGCACTGCACCGGGGAGTGCGGGGCCGCGCTCGCGACCAGGGCCTCGCTCAGCAAGCACTGCACCGCCGTGAACCGGGGACAGCGACCGCCGCCCCGGCATGTGTGTGATACCTGTGGGAAGGCATTCCGGGTGAGTATAGTCCATACAGCAAGCACTGCACCGGGGAGTGCGGGGCCGCGCTCGCGACCAGGGCCTCGCTCAGCAAGCACTGCACCGCCGTGCACCGGGGACAGCGACCGCCGCCCCGGCATGTGTGTGATACCTGTGGGAAGGCATTCCGGGTGAGTATAGTCCATACAGCAAGCACTGCACCGGGGAGTGCGGGGCCGCGCTCGCGACCAGGGCCTCGCTCAGCAAGCACTGCACCGCCGTGCACCGGGGACAGCGACCGCCGCCCCGGCATGTGTGTGATACCTGTGGGAAGGCATTCCGGGTGAGTATAGTCCATACAGCAAGCACTGCACCGGGGAGTGCGGGGCCGCGCTCGCGACCAGGGCCTCGCTCAGCAAGCACTGCACCGCCGTGCACCGGGGACAGCGACCGCCGCCCCGGCATGTGTGTGATACCTGTGGGAAGGCATTCCGGGTGAGTATAGTCCATACAGCAAGCACTGCACCGGGGAGTGCGGGGCCGCGCTCGCGACCAGGGCCTCGCTCAGCAAGCACTGCACCGCCGTGCACCGGGGACAGCGACCGCCGCCCCGGCATGTGTGTGATACCTGTGGGAAGGCATTCCGGGTGAGTATAGTCCATACAGCAAGCACTGCACCGGGGAGTGCGGGGCCGCGCTCGCGACCAGGGCCTCGCTCAGCAAGCACTGCACCGCCGTGCACCGGGGACAGCGACCGCCGCCCCGGCATGTGTGTGATACCTGTGGGAAGGCATTCCGGGTGAGTATAGTCCATACAGCAAGCACTGCACCGGGGAGTGCGGGGCCGCGCTCGCGACCAGGGCCTCGCTCAGCAAGCACTGCACCGCCGTGCACCGGGGACAGCGACCGCCGCCCCGGCATGTGTGTGATACCTGTGGGAAGGCATTCCGGGTGAGTATAGTCCATACAGCAAGCACTGCACCGGGGAGTGCGGGGCCGCGCTCGCGACCAGGGCCTCGCTCTGCAAGCACTGCACCGCCGTGCACCGGGGACAGCGACCGCCGCCCCGGCATGTGTGTGATACCTGTGGGAAGGCATTCCGGGTGAGTATAGTCCATACAGCAAGCACTGCACCGGGGAGTGCGGGGCTGCGCTCGCGACCAGGGCCTCGCTCAGCAAGCACTGCACCGCCGTGCACCGGGGACAGCGACCGCCGCCCCGGCATGTGTGTGATACCTGTGGGAAGGCATTCCGGGTGAGTATAGTCCATACAGCAAGCACTGCACCGGGAAGTGCGGGGCCGCGCTCGCGACCAGGGCCTCGCTCAGCAAGCACTGCACCGCCGTGCACCGGGGACAGCGACCGCCGCCCCGGCATGTGTGTGATACCTGTGGGAAGGCATTCCGGGTGAGTATAGTCCATACAGCAAGCACTGCACCGGGGAGTGCGGGGCCGCGCTCGCGACCAGGGCCTCGCTCAGCAAGCACTGCACCGCCGTGCACCGGGGACAGCGACCGCCGCCCCGGCATGTGTGTGATACCTGTGGGAAGGCATTCCGGGTGAGTATAGTCCATACAGCAAGCACTGCACCGGGGAGTGCGGGGCCGCGCTCGCGACCAGGGCCTCGCTCAGCAAGCACTGCACCGCCGTGCACCGGGGACAGCGACCGCCGCCCCGGCATGTGTGTGATACCTGTGGGAAGGCATTCCGGGTGAGTATAGTCCATACAGCAAGCACTGCACCGGGGAGTGCGGGGCCGCGCTCGCGACCAGGGCCTCGCTCAGCAAGCACTGCACCGCCGTGCACCGGGGACAGCGACCGCCGCCCCGGCATGTGTGTGATACCTGTGGGAAGGCATTCCGGGTGAGTATAGTCCATACAGCAAGCACTGCACCGGGGAGTGCCGGGCCGCGCTCGCGACCAGGGCCTCGCTCAGCAAGCACTGCACCGCCGTGCACCGGGGACAGCGACCGCCGCCCCGGCATGTGTGTGATACCTGTGGGAAGGCATTCCGGGTGAGTATAGTCCATACAGCAAGCACTGCACCGGGGAGTGCGGGGCCGCGCTCGCGACCAGGGCCTCGCTCAGCAAGCACTGCACCGCCGTGCACCGGGGACAGCGACCGCCGCCCCGGCATGTGTGTGATACCTGTGGGAAGGCATTCCGGGTGAGTATAGTCCATACAGCAAGCACTGCACCGGGGAGTGCGGGGCCGCGCTCGCGACCAGGGCCTCGCTCAGCAAGCACTGCACCGCCGTGCACCGGGGACAGCGACCGCCGCCCCGGCATGTGTGTGATACCTGTGGGAAGGCATTCCGGGTGAGTATAGTCCATACAGCAAGCACTGCACCGGGGAGTGCGGGGCCGCGCTCGCGACCAGGGCCTCGCTCAGCAAGCACTGCACCGCCGTGCACCGGGGACAGCGACCGCCGCCCCGGCATGTGTGTGATACCTGTGGGAAGGCATTCCGGGTGAGTATAGTCCATACACAGGTAGAAAGAAACGACATAACACGTAGACAGTCACAGATAATTCCGCTTAATAAGCAACTGGAACATTTTTTTAAACTACCATGTTGTAGGAGCCCTGCTGAGCGGGGCTTCTTCTACCAAATCGATACATTACATTACGAGTTTAACATTTACATGAAATTCGATGCCAAATCATTAATTTGTCTTTGTAAATAAAGTTTCCACTCCTTTATGCAGTATTTGTAACCGATAGTTCAGATTAGGCATGGAATGCCTAATTCGCAAAGCGGCAACCGAGTCGCAAAACGATAAGTTCTAGTCAAGTCTGATTCTCAAAACGAAACTAATCAAAACATTTATTTCTTCGATCTATCTAACTTGTAGGGCCTACAAGTATTCCGGTCAATTTAGACATAAAAATAGTGGTCAAATAACAATAATTCCCGGAAAGCCAAATATTGGTGGAGAGCTAGGGTTTACCATTACAAATAAAGTTTTAAAAGTCCCCATCGATCCCATGTGTGCTTCAAAAGTTATTCGGGGTCAAACGTCAAAATTTGAGGTTTGTTTTTTTTCGAAAAAAAACCTTTTTATAAAACTTGCCGTTTTAGCCTCTTTTGACCTTTGACCTCGAATAACTTTTGAAGCACACATGGGATCGATGGGGACTTTTGAAACTTTATTCGTAAGGGTAAACCCTAGCTCTCCACCAATATTTAGATTTCCGGGAATTTTTGTTATTTCAAATGTCTATATTGACCGGACTAAAGTTAGTTAAATCGAAGAAATAAATGTTTTATTTATAAAAATTTACTCCCAATCGTCTAAAATTTTCCATTTTGATTATTTTCGTTTTGAGAATAAGACTTGACTAGAACTTGTCGTTTTGCGACTCAGTTGCCATTTTGCGAATTAGGCATTCCATGCCTAAACTGTCATGACGATTGTTTTATATTTTCAACAATATTTGTATTCCCGTTTGTAGAAAATTTTCCATTTTCATAATTGGCCATTTTGTTGTTTAGGCTTTTTGAAAATTAACCATTTTTAAAGGGAATCGTCTATCTTGGTATGGACATGTGATGAGGAGGGATGACACCCATGTGACTAAGAAAGTGATGAGTATGAATGTTGATGGATGGAGAGGACGAGGAAGGCCAAAAAAAAGATGGATGGATTATCTAAGGAATGATATGAAAGAAAAAGGAGTAAATGATACTGTGACGTCTGATAGGGGAGAATGGAAGAAGAAAACGTGTTGCGCCGACCCCAAATAGAATGGGATAAGGGCAGGAAGAAGAAGAGAAAATTAACCATTTTAAATATTTGTGTTTTTACCACACTGAATTGGACATTCTACCATCTATACAGGGTGTAAGAAGACACTTAACGAAGCCGAAAACCACGTATTCTACCCATTATTTGGATATTTTTTCCCTTTAAACCATACCTGGGACTCCACGGGTTCTCGAGATATTGAAGGTCAAAATTGCATTTTTTTTTAAACTTTTTTTTACGAAATCGAATTCTAATTATTATTACAAAACTTTTTTCTAAACAAACATTACCTACCTGAATTTTCGATTTTTCTAAATTACGCATTTGAAGTTACGAACAGTAATGTACGTAAGAAATAAATGCAGAAACGCACGGCTTATGTTAGTGTGCGTTTGATTTACTTTCGACGGTCGATGACCCTCTTCTCTAGACTGGGATTTTCAACTTATTATTTTTTTTTGATACTTAAAAATAAAAGTCGGTTCCCAGCGATAATTTTAGCGTAAGCTACTTAGTTAGATGTACAGTATGCGTAGTTAACGGCTTCGTAAAGTGTCGTCTTACACCCTGTATATTAACAATCATCCCCTCTCCTTAGGGTAAGAGTGTCCTCACGAACCACGTCCGCACCCACACTGGTGAGAAGCCGTTCTCATGTGAGTCGTGCGGACGTCGGTTCACTCAGCGCACCGCCATGAGAACACACGTCAAACTCGTTCATCTTAAGCTGCCCCGGACTGCCAAGGTCAGTACTACCATCATTCATCAACATAGGCGGAGTTATTCTTAGTGTCTAAACACACTATGCCAAAGTTACGCGACCGAAATTCGGCGGCTGATTTCACGTTCCGACGTATTTGGCTGATATGACACACCATAAGTGCCGAACTTACGCGGCGGAAATTCGTCGCGGGCGGCTCCCTGCTGCTCCCCGCCCCCGGATCTTCGTCGGTAATCGAACCGAACTTCGGTCGCGTATAATGTGTGGTCACAGAATAAGTAGCCGCTGGACTTACGCCCGACCGAAGTTACGCTGTACGCTATGACGCGACGTAATTTTGGCATAGTGTGTCGTCAGTAATTCAAATAGCATTGCAGGCGTAATTATGCTGAACTTCGGTCGCGTAACTTCGGCATAGTGTGTTTAGACACTTAGGCGGTTCGCTTTACCCTCACTCAACCCGCGTCTCCTGTGTCGTACACTCATTGATGATAGTTTGACAATAGGTACCTAACCGTACGGTGATTGTATTGTAATTAACACGTGAAAAAATTTAAACCCAAATAAACATTGTGTAATAGTACATTGTTATCCAAGGCGTGAAAGTTACTTATTTACGTCCCGAGATGGGGTTTCGCGCCCGCAACGTAGTGAGGGCGCCAATAGTTCGAGGGACTAAATAAGTAATTTACCCGAGGTAAACACTGTGCTTTTCATTACGAATATGAGGAAAGTAAAATTAATAACAAAAATTATTAGCTAAAGAAAAAATTATTGAAGATCGCATTGTCACTTTGTCGCTTATTTTGTTTATTTTTAATTTTTGTGCTGTGGTCGTCCATCTATACAGCCAGGATTTTTCATGTCAATTATTTAAAATAATGGCAAAGATTTTGTCGAAATCTGTTTTATTTTAGAGAAATAGTAGAAAATAAATTATTTTAAAGTCATTATTTATATTCTTAATATTTGATTTTATGTTATTTTAATTTTTAATCGCTCTGTAATTTAGTGGCTGTATAAAAAGTTTGAACATGGTTCAATAGAAATGTCAAAATAGAACTAGTTTTTTTTCTGAAATTTGGCAGCTGTCAGTTGAAAGCGATTTTTCCTAGGGCGGCAATGGATAACTTTCAAACGGCTAATCGGACATGTAATGACCTACTTTCAGAGTATAAGGAATGATAAATTTATTGGAATTCATTCAGTTACTGATTCTGAACAAATTATATTCAGGTTTCGCATATACCTACCTATTAAAAATAATGTTGTACAACTTTGCACTGAGGATTTTTTCACAGTATTTCGTTTCAACGTGACTTTGCTATTGAATATTCACTAAGCGCTTGACTTAATTTTTTTCCATACTATAGCTACAAACATTGTTATTACTTAAATAATGCATAAAGTATACCAACAATACTTATGTGCCTATGTCTTTAAGTCGTTTTAAATAGTAGTTTTAGGAGATCTAGTTTAAATACTAACAGCCTTACTACAGAAACTTAAACATCTGTTGAACACTTGTCTAAAAAAAGTGTGACTGCAAAACGGACCTTATTTCAACGTCACAATCTGAGATTTTTTTAGACAAGTGTTCAACAGACGTTTAAAAGTTTTTGTAGTACGACCATTCATGTTTACACCTTTAAACTGGTACTACCTTCATTGAATGTCATTCGATGTAGATATTTTAAAAATACCACTCCCTTTCACAGAGAGAAGGCGTGTTCCCTTATTTTTCAATACCTAACTAACGTACTAAATAAAGTTACAATTAATTGATTCTGAAAACGATTGCAGGTGAAACCGGAAGTTTCACTAGAGATGCCGTCTCCAAAGCAAGATGTCTTCAAACCAGAGCCTATAGGAGAACCCTGGAGGCAGCCTTGTGACGTCTACTTCCAAGTCACCGCGGGCCCTTGAACTAGGAGCTAATCAAGAGTGAATATGTTAGAAAAAAAAACGGGTTGCACTCCGGGAGTGTCGGCAGAAGTGAAAACATTTTATTACTGTGTTATATTTTAAAACTGGAGTGGTATTAATGTCGTACAAGTGTCAAATCACAAATGTTTTCATATATAATAATATTCCACAACTATCACACAACGCCATCTAGTCCCAAGCTAAGCAGAGCTTGTGTTATGGGTACTAGACAACTGATAAACATACTTATATATTTCTAAATACATACATATTATAGATAAATTACACCCAGAGACAGAACAAATGATCGTGCTCATCACACAAACATTTGTCCTCGGTGGGAATCGAACCCACGACCTCCGGCATAGCAGTCAGGGTCACTAACCACTAGAACTAGACCAACAGGCCAGTCATCATATGCTCAATAGATGGCGTTGCACGATTAAAATGCAAGCTATCGTTTGCCTCTTCGTCTTACGAATTTTCGATCAAGGTCACGTGATCCTGACGCGAGTTTAACTTTTTTACCTATTACATAAAAGTGTACAACGCTGCTAAAGAAGTTTTCACTTGAAAAATCCTTTATCACACCTTAAAAGGAATGCTAATAATGCTGCCGGAGTTATGTATTTCCTGATAGCTACAACGTTGTGTTGTTCAAGTCTGTAGTGAATATGTTAGTTCTAGTGAAGTGTGCTTCATCATCAACCACATCATTGATTACCATCAGGTGATATAGTGAACGAAGAAACTATCAATCATCTCCTGCCTGTCTTTTCCCAACTATATTGTGGTCTGCTTCCAATCGAACCAGATGCAGCTGAATATCAGTATTTTACATGGAGCGACTGACTATCAGACCTCTACAACACATGAGGTAATACGATACACCATGGTAAGACTGACTGGTTGTCAGACTTTAGAGCTTCTGACTAACAGTAACGACTGTCAAAGATCTACAAATGACAGCCGGGACCAACGGCTTTACGTGCTTTCCGAAGAAACTCGCTATGACAGATGGTCACCCATCCACAGACCAACCTCGGCAAGCGCGGCTTAACACGGAAGATCGGCCTGTGCGGCTGTAATTATTTAGCCACGAGCTATCGAGACAATAGATAAATAAATAAAAATAAAATCGAAACTACTTGACCAACGAAACAGAAATATGTATTATAGAAAATGATATACTAATATTATAAAGCTAAAGAGTATATTTGTTTGTATGAACGTGCTAATCTCAGGAACTACTGGTTCGAATTGAAAAAAAATTTTATGTTGGATAGTCCATTTATCGAGGAAGGCTTTATAGCCTTTACACCCTTATGGGTGTAAGAGACATCGACGTACAAACGGATACCATGGGTCCAGGACATGATTCTGGACCCCCCCCCCCGTGTTGGAATTTTTCGTCGGTTTTTTCCTATTTTTTTTATAAGTTTTTTTTTTATAGTGAGCCGCGCTTAAAGTACTACAGGTACTGTGGTATAACTGGACACAGTATTTAGGTATACGATGACCTTTCATTATAAACATCTAAGAAGACACCATTTCTAGTCTTATTTACATTGCTACTTTTAGTGAAAGTAGTGAATTAATTACTTTTTTATTAAAAATCTCATTGGGTTAGGTAAGAATAACGATTATGAACAGACTAAAGTAAAAAAAAAAAACTCGAACGTAAAATATATTTTTTTTAATTTTGAAAATTAGGAAAAATTCCAAAACGAGGGGGTCCAGAATCATGTCCTGGACCCATGGTATCCGTTTGTGCGTCGATGTCTCTTACACCCTGTATAACAACACGCTATCACCATTAGGAGCGGAGCAGCGAGTGAAACCACGGGAACACCTAGTTTTATATACAGGGTGGAATTTTGTAATGCCACCTGGAGGGAAAGTACTCTTAATACTGCAGATAGAAAATTTTACTCAAACGAAACATTCCTTTATTTTTGAATAGAAAGCAAACTGCATTCAAAGATTTTCGAAAATTCTCTTCTCCCACACCCGGGAATCGAACCGGCTAAAATCTGAAAAAATATACCCTGTACTTTTATTGCATCGATCGTTAGGGTCAAATAAGGATGATCTTTCTAACAAACATGATAAATTAAATGAAAGGAAATCCAGGAAATCTTAAATTAATTTAATTATTTACAAAAAATGGTAAACTAACTAATTAGTTGCTCGAAATGGGCTCATTTGTTAGAGAGATTTCATCCTTATAATTAACCCTAACGATCGATGCAATAAAAGTACAGGGTATATTTTTTCAGATTTTAGCCGGTTCGATTCCCGGGTGTGGGAGAAGAGAATTTTCGAAAATCTTTGAATGCAGTTTGCCTTCTATTCAAAAATAAAGGAATGTTTCCTTTGCGTAAAATTTTCTATCTGCAGTATTAAGAGTACTTTCCCTCCAGGTGGCATTACAAAATTCCACCCTGTATAATGATCTCAATATCATGACTTTTGTTTATCAATTTTTATTAACAATAAAATTATGCATAGTTTTAAAGTGTTCAGTATGTTAAAATAGATGTAAGAATGTGTGAAATGATCGTGGGTTTTTAAATAAAAATACATATGTTTTGTAAAGAAGTAAAATATGTCTTTTCGTTACTTATTTTAGGTACCTACCTGCTACAATGTTTTTTGATATCTGTTTTACCATGGACCTAGAACTTTGCTGCGTACGAACTTTTCGACGGTCCCTACGTAAGTACAAACAGATATGTCAAAAACCGAGGTTTACAGTATACCGTTTTTAATGTTCAAACCGTTCTCTAGAAATATTTCTACGTGTAAGTATACACCGTGACTTTTTAGTCGTCTTACAACGGCAGCCCAGTTCATGTATCCAATGACTAGAACACGTTTATAATAAAAAATTGGTATTTAAGAGATTTGAAAAATTTAAAAATAATATTTTCATTCGTTATTATGACGCAAGGCGTAGTTAGAAACACCCTTGTCTCATAGAAAATGGAGATGGAATGATCTGCCCGACTATTGCGCTCGGTAGGTATACTCTACAGCTTGATACGTAAACATTTTAACAGGGTGTTTCATATTTCTATGTACCTATTTATTAATAATAAAAATTATTACTAACGTTTAAAAAAAGAAACCTCGCCTAGAGGTATTTTAGGTCGACTACATTAAGTGGACCACTTTTGTAAGACGACTAAAAAGTCATGGTGTATAGAATTAAACCTCTGTAGAAATAAGGCTTTAGACATGTCCGTTTGTACTTAGAGACCGTCGCGTCGTTTCAAAAAATAAGAGACTTCAAAGGTTTCATGAAATTCCTTTCGCCGTACGTGACACTCATAAAAATGATCGTCTTATGCGAGGTCCACACTATCGGGAAATTCCGTTGTGTCCGATAATGGACTTTAAATTGTTCGTATCGCGATAATTAACGAAATTTCCCGTAAGTTTTTTCCTAGTGTTAAAAAAACACCATTTTTTTTAGAAATGAAACTAAAGCAAATGAAACATTAAAATATAAATATTTATTGATTACAAAAAACAATATAAAAGGTAACAAATTATTTATTCTTTCTTGCCGTGGTCACACGCTAAAACATATACTGGAGGCGCGGGTAGCAGAAATACCGGAGTGTCTGTAAAGAAACATACTCAGATTAAGTAGATAAAAGGATTCAATCATCATATCAGTCGTAAGACGTCCACTGCTGAACATAGGCCTCCCCTTTAGACTTCCAATATGACCGGTTGACCGACCTGCATCCAGCGTGATCCTGTGGTCTTCATAAGATCGCCGCCTGCCCACCTTGTCGGTGGACGTAAGGATTCAATGTTGCCACAAAAAGAAAAACTTTTCTACCATTAGGAGTTTTTCATGAAAGCAAATCTTAAATTTAATCTATAACTTCAAAACAAAATTAACAATAGGAATATAAATTACAAAAATATAATAAAACTGAACTAGACTAAATTAAAAATTTACAGGGCGTCAAAAAATTCATCCTCATCGTTGTCAATGGGGAAAGTGCCAGCCCTCTGGTCACGCGAAGCGTCTTTTGGAGTTTTTGCCCAACTTTTTATAATCCTATCCAAGGTGACAAATTCAGGATAAGTTATTATTGTAATATGAATAAAGGTTAATTATTCTATGTTTACCACAGATAGGATTGCAGTTAATCTTCAAGTTATCCAACGATCCATGGTGACAGTTTTTACTGAAACAAAATCAATAATAATATTTTAATACTAGTCATACCAAAAAGAGAACAATTCAGTAATACTTTGGACCGAAACTTTAATTATATCATCATAATTATGAGTCCCGTGAGTGTAGCGGGACTTTCAGGCTCATACTGACTAAAATCCATCGTGTCCCTTCAATTGCCCTATACGTTCCAGGGTCATGGTTACCCGTTAGGACAGTCCCGCGACCCCGGCAGGCGTTCTATTTCGCCTGATTTTGGAGTACAACCAAGAACCAGCAGCGGGCATGCTTACGGTCATTGAACCATTGACATTTCATTTCTCTTTAACTAACATTTTTTGTATGTTATTTGTTAATCCTCCTTATTCTCTAAGTTTTTAACTTACCAATGATCACCCAAATTAGTCAAAGACCTCGACAACGAGCATTGTCCAACATTGTTCAGATCGGCAAGCGAACACGCGTGCCTCAATCTAGCCACCAACTTATGAGTCAAGCTCAAACTTTGACAACTGCTTGAACAATCACTGCCCCCGCATTTGTTGCCGTCCGAATCCACAGTTTCGACTTGAATCTTCGGTATATTACTGTCATTTTGACATTGACAGCTGACGTTTCCACTAGAGTTGCCAGCTTGGGAATTTTCTACCAAATTGGTAGGATTCGTTGTTATGATCGGTCTTATTTCTGTTGTGTTTAAAGATCTGTGTATGTTTGGATCTGAGGCGTAAGTCTGGCCGAATTTTTCAGGGAAGTGAACGGCTTTCTTGTATTTGTTCATCATCGAGTGCTGGTACTGTCCTCTGCGATTCGGTGATGGTGATGAGGTCCGAGATCGATTCGGTGATGTATACGCTGATGATGTTTGCGTTGGACGAATCGTTTTTGTGATGACGTTTTTCAACTCGTATTCTGTTGCTATTGCTTCGAAAACCTGTAATTATAGGGCAGTATAAGATTCTTAGGAAAAATGTGGTGATAGGCAACTTATATAGCTCACTTTCCCACACTGGAATTATTCTGCCACCATATCTGTTTGATCGCGTATTTGAATACGCCTGGAATGGTCATAATCATACAGTTACTTATTTTTTTTATCGTACCGTTACCCCACACTAGGAATTTCTTCTGTGTTGTAAGTGCGCGTGCGTTAACAAACACAATAACCTTATGTTTTGTGAGAGGGATTGTAGCAACATGACAATTCAAAAGTTCTTGTAACTGGCCTACTTGAAATAGAAATGTTTGTGAACACACCCACGATACAGAAGAAAACAGCTCAGTAGCTCTGATACCTGTTCAGCAACTCGATTCCTC
Source organism: Agrotis exclamationis (assembly GCA_950005045.1). Lineage (NCBI taxonomy): Eukaryota > Metazoa > Arthropoda > Insecta > Lepidoptera > Noctuidae > Agrotis > Agrotis exclamationis. The sequence goes on from OX465445.1 coordinate 837,185, forward strand.
GCGTATGGAGAGTTCTTCGAAGGTAGGGCTTCCCTGCACAGAGCACAGCGTTCTAACCGAGTCCAACATGCTGTGAACAAGATAAGTATTGTTACAAGTATTAGGTTGCGGTTCGACCGAGGCGGAGTGAAGCAGAGCGGAGAGCGATTCACCAATGACATGGCTTGAGTGGAGAAGAGAGATGTGAATTTATAGCCATGTGATTAGTGAATCGCTTTCCGGTCTACTCCGCTCCACCTCAGTGGAACAGCTGCCTTAGAGGCCAATCGCACGAGCGCTTTTTCCCGAAACATCACCCAAATGTCACTGTCAACTGTCAATTCTGACAGAACAGCCATTATATCAAAGACGTTTAGCTTGGGGCAAAATGAGGGGCAAAAATTCCCAGTTTAAGAACTTTTGATAGTTATGTATGACAGATATTTGCCGTAATCCCCCCCTTTGGTGTAATCGCTAACTGATGCACTCTGTGTTGCACATGGAATGCGACTGAATTGAATTGTTTAGGTCAGATAGCTATCTGACCTAAACAATTCAAATAAAGACTTGCATAAAACACTCACGTTCACAATAAACATGTGATCGGGCGCAGGTCAGCGGTTTAGTAGCTGTAGAGGCACACACGGAGCAAGCCAGCGCCCTCACGACGCCGGCGAGCGCTCGACGTGACCTCTCTCCTCGCACGCCTCCGCCGCAGCTCCATAGTAACTGGGAGTTGTTGAGAGAGGGAAATTTTAGATGTTGTTGCTGACAGCTGATTAAAATTTTGAATAGCTTAAAACAGAACACAAGAATGACAACATTTGGTGACAAGTGAAAGTTTTGCCGAACGGTATGCTGGTATCGCCGTTTTCGAAGCCGGCTACGCAACACCTCGCAGCGTAACATGACACCGTCACTTCTTGGGCAGTTGTATTCAAGTTTGTGGTTTAAAATAGATGCATTAGTACTTGGAATATTTTTTTTTATAGTTATATATGTATTGTGTTTTATGGGCCTTAGTTGCCTGAAATAAAGAATAAATACACATAAGGATATCACAGATATCTCGCATAGTTTGCTGTTATTGTTTTATTTGAAAGAGACCTTTATTCAGGAGCTACTTACCAGACGTGCAATATTGTACTGCCTCTACAATTGGTTATTATTTTCTGTGTTGCCAAAATAAAATTAAGATTTTCTACCATGATTTATAACGGCATGAAATAAAGCTTGAAATTATTTCAAAATACGACAAGTCTTCTGAAAAGAACATGTTACACATATTTTCCCCTAGATTTTTAATCACTCTCAGGATTCCATGAGCAATTCTTGTAAGCAGAGAAGAAGGTACAATTACCTCGGGATCATCCTTAGGGTCCACTCCGCAGTTCCACACGAGCAGAGACATTCCCCCGCCCGCGCCGTCACCTCTGATCAGACCTGCTACCTGTCCTACCTGAAACACATCATTTTCATTTTAAAGACCTTTGCTTTTTTTATCGTGGTAAAATCATCAAATGAGTCTCCCACCCGGGGCAGGACGGGAGGGACTGTCAGACTTGTACTGACTAAAATCCACAGTGATCCTTCAATAGCCCTTTACGTTCCAGGGTCACGATTACCGTATAACACAGTCCCGCGACCCCGGCAGGCTTTGGCCCTTTAAAGGGGCCCGGTCAGATTGATGAGAGCTCTTTGAGGATCGGGTGGAACACGACATGCCATCGACCCGGGGGACCATAATCGGACGGCGAGTCACCCATCCCACCCGTCTACGGTGGCCGGAAATCGCTTCGCGACGTCCGTTGCTATGGGCGTCTCACGCCGCAGCTGGGTCGTGAAGTGAAAGGCTTATCCTCTCTCTCACGCGTCCTGCCTTAGTCCCCCATGCATTGGCTATGTTCAGCAGTGGACGTCCTACGGCTGATATGATGATGACAGAAGAAGTTAGAAGGTACGTACAGGTAGACCCAGCAGGTCTTTGCCATCAGCTTGTAGTATGCAGTCTCCAGGCTTCAAACCTGCTTGATCAGCCCTGCCATTCGGAGTTACCTCGCGAACCTGAAACGTAGACGACAAATTATCGACTTAGGTGATGGTATAAATTATTATGTCCATGGTGTTTTTTATTTACCTATTCTTCTCCATATGCATAGATCTACCTACGCTTTGGAATGGGCAACTACAGCTTGGCAAAAAACAGTAGAAAACCGGAAGTCGCCACTGTCCTCTCGCTGCCAGCACTTTGAATGATTTTATTTTATTTATTTTCACTTATTACGTTAGTTTTATGGCACAATAATAAATCTTACAAACCTGCGTCTTTGTTTACATCAAATATCAAATATTTTAAAACGTTGTCAGCAAATAAAAAGAATAGTTCCGTTTCAAGACGTTCTGGCCAAGCTGTACAGTACTTTTCAAGTCATTACTCATTGTGACTGTAAAATGCTGTAACTGTCGCTTCATTTTATGATTCGATTTCTTTTTTTTATTAAACTTTGCCTCACACTAGGAATTTCTCCTGTTTCGGGTTGCGTTTACAAACATATAAACTAACATACACAAACACACAGACCCGGAACAACTACTTGTAGATCATATAAATATTTGTTACGTGCGGGAATTGAACCCGCGACACGCTGCGCAGCAGTCCGATTTTTTTTATTTATTTTTTTTCAAATTTCTAAATAATACTTGATGATACTTGACGACATCCGGGTACACCGGAAGTCGAACTAAACATAAATATTAAAAGGCTAAACAGATAATGATAATGTTTACAACCACGTCGGTGTTATTACTACAACTTTAATACAATAATGACAGTGCAGCTGTAACAGCCTCGACTTACAAGTTCTAGGTCGCGAGTTCGAAGCCAATCAGGCGTACCTACTTTGTGTAATTTATTTCATCACCACTGCTCTCAAAACGGTTGAGGAAAACATCGTGAGGAAACCGAATTGTTTTTTTTACGCGGTAAAGTCATCAAATGAGTCCTCCCACCCCATACTGTCAGACTTGTACTGACTAAAATCCACGGTGTCCTTCAATAGCCCTTTACAATCCGAGGTCACGTTAATTCGTTAGTCCAGCGACCCCGGCAGGCTTTGGCTCTCTAAAGCCATTATGCTGAAATTCTTTGAGGCGCGCGTGGAATACGAAGCGCCTGCCGGTATCGGTCGGAAGGCGAGTCACCCATTAAATTCCCAACCGCATGCCCTCGCCCAACGACCATTTATAACTAGACGCCTCATGTACGATCTGACTAACGAAAATTATTCTGTCAAGTCGCTGAGGTACGACGTAAGCGAGGGAGACGGGGTACTGCGTTCTGATTGGCTAACTCAAGGTCAGTGCGATACGGGGACTCACAGGAGTGGTCGAGTCACGACGGTTATAAGATTTTTTTACCTAATGTGTTGACAGACATCGGTCGCCTGTGATTAGGAGTCTAGTTATATATGGTCGTTGCCCTCGCCTATAGTGGCCGGGAATCGCCTCGCGACGTCCGTTGCCGTGGGCGTCACCCGCGACAGCTGGGTCGTGAGTTAGACGCTGTCCTCTCCGCCTCCTCCTTCGCTAGTATGAGTGCTTCGCAGAAGGAGGCGACGGTTAATGACTATGTAGGTAAGGATGATAAGTGGCCATAGGAAAAAGGCGCTTTTGTATGTTGTAATATACCTAAGTACCTATAAAACTAATATTGTCTTACCCAAGGATACGGGTCCCACAGCGTCCTCGTCAGTCTGAAGCCCAGCCCTTCGCCCTCATCCTCTGGTAGGTTTAACTGAAATAACACAAAAAACAAATAATTAAACAATATTTTACGAATACTATATTTTTGTGTTACAATTAATTACAATCGTGAACGTTACCTTGCCTTGCAGTGCCCTTACATGCCTTGTTCGGCCTCTACTTTCTAAGAAACGTGCAATCCAAATTAAACTGATGGCCCAGAGTTAACGTAATTATAGAGTACGACGTAAGCCTCTAATGCATGAAATTTTTTTAATCACATATTTGGGTTTGGTATCGATCCAGCAACACCCCCCGCTATTTATTTTTTCAATATTTTCAATGTACAGAATTGACCCTTCTACAGATTTATTAATGATAGTCTCGCTTACAGAGGTCAAAAGGAAAAAAACTGTCGCTTACAGAGGTCTAGATGTGAAAAATTACTCTCTCTAAAAGAGGTTCCTACACGGTCACTCATAGAGGTATTCGGAATAAAAATGACGGGACCTCCTGACCATTATTGTCGCTTATAGAATTTTCTCACTTATCCAGTTTTCGCTTATCCAGGTTCGACTGTATCTATTACTAAACTTGTAGATCATACAAATATTTTGTTCCATGCGGTAAATGAATCCGCTACAAGCAGAGCAGCACTCCAATAATCACTCAGCCAATACGATAACCGTGCCGGCAATGTTTGTGAACGTTTTTTTTATAGTTCTAAAATCATCATTATATGAGTCCTCCCACCCAGGGCGGGACGAAGTAAGGGACTGTGGGACTGTCAGACTCATACTAACTAAAATCCATGGTGATCCTTCAATAGCCCTTTACGTTCCAGGGTCACGGTGTTTGTAAGTTAATGTTTGTAAAGTTAACTACTAGTGTGGGGAACCGTTATTCAAAATAATAAAAAACCACGTCAAAACTTTCCTGTGGGATAACTTTCGTCCTAATCGCGGACAAAACCGCAGCAAAAAGCCAGTTAAAGTTATAAATAGTAATGTTTTAGGAAGGAAGCACTTGAAAACTTCCAAAAGTTCGCTTTAGATCCGGTTGACATTGACAATAACAAACAATTAACCTTCACATTTTAAACTCAAGCTTTATCGATTGAAACCTTGATTTAAAAACTCTTTGGTAAACAGTTAAACACAGAGAGTTATGATTTTCATTAACTTATTCGGAAATGGTTATAATTATTGTTTATTTCCTTAATAGTTGAATGACTGACTTAAAAAGGACATCGCTGTTTGATTTCCATTTTTATTCGTCCGCCATTTTGATTTTTATTGCAATGTTTTCTTTGGGTTTCATGGTGAAGGTAATTTTGAGGCAACGAAATACAGGTATTCTGCCAGGACTCTCTATGTTTAAACAAATTTTGCTCACCCATCCAAAGACAGACCTCAGCAAGAGTTGCTTGCATCTGGCGACTCACTTCACCACGCGGAAGTAATTGACAAATCCTATATCTACCACTTCCGTTTACACACTTCCGTTACACTCAACGTTACACTTCACGAAATCATAGAATTTATAGTACCTAAAGATGTTACAATTACAAAATAAACAATTTTTGGGATAACATTTTTATTAAGCTGGTAGGTAAAGTCATCAAAAGTGTCCTCTCGCCCTGTGCGGATTGGCCCTCTACGGGGCCCCTTTAGATTGCTGGCAGCTCTGAGAAGCGCGTGGAAAGCGACCCGCTGTCGATTTGGGCATAATGGTAGACTATCGGACGGCGAGTCACCCATTACTCGCCGTCCGCGTGCCTGATTATGCATGTCCTTACACCGATTATTATACAACAGTTGACTCACGAGAACAATTCTAACTCCTTCGGTGTATTCCTCTTCAGCATCAGCGATTGATGACGCCTCCGCTGCCGGCGTCTCCATCTGATGACAAATTAAGAAACAATAATAGAATAGACATTATGAACAGCATCAATAAAATTGCAAATCTATTAAGAGCGCATATTCTGGAAGTTGGCAACGTCGCAAATAGTTGTCAAATATTTTAGTGTAGTTTTACCAAATTAATTTAAACTCTTAAATAATTGACAGCTATTTGCGACGTTGCCAACTTTCTGGTTATGCGCCCTTAAGTCCGTCAGAATTTTGTAAAATAATGGCATCGTTTTTTTTTAAATCAATTTATTTTACCAAAGATATAACGCATCAAAATTCAAGAGCGCTTGCCGAGGTTGGTGTGTGGATGGGTGACCATTTATCATAGCGAGTTTCCTCCGCGCCTCGGAAAGCACGTAAAGCGTTTGGTCCCGGCTGTCATTTGTAGATCTTTGACAGTCGTTACCATACATCGTCGTCGTCGTTACTGAAAGGCGGCCTCTAAACGGTCAATGATATTGCGCAATATTACAATAATTATTATGTGCAATATTATTGACCGCTTAGAGTAAAAGGTCGCCTAAAGTCAGAAGCTCTAAAGTCTGACAACCAGTCTTACCATGTGGTATCGTATTACCCAGTTACTGTGTTGTGGAGGTCTGATAGTCAGTCGCTCCATGTAAAATATTGATATTCAGCTGCATCTGGTTTTGACTGGAAGCAGACTACAATATAGTTGGGAAAAGGCAGGTGATGATGATGATAATTATGTACCTATATCATTTTAACCAAATTGTTATCATTCAACTATATGTCATTTTCATATTGGAAGTTTATAAATATATGATAATTTTTGTTTATATTGACTCATTCATGCCATTATGTTAAAATATATATTTTTATGCATCATCATCATCATCTCAGCCATAGGACGTCCACTGCTGAACATAGGCCTCCCCTTTAGATCTCCACATATACCGGTTGGAAGCGACCTGCATCCAGCGTCTTCCGGCGACCTTTACAAGGTCGTCTGTCCACCTCGTTGGTGGACGTCCTACGCTGCGCTTGCTAGATTTTATGCATGCCTCACAATTAAATATTTATATTTTTGTTGGTCCAAATTACTGTCTTATTGTTGTCAGTTATTTTACTTTAATCCTACTTCCTATCCTACTAATATAGGGTAGCCATCTCTAAAATTTGGAAACCAGGACAAGACGCGTGAAAACCCCGGATTTTAGAGTCCAGAACCCGGACATGAGTCAAAGTGCGCACCGTGGCAACTGCGTCGGGAGGGGTGGGGGGACGGTGAAGTGTGCGTGTGACGCGGGCAGCCCAAGACTTTAAATTAAATAAATAAATAATAAATAAATCATTTATTATCAGGTAACAAAGACCCATAGATAAATACCTTAAATTATAGTATTAGTAAATATAACTTAAAACTACTAAGTCTTTAAACCCGGACTACAAATGTAGCTTCCCCCGGACGCTCCCCGGATGCCCTCTAAACTAGGACAAATCCGGGGAAACCCGGACGGATGGCAACCCTATATTAACTAATATCCTATCCTACTGATATTATAAACATGAAAGTTTGTTAACATGGATGTTTGTTACCTCCTCATGTACGCAAAAACCACTGAATTAATGGATTTGGATGAAATATGTATAAGATTTTATCCCGAATTTATGTTCCGACGGGATGCTTTCCGGGTGAAGCCGCTTGCAACCACTAGTTTAACTAAAATGTTAAGTTATTTGTGTATGGGATAAATTATTTTCAACTACGGAACTCATCATTGTGCGAGGTCTGACACGCACTTGGCTAGTTTTTGTTTAGTAAACGTTTCCTGACACTAAGAATTTCTCCCGAGTCCTTAAGAAACATTTAAACTCACATAATATAATCTGTACCGATACAAATATTTGATCCGAGCGGGAATCGAACCCGCGAAACTCAGCGCAGCTACTATGCCACTACGTCTATCTAATAATTCATTTCTAACACGAGCATTGATCTTATGTTGTGATCGACTTCAGTCTAATTGGATGCAGCTGAATATCAGTATGTTACATGGAGCGTGAGGGTCGCGGGCAACCGATGGATGCAAGTGGCGAATTGTCGTTCGGCGTGGCGGTCTAAGGGGGAGGCCTATATTCAGCAGTGGACGTCTTCCGGCTGATGATGATGATGACATGGAGCGACTGCTGACTATCGAACCTCCACAACACAGTAACTGGGTAATACGATACCCCATGGTAAGACTTTCGAGCTTCTGACTAATAGGCCTGTTGGTCTAGTGGTTAGTGACCCTGACTGCTATGCCGGAGGTCGTGGGTTCGATTCCCACCCAGGACAAATGTTTGTGTTATGAGCACAAACATTTGTTCTGTGTCTGGGTGTAATTTATCTATAATATGTATGTATTTAGAAATATATAAGTATGTTTATCAGTTATCTAGTACCCATAACACAAGCTCTGCTTAACTTATTGGGACTAGATGGCGTTGTGTGATAGTTGTGGAATATTTATTATTTTAACGACTGTCAAAGATCTACAAATGACAGCCAGGAATAACGGTTTTACGTGCTTTCCGAGTCTCAGTTATATAAAATGTACTCTGTGTTCCGAGGCACGGAGGAAACTCGCTATGACAGATCACCCATCCACAGACCAACCTCGGCAAGCGCGGCTTAACCTTTAAAGATCGACCTGTGTATCTGTTATTATTTAGCCAAAGCAAAAATACTTACGTTTTATATTTTTCACCGATTTCACAAAACAAGTAGTACTTATAGTGTTTCTTCTTCTCAAACAAGAATTCTCCAACACATTATTTTTCTTATACAATTATTCCTCATCACTTAATTATGTGTTATTCACTGTTATAATTATTTTGAGACTGTTTAGCTCAGTGTATCGGAATCAACTGCCGATCAACTTCGATTTTAAATTCGTAGTGTTGAGCTGAGTGTATGAAAGTTTATCGATAAAATTTTATCGATAGTGGTGACTGGGTTTTATTTTATTTATTTATTTAACTACGATCGCGAGCAAAAATTTGGAATCACTTACTCCGATTTCGCGCGATCTTGAGCATATAACTAGTTGAGAATAATTAAAATGGAATCATTTTAAAGGTTTAACTGTTAAATTGATTCCAAATCACGCTATATTATGTAAGGCGCTATTCCGGGACAATTCCAAGTAAGTGCTTCCATAATTTTGCTACTGTATCTAAGTATGTGCACACAATAAAATAATACAGGAAAATTACATAGATTTAATACTAAAGTATACGTAAAAAGGTAGTGCTTATTTCTTTAGAAATTACGTATAAAGGTACTCATGCTTATTTTTTTAGAAATTTCTGCCAACAGACCTATTTAAAAGAGTCTTCTATTCTCTCCTTTAGAGGCTCTTTGAATGTGTTTCTATAAACTACCCATAACACAGGAGAAATTCATAGGGCGGGGCAAAGTTTAAAAAAAAAAGAAAAGTAATGCATTCGTACACATTTAAATTGTCAAAAAGTCTTCTTCTTCCTGCCCTTATCCCATTCTATTTGGGGTCGGCGCAACACGTCGTAAATTGTCAAAAAGTACAGTCGTTTTTTTGTTATTTATATTTTTTCCTATAAGTTATTTATAATGATAACCACAAACAATTATTTGAAAAACTAGTCTTGTATGCACAATAAAAACATCGATAATATCAGTATCGACAACTCAGCTCAGTCCCTTCACTAAAACAACCAGTTCGCCTCAAATCATGGTCGCGCGAAGGCCACGAAATCAGGTTACATATCATTCTTGTATGCTCTTATTGCACAACTTAATACCTACATACATGCTGTTATGTTGTCACGAATTAACGATACACTCTAGGTATATGCAACATATACACGGAGCCCTCTTAGACGGCTAAAGCCTGCCAGGGTCGCGGGATTAACAGGTAACGAAGGTCACCGTGGATTTTAGTCAGTATGTCTGACAGTCCCTCCAGTCCTGCCCTGGGTGGGAGGACTCACTCGATGATTTTAAAACGTAAAAAAGGTGTGTGCATCACGGGATCGTGGGACTGTTTTTGAACTGTGACCTTGAAACGCAAATGCTAACTTTCGATTTTTTTTAAAGAACTTTCCCTCACACAAGGAATTTCTTCCTGTATCGTGGCGTGTGTTTACAAACATATAAATAAACTAACATACACAAACACCCAGACCCGAAACAATTACTTGAGGATCATATAAATATTTGTTCCGTGCGGGAATCGAACCGCGACACGCTGCGAGGCAGTCGATGGCTCAGCCATTGCGTCAACCAACAAAAAAACCCAAATTCATTCTCTCTCTTCATCTAGGTGTGACCTTTAGACCGCCAAGCCGAACGACAATTCGCCACTTGCATTCATCGGTTGCCCGCGACCCTCACGATGTCGTCGGTCCACTGTGGGAGGCCTACGCTTCGTCTTTTTAGTTTTACGAGGCAAATTTTACTACCTACTTACTAATATTATAAAAATGAAACCTTGTGAGAATGGACGTACTTATTTATCGATGTTTGGTACTCTTTCACGCAAAAACTACTCGCCTGTTGGTCTAGTGGTTAGTGACCCTGACTGCTACGCCGGAGGTCGTGGGTTCGATTCCCGCCCAGGACAAATGTTTGTGTGATGAGCACGATAATTTGTTCTGTGTCCGGGTGTAATTTATCTATAATATTTACGTATTTAGAAATATTTAAATATGTTTATCAGTTGTCTAGTACCCATAACACAAGCTCTGCTTAGCTTGGGACTAGATGCCGTTCTGTGATAGTTGTGGAATATTATTATTATTAACAAACAGGATGGTTTTAGCGGGCGGAGCCGCTCGCATCAGATATAGACATATAAACGGAAATATTTCTTGTTATAAAGGAAACAACACATTGATAATAAATTAATATTTATTGAAGTTCCGACAGGCAAGGAAATAATTAAAAACACAAATTTTATTCATTTTTATGTCATTTATTTACAATTTTTTTGTTTACATATGGATTTATTTTAATTATTATTGATTTCAAGTTGAAGGTGACACTCTGTCTTTTTTAAATACATAACATCACTCCTAAAATATCTAATTAGTACCTACATTAGTTAAATAATCAAAAAATATTTGACACGTGTGTTTTCTTTTGTTATGTAAACGAATATTGACGAAGATATGACACTTAAAATTGTCATTACGTCACAAGCAAGTATAGTTTTAACTCGCTTCTGACGTCACGAGCCTCCACACTCAAATTTTGATGCGTTATATCCTTCGATCGTTATATCTTTGTAAATACATCGATTTAACGGTTTAGGCGCAAATTCCCTATTTACAAAATGGCAACTTAGTCGCAAAAGGACAAGTTCTCAAAAAGACGGATTCTCTAAACGCCTAATTCGCAAAATGGCAAATGATCAAAATTGTTTTTTTTTCCTACGTAATCTTGGAAATCTAAGATTTTTTTTTCTGCTTAACTAAGTTTTTTCATGTTATGCGAATAATTCTTTGATTTATAAGAATGGTTTATTTGCCACTTTGCGAATTAGGCTTTTAGAGAACTGGCCATTTTGAGAATTAGACGTTTAGAGAATTTGCCATTTTGAGAGCTTGTTTTTTGCGACTAGGTTGCCAGTTTGCGAATTGGGCTTTTTGCGCTTATACCGAGTTAATGAAAGAAAAACACGTATCCACTATTTTTTTTATTGTCGTGAAGATGTGATGTTATCAACTGATCTCATTCTCTATTAAATCGTTACTATTTCCCCTCTTATTCCTGTAGGGGGCTGGCAGTTTTAGATGGACCGTCCTTACGTGAAGTTTCATAGAATTTGATTGAGAAAACGTCTTCCCACAGTGTCCACATTGGTATGGTTTCGCGCCGGAGTGTACCTGTAAATAAGATATTTTATAGTAAAATTATTATGAAAATTTTGTATGGGAGCGAAAGGCGGGTGAATGGCTAGAAAACGGTCTTTAATCCTTAATAGATTTCAATTTTATACTTCAAAAGTGAGGAGCTCGTAGCTAAATAATTACAGCTGCACAGGCCGATCATCCGGGCCAAGCCGCGCTTGCCGAGTTTGGTCTGTGGATGGGTCTCTCATAGCGAGTTTCCTCGGTGCCTCGTAAAGCACTTCAAGCCGTTAGTCCCGGCTGTCATTTGTAGATCTTTGACAGTCGTTACTATCAGAAAGAAGCTCTAAGAGAGATAATGATGGGTCTCATAAAAAATCATTCAGTTATGCTCAGTAGTAGTGAGTAGTTTTTTTTTTCCTTTTAAAAAACTATACTTTATCAATTTCTCACCCGGTCATGTCTGTTGAGCGCCGCTTTATGCTTGAAAGCTTTCGGACAAGTGGAACATTTAAAAGGTCTCTCTCCTGTGTGTGTACGTACGTGTATCTGTGGACAAATGTTAATTATATCACAATCATACGGCTACTAATCAAGCTATACAAATCCAGTTTACCTTGGCCTCGCTTTACATGATCTTTTCGCACAGTTAACGGTCAGCGTACACTGGTTTTGCATAGGTTGATGTGTGTGCAAACTTAAAAGGGAGGTAGCTTGTTAAATTCTATCAATAAAATTGTACTACATGTGGGGTCGGAACCCAACCGCCACTAAATGGTAGCCATTTTTAACCGACTTCAAAAAAAGGAGGAGGTTCTCAATTCGTCGGAATCTTTTTTTATATATGTTCCCCGATTTCTCGAAGACGCCTGGACCGATTTGGAAAATATTTCTTTTGTTTGAAAGGGTATACTTCCCAAGTGGTCCCATGATCATCAGGTCAGGATCTGATGATGGGATCCCAGGGAAATCGAGGGCAACCTTCAAATTTTATATAGGCCCGCACATCGTTTTTCGCAAATTTTATGAAGTAATTTAAGTACTTGCATATGATAATCATCATCTCATGTAGCTGAGCTGATGATGGAAGGTACAACACCTTAACAGTAAGGAGTAGGCATCGACTGATTTAGTTTGTGTTTGCATATCTCCGGAACTGCAAGTCCAATTTAAGTAATTCTTTTTTTGTTGTACTAGGTATTATTTAACTTACGGAATACCTACTGCAAGTTTCATCAAAATCGGTTCAGGAGTTTTTGAGATAGGGAATTTTATTAGCTTATTTGTGCACTTGATCGATGTTGTTACCGGTGCTACGGATTACAAAATTTTAGTGCACATGTAAGAGAATGATTTATTTGACAAGAATTTGGATTGAATATTTGAACTAAAAAGAGTAAAATATAAAACTTTAAAAAAAAAAAAAAAATTAACTGCCTTCAAAAACAACCACAAAAAAAAGGGTAAAATAACCTACAAAATAACTTTTCTTTCAGACGTCGGTGGCAAAAAAGACAATGAAATGAAAAAAAAATAACAAAGGCACCGACTTCTGAAAGAAAAATAATTTTGTAGGTTATTTTACCCTTTTTTGTGGTAGTTTTTGAAGGCGGTTACATTTTTTTTTAAGTTTTTTATTTATATATAGGGGTTTGTATTGGCTTGAATCTACCCCAGAGGCAAAGACGAGGCCCAAAATGGAGCGAGCTCACACAGAAGGAAATGGAACTACTGCACACCGACAGAACACAGAAGAAACTATTTGACAGGGTGACGGATAGGCCTCACCATATGCTTACAGTTAGCAGCTAACTGGTGAGGCCTATCACCGCCAATGGGATCGCTCAGTCGTCACCACAGGCCCTGTAGCTATGTTACAAACGATAAACTTAAACGCTGAGTAGGCTTTATTGGATTTTCAACTTTATATGCTTGGGTATAACGTTGAAGATCTAGTGAAGATTGCTTATCGTTTTCGATCATTCCTGTCGCTATTTCTTAAATAGATTTTCAACTTTAGGCGCTTGGCTATAAAGTTGAAAATCCATTGGGGAGTACCGAGCGTTTACGATTATCGTTTGCGACTTGTTGTGACTTGGCTAGGGGGGCTGGTTACAGGTAGATTGTGGTGACGTTGCCCGGGGTAAACCACTAGGAAGTGGATCCCTTGTAATTAAATTAATAATCCCAAATGGGTTAATCTCATGTGATGTTGGGGGTCCGATGAGATCGGAAAGCCTAGTCATCTTTTGCTTCGCCTAATTTTGTCTCAATAACTTTGCCTTTATACCTAGTTTGTCCCTTTTTAATCAAGTACTTACGGATATCTACTAAAACCTCATAATGTGTTAACAAACTATCAATCATACTCTAATTTTAACATTATTTCATTATATAAAACTATGTGGAAGCGCGGGTTATGCTAAATTTTTCTAATTGCTAATTGGCTGTGAACGAAAGACATGGAAATTACGTTCTGCCGGGAACACAAGACAGAATGCAGATCGAAATATAGGAAGGATTGCACAATACCTTAATTCTCCGGGGACGTCCTCGCGGCTGAGGAGCGGCTGTCGAGTGCAGGCAACTGGAGCGCTCTGACGTGAGGTGCGCGTGGTGAGTAACCGATTGGCCACGAGTTTCAACTGCGGCCGCTTTTTAAGCGGTCTCTCTCGTACTAAAGCGAGAAGATATGTGCGGGAATGGGATAGAGGATAGGACCATCCACAGCCAATCAGATTCGTCGTTCAATGACATGAAGTTATAGATAAAAGACCTAACCGTTCTTTCTACGCAGCGTAACCATTCCCCCCGGGCTTGAAGGGATGCCTTCAAGAGTTGAAGGCGAAATTCGTGAAATTAAACTACAATTTAAACTATTATCTATACGTAAATATCAATGAAATCAAATAATTAATTACTAATGCTAACCTAACCTTGGATGACGAGAGCCGAATTTATTGGTTAGGCAATGGGCAAAGACGAACGACGGGACGCAAGTAGGATCCAGTCAATGTCTTAACTCGGGCGATGCGAGTGACTCCTGTGGAGTCAGGAAAAACTTCTTCCACGACACCCAAAGGCCAGTGAAGTGGGGGCGAATTATCTACTATGAGAATCACAACCGTACCGACAGTGACTGGATCGATAGGCGTGTTCCATTTACGACGCGATTGTAAAGTGTGAAGATATCCGCTTCTCCAGCGCTTCCAAAACGATTGTACTAATTGGTCTAACAATTTATGTCTCGAAACAATTGTTCTCTCGTCTATCTCCTCGGCAGGCAAGTATTTTAAAGGGGTGAGATTCAGAAAGTGCGCTGGAGTCAAAGCTAGTGGTTCTGAAGGATCACTAGAGAGTGTCCTACAAAGAGGTCTAGTATTCATTACTGATTCGACTTGAGTAAGAACGGTATTTAACTCTTCAAACGAAAGGATGGTATCACCTATTACACGGTATAAGTGAATCTTTAAACTTCTAATATTAGCCTCCCAATTACCGCCGAAATGACTAGCAGTCGGGGCATTAAGTGACCAATTTATGCGATTTTCAGCTAACATGTGACCAAATTCGGTGTTGTGATATTTCGAACAAAGGAAGTCGTGAAGTTCCGAAAGTTTACGCTTAGCGCCAATGTAATTTGTCCCGTTGTCCGAGTAAATCCTACTAACCGGGCCGCGCCTTGATAGGAATCGTTTGAAAGCACTCATAAAACTGACTGTACTAAGATCACCGGCTAGTTCGATATGTACCGCGCGTGTAGTCATGCAGACGAACAGACACACGTATGCCTTGGTAGAACGAATGCCTCGGCCGCGAGACATGGTAACCTTGAAGGGACCAGCGTAGTCCGTGCCCGTGTGAACGAACGGTTTAGTTGCTTGAACTACACGACAAGACCGATGATCTGCCATCTCAGGGAAACTTGGCTTGGGACGGAGACGAAAGCAGGGAAGACACTTATGAATCCTATTCCTAATTAAATTGCGTGCAGAAAGTATCCAATATCTTTGACGTAACAGTGACATCAGCAGGTCGGGACCCGCGTGGCAATTCAATTTATGATGGTATTCGACAAGCAAATTCAGAATAGGATCTTTTCTTGGGAGTAGAATTGGATATTTCGCTTCATAACCCAAATCTGAATTTCTTAAACGGCCTCCGACTCTAATGAGTCCGTCTTTGAGGAAAGGTTTCAAGTGCCGAAGAGAATGACTACAATCCTTGCCTTCTCTGAGTCTGGCAATTTCCTTTGAGAAATAGAAGCGTTGAATTTCACGTAGAATGAGTAGTTCAGCGAAATCGTAATCCGATGCTGACATGCGGTTATTAACCGGTAACAACTTAGCAAAACGACAAACGTAAATTACCACTCTAAGTAATTTACTCCAAGACGAGATACGATCGACTAAACAAAGAATAGAAGATCTTTCGTTAGGTGCAGCGACTAACAACGAATTTTTCTTCTCTTCAGGTGCTTCAGACACTGAGGAGGGATTGAAAGGAGCGACAGGCCATTGTGAAATGTCCAAGTGAGCCCACGGGGGTCCCCTGAACCAAAGCGGATGGTCTATAATTTGTGAGGGTGTGAGTCCGCGTGAAAGACAATCTGCTGGATTGTCCGCACCGGACACGTGATATAAATTTTGCGGTGACAAATCGCTTTGTATTTTCGAAACTCTGTTGGCTACAAAGGTATTCCAACGATGGGGCGACGAATGTACCCAACAGAGCGCGACCGTCGAATCCGAAAATGCGAATATGTCACGGAAAACTATTCGGTTTTGACAAGCGACCACGACATTTCTTATTAGCTGGGATAACACAAGAATAGCACAGAGCTCAAGACGAGCGAGAGAAACTACATTTTTGGGAGAGACCTTAGACTTAGCTGTTATCAAATTGACTGTATTGCCATCGCTATTGTGGACGTGGAAATAAATCACTCCCCCGTATGCTTTCTCGCTAGCGTCCGCGAAAGCTAAGAGTGTGACCACACTATCAGCGACAATACCAACGTGGCGTGGGATTTTTATGTTGCAGAGCAAAGGAAGCTCTTCCCTAAAGCGAGTCCACAACCTGACTATATCTTCAGGTGGTGTCTCATCCCAGTCACAGTTGCATAGCCAAAGCTTCTTGATAAGAAGCTTGGCATGCAAGACGACAGGCGCGACAAATCCCATGACGTCCCATGTTTTAGCGATGCACGATAATATTGTACGCTTAGTACAAGTCTGAGTGGGAGTGTTTACTCTCATGGCGAAGTGATCTGACGTGGGCGACCAACACAAACCAAGTACTTTATGTTGGTCGGACCCGTCGAACTCCTTGTCAGCTGGCAGACGATGCGAAAGCGGGATAGAATTCAATACTACTTGCGAATTACTGGTCCACTTGACCAACTCGAATTGACCCGCCTTCATGAGACCAATCATCTCTGAAGCGGTAGAAATGCCCTGGGTTTCCGTGAGGACGGAATGGACAAAATCGTCCATGTACAATCCCGTGGCGACAATGGCTTTAGCCTGAGGGTACGAGTCACCCTCATCCTCCGCCAGCTGCTTTATAGTTCGCAGCGCGTGAAAGGGGCTAGATTTGAGTCCAAAAACGACACGATTGAACTCATAAACTTGCAAAGGTTCCTGCGGCGAAAACCGATACAAGATGCGTTGGAAACGCCGATCAGGTTCTCGGACTCCAATGCTGGGAAACATCTGACGAATGTCTGATGAAAGCGCGATCGAAAACAAACGAAAATTAACTATAATGTTAAACAAATTCCCTTGTAGGTTCTGTCCACCATACAAGAGGTCATTAAGCGAAACGCGGGTAGTAGTTTTACAACTACCATCGAGAACGACACGAAGTTTGGTTGTGACCTTATCATCTCGGATCACACCATGATGCGGAATGTAGTACGAAGGTTCCGAAGGATCAGGAATTGTAGGTGAAATATAGCCCTTCTCTAAATATTCTAGGATGACGTTGTCGTACGCGGCCTTTAAATTAGGAGAAGCTTGCATCTTCCTTTCCAAGCAGAGAAACCGGCGTTCACTTGCTTGACGTGAGTTGCCCAGGGATTCGACATCACCCTTGAAAGGCAAAGCGACTACGTATCGTCCGTCACTATTTCGAGTGGTAGTGCGGGCATAAAACTCCTCACATAATTTGTCATCTAGGCTGAGTACCGGGGGAACATTTACTTCTTCCAATTCCCAGAATTTCCGTATCGCTACGTCTAACGGCTCCGCGGTGCAACAATACGAAACGGTCGAATTGTCATCGATGAGAATCGGCGCCTTACCGACAATTACATAGCCGAGCACAGTTTGCAAGGCGATTGGAGACGCATGTGTAGGCTGACCTTGAACTCTGTTAGATAAGAGTAAGTGCGGGAAAGTCGAAGCACCGATCAATAATTGAATCGGATTTGAAGAAAAATATGTATCGTCTGCTAACTGTAAGTTTTTAAAATTATGCAAAAGCGAAACGTCAACCGTGGCAGTTGGCAAACGTTCAGTAATTTTATCTATTACGAATGACTCAATATTATAATTTATATTACGATTGAAACGAGAATAAAATTTAATTTGTACGGAACCCTGTATTTGTTTACTAGCACCTCCTATGCCCCTGACGGTTGCACAGGCAGGTTTATTATTTATGTTCAAACCCAAAAGTTGACAACAATCCCGCGTGATAAAGTTACTTTGAGAAGCGCTGTCTAATATTGCGCGAACAATATGTTCTTTGCCAAAAGAATCTACTACAATAACTTGCGCGGTAGCAATCAATATGGTGGTTGGGCCCCGGTATAAAGAATTAATACGGTTTTCATCAGTCGCGCACAACGATATATCAGTCTGCTTCGTAAGTCTCTCAGCAGAGGGCGTGCGAGCGCCGGTCGACCTTGAACCGTGCGCGTCGCTCAATTTATTGCCGAAACATAACAAACTATGGTGTTTAGAGCTACATTTTTTACAAGTGGACTTTGACCCACAAGCGGACACACGATGTTTTGGACTTAAGCAATTAATGCATAAATTGTTTGATTTCACAAACTTAAATCGCTGATCGGGTTTATAACTATTAAATACTTTACATTTATATACGTGATCATGTTTCTCCTTACACAAAACACACGCGGTAGGTTCGTTATCAGCTATACAGGTGTATGCATTAGTATGTTTGCGATTTGCAGGTGATTTATTGTTAGAGACCGTTGACGAAGTTCGTTCTAACACCTTTATATGCTCACGAACAAACTCAACCAATTCACTAAAAGATGGAATTTCGGAACTACTTGATTTTAATTGATGATTAGATTCGAATGCCCGTACAGTGTCTATGTCGAGTTTTTTAAGAGCGATATGCAATAAAATAAAATCAGCGTGGTCATGGACCTTTATGTTTTTAAACCCGGCTACCGACGTTGCGAATTTATCGAGAAATGATTCTAAAGTAGCCGGCGAACCTGACGAAATAGATTTAAATTCAAATAATTGATCTAGATATGAAGTTGCCGATTGCCGTTTATCTTCATACCTTTCACAAAGTGAATCGAATATAAGAGGGTAATTATCAGCTGACGGAGTAATTCCTGCACATATCGAACGAGCTTTGCCTGTTAATTTTCCAATTAAATAATATAATTTCTCGCATGCTGTTAGCGAACTATTATTATGCACGGCATTTCGAAAACTGGCGATGAACAGCGGCCAATTTTTAATATCCCCATTAAATTCGGGTATTTCAATCGGGGGCAAGCGAGGAGATTTCTTACATTCACTAGGTGCCTGAACCTGCAATTTCTTCTCTGCCCGCTTCACCCTACCCAGTAAATCTTCGAATGAAGAAAGTGCCTGATAGTCGACGACATAATCAGGATTTAATTTAAGTTCATGAGCGATTATATCGTCCAGCGCACATTCAAAATCAGTACGCAACGAATCTATTGTTTCACAGTCACACAAGAACGATTCTTTATCGAATTCCTCCGAATCAATATTTTTCAATTTATCGCAAATACGTTGCATACGAGAAAATATTCGATCTCTTTTTCCTAACAATCGTTTAAGAGTAATATCTGTAGGCGCCATCTAGCAACCTTCTAATAACGATAATTAAATAAATATGTAACACGCGAAATACGTTGTGAAAGCGATGTGAGCGAATAATTTACCTAAGTGGGTATTTATTTTTACAATAATGCGTCGGTGATTGAGCGCGAAGCGGTAATTCAACGGTAATATTTTAAAATAATGCGGGATTAAGCGAAATAACCAGTTATAGTAACGATTACTAGCTGGTGTTACGAATATACAACGGTTTTACCGAGAATTTAACTATATACCCACACCTGTCGGCGAGACAAGTGTTTGGTACAAAACTAATTAGAATACGAGTATTTTTTTCCGACTACGAATGGCGAATGGTTATCACTGATTTCAATAACTATCCAGGCTCGTTAGGACCAAATGGAAGCGCGGGTTATGCTAAATTTTTCTAATTGCTAATTGGCTGTGAACGAAAGACATGGAAATTACGTTCTGCCGGGAACACAAGACAGAATGCAGATCGAAATATAGGAAGGATTGCACAATACCTTAATTCTCCGGGGACGTCCTCGCGGCTGAGGAGCGGCTGTCGAGTGCAGGCAACTGGAGCGCTCTGACGTGAGGTGCGCGTGGTGAGTAACCGATTGGCCACGAGTTTCAACTGCGGCCGCTTTTTAAGCGGTCTCTCTCGTACTAAAGCGAGAAGATATGTGCGGGAATGGGATAGAGGATAGGACCATCCACAGCCAATCAGATTCGTCGTTCAATGACATGAAGTTATAGATAAAAGACCTAACCGTTCTTTCTACGCAGCGTAACCACTATGACATATCCAATATTTCATTATTCAATGTAATAAAAGAAAAGTAAGCACTTAAAATTATTGCGAAACACTAGAAATAATGTCCGACGTTGCAGTTTTATCCACACGGTATCATATTCGCTGAGTGTTCGTGCACGATTCTAGGGCGTTTAAGTTTTTGCGTTATGAAATTTGACACTCCACTCACTATGAATTAATTATAATCAATACGAAATTGACTGCATTTAACTATTTAAAAAAAAAAAACACTTTCACTGACTCACGATATGACAGATGCTGGATTGTCTAATTGTCTGGTGTACCTCCGACTTGTCCACGTATCGAAGCTCTTAAGCGCTGCATGGCGCTGAGACCTATTTCTTCCTGCATCCAGCGGCGATGACAATTCCTGTAGACCTTCAACACGACGTGAATTGCTATCACAGCTATTACAGCGAGGATGATAAAAGTCATGATGCTGAGGCGCTCCACGTGTCCTCCGATTTCTTTGATAGCAGCATCGTTGCTTCCTCCGGCCGCTTTCTGGCTTAGGAAGACCTCTTCCTTCTCAACAGTTGACCGACACATACTTTTACTTGAATAGTGTCGCGATCAGAAAAATACAGCCCCTTGGCAAACTTTTTAGGCAGGGTCGCCATGTGATGTTGGGGGGTCCGATGAGATCGGAAAGAAGTACACAACCACCTTGATTGAACTCCATTTAATAAGTCCCACACTAATTTATAGAGTAATGCGCATTTCAGGTAAAGTACATAGTAAGCATAATATTGAATATTACTATAAAGTAGTGCATACAATGGGTTAAGTCTACTTAAGGAGCATACATACTAATTAAATACACTTCACTCACAAAATAAAATAATATATTGCCATCAATCAGGCACTAATTCAGACTCTATGGCTTTTTTTAGCGCTATAAAATCATCATGTTTTTGAAGGTGGTTACATTTTTTTTGAAAAAGTTTTATTTTTATTTTTTGATCGCTTTTAATGAACCGTGCCAACTAAATGTACTGTGAAATTTACCTGTAATCTTTGAAAAATGCTGAATTTCTTGGGACACTCTATACATTGGTACGGCTTCTCTCCGGTGTGGGTGCGCTGGTGGTACACCAGGGCCGCGTTGGACTAGACACAAATAAAATAGTTTTAAAACACTTGAACAACGATTTATCAAACGTACTCCGTATACTATGCGGTCCAATCAAGAAGGAGAATCTTTGATTTTCATTCTTATTCAAAAACTGCATTCGAATTTGAACCTTATTTACAGATACTCACGATACATTTTTTCCCACATATCTCACAGACCCAGGCAACGTTCTTCCTTTTATCTCTAGATTTGTAGTGCTTCAGTTTAATACCTAAATGAACTCGCTGGTAATGGATTGAGAACGAACGCTCGTGAGCGAAGTTTCTGTTGCACTGAAAGGTAAAAAACAAAACCTGAGCATTTTGTGCACATTATGAACATCATCCCAGTGGTATCGGTCGACTTACGAGTTGTAGGTTGTGGGTTCGAACCTAGCCAGGCGCATTACTTTGTGTTTTTTTTTAGGCTGGCCACACTGGTAGCCGGCTGTCAAAAGTAAACGATCTGTAGATTTAATTTAAATAAAATAGTAAAAAGTGTTAAAGTCAAGTTAAATTAGTGTTATTTAGTTTAATCTAGGTATAAGATACATGAAACAGTAGTTATACAGTGTTTTTTATGGCGAAATCTTCGTAAAATCAGTGACTAAAACCAGCTGTCAACGGAACATCTCAACGGTGACGAATTTCAAAAAATCATCGAACCCGGGGAGTATTTTTATTTGTTTTTGTAATTGTAGATAGTATTTACATTATACGGAACATAACAGAATACTGCTCCGGTCTCTGAGCAACGTCCATCACACACCGGCACTTGTTTATGACTCCTTTTGCTTGACAATTGGTGGAAGCAGAATCGAAGACGTAAACGTTCGCCCAGACATTATACACTACATGTATACTACACAAAATAGGGCTCATCAGCTACCTAATTTACTTTAATCCTTTAAAAATAAAAAAAAAACCTGAATGTGAAAAAATCTTGGTACCTATTACTGTCAAATCTCAAATAATAAAATATTCAGAATTAAAGCAATACCTATAACTTCCTTTACATCTCTATAAAGTTGTTTAATACTTTAGTTTCTAATTAGTTTCTAATTAATTTTAACTCTTTAAACTATAACTTTCAATTTAATTTCTTTTCTTTTCCATTTTTATTTTTTCCCCCAGTCTACCTCCCATTTTCTAAATATCATATCATCTTAATTTTCAAAAAACATTAATCTGCTTTACTTCACACATTTCAGGTGACATTCCAATACAAAATGATGACCCGCAGTGCAACAATCAAGGAGTTGGAAGCGAAGCTGAGAGCTACATTAAAGGAACTTGACCGTTCTAAAGCTGAATGCAAGAAACTTCTCCAGGAGATTGATGACAGCGAAGTGGAGGTGCAGAAGGTTGTTGAAAAGAACACCTCCCTCAAGAACCAGCTGGCTGAACTTCACATTGAACATATGGACTTAGCCGATCAGCACAGCCAACTTAAACATCAAGTATTGACATTCCAACAGTGCAGTGATACTTATGAACTTGCCATGCACCGTATATCAGAACTGGAACAGGAGCTATGTGATGCCCATAAGGCCCTTTCACTTTCAGAATCTGCGAAGATTAGTGAACAAGTAACAAACACCAATAGCCTTTTCCAAGAGTTGGTTGGTAGTCAGTCAAAATTAGTGAGTGAGCCAGCTGTAACAATAGATTTAACTGGTGATGACACCATGCCATTGTGTCCCATTATTATGAGTCATAATAAACTAAAGAAATATATTAAAATTAAGAAATTAATAAAACGGTCACAAAGGTCAATTAAAAAACAAAACCTTTTAAAATTAAATATTTCACTTAGAAAGAAACGTGTGATACTTACAAACAGTCTTGATATCTGCTGTAGTGAGTTAGATCAATGTAGGGAAAAATATGATATCGATACTCAGCTCCTCCAAAATGATTTATTATATAAGGAGTGCTTGCTGAAGGACATTTTTGAAAAATATGAAAGATCACAGGAACAGTTAAGTGACCGTCTGTTTGAAGCCGGGGAATTGCTGGACTTGGTGAAGTGCAATGCAGAGAGATATGAGTCACTGACTAATAATCTCCCTTGCAGCTGTGCCACCAAAACACCTCCCCCTCAGCCCCAACTCAACTTGTCAGCTCTTCCAGCAAAAACTTGTAATTATAATCAAAAGAGTAAAACTATACTTTTTAGTGATGAGTTAGGGTCAGGCTTTGGAAAAATATTACATAACTACCTAAGCCATAGTTTTACTAACCATTGCTATCATAACATAAGTTTTAAACAAATGATTAATAGAATAACTAAATCAAATCTAGAGGACTGTTCTTCTATAGTTCTCCTTTTAGGAAATAGCTTAAATGTAACAAAAAAGGACATAGTGGATGGTGTGGACTCCTTACTGAAGTTGAATGTAAGAAAGCTGATGTTGTGTGCTTTTCCTTACTCTGATAGTTTAAGTGTATGTGAAAATAACCATATTTATAAGTTAAACCGTTGCATTCACATGTTGACATGTTGTCATAGTGACAAATTATTGTTTTTTGATTCTAACAATTTTGTTAGTAGTTTTGTTTTGAATCGGAGACATTTATCTCTGTCTTGGAAATGTCGACATTTGATTGCTATGTTAATAGCATATAATATTAACCATGTTGTTGCTGATGTATTAGACTCTAGGTTAAGTATTAGTTTAAGTGACGAGTCTGTGTTGTTAGGTTGTCCTAACAACATAGTGATACAGTGTTCTGTTCCTGCATGCTGTACGAAGGAGGATCTTCCTAGTATACCACCAGCCTCGGAGACCATTTCCAGTCAGATAGGGTATTCCCTTCCTGCTAGTACACTTAATGGTTCTGTTGTGGGGATCATTCCGGATAATTCTTTAAACTAGATTGTAAGACAACAGAAGAGACCTCTTCAATTAGTAACTCTTTATCAGTGAACAATGAACAGGTTTCTTCTAGCAAATTAGTTAAATATAAATTATCAAGGGGAGAGCAACATACGTTAAAATTGTTTAATTTAAATATTCAAGGGTGCTCTTCTAAACTACTGGAAATAGAAATGTTTTTGGAATCAACCAAGTTTGATATTGTTTGCCTTACCGAACATTGGTTAAAAGATCACCAAGTTATGTCTATTTGTTATGATAATTATTGTGTAGTTAGCCATTTCAGCCGCAAACGTATGTTACATGGCGGATCATTAATATTAGTTAAGAAATCAATTAAGTCAAAAACTCGAAATGACATTGTTGAACTGTCAGTTGAACACATCATTGAATTGTCCTGTGTTGAGCTTGATAGGCATGTTATAGTGTGTGTATACAGACCCCCAAATTACCAGACTCTTCCTATATTCGATACTATAATGGAAGAAGTGTTAAATAAAGTATGTAGTAGTAGTAAATCTATCATCATCTGTGGTGATTTCAATATTAATATATTAGAAAATAACTCCAATAGTATCAGATTTTTGAGTCTTTTTAAATCATTTAACTTGTCACATATTTTTATGGAACCTACCAGAGTGACAGCTTCTTCTGCCACTTGTATAGATAACGTATTTTCTAATTGTGATTATTTGCATAAGGAAATTATTAATAAATTGCCATCTGATCACAGTGGCCAAACAATAACGTTTTGCGCCTACACACCTATGCAAAAAACTCAAATAAGGTATAGGCCAATTACAGATAAAAATTTAGAAAAATTTAATAATACACTAGCAAGTAAATTATGTGATCAAGATATCTTTAATAATAAAAGTGACCTAAATGAGTTTTACGCCGAGTTTTTTGCAATTTTAAATACACAATTTAGTCACACGTTTCCAGTAAAAACTAAAACTATCTTTACAAAATTCTTATTTAGTGATTGGGCGACACCTGGAATTCGTAAAAGCAGAGAAAAGCTTTTTGAACTTTATGGTCTAAAGAGACACAATGTGAATAATACTACCTTTCACCAGTATGTTGCAAAATATTCAAAAACTTTTAAAAGAGTATGCAAAACAGCTAAAGCTATTCATATTAGTAATAAAATAAAATCAGCCGATGATAAAATTAAAACAACTTGGAAAATTATAAATAATGAGACAGGTAGGAATAAACAGCGCAATAACGAATTTAATTTAGAAACTGCACATGGCCCTATAAACACAGATATAGTAGTAGCTCAGGAATTTGAAAAGTTTTTTTCGAACATTCCTCATAAGACGACTGAGTCTTTAAATTCGTCACCCGCACTCTCGGCTGCCTTACTTAGAAAAAATGTAAAGGCTTGTCCGATGGAGTTTAGGTTTCGGCACACAAACCCCCAAGCTGTGATTAAAGCATTCAAAGATCTTAAAATTAAGTCAACAGAAGATCTCTGGGGAATGTCTGTGAAGGCCTGTAAATCTATAATAGAAACCGTTGCGCCTTATTTAGCTTTTATATTTAATACCAGTGTAGACCAAGGAGTGTTTCCGGATCTCATGAAGCATAGTAAGGTAGCTCCACTTTTCAAATCGGGTGATTGCAAAGATCCTAACAATTATAGGCCAGTGTCAATTTTGCCAGTTTTCAGTAAAGTGTTTGAAAAGTTAATGCTTGCACAAATGCTATGTCACTTCAATAGAAACTCCATCTTTCATCATCAACAGTTCGGTTTCACCAAAGGTCGTTGTACAACTGACGCCGGTGTTACCTTATTGAAGAACATTTTCAACTCCTGGGAGGAAGCGCAAGATGCCATAGGAATCTTTTGCGACCTCTCAAAGGCATTCGATTGCGTAAACCACGAAACGCTTTTGCTGAAACTGGAACATTATGGAATTAAAAATAAAGCTCTTGATTTACTAAATTCATACCTAAGAGATAGACAGGTTAAAGTTCAGATAAACGGTATAAACTCATTAGGAGCTGAAATGACGATGGGCGTGCCTCAAGGTTCTATTTTGGGTCCATTCCTTTTTTTAGTATATATTAATGATTTACCCCACTTACTAAAAAATCAACCACAGATGGTGTTATTTGCAGATGATACATCGTTAATTTTTAAAATAGATAGACGTGCACAAAATCTAGACACTGTTAATGACTGTATTTCTAAGGTTCAAAATTGGTTTACTCTTAATAATTTAGCTCTCAATGAAAAGAAAACTAAATGTATAAGATTCACTTTGCCAAATGTTAGAAGTAGCGATTGTGACATTTTATTGAATGGAGAAAAATTGGAATTTATTAATCAGACAGTTTTCCTAGGAATCACGTTAGACGATAAATTACAATGGGGCCCCCATATAGCATCTCTAGCGGGGCGACTAAGCTCAGCCGCTTATGCTGTTAGAAAGATAAGACAGTTAACAGACGTCGAAACTGCGCGTTTAGTTTACTTCAGCTACTTTCACAGCATTATGTCTTATGGCATTCTACTGTGGGGGCGGGCAGCTGACATTGAGTCCATTTTTATTTTGCAAAAAAGAGCTGTCAGAGCAATTTACAATCTACGTCGTCGCGAATCTCTTAGGGAACTATTCAAAAAGATTAATATAATGACAGTGCCTTGTCAATTCATTTATGAAAATATAATGCATGTTAGGAAAAATCTTCATCTTTTTAATAAAATAAGCGATAGACATAATTTTAATACTAGAAATAAAGATAAAATTGATCAACCTTATTTTAGATTGGCTAAAGTACAAAAATCTTTTATGGGGTACTGTGTTAAATGTTACAATAAAATACCTAGGGAAATTTTAACACTAAATGAAAGAAAATTTAAAAGTTACATAAAAAATACACTTAGTAAACAAGCATATTATAAATTAGAAGATTATATCCAAGATAAAAATGTTTGGAAACATGCTGGTCCTGCTCCATAGTACAATGTAGGGCTTAAACAGAATCAAGCTGGTTGAAATTTGAATGCTCACACACTTATATTGTATTTGTAAAAGAGCTGTAATTTCAATATTTTGTTAAATGTGAACACCATGTACCTTTTTGCTATTTTTGTTTTATTTCTTATTATTTTAATTTTTAATAATATTTAGTGTACATTTTAAAGGTGCATTGCTTTCACATTATTTATTTTAAGTGATGTAAAAAAATATTGTAAAACATTTTTAAAAAGAGTAAGTATGGAGTTTCTTGCCCATTCTTCTTCATACAACCTACCTTTGCGAATGGGTGTAGATTCATTCCCATCCCATCCCATTTCCTTAATTTTAATTATGCGACGTTTAAAAGTGCCTCTTTGATGGCCTAATTGAAATAAATGATTTGACTTTGACTTTGACTTTGTAATTTATTTCATCACCACTGCTCTCAAAACGGTGAAGGATAACATCGTGAGGAAACCGGCATGTCCTAGAACTTAGAACTAAACATTCGAAGACATGTGACATCTACCAACCCGCACTGGACCCGCGTGGTAGATTATGGTCCACTCCCTCTCACAGAGAGAGCCCCAGCAGTGGGAACATTTATAGGCTGATGATGATGATGATGATCAACATCATCAGGGTTACTGTGGACACTTTTAACTTGCTACATCGTTCTCACATAATGTATCATCTCAAAATCTCAAGCAGGGCTTGTGTTATGGGTACTAGACAACTGATAAACATACTTATATATTTCTAAATACATACATATTATAGATAAATTACACCCAGACACAGAACAAATGATCGTGCTCATCACACAAACATTTGTAATGGGTGGGAATCGAACCCACGACCTCCGGCATAGCAGTCAGGGTCACTAACCACTAGACCAACAGGCCTGTCAAAATTACCTGATCAATCAATTTATTAGAGTCGTGGCTGACTTCTGCAAAGCAGTCATGCTAGCAAAGGATGAGGCAGGACGCGTGAGGGAGAGGACAGCGTCCTCTCAACCCGCCGTCGCGGGAGACGCCCACGGCATCGGACGGGATGTCGTGAGGCGATTTCTGGCAGGCGCGGGCATGCGGATGGCGAGTAATGGGCGACTCGCCGTCCGATCATAGTCCACACCCGGGTCATCCACGTGTGCCTCAAAGAGCTTTCAGCAATCTAACGGGGCCTTAGAGGGCCAAAGCCTGCCGGGGTCGTGGAACTATCTTATCAGTTAACCGTGACCCTGGAAAGTAAAGGGCTATTAAAGAACACCGTGGATTTTAGTCAGTACAAGTCTGACAGTCCCTCACGCCCTGCCCGGGGTGGGAGGACTCTTGATGGTTAACTACGATAAGAAAACTCCATTGTAATTATTTTTAACACTCACTTCTTCACATTTGACTCCTATATCGTGGCTTTTGAGATGTTCCCTCAGAGCGTCCTGTGTAGCAACGTTTTCACCACATTGAAAACATGAACTGTAAAAGAGAAAATAATATAATACTGTTTTCTTTCCCCTTCTAAAAAACGTTACCCCATACTAGGAACTTCTCCTAGGTCGTGGGAAGGCGCGGTCCGAAGGGGGGGGGGGGTCACAGGGGACATGACCCCCCCCAAATCTAAGGTCACATTCAAAAATTTGCCAAATAATAAAAGGAAATTTCTAACTATCCCATAACGGCGATAAATTTATAGTTTGCTGACATCTTGTGCAATTTGTTTATTTTATTCCAGATAGGTATTTTGTATTAGTTTTTTTTTTTGTATTAGTGTAGTTTTTTTTTTTAAATTTATTTTCTTAAATCATTACAAATTTTGGTATAAGATTACAAACTCGCCAAACTGTTACGTTTGATGGCGAGAGGCGCTCTTTCACATTACAACGGACCAACGAAAAAAATAATGGGTTATACAATACTACATCGCAAATTATAAACTCACTATTAAATCGTAACAATGTTAAGAATTAATTAAAATTACGTATTATCTACTGATTCATAACTATCCTGTAGTTTTATTTTTAATTTTGCTTTAAGTGACCATTGTGTGAGGGGTCACCCCCCCCAAAATTTCAGGCTGCGACCGCGCCTGGTCGTGGATCCGTTTACAAACATATAAACTAACATACACAAACACCCAGACCCGAAACAACTACTTGCAGATCATACAAATATTTGTTCAGTCCGTAAAAACAAGTATTTAAAGACGACACGAATGGCGCAGTGGCTAAGCAATTGGATTGCTGCGCAGCGTGTCGCCAGTTCGATAACCGCACGAAGCAAAATTTTGAATGAACTAAGAGTAATTGTTTCGGGTCTGGGTGTTTGTCAGTTTATCAATTTATTATTATGTTTGTAAACGCACCGACGATACAGGAGTAATTCCAAGAAAGGGCAGTGTTTAAAAAAAAACAAAATAACTTCAAAAACCTCAAGTTTCTTAATAAAGCTGTCGAGTTATTGGAAAAACTAAAAAATAACATTGAAACAAAAAAAATGTCTGCTTGATTTAAAAAAACAAATATTAAAGATGTTACCAAAATTGGTTCAGTAGTTTCTAAGAAATAGGCTATTTGACTAAAAAATTCTAATTAATCCGTCAGTTAGATTATCAAATAATATTTGACCCGTATTTTTTCTTTTTTTACGCAAACCAAAATTGACGGAGATTTATGATGCTTTCAAAATTGCGAATACGTCACAATTTAGTCCTTTTTTACTGAATTCTGACGTCACGAGCCCCCACTCTCGAGTCTTGATGTGTTATATATTGGTAAATATTCATTGATTTTACATAAGAAAAAACATGTGTCCGTTATTTTTCAAAACTCTAAATAACGGACTTATTAGATTTATAAATTTATCATACAAAACTCAAAACGAGTTTATAATGACGTACTTTACACACAGTATATCGAAATGAAATTAAAAAAATAAATTATAACACTATTTCTCTAACAAAATAATGTTATAATAAATTTTTTATTCATTACGATACAGATCATAGATACATCCATTTGATTTTTTATCTGTGGCTACGCGCGCTGTGGCACATGCGCGGTGATAACGGGAATTTTGGCGCCATAATACTGTGTCAATCTTTATCTTTTATTTGATAAATTCGTGTTCAATGAAAGTAGATAAAGTAGTGTATGAAACTGTACATAACTAGGTATTATGTACCAGTTTCATAAACTACTATATTGATACTGTCAAATAGCCTATTGTAGTTAATATTGACTCACCAAAGGCTGCCGTCACAGAGGCTACTCTCATAGCTATTATTGTGATGTTTCAAAGCGTCCATACTCTTGAAATACTGCTCACAAACCGCACACTTGAATTGAGGTTTTAAGTTGATTTTCTAAAAGAGAAAAAACAATTTGATAAACACGTAAATATAAATCGCCTACAACTATTTGATTTTCGAACGATTTTAAAATTTATTTGCTTTTTATGTTTTTTTTTCCTTTTACTCTTTTCGGAATGGTAGAAAGTGTCTTGGTAGAATGGAAGAAAGTGACATGATAGAATGGTAGGAAGTGACATGGTAAAATGGTAGATAGTGACTTGGTAGAATGGTAGGAAGTGACATGGTAGAATGGTAGAAAGTAACTTGGTAGAATGGTAGAAAGTGACTTGGTAGAATGGTAGGAAGTAACATGGTAGAATGGTAGAAAGTGACTTCGTGGAATGGTGGCAAGTGACTTGGTAGGACGTGACTTAGTAGAATGGTAGGAAGTAACGTGGTAGAATGGTAGTAAGTGACATACTAAAAAACGTATCATCAAAATCAGTTCACACAGTTGAAAGTTATGACGTAAAAAAATACAGTCGAATTGAGAAACTCTCTTTTTTGGAAGTCAGAAAAATAATAAAGTTACCAACCTCGTTACCCCGATGACTTTTCTTCATATGCATATTCAATCCCACTTCTCCTAAAAAGCTTTCCCCGCATACTTCACAACAGAATTTCGTCGGATGCTGCAATCTTAGATGAGTTAAATGACTTGTAGATTTTGCAAACATGGCTCCACACACTTTACAA
Source organism: Agrotis exclamationis (assembly GCA_950005045.1). NCBI lineage: Eukaryota > Metazoa > Arthropoda > Insecta > Lepidoptera > Noctuidae > Agrotis > Agrotis exclamationis. Next base: position 868,568 of record OX465445.1, read on the forward strand.
ACATATCTGTGGCCCTTATGCCATTTTAAATGTTCTTTCGCTCTATGACCGCTCTTTGAGATGTGGTCGCATAGCTTACAGATGTATTTTCTTTCGTGGGCTGACGTTGTATGGGATTTTAAGGCGCGAAGTGTGGGCCAACGCGTCTTACATATGGGGCATGTTTCTGGACCGTGGGACTGTTGAAAGAAAAAAATATCTTACTAATAATAGGCTTAATATTTGACACGTATTTTTTCTTAAGACACAAGAACATGGATATTCGGCGAAGAACCAGAGTCACTGACACAGCTCTTAAAATTTGCAAGTTGAAGTGGCAATGGGCAGGCCACATTGCTCGTAGAACTGACAACCGATGGGGAAGAAAAGTTCTCTCATGGCGACCACGGACCGGAAGACGCAGCGTAGGCAGGCGACCACTAGGTGGACCACACACAGAGAGAGGGTCGCGGACAACCGATGGATGCAAGTGGAGAATTGTCGTTCGTCGTGGCGGTCTAAGGGGGAGGCCTATGTTCAGCAGTGGACGTCTTCCGGCTGATGATGATTGACCAAAATTGATGAAGATACGACGCTTTTAAAATTGGCAAAATGTCACAAGCAAGTACAGTTTTTCTTGATACTGACGTCACGAGCGTTCTAGGGTGTTATATTATGCACTAGCTTCCGCCCGCGACTCCGTCCGCGCGGATGTCGGTCTTCGCGTGGATGGTTTATTTCTCCATTTTGAGTAACTCTGACAATGACATCTTATAAATATCTATTGGACCCAAATACGGCTAAGCCTATAATAATTAAGGAGATCTATTGAGCTACTGCTGTTGAGCTCGCGTTCTGTACAGTAAGTATTTTTTCATAGTAATTCCGACCTTGTATTTACAAATAACTGATCGGAACAGTAATCAAAAAGGTCGCGCTGAAAAGCACAGTTTAAAATTACACGCATACAATATTAATTCCACGGACGACCGGTCGCCACACTGGACACGTCCGCTCGCATCAAAATTCAGAATTTATATGCATCGCGCGGCGCGGAACGTGGCTCTTTATATAGGAGTCGGGGAGGCGTGGCCCGCGTGTGCCGCAAACGGTTCAAGCCAAATCCGACTTTCGGCGCTACAGGTTACGGCGCTGAATCCACTGCGGGTAATGCAACGTGTGTTCGCGGTTCTACAGAACAACGTCTATGAATAAAACTGAAAAATAAGATTTTTTTTTCTACGTATTTTTCCAGGATAAAAAGTATCCCATTTTATACCCAGGATAATAACGTATAATTATACCAAGTTTCATCGAAATCGAACCGTTAGTTTTCACGTGATGCCTGCATATACAGACAGACAGCCAAAAATTTTTTTAATCACATATTTGGGTTTGGTATCGATCCAGCAACATCCCCCGCTATTTATTTTCTCAATATTTTCAATGTACAGAATTGACCCTTCTACAGATTTATTATATATGTATAGATACGAGTATTAGCTGAGCTATCACAATGTTTGTCTAGCAATTCGGAAAAAGTAATAGCGCAAGCGGGGCGGTATGATACGACGCGGTGGTGGTATAGGCTAAAACTATACGCGAAAAAATTCGGGGGCAAATTATTACTTATTACGAAGTTGAATAGTTTGGTTGAACGTGCTAATCTCAGGAACTAACGGTTTGAATTGAAAAATATTTTTGTGTGTGATAGTCCATTTATCAAGGAAGGCTATAGGCTACATAACATCACGCTATCACCAATAGGAGCTGAGCAGCAGGTGAAACCAAGAAGTACAGTTAGCCCCTTCGCACATGGCGTCGTATCGTAAGCGTATCGTAAAACGCGCGTAGTACGAGAGCAATACGAGCAGGAACATGTTCAAACAAGTCCGCACACGAGGCGGTGTTGCAGTAGTCGTAGCGTACTGGCGTAAAAAAATTTTTACAATGAACACGCAAAGTTATAGAATTCGTGAGTCTAATCGAAACATATCCTTGCCTATAATAATATAATCATTCATTAAGTGATTACTCTAGGAAAGATGGAACGGAGAAAGATAGATGAATCCAATGAGCAAGTCGCTTTCTACTTCTAACGAAATCAAATAACAAGAAATCCTCTTTGTCTGAAGAGAAGGTAAGATCATCAATAAATTCCCCAAACTCATCTGGTACATTTGACGCCGTGATTTCAAATAAGGTATTACAAAACGATACGTCTACGCGTTCGTTTGTAGAACACTCCGCGTCTCATGTGCGTATCGTAATTACGATACGCACACCACATCGTAATTACGATACAACTACGCCTACGACCCATGTGCGAAAAGTCTTTAGTTTTAAATATAAAGTATACTTACTGGATCATGTCTCAACATATGGTTCTTATAAGTTCCATCTTGTATAAATCCTTTGTAACAATGTTCACATTTATAGAATGAGTTTATATAATTATATGAGTCTTTTCTTTCTAGAATTTCTTTTAACTGTTCTTCTTTGGTTAGAAATATTACCTGAAAAAGATACAAAATGTTTCACAAGAATAATCAGCATTATCTTATATATAAAAATCAATTGCTGTTCGTTAGTCTCGCTAAAACTCGAAAATGGCTGGACCGATTTGGCTAATTTTGGTTTTGAATTATTTCTGGAAGTCCAGGGAAGGTTTAATAAAATGTGAGGCGGTACGAAGTTTGCCCGGTCAGCTAGTCTTCTTTATATATAAAAATCAATTGCTGTTCGTTAGTCTCGCTAAAACTCGAGAACGGCTGGACCACAGAAATATTAAAAACAGGAGAAGTGGCAAGGGGGCGTGTCGTTGAAGCCGTGGTGTTGAACGTTTCGCTCAGCTATCACTTGTACTACTTTATTCTTGTTTTCCTATATTACTCCGACTGTATTGTTTTTGCATTAAATACATTGCTCTTTTACAACCACCTCAGTCTATTACTGAGTGACCTGACAAGCAATGTAAAACTGACATAACGATACCTCACCTCACCGTAATGTCGCATGGTGCGTCCGTTGTATTTGAGCGGGAGAGTCGTATCCGCCCCCCGTGTGGCGACAACACACAATGATAATTGTTTGTGTGAGTAACTTATACGGAAAAAGTACGCTGTAGTGTAAAGAATTAGGTTTATATTTAAATGACTGAGTTATCGATGGCGCGTGTGTGCAATTGTTCGTAGTATTGTTTTGACAGAATTGTGTGCGCAATATTAGCGTTATGGAGGGGCAATTGTGGCTTCATCGGATTTTTATACATTTTGAATTCCACGCCATATCTCCTTCTTTAATATATCTGTGGGCTGGACCGATTTGGCTTATTTTGGTTTTGAATTATTTGTGAAAGTCCAGGGAAGGTTTAAAAGGTGAGGCGGTACGAAGTTTGCCCGGTCAGCTAGTCTTAAATATAAAAATCAATTGCTGTTCGTAAGTCTCGCTAAAACTCGAGAACGGCTGGACCGATTTGGCTGATTTTGGTTTTGAATTACTTCTGGAAGTCCAGGGAAGGTTTAAAAGGTGAGGCGGTACGAAGTTTGCCTGGTCAGCTAATCTTATATATAAAAATCAATTGCTGTTCGTTAGTCTCGCTAAAACTCGAGAATGGCTGGACCGATTTGGCTGATTTTGGTTTTGAATTATTTCTGGAAGTCCAGGGAAGGTTTAAAAGGTGAGGCGGTACGAAGTTTGCCCGGTCAGCTAGTTTGTAAATAATAATGTTTCAATTTATAAGAAATAGCCACGAAGGAGATGGTTTTTCTTTTTAAACCATACATTTGATCGGACGCAGTTTTTTTTTTAGAAAAAAAAAGTGAGAATCGAACCTACGGCAAGCGTTTAACCATTTATGGGGGCCGTGTTAGATTGCTAACAGCTCTTTGAAGCGTCATCGACCCGGGCATGGTCCATGATCGGACGGCGAGTCACCTATTACTCGCCGTCCGGCGTCGTTGCCGTCTTACCTCGAACTCATTACAAGCCAAATCAAAGTCGGGCTCACAACCGCCAGCGGGTACAGTGACGTCACAATCTATTTGATCACCACTGTCTAAATATTCATCATCATCATCATTGTCCAGCGGTTTCATTTCCACTTCTATGTCTAAGTCTTTTTTCTTCACCTGTAAAAAAAAATATTCTATAAGACTTGTACTGACTAAAATCCACGGTGTCCTTCAATAGCCCTTTACGTTTCGGGGCCACGGAAAATGATCATGGTACACGACGCACCGTCGACCCGGGCATGGTCCATGATTGGACAGCGAGTCACCTATTACTTGCCGTCCGCATGCCCGCGCCTACGGTTGCCGGAAATCGTCCTGCGAGGCGCATCGCCCTGGGCGTCTTGTTCTACGGCTGGGTCGTGAGGAAGACGCTGTCCTCTCCCTCACGCGGCCCGCCTCCTCCTTCGCGAGTATTACAACTTCGCAGAAGGAGGCGACCGCTTCCCACTCCGTCTCGCCCCGCAGCATGGCCTCGACCAAAGCCGGGCGCGAACTAAGAAGCTAGAATTTAGTCTTAATTAATTTACTACTTGATGACTTTGCATCCACAAAAAGTACTTCTTTTGTTAGTATCAAACTCCGTCTCACCTTAAAGATGATTTTTGAGGAAAGAAAAATTCAGTTGCAAGTGGAATTCGAACCCGCCTCATCTGAATAAGTACTCCAGACTAGTGGTGTTCAAAGTTGCTATATGGCAATAACTCGCTAAATGCTAAATGATATAAATTTTTAGCACGTTATTTTACTTGCTATTTTATAGCATGCTATTTTGAGCGTAGGGTCACTAGGTAGGTGCGAATAAAGCAAGCGCAGTGACTGTTTGCTGTAGTTGCATGCTATACAAGAAATTAAGAATATTACATCGCGTTTTATGAATTCATTACGATAAAATGGAGCAGTAAAAAAACTTGAGAGGCTTACAATAGCTTACTATAGCAAAAACAAACCAAATTTGAAATGTCAATAAGGTCGAAAATGGCTTGAAACTGTTTTTTTAACTTGCTATCGTTAAGCAATTAAAAAAACAGGTTCAAGCGATTTTCGACCTTATTGTCATTTATGCAAACACCGGATTTAATGAAGGAGCAATGTTAGCGAACGAGAATGTGAGAAAAAACAAACCAAATTTTAAATGTCAATAAGGTCGAAAATCGCTTGAACCTATTTTTTTAATTGCTGAACGATAGCTAGTCAAAAAAACAGCTTCAAGCGATTTTCGACCTTATTGACATTTATGCAAACATGCCACGATAGCATTTGCTTTATGTTATGTGTATTAAGCACGGTGCTTTATTTTGCTATATGATATATTAACCACCACTACTCCAGACACCTTACCAGCTAGGCCATGGCAACTAATAAGTATGGTAGACGCTATCTCATTATACAACATTGATTTGGCTGTAATGTCAACGTGTTGTTTGGAAGTAGTTAGAAACGACTCCAAGAGATGGCGCTACGTTACCGAAAAACGTTCAAACGAGGGAATGGAGAATTTCACCTTGCAAGTAAGACGTCTAGAGTACTTATCCATAACAGCCCTTTCACACGGCAGTCCAGTTTTTTGCCGGATCCCGTTTTCTGCAGGATCCCGTTTGATCGCAAAAAAGATTAATGCTAGTGTTCACACGAGCAAATCGCATGCAGGATTCTGCAAAATGCTGATCCCGTCGATTTGTGCAGTTCGGTTTTGTCACCGGAAACTGGATCCTTCGTCCAGTAAAAAGCGGGATCCCGTTTAATGGCATATATATTTCTATAGCAGTGTTCACACGGCTTCCTGCGTGCGGTTTTTTGCTGGACACTGTTTTTTGCGGGATAGTGGAGTGGTGGCAGCCTCCGCCCTGATCACTGGTCAAAAAACAGGATGCAACCGTATTCACACGGCAGTCCAGTTTTGCGGGACCTGCTGTTTACTGGATCTTGCAAAACTGAACTACCGTGTGAACACAGCGTCCGTTTTTGCAGGATCCAGTAAAAAGCCGGTTCTGCAAAACTGGACTGCCGTGTGAAAGGGCTGTAAGACGCGAGTTCGAATTCCACTAGCAGTTGAATTTTTCTTTCTTCAAAAATCATCTTTACGATAAGCGTTGCTGCGTTATTGCGTTTAAAAAAAAAACAGTCTCACCTTATTGGCCAATGGTTCTTCATCACTAAAATCCACCTCCTCCTTGAAGACCACGACACCAGGGCCCTCCTCAGTCTTCACCAGAACGTCTGATACAGTAGAGGCCTCCGTGATAGATACTGAGAGGGGGAGGGAAGTGTGGTGGGAGACTGCTATTGAGTGGATTTGAGACGTTGTTAACTGAAATTAACAAGACAATAAATAGGTATGTGAGATAGCTTTGGTATAATGGTGGAACTATTGACTGTAGTTATTTGATTCCCGGCCAAACCAGCTTAGCATGACACTGTACAAAGGGGTTTTAAATAAATGATAGAAAATATATTTATTTCTATCCTAAAGTCCGAAAGCTAGAAATCACAATACGCCACTCAGTCGGTATAATTTTACATGCGTTATGACGTCACAAGCCCCACTAGTGAAATTCGAATTCTTGCTGTGTGTGCATCATGTGAGTTTAGATGTTTCGAAACGCTAGTGTGGAGAATATTGTGAAGAGCTCGTGGCTAAATAATTACAGCCGCACAAGCCGATCTTCCGCTTGCCGAGGTTGGTCTGTGGATGGGTGACCATCTATCATATCGAGTTTCCTCCGTGCCTCGGAAAGCACGTAAAGCCGTTGTTCCCGGCTGTCATTTGTAGATCTTTGACAGTCGTTACTGTTAGTCAGAAGCTCTAAGTCTGACAACCAGTCTTACCATGTGGTATCGTATTACCTAGTTACTGAGTTGTGGAGGTCCGATAGTCAGTCGCTGCATGTAAAATTCAGCTGCATCTGGTTCGACTGGAAGAAGACCACAATATACACACATCAAAAGTGTCTAGGGATCAACATATATTTTTGCAATAACTTTTCTCCTGATTGATATTAATTAAAATTTTCTTTAAGGATTCATCAAATAAAGTGTTTTCGTTTGTCACAGTAACGATAAACCAAGTCACCTTTGCATTAATAAAGAAATTTGCCATTTTCCTAATAAAGGGATTTTTGACATTTGAACCACTAACACAAAAGTTCGAAAAAAAGACTGAAATAACAGTTTTCTTTAAAATTTTATTGGGTAACTTAAACAATTAATAATCCGTGTTTCTACCGCGAACACTAACAACACAAGAACATCGGTTTGGCATACTCAAAATGAGTTCATCCAAATCACGCTGTGGAATGGCCGCCCATGTTCGTTTCAACAACAAAAAAAGGTCTTCTTGCGACTGGATACCCTCCATATTCGGCAGAGCTCTTCTCTGTAGCATATCCCATGCATGCTCAATCGGATTCAAGTCTGGCGACTGAGCAGGCCAGGGCAGGACATTGATGTTAGCTGCGGCGAGAGTCTGTCTTACAACTCTTGCGGTGTGCGGTCGTGCATTATCATGCATTAACTGAAATAAGGGACCGATTTGCACTTGTAGAGGAACGATGACGTCTGATACAATCGTCTCAGCATAAATTTGAGCGTTGAGGTTGCCTCTGATCCAAATCAACTCAGTTCTTCCGCCGATCCAAATACCCGCCCATACCATGATGGTTCCACCACTATAAGGATGGACTTCCTGGCAGGATTTTAATAGCTGTTGGCGTCCAGGGGTTCTCCAGTGTCGTATACGTCTTGTATCCGGTCTCATACCGAAACGAGACTCATCAGAAAAGCACACGAAACGCCATTGTTCTTCTGCCCAATTTCTGTGTTCAAGAGCCCATTGATATCGAATCCTACGATTGTGCATTGCTATAGGTGGTACCCGTAGCGGTCTTCGGGAATGAAGGTTCACTTCATGCAAGCGGTTTCTGACTGTTTGGTCGCTAATTAAGTTCCCTGAAGAGTGATGAAGCCTCACGGCTAACATCATGGCGGTTATTGTTGGAGCTCTTCGAGTTAAGATTTGAATGTATCGGTCTTGTCTCCGTGTGGTGCAGCGATACCGTCCTCCATGGCGCTCAGCCACGGTACCAGTGCTTCGGTAACGTGTCCAAAGTCGACTGATAACACTCTGACTTGTATTCAGAGCTAAAGCCACAGTACGTTGCCGGGAACCAGCTTCTATCATTCCCACGGCTCTGAGCATTTCTTCCCTGCTTAAATGACGTCGCCGCTCCATAATAACGTTGGTTTTAATCTGTAGTAGGGAAACAGTAGCACTAATAATGTCTTCAATGCGTTGTATGTTTTTATAGGGAAAATATTGACAGCTGATTTTCATCTTTTATTCGAATTTGATTCACAGTTCCTGATTCAAATTATGAAATGCACCAAAAAGGATCCATATAAATTTATAAAATCATAAATTTATTACAAAGCCACATCTCAATCTCAAGAAATCCGCATAAAAATGCTTGATCCCTAGACACTTTTGATGTGTGTAGTTGGGAAAAGGCGAGCAGATGATGAAACGCTAGTGTGGAGACTAGAGCTAGTTAGTTATTTTTTTTTCCAAGATTCACTTACAAAGCCACTTTTCATCTCAGCATACTTCATGAGCTCCTGCGCCCTCCGACATCTCTCTCTGAATGCATCACACTTGACCAGCAGTGCGCGGCAGAAGCAGCACAGGTATTGTGGGTAATTGTCCGTTGGTGACACCTGGAAGAATAGCTTTTTTTTGTTTTACAAGAATCTGACTTTTCTATCCAACTTTTATATCTATGGATTTATGGTAATAAACGAGCACTTTTTGGATTGCACTTACTCACATGGTTTACTAATTTTTTAATGGGTACCTAAGCCTAATCAATTATCCTAAAACATATAGCCAATGCACCATGGTTTGTCAATTGTTTTTGAATTAAAAAATTTGAATTGAATTCCTGAATTTCTTAATATTCCTATGGTCAAGGAGGAAATAAGTTCACATGGCAACAACACAAAATCCTGACTGCTTAAACATCCTAACCAGCTGGCAGGGCAGCTAACTATTTCAGAAAGCATTCCCCGACATAAACAGTGGTGGGATGATTTTTGAGGAAAGAAAAATTCAGTTGCAAGTGGGATTCGAACCTGCGTCTTCTGGATAAGTACTCCAGACGCCTTACCAACTAGGCCATTGCAACACCACACCTGCAAGCTGAAAAAAAAAACGCTTTACGGTAACATTGATTTGGCTGTAATGTCAACGTGTTGAGTGGAAGTCATCATCATCATCATCAGCCGGAAAACGTCCACTGCTGAACATAGGCCTCCCCCTTAGACCGCCACGCCGAACGACAATTCGCCACTTGCATCCATCGGTTGCCCGCGACCCTCACGATGTCGTCGGTCCACCTAGTGGGAGGCCTACCTACGCTGCGTCTTCCGGTCCGTGGTCGCCACTCGAGAACTTTTCTTCCCCATCGGTTGTCCGTTCTACGAGCGATGTGGCCTGCCCATTGCCACTTCAACTTGCAAATTTTATGAGCTATGTCGGTGACTTTGGTTCTTCGCCGAATATCCATGTTCCGGATTTTATCCCGCAAAGAAACTCCGAGCATAGCTCTTTCCATCGCTCGTTGAGTGACTCTTAGTCTCTCTAAAAGGCCAGCAGTCAGAGACCACGTTTCAGAGCCATATGTCATCACTGGCAACACACACTGGTTAAACACCCTTGTCTTGAGACACTGTGGGATTCTCGATGAGAAGATATCACGTAGCTTCCCAAACGCTGCCCATCCGAGTTGGATTCTTCGGGCGACCTCTTTCTCGAAGTTGGACCTACCTAACTGAACAATCTGTCCAAGGTAAGTGTAATGGTCTACAACTTCGAGAGTATCATTCCCAACAACAACCGGTACGGGTGCCACATGGACATTCGACATGACTTTCGTCTTGTCCATGTTCATTTTAAGGCCGACCCGTTGGGAAACGATACTGAGGTCGCTGAGCATAGCATTGAGGTGCTCCAACGATTCTGCCATGATGACTATATCATCGGCAAAACGAAGGTGAGTGATGTATTCGCCATTGATGTTGATGCCGAATCCGTTCCATTCCAAGAGCTTGAAAACGTCCTCCAACGCGTTCGTGAACAGTTTCGGAGAAATAACGTCTCCCTGTCTCACGCCTTTCTGCAATTGGATTGGTTTCGTGCTCTCTTCCTGAAGTCGGATGGACATGGTGGCGTTTCTATACAAACACTTCAACACTTCGATATACCTATAGTCGATATGACATCGTTGGAGGGACTGCAATACTGCCCAGGTTTCGATTGAATCGAAGGCCTTTTCATAGTCCACAAACGCTAAACATAATGGCCGATTATACTCCTCTGTCTTCTGTATAATCTGGCGGAGCGTGTGTATGTGGTCTATAGTACTAAAACCTTTTCGGAAACCGGCTTGTTCGGGAGGCTGGAAGTCATCAAACCTGCGTTCGAGACGGTTCGTAATGACTCTTGAGAACAGCTTGTATACATGGCTCAGAAGTGAGATTGGCCTGTAGTTCTTCAACAAGGTGTTGTCACCCTTTTTGAAGAAAAGAACAACCACACTCCTGTGCCATGCTTCTGGCGTAGTACCTTCGAGTATGACGGAATTAAATAACTTCTGGAGGACCAGAAGTACCGGTTTTCCACCCGCTCTCAGAAGTTCTGTTGTGATTCCGTCTTCACCCGGCGCCTTGTTATTCTTTAGCTGTTTAAGAGCCATTCTAATCTCGTACAGGCTGATGTCCGGGATATCCTCAGTGTAGTGTCGAGTCAGTTTAGCTCTTGCGTCTCGAACTATACCGACACTGGGTTGTCGTGTTGATGTGTATAACTGTCCGTAAAACCTCTCAAGCTCTCTCAGGATCTCCGGCTTCGTCGAAATGATGCTGCCGTCGTTAATCTTTAGCTTTGTCATTTGGCTTTGCCCAATAGACGAATTCTTTGCGAAGACTTTTGAGCCCTGGTTCCGCTCGATTGCCTCTTTGATCCGTGCAGCACTATAGGCACGCAGGTCACGTCGCATTGATTTAGAGATTCGTCTATTGAGTTTGCCATATTCCGACATGTCAGCTGAAGATTGCAGCCTCATCTCGGCCCGGTCTTGCATCAACTTGATGGTTCCATTCGAGAGCTTTTGAGGCTTATTGCGGCGCGGGGTCTTAAAGAACTTGGACCCCACAGCTTGGACAGTTTCCACCAACCCATTGTTAATCTCGTCCACAGTTTCGCATTCGGTTAGGCACTGGAAGCGATTGTGCAGTTCGAGTTGAAAGTCTTCGGGGTTCTGGATGTGGGCAGGACCAGGTCGGAGCGTGGACTTCACCAGACGAGACCTTTCAAGCTTCACATTGATATTCAATGTGCCTCTGACGATTCGGTGATCGCTACCGGTTTTCACCTTGGCGATCACAGAGACATCACTGAATATTCGCTTCTTGGTCGTCATGATGAAGTCGATCTCATTTCTGGTAGTACCATCGGGGCTCATCCACGTCCACCTCCTGGATGGCCGCTTCTGGAAGTAGGAGTTCATTAAATGAAGTTCTTCCTTTTCCATGAAGTCGACCAGTCGCTGGCCCCTATGGTTTCGCTGCCCGTACCCAAATGGCCCCACTCTCAACTCATCGCCATTCCGTGCGCCCACCTTCGCGTTGAAGTCCCCCATAACAACGGTGAAGTATGTTTCGGAGGTATGTATGGCCTCGGATATCTCCTCATACAATGCCTCTACTTCATCATCGGAATGTGTCGAGGTCGGTGCATATACCTGTATGACCTTCAACGAATACCGGTTGGTTATTCTGAGTATAAGGTATGCTACCCTACTCGACACACTGTCGACTTTCACAACGTTGTTGATGAGGGACCTGCGGACGAGAAATCCAACACCACCCTGGGATTTACGGTCTCCTTCCCGGTAGAAAAGCATGTTGCCGGAATCTAGAACTATCGTATCCTGACCCTCTCTTCGGACTTCAGATAATCCCAAGATATCCCAGCGCATTTTGCTCAATTCTTCCTCCAGCTCGATAATCTTCTCATCGGTCCTCAGTGTGCGGATGTTGTGTGTTGCCAGGGCCAGAGTCCGTTGGGGGTGGTAGCGGGGCATCTGCCGGGGATTCTTAGCACCCCCTGCTTCGCCGTTACCCGATCCGCTACCCAGACCAGGAATAGCGGAGCTGCCGGGGACTGGGGGCCGTGTGCTATTGTTGTCAATCATAATGGGGGGGGGGGGTTGCCATAATCCCCACGCTTGGCAGGCGGCTTGGGGATCGCAGTAAGGTCACCGAAAGTTTACAAAGGACGCTGCTGCCCGTCCTTCGGTGGCTGGACGTAGTTTAAGGACGTACCCGGGTCCATGAGTGGAAGTAGTTAAACACTAATCCAAGAGATGGCGCCACGCTACCGTAAAGCGTTCAAACGAGGAACAGAAAATTTCAGCTTGCAGGTGTGGTGTTGCCTAGTTGGTAAGGCGTCTGGAGTACTTATCCAGAAGACGCGGGTTCGAATCCCACTTGCAACTGAATTTTTCTTTCCTCAAAAATCATCTTTAATTAATGCGTTTAAAAATAATTAATACAGTGGTGGGATGTTTTCAATCAAAATAGTCAAGAATTAAAAGAAAGGGCAGACTCCAATGGGAGTAGTGCTCTACATGTTCTATAGCAGGGGTGGCCAACCGGTTGATCGCGACTATTAGTCCAGTCAATTGTGGCAAGGCAAACTGTGCAACGTAATTACCAATAGGCTATTTGACAAAAAAAAAACTTTAGTCCCTCAGTAAGATTATCAAAAAATATTCGCCTCGTATTTTTTATTTTTGTACGACTGCCAAAATTGACAGAGATACAACGCTTTCAAAATTGGCAATACGTCACAATTTAGTACAATTTCTACTGAATTCTGACGTCACCAGCCCCCACTCTCGAGTTTCGATGCGTTATATCTTGGTAGATGTTCATTGAATTTACAAAACAAAAAAACACGTGCCCGTTATTTCTCAAAACTCTAAATGCCGGACTAATTAGATTTGTGATATATTAATACTGTCAAATAGTCTATTATTTAAAGAATGTGATATGAAATGGAGCTCCTAAGACTGGTCAATAAAAATACTACATGATTGTGTACTAAACCAAACTGTTTCATTTAAGATTTCAAGAAGTATTAATTGGCAGATCGCACAAGTTTTGTTAGTAAACAGTAGATCTTATGTCTAATCAAGTTGGCCACCCCTGTTCTATAGAGTCATTTTTCATCTACTTATATTCTGATGACCGATCACAAGATAGGCAAAGAAAAAAAGTTAAGCCTAATCAAAAAAAATTAGATCTCTAATTTGAACTACTCTCCTGAATATAATGGATTTTGTCGCATAGGCCCTATAGCTAGGCATTCGGCCAATAGCAGCATCATCATCAGCCTATAAGTGTTTCCACAGGCCTCCTCTCTGTGAGAGGGAGCAGGCCGTAATCTACCCCGCAGGCCCAGTGCGGATTGGTAGATGTCACATGTCTTCGAATGTTTGGTTCTAGGACATGCCAGTTTCCTCACGATGTTTTCCTTCACCGTTTTGAGAGCAGTGGTATTGAAATAAATTACACAAAGTAATGTGCCTGACGGGGTTCGAACCCACGATCTACAACTCGTAAGTCGAGGCCGATACCACTGGGCCAGCACTGCTGCTAATTGGAAATTAAATATGATCAGTTTGTAATAACCCACTGCTGGGACACAAGTCCTTCTTGTAAAGAATGGGCCGTAATGTACCTAATTTTTGCGTGCCCGACTGGGTCCATATTGATCTTTAATTTGTGTATACCATCTCTGTAACATACGGAATGCAATAAAAAATTGAGTATTGAGTATTAATTTATGGCCAGTGTGGGTTAGAGTTATCAAATGTCTTTTAATTCCAAGTTCTATTCACTCAAAACATTTTTTTTAACATTTTGGGAGCATTGGTGTAGAAATTGATTACAAAGTGCCCACCTGGATTCGAACCTATGTCACTCAGGCCTACTAGACCAGTGTAGTGTAAGTAGGATTTTATATTTTTTGTAATTCAAGGAATTCTATACGAATTATCTGGCTATACCTGGACTAATACAATAAATACAGTAGGATTACAGGAATAATCCTTTGCCTTGCAGTAAACAAAACATTAGATTGGAGATAAGCAATGAAAAAAAATAACAACAAACTTACTTGAACTCCACTGATTACTTCGAAAATATTTTTGAGTTTATATTTGTACATATCGTACAGATTTACGTCGGTAGCGAGACAAACCCGACACGCTAGTAAATCTTCCATGATTTTTTTCAAATTCTCAGCATTTTTCATTCAAAAATATCGAATAATTCACGAATAAATTAAAAAGATTATATTACTAAACAAGGAGATTATCTCACAGATAAAAAAATATATTGACAAGACGTCCAATATCCAAATGTCAAAAATAGCGTCAGAACGCGTCAGAAAGATATTTTTTTAACAAATATTTTAATTAAAAGCTGAATTAACAGTATCTTGAGTAAGGGGAAAATAATATTAAAACAATTTATAAAATTAACTGTATTTTAATGCTAGATTAAGGTTAAAATAAAATTATTGGTTGTAAAACATTGCAATTTTATCTTCGAGTTCGTCGACGTCATACAGACAGTGTTGCACTTTACATGACTAAACAATTTTAGTCGATAGTTAGAAACAAACTATTTATTAAATGAAAAAAAAATGTATTCAATAAACATTAGTTGACTGGATTTGGATGGCTGGTAAAACTATTTTTCAATAATTTTATTTTGAAATATTGGAAGAAGGCGTTAGTCATAGTTCTGTGTATGTATGTATGTATATTTTGAAATTTTACAAAATACTCTTATGAACCTCTGACTTTCTCATTTGATACAAAAGCCGCTCTTACAAACTAAGCTATCGCAATCATGCTGATAAGGTCCGATTCTTCATTATATTCGAGACCCTTTTCTTCGACGTTTGAGAAGTGCCCTCATAGGCATATCTTGGGCCTATGTGAAATAATATAAGGTTACGGGTTCAAATCGTTCTTGCAACTGATTTTTGTAAAGAAAACCGTCTTTTTTTCAAAACATAATCATACTGTATACGAAACTCACACATCCACTAATATTGTTATTGTAGTTTGTGGTTATTAATTAAGTTCTTTGATGCTCATTAATTTTTGCTTTTGTACATGTTTATTATTTGTTGCATAGTTTTTAAATAGTGTAATTTACAAGTTAGTTTTTAGTTTATTATATTGTTTAACTGTGTAATATAAAATAAAATAAGGAAAAAAGTTATTTTTTGATGACTCCTCTTCTCACCTTCAGATTTTGTTAAAAATATTTAACAGGTCTACTTCAAAAATCGCCTAAAACATTTTTTCAATACTCGAATAACCCAGTCAAATCTTATCCACATCACTACCAACTCCACACAGAAAGAAAATAGAATCCAAAATGGCCGCAGCATAGAAAATTAATACTCGACAACCAGTTTTATCATCAAATTACTAATCTGTGCTTGAAATATCTTCGCGATGTCCGACGATATGTTCTATTGCTCTTTTGTGAGCATCCACTATATTATCTGTGAATGCGGAGAAACATTTCCCACAGAAGAAGAATTAAAATTACACTTGGAAAAGGATCACTCATTGAAAAAAGAGAAAAAAGAATACAAATGTGGTGTTGTAAGTACTAAATCTTAAGTTTATTTATAGTTTGTTGCAGAATCTGGTGAAAAAATAGGTTTTCTGGATGGTTCGGGCTTCGGGAAGTCACTAATTGATGGATAATGCATAATGTCAGGCGATAAAAATTTCGACACCGTGTTTCTTTTTGTAGTTACTGCGTTGCCGTTGCTACGCCTGATAAAGGCTGATTGATTGAGCATGTCTCAATTGAAACGTGTCACTAGAAGGCTCCAAATACTTATTCATTAATACTTGTAATCTGACGACTATGTCCTTATCTTTACTCGGATTTTTCACTACAGAATAAAAAAAACAATATTATAATTTCGGAAATTCCCAATTATTTTGCTGTTTCTGGTTGAATGGTCAACATAGAAATAATTTAGGTACCGAGAACATGATCCTATGAAGCACAATTTCTGAGTTATGGTCCTCTAAATGTAACTTTGTTGTATCTAGAACACTTTATATTTCCAAAATGTACCTCGATAAAAGTCAGTGAGTGGCTAGCCCTAATCAATCAAATCATTCCTCTTTATAATTTTATAATATGTATTATAGTATCGTTCATTCATCTTTCCTTTTTCTTGTCCGCAGTGCGAAGCAATATTTAGTACTGAGCAAGAGTGCATCGAGCACTACAGTGATAACCACATTGAGATCAAACAGGAACATGATTACGTTGAAGAACATGATTACGTTGAAGAACAGGGTTACGTTGAGGAGCAAGACTATGTGGAGGAGCACGACTATGTTGGCATGGAGTTGGTGAAGGCGGAGCACAAGGATGAAGGAGAGATAGTACGTATACTCTTTGTTTTTAATTATAGTATATTTAGGGAGCATTCGCATATATTGTAACAATATAGATTCGACTTTGAGCATTAAAACTGACGGATGGCCTAATTAGATTTGTAAGATATTGATGCTGTAAACTAGCCTTCAAAAACATATAAAAAAAGGTAGGAAAGGAAAGTCAAAACTGTACATTGAATATTTTGTGATCTACAATCAATACCGAAGCCAAAAATATAATTTTTAGAATTTGTTTCTGTGTGTCTGTGTGTTCGGGATAAGCTAAAAAAGTACTGCATGGATTTACTTCAAAGTTGGCACCAATATTATTAAGAAGTCGAGTCAACGTATAGGCTACATATTATCACGCTATCACCTACGGGGAACGAGTGAATAATGTGATGTTATCTTCTTCCAGCTCTTCGAGCATGTGGTAGAGGAGTTGGAGCCTCCTCCACCAGAGCCCAAGGTACGAGTAAAGAAGGAAAGGAAGCCCAAATCTCACTACAATGCTAAGAATATTGTGTGTGAGGTCTGCGGGAAGAGATATGCGGTGAGTTTTCTTTTTTTATTCAAAATAAAATATAAAATTTTCGTGTCACAGTGTTAGTTACCATATTCCTCTGAAACGACTAGACCGATTTTTATGAAATTTTATATGCATATTCAGTAGGTCTGAGAATCGGCTACTATCTATTATTCATACCCCTAAGACCCTAAGTGATAAGGATTATCCACCCCTAACTAGATATAATTTATATGACAAAACAACGTGTGCTATACAAATTATTATCTAAAGAACTATACTCGCACTCAAAAGTATGGAAACACTTTTAATTAATTCGGGATAGCTCCTTAAATAATGACGTGATTTGAATGAATTTGATATCAATTTAAAGTCAGTTAAACCTTTATAATGGTACCATTTTTAGGGTTCCGTAGCCAAATGGCAAAAACGGAACCCTTATAGATTCGTCATGTCTGTCTGTCCGTGTATGTCACAGCCACTTTTTGTCGAAAGTATAAGAGCTATCCTGTTGAAACTTGGTAGAAAGATGTATTATGTGAACCGCATTAGGATTTTCACACAAAAATCAAAACAAAACAAATTTTGGGGGTGCCCCCCATACTTAGAATTGAAACTCAAAAATTTTTTTTTCACCAAACCCATACGTGTGGGGTATCTATGAATAGGTCTTTAAAAATGATATTGAGGTTACTAACATCATTTTTTAGGGTTCCGTAGCCAAATGGCAAAAACGGAACCCTTATAGGTTCGTCATGTCTGTCTGTCTGTCCGTGTATGTCACAGCCACTTTTTGTCGAAAGTATAAGAGCTGTTCACGCATCTAACGTGTGGACAGCGGCGGGAGACGCGGCGGGGGGGGGACGCTCACAGCTGATCGGGCGCACCGCCGCCGCACCCCGAGCGGCTCGCAACAGATTCGGTCAGCGACGGACGTGTCGTGCGCTCTCACAAATATTATATTTTGTAAATCGATCTGTATTAAATTAATTATTTATCTAAAGCGAGTCGTTCATCATTTAAATCCTTAACAGAGCTATCCTGTTGAAACTTGGTAGAAAGATGTATTATGTGAACCGCATTAGGATTTTCACACAAAAATAAAAACAAAACAAATTTTGGGGGTGCCCCCCATACTTAGAATTGAAACTCAAAATTTTTTTTTTCACCAAACCCATACGTGTGGAGTATCTATGAATAGGTCTTTAAAAATGATATTGAGGTTACTAACATCATTTTTAGGGTTCCGTAGTCAAATGGCAAAAACGGAACCCTTATAGATTCGTCATGTCTGTCTGTCTGTCTGTCCGTCCGTATGTCACAGCCACTTTTTGTCGAAAGTATAAGAGCTATCCTGTTGAAACTTGGTAGGTAGATGTATTATGTGAACCGCATTAGGATTTTCATACAAAAATCAAAACAAAACAAATTTTGGGGGTGCCCCCCATACTTAGAATTGAAACTCAAAAATTTTTTTTCACCAAACCCATACGTGTGGGGTATCTATGAGATATTGAGGTTACTAACATCATTTTTTTCTAAACTGAACAGTTTGCGTGAGAGACACTTCCAAAGTGGTAAAAAGTGTGTCCCCCCCCCCCCGTAACTTCTAAAATAAGAGAATGATAAAACTAATACACCGTGTTCCGGACGATATACATAAACTTCGACCAGATGTTCAAACCACGGAAGTAAGCATTTTTCATTATGGACACATTAATAAATTCTTATTTTTTGTTAATTTTCATACAAACTAAATACCTAGACGTAAATAACCCGATATGCATGCCTCTTTATCCGAATTGGCAACGTCATTCATAACATTTGGCGGGCTGAAACAAATGAAATGCAAATAGTATTTGATAGATTTCAAATTAAGATACTTTCTCACTGCATAGCTCAATTAAATTTCATTAAATGAAATTACAAATATCTTTGTAACGAAGCCTTTTTAAGTACTACTTCCTTTGCTGGATTTGATTTGTAAAAGCCATAGAAGTATTTGCTAAAGTTTATGGATAACGTGAAGAACACGGTGTATATAATGTAGACCTTAACCAAAACTACCAACGAAAATTGGTTTGGATGAGATACAGTTAGCAGTTTTTGAGATATAGTACATTTTCAAAAACCGCAAATATAACTTTGCCATTCATACAAATACTATGAAAAACAAAGTTATTTTTATTGTTTGTGTATATTACTTACTAATCTCAATATAATTATATCTCTAATCTATGCTTGCTGCTACGGAACCCTTCATGGGCGAGTCCAACTCGCACTTGGCCGGTTTTTATTATTCTTTACTAGTTATTAAGTACTCAAGATCACGCGAAATCGAATTAAGTGATTCCATTATTTTGTTTGCGAGTGTAGAAATCTTGCATCATTGCATTAACGTTCTCAGCACATTTAGTTTGCCGTGAAGTTTTAGCCCCCAATGACCCAGCTTTACTTGTTTCTTTTCGACTTTAATAATTTATTTCTTAATTTATGAAAATAGTCTTTGGAAACTTCATTTTTTTTTTAAATTGTTTGATAATATGGGTGTAAGAGACATCGACGCACAAACGGATACCATGGGTCCAGGACATAATTCTGGACACATGGTATCATTAAAAAAAAACAAACATAAAAAAATAGGAAAAGCCGACTTAAAATTCCAACACGGGGGCGTGTTGTAATTTTTCGTCAGTTTTTGCTATTTTTTTTTTTTTTTATCTAGCCTAATTTGTCCCACTCCTGAGCAAAGGCCTCCCCCCCATTCCTTCCACTTCTCTCGATGGTGTGCCTCTTCTCGCCAATTCACAAGGAAACCATCCAAAGCGTCCCGCCATCTTCTCCTAGGCCTGCCGCGGCCCCGCCTAGCTGTCTCAGGGCTCCATTCCTGTGCTATTCGAGCCCACAGTTGTGACGGCATCCGGCAGACATGACCTGCCCAGTCCCACTTTAGCCTTGCAGCCTTGTGAGCTACGTCAGCTATTTGAGTTCTGGAGCACAGTATGGAGTTTCTGATTCGGTCAGTTAGTTTAACATTTAGAATACTGCCTATTTTTTTATGTTCTTACAGTACTACAGGTACTGTGGTACTGGACACAATATTTAGGTATACGATGATCTTTCATTATAAACATCTAAGAAGACACCATTTCTAGTTTTATTTACATTGCTACTTTTAGTGAAAGTAGTGAATTAATTACTTTTTTATTAAAAATCTCATTGGGTTAGGTAAGAATAACGATTATGAACAGTCTAAGGTAAAAAAAAAAAACTTCAACATTTTTTTTTTTAATTTAGAAAATTTGGAAAAATTCCAACACGGGGTGGTCCAGAATCATGTCCTGGACCCATAGTATCCGTTTGTGCGTCGATTTCTCTTCTCTTACGCCCTGTATAGAACTGTTATAATAATTACATTATTATCTTTGTTTTCAGTCAAACGCTGCCCTAAAGTATCACCAGCGTGTCCACACAGGGGAGAGACCTTACAAATGTACGGAGTGCACCAAAAGTTTCACCATGCCTCTGTTCTTACAGGTAAGAGAATAAGTTATATCTCAATACCCACCTGTTGAATTGTTCGCTATAAAGAGGAATCTTACCGCAAAATGCGGCGTGTCCGGGCAGAGGTGACGCTTAATACATAATTCAATGGGGAAGGCCGGTCAAAGCTAATTGTAGATGGCGCCACCATAGCTAAGTCCTAATCCGACCAATGAGGTAGTACTATTTTGAAGTACCTATAAGATTTGAACCAATGACGATGCTTGGAACAAGCTATACTAGCGCCATTAGTTCCCCAGTTGCCATCCCCATTTATAATAAGGTATTTAATTTTATTGCGGGCAGTGGTGGCCCAGTGGTATCGGTCCCGACTTACGAGTTGTAGGTCGTAAGTTCGAACCCCGCCAGGCGCTTTGCTTTGTGTAATTTATTTCATCACCACTGCTCTCAAAACGGTGAAGGAAAACAACGTGAGGAAACCGGCATGTCCTAGAACGAAAAATTCGAAGACATGTGACCAAAATTGACGAAGATTACGACACTTTTAAAATTGCCAATACGTCACAAGCAAGTACAGTATGGAGTAGGCAGGGCGGAAGGGACTGTCAGACTTGTACTGACTAAAATCCACGGTGTCCTTCAATAGCCCTTTATATTCCGGGGTCACGGTAATGAGATAAGTCCCGCGACCCCGGCAGGCTTCGGCCCTCTAGAGGGGGGCTCCGTCATTATGCTGACGCTCTTTGAGGCGCGCGTGGAACACAACGCGCCGTCGACAAAAGAAAAAATACGTACTATAAATTATTTTTTTAAACTGACGGACTAATTTAGATTTTGCAATAGGGTAGTTTATTGCATAAATAAATTGAAAATCTGTTAAGTCCGTCCTTTAGTATTGAAAAATAATGAACACGTATTTTCAAATTTTTTTTAAATCAATGAATATTGATAAAGATTGTGGCCCTTGTAAAATTATACCGACCGAATGACGTATTGTGATTTTTAGAAGCCATCATCAACCTATATGTTCCCACTGCTGGGACACAGGCCTCCTATCTGAGAGAGGGAGTGGGCCGTAATCGATCACAGGGGTCCAGTGCGGGTTGGTAGATGTGACATGTCTTCGAATGTTTGGTTCTAGGACATGCCGGTTTCCTCACGATGTTTTCATTCACCGTTTTGAGAGCAGTGGTGTTGAAATAAATTACACAAAGTAATGCGCCTGACGGGGTTCGAACCCACGACCCTACTCGTAAGTCGAGGCCGATACCACTGGGCCACCACTGCTCCACTCAGAAGCGTTGTATCTTCGTCAATTTTCGGACTAATAAATAATTGGTTTTGATGAAAATAGCCTATTTCTGGACAATTAATCAGTGTTTATGTACATACATATATGCTTCAGATCCATTTGCGCACACACACGGGTGAGCGTCCGTACGAGTGCGGCATCTGTCCGAAGGCCTTCAGTAATAAGGCGGCGTTGTTACGACATGATCGAGTGAGTTCTATTCACTTATACGAGTATTACTCAGAAATCCAATTTTTAAAGTTTTTAAAAAATCCTGTACTGTCACAAACATTAAGACTTACGGAACCAGCCAAGCCTGAAACACCTGTAGACTTTCTCCATCTTACTACAAAAAAAATAAACATCTGGTAAACACTTGTCTAAAAAAAGTGTAGCTGCAAAACGACCCTTATATCAACGTGAAATGCTGTTATGCAGTTGACACTTGTTCAACAGATGTTTAACAATACAAGTGTTCAACAGATGTTTAACTTAATATTTTATAAATATTAACGCAAGCGTAGCGAATTTTCAAAGATTTAACTATTTTGTAGTAAGATGGATAAGGTTTATTCTTTTTTTTTTAACTTTTTTTTATTAGTCTAATTTTATTTTCCCATGGGATATTAGCGAAGTTAACGCGGATATAAGCTAGCAAAGTTAATAAATGCTATTCTTCTTAGGTCCACACCGGAGTAAAACCCTATGAATGTCCGGAATGCGGTAAATTCTTCACGCAATCAAATTCTATGAAGTTACACGTGAACACGGTTCATCTCAAGATGCCGGCGCCTTACAAGAGTAAGACGCGACGGAATAAGGCCAAAGAACGGGAAATGATGAGGGAAGCGATACTCAAGGTTATTGATAATGAAGATACTACCGCTGGTAAGTTGATTTTCGCTAATTTTGAAGTGGAGGAATTTCGCTCAGTAATTTTTGAGTTGAGTTTCGCTAGCGAATTTTGAGGAGTTCTGCTAGATAGTTTTATAGTGGGAGTTTTGCTAACTAATTTTAAAAGTAGTTTACCTATAATAGCTATTTTTTATTAAATTAGGTTTAGAATTTTTATTATTACTAGATAATAGTTTCGCTAGATATAAATTTATACAAAATTGAGAGACGAATTTAAACTCAATTTAATCAAAGTTCTCTATTTATTGTTTTAAAAAAGAGCTCTAACAATGTTTGCCTAGCAAGTCAAAAAAAAAAAAAATAGAGCAAGCGATGCGACGCGGTGACTCGGGGTTCACAAACAACACGCGATGTCAAGGGCAGAGACTTGTGTTTTCAATAATAACTGTTCTCCATAGTTTCACCCCTGCTCGTCTCCGCTCGCTGGTCTTAGCGTGATGTTACATAGTGTATACCAGGGGTCACCAAATGGCTGACCGCGGTCCGCATCCGGACCGCCGACCCATTTTGTGCGGACCGCGAGAACACAGTGACTTTGCAATACAGAGTACGATGTAAGATCGATTTCCAAGAAAACACAGTTTTAAAATACAAACATCCGAAAGTTTCTGGATTTAATATCAAACACTCAATAAAACGTGACACTTTTCTCATAAAAAATATTCCTTAATTACATTTTTTTTTTCTATAAGATTTTCTGCGGATCGCGATGGTCATTTCATGTCTTAAAACGGACCCCGAACGAAACTAATTGGTGACCCCTGGCCCTGCAGTCTCCACAAATATAACGTCAAAAATCGGTCGTTAAGTCTAATCAATGTCAATTTTTTTTAATAGATTTTGAACTTTATTCTTTCGAAATAAAGTTGAAAATCTATGAAAGGAATTTGATAACGATACGACTTAGCGACCGATTTTTGTCGCTGTCTAATGTCGAGACTGCAGGGGCTGGTCTATAGCCTTCCTCAATAAATAGACTGTCCAACACAAAAAGAATTTTCCAATTTGAAACAGCAGTTCCTGACTTTAGTGCATTCAACCAAACAAACTCTTCAGCTTTATAATAAGTATACCTAGATTTAATGATCTTTTTATCTTTCCAGTTCAAAGTATAAGTCAAGAGAGTAACATAGCGGATACGGAAGTGCATTTCATAAAGCCTGACGTTGGTATTTATAAACAGGAAGTTGAAGACACGCAGATATTATACGAAGATGTTGATTCAAGAGAAGTTACTTATGAAGTCATTTACGAAGAGTAATTAAAAGATTAAGGAAATAAAAATTATTCGGGCATTATTCGTCTTACTACAAAAGAGTTAAACATCTGTTTAACACCTGTCTAAAAAAACTGAAATGAAATGGTGTTTATTTTTGCAGGCAGGTTATTATAAACACTTACATGTCGTTTTTTTTACAAACTAGATGAGGCCGGTGTTTCGTACCTGACTACTCTGAGAAGAAACATCCGAAACAAACTCAGAGGTCACAGTCTCTTAAAGTCCAGATATTATACTGTTCAAGTCATACGAGGACCATGCAGGTGTCTGAGATGGTCTTTTGAAGAAATAACCACACAGATTTGAGTAGACCTGTCCAGTCAGTGCAAGCATTTGTCAGTTATCGTGTAGCTCAACTCATCAACTGCATAACGGCATTAAAATTTGATGTTGATATAAGGGTCGTTTTGCAGTTACACTTTTTTTAGACAAGTGTTCAACAAATGTTTAACTCTTTAAAGTAAGACAGCTGTGATACAGTTGTACTTTATGCTTGGTTTCATCCGCCCCAGGCAACCTACCCCGTCATTGGGGTAGATGGGAAAATTGTATTGATGAAGACTAGCTAAAAAATTTTCTTACACTTAACATTTTAAGTGAGAAAATATTTTTATTTTTAGGAAAATTAAAAAGGTTTTGAAATAAAAATTGTGTTAAAACGTAGAATTGATAAAAACTTGTAAATATTTAAGTTGGCTAATATTTAAAAATGTATGAAAGGTAATTTAATAGCAATATGCTCGTCCCCAATGTGGAACTTGATAAGTAAATCAATAGAAGTCATTTAAAGTACTGAAATGAAGTATTTTTGTTTTAAAATGAAGTTGTTTACATGTATGTTATATAAAAAAAGCCATTTTATTTCACTGAAATGTGTTTTATTTTTTACATGACTGTCCGAAAAAAACAATTCTTATGCCTATCGAATCTCTGCAATCCAGTACTAGGTAATACGATACCCCATGGTAAGACTAGTTGTCAGACTTTAGAGCTTCTGACTAATAGTAACGACTGTCAAAGATCTACAAATAACAGCCGGGATCAACGGCTTTACGTGCTTTCCGAGGCACGGAGGAAACTCGATATGACAGATGGTCACCCATCCACAGACCAACCTCGGTAAGAGCGGCTTAACCCGGAAGATAGGCCTGTGCGGCTGTAATTATTTAGCCATGAACACTGGACCTAAGGATACTTTTTAGGGTTCCGTAGCCAAATGGCAAAAACGGAACCCTTATAGATTCGTCATGTCTGTCTGTCTGTCCGTGTATGTCACAGCCACTTTTTGTCGAAAGTATAAGAGCTATCCTGTTGAAACTTGGTAGAAAGATGTATTATGTGAACCGCATTAGGATTTTCACACAAAAATCAAAACAAAACAAATTTTGGGGGTGCCCCCCATACTTAGAATTGAAATCAAAATTTTTTTTTTCACCAAACCCATACGTGTGGGGTATCTATGAATAGGTCTTTAAAAATGATATTGAGGTTACTAACATCATTTTTTTCTAAACTGAACAGTTTGCGCGAGAGACACTTCCAAAGTGGTAAAAAGTGTGTCCCCCCCCCCGTAACTTCTAAAATAAGAGAATGATAAAACTAAAAAAATATATATAATGTAGACCTCAACCAAAACTACCAACGAAAATTGGTTTGGATGAGATACAGTTAGCAGTTTTTGAGATATAGTACATTTTCAAAAACCGCAAATATAACTTTGCCATTCATACAAATACTATGAAAAACAAAGTTATTTTTATTGTTTGTGTATATTACTTACTAATCTCAATATAATTATATCTCTAATCTATGCTTGCTGCTACGGAACCCTTCATGGGCGAGTCCAACTCGCACTTGGCCGGTTTTTATCTTATCAACACATTGCAATGAAATTATTTTTGACCAAAGTTGCGCTAGTTAGGAATATAGTAACGAATATTTGAGATAGTATAATTTTTATATGCCGTTGGTCCCGACTGTCATTTGTAGATCTTTGACAGTCGTTACTATTAGTCAGAAGCTCTAAAGTCTGACAACCAGTCTTACCATGGCGTATCGTATTACCCAGTTACTGTGTTGTGGAGGTCTGATAGTCAGTCGCTCCATGTAAAATAATGATATTCAGCTGCATCTGGTTCAACTGGAAGCAGACCACAATATAGTTGGGAAAAGGCAGGCAGATGAAGATAATGTTTGATATTGTTTATTTTCATTTATAGTAGTTTATGATACTGGTACATAATGAGGGGTATTTTTTTAAAAGTATCACACGAGTGTATAATACCTAGATAAGTACAGTTTCATACACTACTTTATCTACTTTCATTGAACACGAATTTATCAAATAAAAGATAAAGATTGACACAGTATTATGGCGCCATAATTCCCGTTATCACCGCGCATGGGCCACAGCGCGCGCAGCCACAGATAAAAAATCAAATGGATGTATCTATGATCTGTAATCTGTATCGTAATGAAAAAAAAATTATTATAACATTATTTTGTTAGAGAAATAGTGTCATAATTTAATTTTTTAATTTCATTTCTATATACTGTGTGTAAAGTACGTCATTATAAACTCGTTTTGAGTTTTGTATTTTGAATTTAACGATATGAGAGTAGATCAAATAAATAAAAGTACTCATAACCAGGCTTCTTAGGATCGTCTCCTATTACATGGTACAGTCAGCATCAAAAGTCGATGACCACATTCAGATTTTCAAAATCACTGTACATTATAATCACCCATAAATCGCTCAACAAGATAGGCGCCAGTATTGAATGAACATCATTAAAGTTCAAAATTAACTGAACACAATTCTTCAAAGGTCACTGAACACCATTTTGTCAAAAATTGCTGATCGTTATAATATCCGAAAACATCATTACATTCAGTTTTATAAAAGTCACTGAACAATATAAAATACTTGTTTTAGTTATCTAGTGTAATCACGGCAACGTCCAAAAATAACTTAACATCATAAATAACAAAAGTCACTGAACAACATTAAATGCTTATTTTAGTTTCCTACTGCAAAACGTCCAAAAATAACTGAACATCATAAATAACAAAAATTACTATACTATCTTCAGAGTAATACTGGGTGTAAGGGACAGCCCTCCGCAAACTTTCAGGGCTTGCTCAGTAGACGAAACTGAACAATCTGCCACATTTTTTTTTTTCAGGAAATTAAAAAAAAATCATCTTCACCATAGAAAATTATAAACTTGATTGGACAGTTTGTATGGAGAGGCTGATTTTTTTTTCATTTCCGAAAAAATAACTGTAGAAGATTGTTCAGTTTCGTTTACTGAGCAAGCCCTGAAAGTTTGCGGAGGGCTGTCCCTTACACCTATACTAGGTCCAATCTAATGTTGTCCTATCCAAACTAAATTATTAAAAAAAATACGTGTGCCACTCGGGGACTGCCGCGGTAAAGCTATTGCATAGCAATTTAAAAAAAAAAACAAGAAAAAACTATCGCCTACCGCGAATATTTAACGAGAATATCATTTATTTAAAATGTTTGTGGTGCACTACAGTAAAATAGAAAAATAAATTACAATGAAGATATAAGTGGGACTTTTGTTTACAGGATTCCCAGGTCTCACTTCCAAACTGGGTCAAAATTTTTAACAGGTTATGGGCCCAGCACGCTTCCACTGCGCCACTTTCCTTTGTTGTAGGAGAATTTTATAAGTAGGTTTCATTGTGGAAACCTTCTTTTGTAGCTGGCTGTTTAGAATCAGTAATCATATGCCTAGCCTTTTACAATTAAATTGGGGTCGGCTTCCAGTCAAACCAGATACAGCTGGATATCAGTATTTTATATAAAGCGACTGCCTGTCGGACCTCCACAACCCAGTAACTGGGTAATATCATACTCCATGGTAAGACTGGTTGTCAGACTTTAGAGCTTCTGTCAAATATCTACAAATGACAGTCGGGACCAACGGCTTTACATGCTTTCCGAGGCACGGAGGAAACTCGCTATGACAGATGGTCACCCATCCACAGACCCACCTCGGCAAGCGCGGCTTTACTCGGAAAATCGGCCCTTCCTTTTTCTCTCCATTCATCAACATTCATACTCATCACTCTCTTAGTCACATGAGTCTCATACCTCCTCATCACATGTCCAAACCAAGACAGACGATTCCCTTTCATTTTTTTTATTGTAACAGGCGTCACTTTCAAACTTCCCCTTATAAACTCATTCCTTACTTTATCCATTCTTGTCACTCCACACATCTATCTCAACGTTCTCATCTCCGCTACATGTGATCTTTCCTCATCCATCTTTTTCAAAGCCCAGCAATCCGATCCATGCAATACGACAGGTCTAATCACGCATTTGTATATTTTCCCCTTTAACTTGAGGGGCATCCGGATCAACTCGGGATGGATGAAATGGTGACAGGTCACCGGAACAACTGGCGACCCACGCGGATATATAATTGCAACCGCAATGGTCTACGTCCGTTACAAAGTAATAATTAATTATAAATAAATATTCGTTTTACATTCAAGGGTAAATAGTTTTTCAAATACCCACCCATAACTATGCATGTTTCCCAAAGAAAACGGAATTTGTGTAATTTTGAAAATTAGTCTTATATGTATAGAGATTTGGTTGTATTGTGTATTGTATAACGGGCTGGTATCCGCAACTCCACGTCATATGCGCGTATATTTGGTTAATTCAATTGTAACCTTAGATTAAAAAATGTCCAGATTCCGTGTTCGAAACAAAACGAAACGTTTTAAAGCGAAGCCACTTTTTATAAATGTGTGAATGAGCGCCACGCACACATTTATATGTTTTCCTTGGAGATGTTCACTTGTTTATGTAGGAACGACGGGGTAAATTGTTTGTTATTCCTTCACGCCAAAAAATATTAGACTGATTTGATGTTTTCTTCACAGATAGTTTTAGTTGATGAGCTCGTGGCTAAATACACACATCAAAAGTGTCTAGGGATCAAGCATTTTTATGCGGATTTCTTGAGATTGAGATGTGGCTTTGTAATAAATTTATGATTTAATAAATTTATATGGATCCTTTTTGGTGCATTTCATAATTTGAATCAGGAACTGTGAATCAAATTCGAGTAAAAGATGAAAATCAGCTGTCAATATTTTCCCTATAAAAACATACAACGCATTGAAGACATTATTAGTGCTACTGTTTCCCTACTACTGATTAAAACCAACGTTATTATGGAGCGGCGACGTCATTTAAGCAGGGAAGAAATGCTCAGAGCCGTGGGAATTATAGAAGCTGGTTCCCGGCAACGTACTGTGGCTTTAGCTCTGAATACAAGTCAGAGTGTTATCAGTCGACTTTGGACACGTTACCGAAGCACTGGTACCGTGGCTGAGCGCCATGGAGGACGGTATCGCTGCACCACACGGAGACAAGACCGATACATTCAAATCTTAACTCGAAGAGCTCCAACAATAACCGCCATGATGTTAGCCGTGAGGCTTCATCACTCTTCAGGGAACTTAATTAGCGACCAAACAGTCAGAAACCGCTTGCATGAAGTGAACCTTCATTCCCGAAGACCGCTACGGGTACCACCTATAGCAATGCACAATCGTAGGATTCGATATCAATGGGCTCTTGAACACAGAAATTGGGCAGAAGAACAATGGCGTTTCGTGTGCTTTTCTGATGAGTCTCGTTTCGGTATGAGACCGGATACAAGACGTATACGACACTGGAGAACCCCTGGACGCCAACAGCGATTAAAATCCTGCCAGGAAGTCCATCCTTATAGTGGTGGAACCATCATGGTATGGGCGGGTATTTGGATCGGCGGAAGAACTGAGTTGATTTGGATCAGAGGCAACCTCAATGCTCAAATTTATGCTGAGACGATTGTATCAGACGTCATCGTTCCTCTACAAGTGCAAATCGGTCCCTTATTTCAGTTAATGCATGATAATGCACGACCGCACACCGCAAGAGCTGTAAGACAGACTCTCGCCGCAGCTAACATCAATGTCCTGCCCTGGCCTGCTCAGTCGCCAGACTTGAATCCGATTGAGCATGCATGGGATATGCTACAGAGAAGAGCTCTGCCGAATATGGAGGGTATCCAGTCGCAAGAAGACCTTTTTTTGTTGTTGCAACGAACATGGGCGGCCATTCCACAGCGTGATTTGGATGAACTCATTTTGAGTATGCCAAACCGATGTTCTTGTGTTGTTAGTGTTCGCGGTAGAAACACGGATTATTAATTGTTTAAGTTACCCAATAAAATTTTAAAGAAAACTGTTATTTCAGTCTTTTTTTCGAACTTTTGTGTTAGTGGTTCAAATGTCAAAAATCCCTTTATTAGGAAAATGGCAAATTTCTTTATTAATGCAAAGGTGACTTGGTTTATCGTTACTGTGACAAACGAAAACACTTTATTTGATGAATCCTTAAAGAAAATTTTAATTAATATCAATCAGGAGAAAAGTTATTGCAAAAATATATGTTGATCCCTAGACACTTTTGATGTGTGTAATTACAGCCACACAGGCCGATTTTCCGAGTAAAGCCACGCTTGCCGAGGTGGGTCTGTGGATGGGTGACCATCTGTCATAGCGAGTTTCCTCCGTGCCTCGGAAAGCATGTAGTGCATGTGGTTAGTCAGAAGCTCTAAAGTCTGACAACCAGTCTTCTTTTCTTGTTTTTTTTTTTAAATTGCTATGCAATAGCTTTACCGCGGCAGTCCCCGACTGGCACACGTATTTTTTTTAAATAATTTAGTTTGGATATGACAAGATTGGATATAAGTATAACTCTGAAGATAGTATAGTAACTTTTGTTATTTATGATGTTCAGTTATTTTTGGAAGTTTTGCAGTAGGTAACTAAAACAAGCATTTTATATTGTTCACTGACTTTTGTTATTTATGATGTTGAGTTATTTTTGGACGTGGTCGTGATTACACTAGATAACTAAAACAAGTATTTTATATTGTTCAGTGACTTTTGTAAAACTGAATGTAATGATGTTTTCGGATTAAATAACGATCAGCAATTTTTAACAAAATGGTGTTCAGTGACCTTTGAAGAGTTGTGTTCAGTTAATTTTGAACTCTAATGATGTTCATTCAATACTGGCGCCTATCTTGTTGAGCGATTTATGGGTGATTATAATGTACAGTGATTTTGAAAATCAGAATGTGGTCATCGACTTTTGATGCTGACTGTACTTAATAATAACTGGTGAAATGTGTGTACTATTAGGGAGCTTCGTGCGATTTGCTATTTTTACTAACTAAAAATGAATATCGCCCTTGCTCCAACGATATAATGATGCAATTCGATTGACTTGATGTCGTCGTGCCGAACGTGTTTTGTTTTTCATCCACCCGTAGATAACGTGTTTTATGTCATATGTCGTAGTAGTAAGGTTGATTTTCACTTGTAGTTGGAATCGGTCGAATTGCAATCGCATCGTCGTGGGGAAGCTCCCTTATTTAATGATAGCTGGTGAAATGTGTGTGTACTGTTAGGTACACCTCTGATTAACACTTCGAGGATTACAGGCGTTATGTTATATTACAGTATTGTTCTATTCTTCAATGATTTTGTTTGACCGCCCGAGTGTATCTGAAAAAGATAAATAAACAGGGTGATTGGATGCATTCCTTGAAATGGGTGACTAGATCTAATTTACAGCAATTTTAACCCCGAAAACATGGGGTTCCAAACTGATTATCTACTATACAGGTAGTTTTTCAACCGGGCGTGGATGGCTATATCCAAAAATATGAGGTACATATATATCAAAAAAACGTCGAAAAAGTCTCGAGGCGACGAAAACTAAATTTGCATCATTGGATTTTATAAAAATCATTAATCCTGGCCAGGAATCGAACCCGCTGATTTTGGGGAAAAAAATCACACACTGTATTAATACAAAATTAGATCGTGTTGCTAAATAAGTATTAAATTCTGGGAAGTAATCATATACGGCATATAAGAAAACTTAAGAAAATAGCCGAGTTATTTTTATGAAATTGCAATTTTTCTGTTTCCTTACATTTATAAAAAATATTTAATTATTATAAAATTCAAAATACCGGTATTGAGCTGCATCCGATTACACTTGAAGCCAATCACAACACAGGAATAATACTAAAAAACTTACGTGTTCATGAGTTCTTAAAGCCGATAATCCTTTGAAGGCCTTTGGACACGACTTACAGACATAAGGTCGGTCGCTTGTATGGACTCTTAGATGAGACTGAAATAGACATACAAGGTTACATTAGCTAAAGAAATTTAGGGTATCGGACGGCGAGTAAAGGGTAGCTCGCCGTCTGATCAAGGACCAGGCTCAAGTCGCGAACCTCAAAGAGTTGTGAGGTAGGCCACTACCATGCCCACGGCGACGGACGTCGGCAGACGATCTCCGGCCACCGTAGGCGCGGGCGGCGAGTAATGGGCGAGTCGCTGTCCGACCATGGACGCAGCCCGGGTCGACGGCGCGTTGTGTTCCACGCGCGCCTCAAGGAGTGTCAGCATAATGACGGGGCCCCCTCTCTAGAGGGCCAAAGCCTGCCGGGGTCGCGGGACTTATCAAATTACCGTGACCCCGGAACGTAAAGGGCTATTGAAGGACACCGTAGATTTTAGTCAGTACAAGTCTGACAGTCCCTCCTGCTCTGCCCTGGGTGGAAGCACTCATTTAATGATTTTACCACGTAACAAAAAAGTGGCCTACCATAACGTCTTAAAAAAACTTAAAAAAAAATAACCACCTTCAAAAACAACCACAAAAAAAAGGGTAAAATAACCTACAAAATAACTATTCTTTCGGAAGTCGATGGCTTTGTTTTTTTTATTTCGTTGTCTTTTATGCCACCGACTTCCGAAAGAAAAGTTATTTTGTAGGTTATTTTAGCCTTTTTTGTGGTTGTTTTTTAAGGTGGTTGATTTTTTTTTAAGTTTTTTATTTTACTCTTTTTAGTTTACAATAGTTTAAAATATTCAACCCAAATTCTTGTCAAATACATCACTTTCTTACATGTGCACTAGAATTTTGTAATCCTTAGCACCGGTATTAACATCGCTCATGTACACAATAAGCTAATAACATTCCCTATCAAAAACTGCTGAACCGATTTTGATGAAACTTGCAGTGTTCCCTAAAGTGAACTATTCCTCGTACAACAAAAAAAGAATTTTGAAAATCGTTTCACAATTGGCGGAGTAATCGCGTAACAAACACTCAAAAAGTAAAGATCATCACATCATCCATCAATAAAAATGCTCACAAAATAAAAAGTACTGAACCAAATTGGATGAAATTTATGGGACCAATGGGAAAGTATACTGCATCGAACGAAAAAAGAATTACACTAATCGGACTAGAAACCTCGGAGTAATCGGTGTACATACATAAAAAAAAACCGGCCAAGTGCGAGTTGGACTCGCCCATGAAGGGTTCCGTAGCAGCAAGCATAGATTAGAGATATAATTATATTGAGATTAGTAAGTAATATACACAAACAATAAAAATAACTTTGTTTTTCATAGTATTTGTATGAATGGCAAAGTTATATTTGCGGTTTTTGAAAATGTACTATATCTCAAAAACTGCTAACTGTATCTCATCCAAACCAATTTTCGTTGGTAGTTTTGGTTGAGGTCTACATTATATATATTTTTTTAGTTTTATCATTCTCTTATTTTAGAAGTTACGGGGGGGGGGGACACACACTTAATACCACTTTGGAAGTGTCTCTCGCGCAAACTGTTCAGTTCAGAAAAAAATGATGTTAGTAACCTCAATATCATTTTTAAAGACCTATTCATAGATACCCCACACGTATGGGTTTGGTGAAAAATTTTTTTTTGAGTTTCAATTCTAAGTATGGGGGGCACCCCCAAAATTTGTTTTGTTTTGATTTTTGTGTGAAAATCCTAATGCGGTTCACATAATACATCTTTCTACCAAGTTTCAACAGGATAGCTCTTATACTTTCGACAAAAAGTGGCTGTGACATACACGGACAGACAGACAGACAGACAGACATGACGAATCTATAAGGGTTCCGTTTTTGCCATTTGGCTACGGAACCCTAAAAAATACCGACTGAATTGAGAACCTCCTCCTTTTTTTGAAGTCGGTTAAAAAAGAAACAACCAGCTGGCTTGCTGACAGTGAATTT
The DNA here is from genome assembly GCA_950005045.1 of Agrotis exclamationis. Classification (NCBI taxonomy): domain Eukaryota; kingdom Metazoa; phylum Arthropoda; class Insecta; order Lepidoptera; family Noctuidae; genus Agrotis; species Agrotis exclamationis. Next base: position 902,796 of record OX465445.1, read on the forward strand.
CAAATGGTGGTTCTTATAGAAATATCAACAATGTCTGAAAACCGACAAAATTAACATTGCTAATCCCCCAAGGGGAATAGCGAAATTATACATATAACCTATTAATTGAAGAGCAGTTTAAGGAATATTTGAGGAAAAATTGAATAAATATTATCCAGTGGTTAAGCCGCCAACTCAAAACATACATTTAAAAACAAAATTGGTCATCTCCCAGTGACAATAGCGTAATAATACATAGCCTATTGACAGAAGCATTTATTATTAGGAATATTTGAGGAAAATTTGATCGGAAAGTTTCCCTGAACCAGGCCTGTCTCACTCCGCGGTGTAGGCATAAAACTGCAAGTAGTTGCGGGGCCATTATGTCGTGGCCCATTCACTACGGCTGCCACGCGCCACCCGTTCCGCACGCGCTCCGTCTCTGTGGCGGACGGACCGGGATGACCAACGGTGCTCCGCCGATGAGGGAGAGGGGAGGAACGGAAAACTTTTCGATGTGCCCCCTTTGTACGCACGTGCCTTGCGTTGCTGGTGACGCACGTACCCACGCACCCCTGAATGCGTAACGTTTGACGACTATAGGAAATAATACTGGGGCTGGGACCACGGGCAACAGAATGAAACACTGCACTAGAGTTCAAATCTTGAAGGCTTCAGTCTTCTTTTTTCTAGTGTTGTTTCCTCTTCGGTGGCTCGGCTGCGACTGACGCAGTGCCGGCGTTCGTTCCGGCTTTAATACCGGCCGTTGTTACCTTATAGAGGCCCTCGTATTTTGAGCCCATTTTTCCTTACATTTTCGCTAAGACCGAAACTTTCGTAGCCTTTATTTTCATTAAATTTCAACCTTACAGCTATGTATTATACATCATTAGAATCCTTTCTATCTCTACTTTAACCTAATCTAATTGTTTTATACATACATTAACATACAAAAAAATTCCTAGAACAAAAATAGTCAAAGTTACATAGGAACAAAATTTTCACTTTACAAAAATCGCAATAACTTGAAAACTACTGGACCGATCTTCATGAAACAACTTGTAAACCTATTTTTACAATGAAATACAACCCTTTTTAACACTTTAATTAACGTACATGCATAAACAAAAAAGTGAGTTTTCAAGTTACGTAATTATCTAAGAAATTTCAAACTTTTTCCAATTTTCATAAAAGAAACTTATCTAACTAGAATCTAATATGAATGACTAAGATAATCTAATAAGAATTATAAATGTACAATCAACATAAACAAAATTAATTCCAATTAGAAAATCACCTTGCAAAATTCCTTACAAACTACACTGTACAACGGCAAAAGTCCTCCCACTACTTGCACCCCTTGTCCCTGCGTGGGTCTCGCCGCCGACATACACAATTTCACTTTCACAACACTGTCACTATGGAGGCGCTCCTTCCACTACTTGCACCTCGTGTCCCTACGTGGGTCTCGTCGCCGACAGTCTCCTTTATATTTTTGTTACGTTACGTGTAGTTACGCACAAGTTTCTTGCTTTTGGTGCTTTTGGGAAATTAATAACACAATATTATTATGAAGAAAAAAAAATAGTACATATTTAATAATGATAAACAGAATTATCTACCTGCTTGTGAAGAATGGGCTTAACTGATCATGATTAAGTAGGTTACAAGTTTGGAAATGAGGCGAGATACTATGAGGGGGGGGGGGGGGGGGGGGGGGGTGAGCCTCCTAGACGACCAAGATAAAAAGACGAATATCAAACCTGACATCACTCTCACTCACGTTAAGCTGAGTACTAAGAATTAAGATCGGTAGAAAGTGGAAAGATGTCTGCGTTGTTGTTTAAGCACGTTCAAACTTAGAAAATGGCCACACTACGCATTCAAGGTCAGCGATCGTGATTCGCTGCGCGACTTTTTACCTACCTGCAAAGACACGCAACCGCAACGCGGGGCCTGTGACAGTATGCGATAATAATTGGTCGGTTACTAGGTTGAGTGCAAAATGATAAGGACTGGCTATTTTGCCATAGACGATAACAATCTTTTAAATATTATTCTTCTTTTTTGTAAGATGTAATTTTCAAAAATATAACAATAATAGGTAGAAAAGACAATATTATCTATTCTATACATATAATAAATCTGTAGAAGGGTCAATTCTGTACATTGAAAATATTGAAATAATAAATAGCGGGGGGTGTTGCTAGATCGATACCAAACCCAAATATGTGATTAAAAAATTTTTTGTCTGTCTGTCTGTATGTGCAGGCATCACGTGAAAACTAACGGTTCGATTTCGATGAAACTTGGTATAATTATACCTTATTATCCTGGGCATAAAATAGGATACTTTTTATCCTGGAAAAATACGTAGAAAAAAAATCTTATTTTTCAGTTTTATTCATAGACGTTGTTCTGTAGAACCGCGAGCACACGTTGCATTACCCGCAGTGGATTCAGCGCCGTAACCTGTAGCGCCGAAAGTCGGATTTGGCTTGAACCGTTTGTGGCACACGCGGGCCACGCCTCCCCGACTCCTATATAAGGAGCCGCGTTCCGCGCCGCGCGATGCATATAAATTCTGAATGATTGATGCGAGCGGACGTGTCCAGTGTGGCGAGCGGTCCGGTCGTCCGTGGAATTAATATTGTATGAGTGTAATTTTAAACCGTGCTTTTCAGCGCGACCTTTTTGATTACTGTTCCGATCAGTTATTTGTAAATACAAGGTCGGAATTACTATGAAAAAAATACTTACTACAGAACGCGAGCTCAACAGCAGTAGCTCAATAGAGGGATCTCCTTAATTATTATAGGCTTAGTCGTATTTGGGTCCAATAGATTTATAAGATGTCATTGTCAGAGTTACTCAAAATGGAGAAATAAACCATCCACGCGAAGTCCGACATCCGCGCGGACGGAGTCGCGGGCGGAAGCTAGTTATAAATATTATTCCTTACGTAAGGTGCCGTAGGTACCTACTATTAACATTCTGTGCTAACAATCGATAATGTATGTAGTAATCGATGACGAAACCAAAAAGATATAAGTAGGCTGATGATAAATACAAAATTCCTTGAGGAACATAGGTATTTATGGCAATAATGTAATTTAACAAATGCATAAAATACGCATAGGTACCTACCTATTTGTGCCTAAACTCGCAAGTCGCAACCCTATTGAGCTTGACCCATAGTAACCTTTTAATGTCGTTGGCGTCAGATAAACCAAAATAAACTCTCGGGCGTAACCATTCAGTACATTTTTGCTTGCGCACGGGAAGTTTAGGCTATTATAAAAGTAGGTGGGCGGTACGGCTGCCAGTTAAAATGTACTTTATTCTCTCGTATGTAGATTTTACATTTGTTGTTTTTTTTTTGGAGTATGACATCTGTACCTATAGTACTATTAAGTATTCTGTGCCTGAACCAAAAAAAATCCGAAAAAAAAAAGTTGATTTGTCATCAGAATCGATCCCTTATCTCGAAAAAAAAAATACAAAATGAAAAAAATATTCAATGTACAGGAAAGACAGCTCTACGATTTTATTATATGTAGGTATATAGATAGATTAGAAAAATAGAAGCGAAACATTCATGTCTGTACTTTTGGCGCTAAAATCCGGCCGAATACTAATTTTGCCTAACATTCGGCTATTCAGTCAGGGGGCTCGCAAGATATTCGGTATTCGTCTCAGGCACAGAATACTTAATAGTACTATAGGTACAGAATTACCACTCCCAAAAACAAATCAAACAAATGTAAAATCTATGTACGAGAGAATAAAGTACATTTTAACTGGCAGCAGTACCGCCCACCTACTTTTATAATAGCCTAAACTTCCCGTGCGCAAGCAAAAATGTACTGAATGGTTACGCGCGTGAGTTTATTTTTGTTTATCTGACGCCAACGACATTAAAAGGTTACTATGGGTCAAGCTCAATAGGGTTGCGACTTGCGAGTTTAGGCACAAATAGGTAGGTAGGTAGGTACCTATGCGTATTTTATGCATTTGTTAAATTACATTATTACCATAAATACCTATAATTTTCCTCTAGGAATTTTGTTTTTATCATCAGCCTACTTATATCATTTTGGTTTCGTCATCGATTACTACATACCGACATTATCGATTGTTAGCACAGAATGTTAATAGTAGGTAGTACCTACGGCACCTTACGTGAGGAATAATATGTTTAATAATATTATCTTTTCTACCTATTACTGTTATATTTTTGAACATTACATCTTACAAAAAAAAAGAATAATATTTAAAAGATTGTTATCGTCTGTGGCAAAATAGCCAGTCCTTATCATTTTGCACTCAATAGACCAATTAAACTCAAAAGACCAATTACTATCGCATACTGTCACAGGCCCCGCGTTGCGGTTGCGTGTCTTTGTAGGTAGATAAAAAAGTCACGCAGCGAATTACGATCGCTGACCTTAAATGCGTAGTGTCAATTTGAACGTGCTTAAACAACAACGCAAACATCTTTCTACCGATCTTAATTCTTAGTACTCAGCTTAAGGTGAGTGAGAGTGATGTCAGGTTTGATATTGGTTCGTATTTTTATCTTGGTCGGTAGGCTCACCCCCCCCCCCCCCTAGTATCTCACCTCATTTCCAAACTTGTAACCTACCTAATCAAGATCAGTTAAGCCCATACTTCACAAGCAGGTAGATATTTTTTTTGATCATTATTAAGTATGTACTATTTTTTTTCTTCATAATAATATTATTATTGTGTTATTAATTTCCCAAAAGCAAGAAACTTGTGCGTAACTACACGTAACGTAACAAAAATATTAAGGAGACGGAGCGCGTGCGTAACGGGTGGCGCGTGGCAGCCGTAGTGAATGGGCCACGACATAATGGCCCCGCAACTACTTGCAGTTTTATGCCTACACTGCGGAGTGAGACAGGCCTGTCTCAGGTCAAAGTTGTACACTAGCTCGATAGATGGCGTTGTCGTCGAATTAAATCGCGCTATGGTTTCGTTACCGCGAGACACATAATACTTTGGTTCGAAACTATTTTGCCTCGAATGTTTATTTTAAATAGTATAAATAGTATAATAACCTGTATTTTTGTAGAGATCGAAGTTTTTTTTTTTTTTTTTTTTTTTTTAAATTTCGATCTCATAGCGCTGTGTGCGGGGGTGCTAAGACAGGAAACCTCCACGTGCGCCCGTGGACGACTGGAGTTCCCTCTCGGATACGTCCGGGGGGAAGACCAGTTTTTCGGGCCGGTGCGCCCTGGGATGCGGGCAAAAACTCTCCTTAGGCACTGTGTGCCTAAGGGGTTTCTTTGCCCGTATGCAAATAGCCTGTCGGGTGGACGCTCCAACGCGTGTCCCTCTGAATAGCAGAGGGCACAGCGGCGGAGCGGGCTTGCGGACGGTGAGTAATGGGTATGCTCGCCGTCCGACCAAGGACCAAGCCCGGGTCGGTGGCGCGTCGTGTTTCACGCGTCACCGACGGGGCCCCTTATGGGGCCAAATGCCTGCCGGGGTCGCGGATTTTTCTTAATCCAGGATACCGTGGCCCCGGAACGTAAAGGGCATCCGACGGAACACGGGTGGATTTTAGTCAGTAAGAGTCTGACAGTCCCTCCCGCCCCACCCAGGGCGGGAGGACTCATTTGATGATTTTGCCACCCTAAAAAAAAAAAAAAAAAATAGCGCTGTGTGCGACACCCGCCCCGGCATCGCACGGGTGCATGCTAATGCTATGCATGTTGTATAATATGTTAACGGAAAATAGTGTAATCCGTCATTGTACACAATTTGTAGGAAATCGCTGCTTAAATTCAAAACGGCCACAAATCGAAAAAATTTCAAATCCTTTTTATAGCAAAAATCGTATCAATTGTGCCTATACAGGGTGTTAGGGACATCGACGCACAAACGGATACCATGGGTCCAGGACATGATTCTGGAAAATACGGAAAAATCCGACGAAAAATTCCAACACGGGGGGTGTTGGAATTTTTCGTCGGATTTTTCCGTATTTTCAAAATTTTTTAAAAAAAAATTTGGAGTTTTTTTTTTACTTTAGACTGTTCATAATCGTTATTCTTATCTAACCCAATGAGATTTTTAATAAAAAAGTAATTAATTCACTACTTTCAGTAAAAGTAGCAATGTAAATAAAACTAGAAATGGTGTCTTCTTAGATGTTTATAATGAAAGGTCATCGTATACCTAAATACTGTGTCCAGTACCACAGTACCTGTAGTACTTTAAGCGCGGCTCACTATTAAAAAAAAAAAACTTATAAAAATAAAAAAAATAGGAAAAAACCGACGAAAAATTCCAACACAGGGGGTCCAGAATCATGTCCTGGACCCATGGTATCCTTTTGTGCGTCGATGTTCCTAACACCCTGTATTATTTTCATATCCCAAAAAGACATCCAGTATTTTCGCATTAGAAATGAGCAAATGGCACAACCGCGCCTTTTCCATTTTGTTACTTTGGTGGTTAACTTCAGATCAAAGCCGCCATATTCCGGGTTGCGACCTTGCAGTCGGCGGGAGCGCACGTTTGTTATGTGAAAAAGGGCCACATATCAAAATACAACCGTATTGTTTTAAAATTACATGTAAGTATATCATAATCTCTATTTTGTGATATGTCCATTTTGAGTTTGAATAAAACGTGTTTTATTATTATTCTTTTAGGGAAAAGTGCAGTATTTTGAATAAATCGTGTTTTATTATTATTCTTTTAGGGAAAAGTGCAGTATTTTGAATAAATCGTATTTTATTATTATTCTTTTAGGGAAAAGTGCAGTATTTTGGAATGCTTCTGTTTTGCATGTTAAATTTGCCAGTATTTATTTAAACAAATCTGCAAATAATATTTAAATTTAAAACTTAACACAATAATTACAACCTAAACCAGGCCTGTCTCACTCCCTGTATAAAAACATAATATTATCTAAGTGCGGTGATCTGATCTAATTTTGTCTTTTTTTTTATTTGTGTTTTTACTAGCGTGTGAATATGAGAACATAATATGTGGGTTACATTTTATTCTACTTTTTTATTATTTTCTTGCGGTTAATTTTATTGTCTGACAGTTTGAGTTATTTACGAGTATGCGGCCTACCCAAATGTCCTTTCTTTGGTATTGTTCGTAGTTTCGTTGAGCTCCTTGTGTTCTGAGTCGAGCTACACGGTAACTTACACATGCTTACACTGACTGGACAGATCCACTCAAATCTGTGTGGTTCTTTCTTCAAAAGACCACCTCAGACACCCGCATGGTCCTCGTATGACTTGAACAGTATGTCTGGACTTTAAAAGAGACTGTGACCTCTGAGTTTGTTTCGGATGTTTCTTCTCACAGTAGTCAGGTACGAAACACCGGCCTCATCTAGTTTAAAATAGTGTCCTTTTGACGTGTAAAAGAGTTTGCCAAAACCAATTTACTGAATAAATATAATTTATTTATCATTTATCATTTACCCGAGTAGGCGATCGAGGAGAAAGGACGAGCCGAGCAATATTATTCTGTCACAGTTCACAGTGAGTGACGCACGTACTCAGTCTTCATAAACGATAGACGAATTATTATTAGACATCATGGTAGGACACCTGGGGGGGGTATTACAACGTCTTAAAACCAGGCTTGTTCCAGTGAGTGATCGAGATGGCGCTAGGCGACTTGTATAGCTGTGTCTCTTTCACTCGCCGGAACAAGCCTGGTTTTAAGACGTTGTAATACCCCCCCCAGGGCTAATATAGGGCAAAGGTCGAGTAAGGGACTTTACCCACCATGACGCGATGCGACGCGATTCGATCGATTCCAACTACAAGCGAAAATCAACCTTGCTACTAAGAGATAATATAATAATATTCCACAACTATCACACAACGCCATCTAGTCCCAAGCTAAGCAGAGCTTGTGTTATGGGTACTAGACAACTGATAAACATACTTATATATTTATAAATACATACATATTATAGATAAAATACACCCAGACACAGAACAAATGATCGCATCGTGCTCATCACACAAACATTTGTCCTGGGTGAGAATCGAATCCACGACCTCCGGCATAGCAGTCAGGGTCACTAACCACTAGACCAACAGTAACTTGACGTCGTCGTGGCGATCGTGTTTTGTTTTTCATCTATCCATAGATAACAGCGTGTTTTATATCATATGTCGTAGTGGTAAGGTTGATTTTCACTTGTAGTTGGAATCGAATTGCAATCGCATCGCGTCATGGGTGAAGTCCTTAATGGTCAATGTACGAGTCTGACACTCCCTTATCGACCGAAGGCGGAAGAAGTTATTTGTATATTGTGTTTATTGGCACTAAAACTAATTAATACTAATCAAAGTTATAAATTATAAGCTGTTTTTTCAAGGGTTATCACGAACCGTCTCGAACACAGACTTGATGACTTCCAGCCTCCCGAAAAAGCCGGTTTCCGAAGAGGCTATAGTACCATAGACCACATCCATACGCTGCGGCAAGTTATACAGAAGACCGAAGAGTATAACTTGCCATTATGCTTAGCGTTTGTGGACTATGAGAAAGCCTTCGATTCGGTGGAAACATGGGCGGTACTTGAGTCACTCCAGCGATGCCGTATTGACTATCGGTACATCGAGGTGTTGAAGTGTTTGTATAATAACGCCACCATGTCGGTCCGAGTACAGGAGCAGAGCACGAAGGCGATTCCATTGAGAAGAGGCGTAAGACAGGGGGACGTTATCTCCCCGAAACTGTTTACTGCCGCAATGGAAGACGCTTTCAAACTCCTGGAATGGCAAGGACTTGGCATCAACATCAACGGCGAATACATCACTCACCTTCGGTTTGCCGACGACATCGTAGTCATGGCAAAGTCGATGGAGGAACTCAGCATGATGCTCGATGGCCTCGACCGAGTTTCACAACGGGTGGGCTTGAAGATGAAAATGGACAAGACGAAAATTATGTCAAATGCCAATGTTGTGCCCACCCCAGTCTCTGTTGGAAACTCGGTACTCGAAGTTGTTGACTCATATATCTATTTAGGACAAGTAGTCCAATTAGGTAGGTCCAACTTCGAGAAAGAGGTCAACCGCCGAATCCAACTCGGTTGGGCAGCGTTCGGGAAACTACGCAATGTCTTTTCGTCCGACATACCTCAGTGCCTCAAGACGAAAGTCTTCAACCAATGTGTGTTACCAGTGATGACTTACGGCACCGAAACGTGGTCTTTCACTATCGGCCTCATCTCAAAACTCAAAGTCGCTCAGCGAGCTATGGAGAGGGCTATGCTCGGTGTTTCTCTACGTGATCGAATCCGAAATGAGGAGATCCGTAGACGAACTAAAGTCACCGATATGGCCCACCGGATTAGCAAGCTGAAGTGGCAATGGGCAGGCCATATTGCTCTCAGAGCAGATGGCCGATGGGGTCGAAAAGTGCTAGAGTGGAGACCGCGGACTAGCAAGCGCAGCGTAGGACGTCCACCAACGAGGTGGACAGACGACCTTGTAAAGGTCGCCGGAAGACGCTGGATGCAGGTCGCTTCCAACCGGTATATGTGGAGATCTAAAGGGAGGCCTATGTTCAGCAGTGGACGTCCTATGGCTGAGATGATGATGATGATGAACTAAGTATCATGAAAAATAATTAGTAAGAATATTGGCACCGTGCACGAGTTTAGCGCCACCTAGCGTTCGCAACTTTATCGGCTCTGATCGTTCTCATTGAAATCAGATTTTGTTACAAAACACTTGGTTTTTGATACCATGGTGATCTATTAGCACTAAAACAAAATTTTTGTCAAATTCGTAATCCGTAGTACCGGTAATAACATCGTCCAAGTACACAATAAGCGAAAAAAATGCTCATAAAATAAAAAGTACTGAACCAAACTGAAAGATTTTTTAACCGACTTCAAAAAAAGGAGGAGGTTCTCAATTCGTCGGAATCTTTTTTTTTTTAATGTATGTTCCCCGATTTCTCGAAGACGCCTGGACCGATTTGGAAAATTTTTCTTTTGTTTGAAAGGGTATACTTCCCAAGTGGTCCCATGATCATCAGGTCAGGATCTGATGATGGAATCCCAGGAAAATCGAGGGCAACCTTCAAATATTATAGGCACATAGTACCATTTTCATATATTTTCTAAAGCTGTTCAAGTTATTTGCATTTGATAATCATCATCTCAGGTGGATGAGCTGATGATGGAAGGTACAACTCCTCAACGGCTTGGAGTTAAAAGAAAATTCTTTCGAAATTATACGTACATATGGACCGCTAGTAATATTAATTAATAGTAGCGGTCCCATAGTCACCAAGTCAGGATCTGATGATTGGATCCTGGAGAAATCGAGGGCAACCCTCAAATTTTATAGGCCCACACATCGTTTTAAGTACTTGCGTATGGTAATCATCATCTTATGCAGCTGAGCTGATGATGGAAGGTACAACTCCTTAAAAGTAAGGAGTAGACACCGATTGATTGCACATATCTCCGGAACTACAAGTCCGATTTAAGTAATTCTTTTTTTTGTTTTTTTTTAGGGATTGTTCAACTTAGGAAATACTGTAAGTTTCATCAGAATCGGTTAAGTAGTTTTTGTGATAGGGAATTTCATTAGCTTATTGTGTACATGAGCGATGTTAATACCGGTGTGCTACGGATTACAAAAATCTAGTGCACATGTTGTATTTGACAAGAATTCTGGTTGAATATTTAAACTAAAAAGAGTAAAATAAAAACATTTTCAAAAAAAATGTAACCGCCTTCAAAAACAACCACAAAAAAACGGTAAAAAAACCTACAAAATAACTTTTCTTTCGGAAGTCGGTGGCAAAAAAGACAACGAAATAAAAAAAAACAAAGCCATTTCACCCTTTTTTGTGGTTGTTTTTGAAGGCGGTTAATTTTTTTTTTAAAGTTTTTTATTTATGGGACCAAATGACAGATTTACTACATCTTATTAGGTAACCAACATTTGAAAAAATATAGTCTGTTTTTGAAGTCGGTTAAAAAAGGTCTTACCTGTAGTAATTTCCTCATAGTAAAACCCTTGGGACACTGGTTACATTTGTAAGGTTTTTCACCAGTGTGGTTACGTTGATGGTATAGTAATACGCATTTATTCTGAAAAAAGAGAAAAACAAACTTATACGTCAATGAACTTCATCTGTCATCTGTTACTTGAAAATGAAGTGCTTGAAAAATTTTTTGTGGAAATTAATTTTCGGTAATATTTATTACATATTAGCATAGCTCTTATTTGCAAGTTGAAGTGGCACGGGCACGCCGCAATCGCGGCGGTAAGACCCCTCTTTGAGGAGTGGCTGGATAGGAGTCACGGCGTCCTGACCTACCGCATGACGCAGGTCCTCACCGGACACGGAAGTTTCGGGAGGTACCTGTGTCTAAGGAGAAAGGAGGAAACGCCTGGGTGTCACCACTGCGAAGATCGCCCGGAGGACACAGTAGAGCATACGGTGCAAGACTGCCCCGCTTGGGCAGAGCACCGACGTGTCCTCACGGCGGCGATAGGCGGAGACCTCTCGCGCCCGGCATTGGTTGCGGCCATGCTGCGGGGCGAGACGGAGTGGGAAGCGGTCGCCTCCTTCTGCGAAGCAGTAATGCTCGCGAAGGAGGAGGCGGGCCGCGTGAGAGAGAGGACAATGTCCTCCCTCCGCCCCACCCGCGGTGGTGGACGCCCACGGCGTCGGACGTCGCAAGACGATCTCCGGCCACCGTAGGCGCGGGCATGCGGGCGGCGAGTAAAGGGCAACTCGCAGCCCGACCATGGACCATGCCCGGGTCGACGGCGCGTTGTGTTCCACGCGCGCCTCAAAGAGCGTCAGCATGATGACGGGGCCCCCTCTCTAGAGGGCCAAAGCCTGCCGGGGTCGCGGGACTTATACCATTACCGTGACCCCGGAACATAAAGGGCTATTGAAGGACACCGTGGATTTTAGTCAGTACAAGTCTGACAGTCCCTCCCGCCCTGCCCGGGGTGGGAGGACTCATTTGATGATTTTACCACGAAAAAAAAAAAAAAAAAAAGTTGAAGTGGCAATGGGCAGGCCACATCGCTCGTAGAACTGACAACCGATGGGGAAGACAAGTTCTCTCATGTCGACCACGGACCGGAAGACGTAGCGTAGGTAGGCGACCACTAGGTGGACCATAGACTGAGAGAGGGTCGCGGACATCCTATGGATGCAAGTGACGAATTGTCGTTCGGCGTGGCGGTCTAAGGGGGAGGCCTATGTTCAGCAGTGGACGTCTTCCGGCTGATGATGATGATGATGAATATTTATTACCTGCTGTAGCAAGCAGTTATACCCGCTACAACTCGAGAATTCACCCACAGAAACATAAAATCGAGATAAACTATCTTATATATTATTTGAACAGATATCCCCCCTAAGATATTTTCTCAATAAGAAAAAAAAATGAGGAGAAAATAAAATTTATAATATTTTTTTTTAGTAAGATAAGATAGTAAGAATTAAGTGAAGTGTTAGAAAAGCGTGCATGACGTCACAATATGGCGTCAAAGTCATCCTAATCCCTGTTGAATTCCCCAGTCTCATAAGGTAACGTAAAGGGCTACTGAAGGACATCGTGGATTTTAGTCAGTACAAGTCTGACAGTCCCTCCCGCCCTGCCCGGGGCTGGGAGGACTCATTTGATGACTATACCACGATAAAAAAAAAACCAGTTGAAATTAAACTACTAGCACTGACCGGTAAACTCTTCCCACATACTTCACAGACCCAAGGCTTGTCTTTCTTCCTGCTCGCCTTATCTTTAGCATCAACGTGAATTCTTCTGTAATGTGCGCTGTATAAAGATTCCCGGGTAAATGTTTTATTACACTGAAAAGCAAATAATATTTAGTGATAATTTCTCGTTTGCTTACTATTACTTATTATCTCCTGATGTCAAAGTCAAAGTCAAATCATTTATTTCAATTAGGTCATCAAAGAGGCACTTTTAAACGTCGCATAATTAAAATTAAGGAATTGGGATGGGATGGGATTTATTCTACACCCATTCGCAAAGGTAGGTTGTATGAAGAAGAATGGGCAAGAAACTCCATACTTACTCTTTTTAAAAATGTTTTACAATATTTTTTTACATCATTTAAAATAAATAATGTGAAAGCAATGTACCTTTAAAATGTACACTAAATATTATTAAAAATTAAAATAATAAGAAATAAAACAAAAATAGCAAAAAGGTACATGGTGTTCACATTTAACAAAATATTGAAATTACAGCTCTTTTACAAATACAATATATTAAGAAGTGTGTGAGCATTCAAATTTCAACCAGCTTGATTCTGTTTAAGCCCTATATTGTACTATGGAGCAGGACCAGCATGTTTCCAAACATTTTTATCTTGGATATAATCTTCTAATTTATAATATGCTTGTTTACAAAGTGTATTTTTTATGTAACTTTTAAATTTTCTTTCATTTAGTGTTAAAATTTCCCTAGGTATTTTATTGTAACATTTAACACAGTACCCCATAAAAGATTTTTGTACTTTAGCCAATCTAAAATAAGGTTGAGCAATTTTATCTTTATTTCTATGGTATCTACGATGGTATGTCAATGATGTGATCGATGATGAAGCATGCTTGACTAGAACTAACATATTCACTACAGACTTGAACAACACAACGTTGTAGCTATCAGGAAATAAGGATTCAAGCAGGGGATTCCACTCCATTTTTGGGGGTATAAATCTTATAAGTGAGTTCTTCCGTAGGTGGAGCGGAGGGCACTGTCACTCTTACTGGCTGCAGCGCGGAACAAGTATCCTAATTTTTTTTACATAATATTTAAATTGCTGTTTGCCTCTATCTAGCGCAAAAGCAAAGATGAGTCGAGAACTACTGAGCACCGACAGAACACATTTAAAACTGTTTATTTGGCCCAGGACTTCAGTATTTTTTGCATGAAAATGTAACATACATTTCGATCCCCGCACGGAACAAATATTTGTATGAGCTACAAGTAATTTTTCCAAGTCTGGGTGTTTGTGTATGTGAGTTCCAATGTTTGTAAACGCACCCACGATAAAAGAGAAATTACTAGTGAAGACCAAAGTTTAAAAAAAACATCCTCATAATTTTCATATTTATAATATACTAGCTTTTCCCAGCGGCTTCGCTCGCCCCCCCCCCTGTTGCCTATGTCACTCAGGACCAAAGCAGCTATCAACTGGTGAAAGAATTTTTGAAATCGGACCAGTAGTTTTTGAGTTTATCCATTACAAACAAAAATACAAAGTTTTCCTCTTTATAATATTAGTGTAGATGATGATAAAACCGTTGGAACTTTAACTTTCAATAACTCCGTTACCGTACAGCGTACATGATGGATTTTATATATTCAGACCACAAACTGTCAAGCATTAATCTTGTGATTTCTTAATGGTCATGGCGAATGCAAGACGGATCGGAAATTGGGGTCGCTTAAACTCAAACGGCATATCGTTTGGGATCCTAGAAATAAGAACTTCCTCACCTTCGAATTTTCCTTTGAGTATCGTCGGGTAAGTCACATTGTTCTTCAATTTACTTACCACCAAACGCGTTCCGTTGCACAGTTTTGGTTGGTTTATGTTTCAAAGCATGATTACTACGAAGCCAACCTTTGTTCGTAAATTGTGCGCTGGTAAGCCAGGCATATCCAAGGGGTTTTAATTCAATTGGAAAGTTGGTGGCTAAACGCAACTGACATTTTTTTTAGCGTGGTAAAATCATCATGTGAGTCCTCCCACCCAGGGCAGAGCGGGAGGGACTGTCAGACTCGAACTGATTAAAATCCACGGTGTCCTTCAATAGCCCTTTACGTTCCGGGGTCACAGTAAATCGTAAGTCCTGCGACCCCGGCAGGCTTTGGCCCTCTAAAGGGTGACCCCGTCATAATGCTACACTTTGAGGCGCGCGTGGAACTCAACGCGCCGTCGACCCGGGCATGGTCCAAGGTCGGACAGCGAGTCACCCATTACTCGCCACCCGCATGCCCGAGCCTACGGTGGCTGGAGATCGTCTGGCAACGTCCGTCACCGTAGGCGTCTACCACTGCGGCTGGGATGGAGGGAGGACGCTGTCCTCACCCACACGCGGCGCGCCTCCTCCTTTAATAGCATGACTGCTTCGCAGAAGGAGGCGACCGCTTCCCACTCCGTCTCGCATGGCCTCGACCAATGCCGGGCGCGAGAGGTCTCCGCCTGTCGCCATTGTGAGGACACGGCGGTGCTCTGCCCAAAAGGAGCAGTCCTGCACCGTATGCTCCACCTTGTCCTCCGGGCGATCCTCGCAGTGGTGACACCCAGGCGTTGTTTCGTAGTATGTTTGTATTGAATTTATGCAGTCCTACTTAGTACATTTTTTGGGTATTCAGTATTCACCGTAACACTTTTTTAGCATTGAAGACCGGTGGGCGCCGGGCGGCATGAACATTATTCTTCATGTTTTCCTAGTACTTTTTGTGAAGATCCCTTATTCAATTTCGGCACCAATACCTTCTTCGTGATCATGTTACTACGTTTTATGTCACATCTCCACGGAAACAGGATACACATTAGATCGTCTTGGTGGCGGCATGGCATTGATAATTATGATAATATCGGCACAATAAGTTTATAAACACAATACAAACACATCAACCGGTCAATTGATGTTTTGATTGATTTTTTCGTGTTGCTGTCATTCCATGTCAACCACGTTTTATGTCACGTCTCACGGCAACGGGATAAAAAAAAAAAAAAAAAAAGGTAAAAAGTATCCTATATGTTTCTCCTGGTTCTGAGCTACCTCCCCACCAATTTTCAGCCAAATCGGTTCAGCCGTTCTTGAGTTATAAATAGTGTAACTAACACGACTTTCTTTTATATATATAGATTAGTAAGATTAAACAAACAAATAAATAACTACTAACCTTCTCACAAGAATAAACCTTACAGCTCCGATGTTTATCCAACAGATGATCTCTTAATAACAAAGCTTCGTCAAAGGCCTCCCCACAATGTAAACACGTGTGCTCACTGCAAGTCTCCAGCGACGAATGACGATCTAACGCTGTGTTGTCTATGAAGTGCTTGTCACAAGACGGACAGGTGGCGGGGAGGGAGAGCTGTTGAGTGAATGATGTCGAATGAGTGAACGAGTTGAACATTTCAATCACTAATAACTAAGATATTATGACTGAAAGTGTAAGCGAGTGAGAGCTGTAGAGTGAATGATATTGAATGAGTGAACGATTGAACTAAGTCTAGCGATATACTGGGGATTTAACACTGCGT
This sequence comes from Agrotis exclamationis, assembly GCA_950005045.1. Classification (NCBI taxonomy): domain Eukaryota; kingdom Metazoa; phylum Arthropoda; class Insecta; order Lepidoptera; family Noctuidae; genus Agrotis; species Agrotis exclamationis. The sequence goes on from OX465445.1 coordinate 919,085, forward strand.
TGTCGACAAATAATTATTAACAGGGAAGGGAGAGCTGTAGAGTGAACGATATTGAATGAGTGAACGATTGAACTAAGTCTAGCGATATAGTGGTGATTTAACACTGCGTTGTCGACTGTGAATTTTTTACAGAGGAGGGAGAGCTGTTGAGTGAATGATATTGAATGAATAAACGATTGAACTAAGATTATTGACAAAATGGGGCTCTAACACTGCGTTGTCACAAAAGACGCATGTGGCTGGAAGGGGCAGCTGTTGATTGAATGATATTGAACGAATGAATGATTGAACTAAATTTAGCTGTTTAAATGGGGATTTAACACTGCATTGTCGACAAATATTTTTTTATAGGGCAGGGGGAGCTGTAGAGTGAATGTTGTTGAATGTGTGAACGATTGCACTAAGTATAAGTAATGCTTATCGGCGGTGTTTTTTTTTATTTCGGCAAAGAGGTATATATGGCACTCGTGGGCTGCAGCTGAAAATCAGCGTCAGGTGGCAAACTTTGTGCTGCCACTTGGCATTATGCTGAGCTGAGGCCCTTTTGGCATTTAAAGATTTGTTTTGTTTTTTTTTTAGTTTTAAGTTTTAATGCCGTTAAATTCAATTTTCTTTCTTTAGATATGCGTCTTTAAGTCAGTTCCCGGTTCCTTATCAGTTCGCCTGTGGCTCGACTGAGGATTCCGCCTCGAATGTCATAAAAAACTTTCCCCATTTGCATGACAATGTACTATTACGATATAAAAGTAGTCTTGAGCAAATGTTAGCTACAGCAGCATTAGAAAGAAAAATATAATAAAAACCGTTTTCATGAAAAATCAACGACTCGGACCTTGACTATGTCATTCGGGTATTTTTAGGGTTCCGTAGCCAAATGGCAAAAACGGAACCCTTATAGATTCGTCATGTCTGTCTGTCTGTCCGTGTATGTCACAGCCACTTTTTGTCGAAAGTATAAGAGCTATCCTGTTGAAACTTGGTATAAAGATGTATTATTATTATTTGACTGGCCTGTTGGTCTAGTGGTTAGTGACCCTGACTGCTATGCCGGAGGTCGTGGGTTCGATTCCCACCCAGGACAAATGTTTGTGTGATGAGCACGATCATTTGTTCTGTGTCTGGGTGTAATTTATCTATAATATGTATGTATTTAGAAATATATAAGTATGTTTATCAGTCTTCTAGTACCCATAACACAAGCTCTGCTTAGCTTGGGACTAGATTGCGTTGTGTGATAGTTGTGGAATATTATATTATTATTATTATATTATATTATTATGTGATCCGCATTAGGATTTTCACACAAAAATCAAAACAAAACAAATTTTGGGGGTGCCCCCCATACTTAGAATTGAAACTCAAAAAAAATTTTTTCACCAAACCCATACGTGTGGGGTATCTATGAATAGGTCTTTAAAAATGATATTGAGGTTACTAACATCATTTTTTTCTAAACTGAACAGTTTGCGCGAGAGACACTTCCAAAGTGGTAAAAAGTGTGTCCCCCCCCCCGTAACTTCTAAAATAAGAGAATGATAAAACTAAAAAAAATATATAATGTAGACCTCAACCAAAACTACCAACGAAAATTGGTTTGGATGAGATACAGTTAGCAGTTTTTGAGATATAGTACATTTTCAAAAACCGCAAATATAACTTTGCCATTCATACAAATACTATGAAAAACAAAGTTATTTTTATTGTTTGTGTATATTACTTACTAATCTCAATATAATTATATCTCTAATCTATGCTTGCTGCTACGGAACCCTTCATGGGCGAGTTTAACTCGCACTTGGCCGATTTTTTCTTTAATTTTCGTTATAATTCAAATAATCTTGTAATTCATACATACATGTCGATGCGCCCTCTTCTTGTGCGCGTTCAAGCCGAATGCGCCAATAAACGCTTCTCCACAGACGTCACACCAGATGAACTCAGACGGATGATGGATACGGAGGTGAGATAGATGGCTTGAGAGCTTCCTGAAAATAGTTATTTATGATACTAGTGCGGTAAGTTGGTTTTTACAAACGAGTAGACGAATGTAAGCCCGAGACGAAGTCGAGGGCTTACCATAGTCACGAGTTTGTAAATACCAATTTCCGCACGTGTGTCATACAATGTTTTTCAACACATTTGCGAGAAAACAGTACATTATGTAATTAATCAAACTTTATTTAGAAGTTTCTAATATGAAACTGGCGCGAATTTGCAAATGGCGCCACATGCACGTGGTGAAAAATAGAACTACATCTTTCGTCTCATTTACTCTTTAGTATTAAATTGAGACAACGTATTGAGCAAAAGCGCTTCCAAGGAGGTTCGATCAGTCAGGTTGTTTATTCTCATAATGTGGAACTCTTTGGTGGAGTTCTTATTTTTTTTAATGGAAATTAAAAAAAAAACCGTAAAGAAAACGCACGGTGCTATACAACGGGGTATGCCGTAAAATAGGTACTTTTTTTTTTTTTTTTTTTTTTTTATCGTGGTAAAATCATCAAATGAGTCCTCCCACCCCGGGCAGGGCGGGAGGGACTGTCAGACTTGTACTGACTAAAATCCACGGTGTCCTTCAATAGCCCTTTATATTCCGGGGTCACGGTAATGAGATAAGTCCCGCGACCCCGGCAGGCTTCGGCCCTCTAGAGGGGGGGCCCCGTCATCTTGCTGACGCTCTTTGAGGCGCGCGTGGAACACAACGCGCCGTCGACCCGGGCATGGTCCATGGTCGGGCGGCGAGTTGCCCTTTACTCGCCGCCCGCATGCCCGCGCCTACGGTGGCCGGAGATCGTCTTGCGACGTCCGTCGCCGTGGGTGTCCACCACTGCGGGTGGGGCGGAGGGAGGACGTTGTCCTCTCCCTCACGCGGCCCGCCTCCTCCTTCGCGAGCATGACTGCTTCGCAGAAGGAGGCGACCGCTTCCCACTCCGTCTCGCCCCGCAGCATGGCCGCAACCAATGCCGGGCGCGAGAGGTCTCCGCCTATCGCCGCCGTGAGGACACGTCGGTGCTCTGCCCAAGCGGGGCAGTCTTGCACCGTATGCTCTACTGTGTCCTCCGGGCGATCTTCGCAGTGGTGACACCCAGGCGTTTCCTCCTTTCTCCTTAGACACAGGTACCTCCCGAAACTTCCGTGTCCGGTGAGGACCTGCGTCATGCGGTAGGTCAGGACGCCGTGACTCCTATCCAGCCACTCCTCAAAGAGGGGTCTTACCGCCGCGATTGCGGCGTGCCCGGTAAAATAGGTACTTAGGTGAGAGTACCTATTTTACCGCACGTTCCGTTGTATGGTGCGTAATTTTTAACTTTCGAACAATGTATACAGGCTTCGTAAACGCATTTTTCGAGCAAATGTGTTGAAAAGGATATTTAAATCTATACTAATACTAGCCGATCTGGCAAACACCGTAACGTACCGCCTCAGAATCAATTAATAAAAAAGTTGAACGATAATTGCGGAATTGATTTCTGAACGACTGGACGAACATCAAATATGACAAGCAAATACTTTATAAAAAAAACGAAATGTTTCTTTTACTATATTCCTAATATTTTTTTCATATTTACTCTCCTTTTAAACCTTCCCTGGACCTTCAAAAATAATTCAAAAACAAAATTAACCAAATCGGTCCAGCCGTTCTCAGTTTTAGCGAGACTAACGAACAGCAATTGATTTTTATATGTATAGATTATAGTAACACCGCTTTAATCCAGACTATACCTAAACTATCTGTGTACCAAATTTTATTCAAATCTATTCAGTAGTTTTAGCGTGAAGATGTAACAAACATACAAACTTTCATGTTTATAATATATATTAGTAAGAAATAAGATAGAAAATACTCACTCATATGATTTCCCACAATGTTGACATTCGTGCATTTGTCCTCCATGCATTTTAAAATGTTCTTTTGCATTGAATCTGAAAAAACATTAAATCAAATCAATTATATTGAAAAAATCTAACAAATCCGTCAGTTACATTATATATAAAAAATATTTAACCCATATGTTTTCTTTTTTTTTATGTAAACGTAAATTGACGAAGATGAGACGCTTTTAAAATGCACTACAAACTTTTGATAACCTGCTCTTTTGGGTTTTATTTATTTTTTTACTTAATAACTATATAAACTATAGTATCATTTTAAAGGATTAAGACTGCTTTTCCACCAGAGATGCGCTATGCTACATTGCTATGGAAGCGTTTGATATCCACCAATCATATTCATGGTGGTGTTGGATGGTGGAAACGGATTCAACTAAGATGACTTTTTTATATGGAAGGATGCGTGCTATGGATGTGTGCTATGGATGTGTGCTATGGATGTGTGCTATGGATGTGTGCTATGACAGCTTGCTATGAATGTGTGCTATGGATGCGTGCTATGGATGAGTGCTATGACAGCTTGCTATGGATGCGTGCTATGGATGTGTGCTATGACAGCTTGCTATGAATGTGTGCTATGGATGCGTGCTATGGATGAGTGCTATGACAGCTTGCTATGGATGCGTGCTATGGATGTGTGCTATGACAGCTTGCTATGGATGTGTGCTATGGATGCGTGCTATGGATGAGTGCTATGACAGCTTGCTATGGATGCGTGCTATGGATGTGTGCTATGGATGCGTGCTATGGATGTGTGCTATGGATGCGTGCTATGGATGTGTGCTATGCCAGCGTGCTATGGATGTGTGCTTTGGGTCGTCTTCCCTACTATCGATAAATCGTATAGCTCGAGCTGCGCATCTTCCTCGCGCAGCTACTTTGCGGCTGCGATCTTCATAGCACATCTTACTCGCACCGCTAAATAGCGTAGCATCAGTGGAAGCAGTCACATAGTTTGGTAGCTCAGCTTTTACATTCTCGCAGCATAGCACATCTCTGGTGGAAAGGCAACCTAACATACACAATTCCATAGTTTTGCTCGCTGGTGTAGTACTTACGTGGTTCTTGAGATATATGAGCATTGTTTGCAGGAGAATTTTAGTCGATGGCTTTTTAGATGTTGATTCAATCCACGACGATCTTTGTAACGAAATTGACAGAACTCACATACCACGCTTCCTCGACTCTGAAATATCAAAACACATTTTTTTTCTTTAATATAATAACACAAATTATTGTCAAATACCTAATTTTCCTTTATGTGCACTAGAATAGGATATTTTACTAACACTTACAGGATCATGCTGTGATAAAACATGTTTATTCAAAATGTCCGCTCCCATATATCCTTTGAAACATAACTCACATTTATAAGGACTATGCAAGTAATTTGAACTAGATTTTCTGTCTAACACATCTTGCTTCTGCTGTTCTTCACTTAGAACACTAATTTCAACGTCAAACGCTTTCTCAAAATCAGACATGTTTTCTTTCGTCTCAAAAATCTTACCCTTCTTTTTGGAAATCTCGGACTTCTTCATACTTTTTTTTCTTAATTTTGTATCTTTTCTCTTTTTCTGGACATTTCTTTGAGTTTTTTCTACGGTACAAGGCAAGTCATTTTCAATTTTAATCTTGACAGTCTCAGCATATATTTTTAAATTTTCTGTTGTGTATTCGTTATTTTCATTTGCTACTTCAATATATGGTGATGAATATGTGTGTTCATCATCGTAACAGTCAAAATGATCACCAAAGTCATCACTTTTCAAGTTTGAAAGGTTTTCGTTTGTGATATCACTTTCATTGAAGCTGAATTGTTTGATTTCTGTTCTTTTGTGTTGTATGTAGGGTTGAAAATTGCTTAAGTAGTCTGATGTTATCTGTGAAAGATGATTAATAGAGCTTGTTATTGTTGAAATATGGTTTACAATTTTACGAATTCGTCACCAATTTGTTAGTTTTATACAAATTAATAACAAAATCATAGATTTGTAAACTAGCCAAGTGCGAGTTAAAACACAAAGGGGGCACATTTCCGTACCATTTCATATAAAAAGTTTAAAAAATCTCAATTGTTGTTTCGGAGCCCCATTAAATATTTATTATATTCTTTTTTTTTAGTATTTGTTGCTATAGCATCAACAGAAATACATCATGTGTGTAAATTTCAACTTTCTAACTATCACGATTCATGAGATATACAGACGGACAGATGTACACAGACAGACAGAGGAGTCTTAGTTATAAAGTTCCATATTACCCTTTGGAAGCGGAACTCTAATAAAAAAATAACATATTAGGTTGGGGAAAAAGTCTTTTCGCATTATAGTATGTATGAATTTGTAATAAAATCTCTTTGGCTATACTATTTGTATCTGGCTGGTTTTGGTATCATTGAAAGTTTAAATTTTAAAGAACATAATTCCAAATTCAAATTAGGAAAATGTGTGATTTTCATTTGTTTTTCGTACCATCAAGATGAGTGAATCTAATGAAGAAATTCGATACATTTTAAAATTTTACTACAAAAAAGGTAAAAATGCAACGCAAGCCGCGAAAAAAAATTGCGATGTTTATGGACCTAGTGTAGTGTCTGTAAGAGTAGCACAAATTTGGTTTAAGCGTTTTCAATCCGGAAATTTTGATGTCAAAGATGCACGTCGCTCTGGTCGCCCTATTACGGATAAAATGGATGCCATTTTTGAAAAAGTGGAGCAAGATCGGCATACCCGTAGTTACGACGTAGCTGAAGAACTGGATATTGACCACAAAACAGTTTTGGCGCATTTGAAAAAAACTGAGTACACAAAAAAGCTCGACATTTGGGTACCTCACGAGCTCACTGAAAAAAACCTAATGAACCGTGTACTCATTTGTGATTCTTTAATACGACGTAATGAAACCGAACGATTTTTGAAGAAGCTGATAACTGGTGATGAAAAGTGGATCACGTATGACAAGAACGTGCGAAAAAGGTCGTGGTCAAAGGCCGGTCAGGCTTCACAGACTGTGGCGAAACCCGGGTTAACTCGCAACAAGGTGATGCTGTGTGTGTGGTGGGATTGGAAGGGCATTATTCATTATGAGCTGTTACCACCAGGCAGGACCATCGATTCTGAACTCTACTGCGAACAACTGATGAGATTAAAGCAAGAAGTTAAAAGAAAGCGGCCGGAATTAATCAACAGAAGGGGTGTGGTTTTTCATCATGATAATGCTAGACCTCACACATCTTTAGCCACCCAACAAAAATTAAGAGAGTTTGGCTGGGAGGTGTTAATGCATCCGCCGTATAGTCCTGACCTTGCACCTTCAGATTTCCACCTGTTTCGGTCTCTTCAGAATTCTTTAGGCAGTGTCAGGTTAACATCACGAGAGGACTGCCAAAACCACTTGTCGCGGTATTTTGACCAGAAGTCCCAAAATTTCTATAGCAATGGGATCATGTCCCTACCTACAAGATGGCAAAAAGTTATCGAACAAAATGGTACCTGCATACTTTAGTTAAATGTAAATAAACTTTATTAAAAAATGTTTTGAATTTTCTTAAAAAATGCGAAGAAACTTTTTCCCCAACCTATTAGAATACTTACATTTTTATTCCTCATTCTAGCATCTTCCAAATAATTAGTAGCTCTGTGACAGTGCTCCCTGAATGTATTATATTTTATCAAGAGAATAGTGCAATAATTACAGATGTACTGCGGTAGTGTGTCAAATGGATATACCTGGAATATTATAATAAATAATAAAATATAATATAATGCTATTTAAGAAATGTTACTGAATAAAGCTATTAAATTAAATGGACCTTTTCTTTTTTTAGTGTTGTAAAATCATCAAATAAGTCCTCCCACCCAGGGCAGGGCGGGAGGGACTATCAGACTTGTACTGACTAAACTCCATGGTGTCCTTCAATAGCCCTTTAATTTGTTAATCCCGCAACCCCAGAATTAAATGGACCTTATCATTATAATCGGCCTATAAAGTTCCCATTGCTGGGACACAGGCCTCTGAGAGACAGTGCGATGTAATTTTACGCGTGTCTATTGTGGGTTTGTAGATATATATGTCGCATGTCTTCGAATTTGCCGGTCTCCTCACAATGTTTTCCTTCACCGTTTTGAGAGTAGTGGTGATAAAATGGTGAAAAAATGAAAAAGTGGTGAAAAAACAAGGCTGGCAAAAGTACTAGTCTCAAAATACATAAAGTTTCTTTGGAAACCAAGAATTCCGTCAGTGACTACCATATTCGACGAATGTCTTTGTCTTAAATTCGTCCACCTACGTTGCGATCAAAACTCGTGCCTTTTCTGTTTATGTAAAGGCCTTCGCCCAGCAGAGGGATAACTACTGGCAAGGTTATATTGAAGCCTTTTTACAAGTATTTTTTTTAACTTACATCAATTCCTGTAAGATTCTTGTAAGCTCTTAAAATTTCGTCTTGTTGAATGCTGTGTAACTTCCTATTTGTAGCTAAACACGCTCTGCAGGCTAGTATATCTTCGTTATATTCGTTTTTAAGCGTAATTATAGACATTTTCAGTTATATTTTGCTAATAAATCGAAAAAATCGTGTTTGTACACAAGTACACAGTAACAAAACAACTGACAAATGTCAATGTCAAAATAAATGTCAAAATCGAGGTGGCCAGCGCAACATTTTAATTTTCTACTAAAATTAAGTTTTTCGTTAGTTACGGACCTAAAATCCGTCCGTAACTAACCGTATATAAAATTCTCGTGCTACAGTGTTAGTTACCATACTTCTCTGAAACGGCTTGACCGATTATTATGAAATTTTATATGCGTATTCAGTAGGTCTGAGAATCGGCTACTATCTATTTTTCATACCCTTAAGTGATAAGGGTTATCCACCCCTAATGTATATTTTTTTTAACTAGTAATAATTTATATGGCAAAACAACGTTTGCCAAGGCCAGCTAGTTATTGTAAATTGCAGCAATAACTTTTTCTTTTTTTTACACCTAAGTCATTGAACCATTTCTAATAAATTAGGGTGCAGAGACAGATGGGACCGTAGAGACACACAAACTTGCACCTTTTTCTAGGGTCTAGAATTCTAGCCTATTCTCATTAACGTTCATAGTGGTCATACGTACAATCACACTGGTTAAACTGCGTTAATGCGTATAATATTTAAGAAAACATAATCATATCAGCCGTAGGCGTTGCGACGTCGAATGTTGAACATAGGCCTCCCCAATCCAATAAGACCGGGGCCGCAGGGTAGGGACCGGTTTAAATCCAGTAGGATCCTGTAGTGACTACAGTGTAGTCTATAATAGTTCGTCTGCCCTACTTATGGGTGGAAGTTCTACGCAATCCTTCTTGTTATCATTTAGTTTTAATTTATGAGCCAGTAAAATGAAATTTTGAAAGCTAGGGAATTATTTAATAACAACAATAATACCTACAGCTCCTTAATCTGGGGTTTGCGTTTAATAAGTTTCTAACATTCAGCGAGATGACAATAAAACACTTTATTATAATAAACTTACACGTTTATTTACTACATACAGGGTTCAGTTTTCTTTATTTTTTCTCAAATAAAAAGGCGATTTTCTACAGCCCATCAAATTTACAATTTTCACTCAAACTATATAATATTTTTTATATATAATATTATACCAAGTACTTTTTCTAAAAAAAATTACATCTAAATTCTCATTAAAAAGAATTATGGCCGATTATTTTTTCTTTAATTACATTATTTTTTATGAATTTGAGAAATTAAGTCTTAAACATAATTATAAAAAAGTTGGTATAAAAAATTCTTCATAACGGCAGTGATTATTTTTAATGTCTTGCTTAAAATAAATAGTTTTAAAATAAATTAAAGATAGATTATTGCTACTAAGAGTCCAGAAGAACGGGAAATTGAAAAACAAAATGAAGAATTACCTACATAATTAAAAGGACAATAATGTGGCGTTTTAGAATGGAGAATTTGAAATTATTTTAATTATTATCTAAATCAGGTACGTTCTTCTGAACACTCCACGCAATTAAAAATTAATAAAAAGACAATTTAAAGGATTCTTGTATCAATGGCCTAATGGACATTATCAGTTCTTCTACCTTAAAAAGTTCAAATCCAATAAAAAAACCTGAAAAAAGATAAATATTCTTAAAAAAGGCAAATGTACTAATGGCACAGTTTTGACAGCAATTTACAAACAGCGCTGTATTTGTCACTGCGGTTTGGCCAAAATAAAACATAACAGTTTCATAATTATCAGAAATCTGCTAATTATTTGCATATATTTGTATAGCAGACAGTATGGTTTACCGTGACAAATGTACAAGCCGCGTACCTGCCACAGCGTCAATTAAAATCATTATACAATCAAAAATCACATATATAAAAAAATACTTTTATGATATCCCATTAGGCCATTGAGCCAAGAATAATTTGTTCAATAACTTTGTTTTTTCTTACAAAAAACTAGTGATGTGTCCAAATATTGCTTTCGAATTCACTCTAAAATTAATATTGCACCTAAATTACATTCATGAGGACTAATTTAGCTTCGAAATATACCGCTCTTTAAAATGGTAGCAGTGGATTTAGAAAATAGTATCAATAGGTATTTAGTATCATGAACACAAAACACGTTGTTTGCCATATTTATTATTTGTTTTGTGTTTGCGATATTTCGGCATGGTCGCAATTGCTATGATCTTGTGTGAACTGCAACATAGCGCTTGCAAAGGAAAGAAAAAATCACCGGATTTATTTCCCAATGATATTACAGCTAATTACTTTTTATTATATCCACTACCACCATGAAACCGACATAAAACCTCAAGAAACGTTCAAAAATGAAAACAAAAATACACGTTATTTTACTTCTAGAGATAGCATTATCACTAACACGATTTATTGCTGACTTAAAATAATAACTAGGAGTCTACACGCACTTCACGGGGGCAGACTGAGAGCGTATTTGCGTTTGCACGGGGACACAGTAGGTTCGGCAATGGCCAATGTACATACACGAGAACTTTGAATCATGATATTTTTAGTATTGTACAGAAGGACTGATATTTTTAACCTGTAACAATGTTATACCTACGTCTACAGAGCCGTCTTTTCCAATGAGCATTCTGCAAGCAGTAACACTGACTTATGATTAAAAAACCTGACTTATCCCAGGTGGGTCATTTTCCTGAGCTTTTTTATAAGAGTATACTTATAGTTACGTATTATGAATAGTAAAATAAAACGCTTGCAGGCATTTCATCAGGCATGAATAGTAAGACTACACATGCGATGGCCCTTCTATGAGTGTTGATAACACCATCACTCCCACACAAAAAAAAAGGCTCTAACACTTCATAAAATACTGCCTCGAAGACATTTTCAATGGTTTAATGTTCAATCTTAGCTCATATGGACAGTTTTCTTTTGTCAATGAATTACCGCTCACAGCTCTATGCTAGCTGTCAAAATATATGGTAAAATGATTTTCATTGGAATAAGAATATAGGTATTTCAAAATTTCGACTCACATACAGATTATCAACAGGTCCATCTTTCATAGAGGACATTCTAAGCAAGTGCCCAGGGCCACAAATTCAAAGTTTCGACGTACGTTTTCCATTGTATTGCGCATAATTCAGTAATTTTAATCTAAATCGCATTTCCTTTATCAAAATCATGTCTTTTTTCATATCCAAACCATTTGAGCGCAGTGGTGGCCCAGTGGTATCGGCCCCGACTTACGAGTTGTAGGTCGTGGGTTCGAATCCAGCCAGGCACATTACTTTGTGTAATTTGTTTCATCACCACTGCTCTCAAAACGGCGAAGGAAAACATCGTGAGGAAACCGGCATGTCCTAGAACCAAAAATTAGAAGTGTGACATCCACCAACTCGCACTGGGCCCGCGTGGTGGATTATGGCCCAGTCCCTCTCTCAGAGAGGAGGCCTGCGTCCTAACATTTATAGTCTGATGATGATGATGATGAAACCATTTGAAGGGACCAATTATAGCACTGGTATTTAAGCGCCACAAACTTATCTATCGAGATGACAGTAGTACTGTCAAAAAATGACAGAACTTACGGCATTCAGACACTTGGGAATTGCTTTCAAAGTATTTTTTATGGTTTTTAATAGGTGACACATTGTTGTCAATCACATGATTTTGAATATATGTTTGTATTAACCTTCTCTTGTCAAAATGATGTTGCAATCCGTCGTTTAAGTTAGTGGCGCTAGTGTTTTGTTGTCTTATCAAACTTGTTTTTTTTAGGTTCTTTTTGGGAAACTCTTAGAATAATTTATGTACTACGTATATTAGTAAATTCACTTTACATGGATGTAATTTATTAAAAAATATTATTATGTTTGTAAAATATTATGATAAAAGCGTCTGTTTATGCGAAATTATATATATTAAACTATGTTACGACTAGGTTGTGTAAGGTTTCCTTAGATAACACAAAACTATACCCAAAAAACCTTTATAGAGAACTTTGTAAATATAGAGATGGCAACATTATTTTAAATATCCAAGGAGTTTCCGTCAAAGTAGGTTGACGCAATCGGCGTAAGCGAATTTCGTTCCAGAACCCGCAACTATCAATCGACTCTGTTTGACTAGAGCGTAAATCTTATATTCAATTCAACTTTAATTCAATACAATTCCGTAGCATGTTATAATCATATAGCATGGTCATAAAATCTTGATGGGTGACCAAAATAGCCATCTCTATAATTATTTTAATACAATTTAAGAAAAAGCGAATCTCCTCTATTTTACTGCATCAAAAAACACGGCAGGAAATCGCTTTATGAACTTAAAAAATAGTTTAGCCTAGGTAAAGAAATTATGTGTGCGTTTACAGTAAAAACAATGTAAAAAATATTTGTTTTCCAAGGAACCTTAAAGTTTATGCGCTTTTTACAAAATGGTAGTATGAATCGAGGTATGGTAACACTAATATAAGCATCGCTGACCGCCATTTTTAAAATGATTTGCGCTCAATTTTAATGACAGCTGTCAATATGAATTTGTTTTTATTTTTACGACATTTCACAGTACTTACATTAAAATCGTGGGCAAATCACGCAGCTATAATAAAATACAATTATTAAAAACCAAAATGGCGCATTTTTACAAAAAACAGCTGCTCACAACTCTTAAAAAAGCTTAAACACTAAAATGTTGGTGTCTCATCGTTTTACGATAACAAAAAAAAAACTGTCAAACGGCGATCGCTTGTTGGTCGGATCAGAGCCCGTACCTCATAGTCTGAGATCTTTTATAGTGAACTTACACTTCACTCAAGCTTAGTATATTCGTACTTTATCCGAAAATAAACCTTATTTACATGAAGTTATTGTTAATATTCTACAAACATGAAATAAGCGTCGATATCACACAAGAATGACCTAACACTTAAAGTTGCAACCGTCTTTCAAGTTAAGTTAAGTTAAGTTTCATAACGTTTATTTTCGTATGAAACACATGCTGCTTCTTTCAACCATGAATATGAACCCTAATACCATGAAAATGAGATTCAATTTCACTTAACTCGAGTTAACTCTAAGTTCACCTAGAACTCAGCCTGGTCCAGTTAGGGGACTAAATGAGCGTAAAAAAGATGTATAAGGCAAGGATTAGAGAGTCGGCGAGATAATTTCTTGTGGATGCTGCGAACATTGGTGTGAGCTCATCTGCGTGGGCCGTGTGGCTGCCGCCTAGCGTGTGAAACTGGAAGATGTCACTGACCTGTAACGAAATCTTCGATTTAAGAATTTGGTAGAAAATGGTAGAAATTTGGCGCTGTTAAGTGGCAACATTTTTTTTTATCGTCGTAAATCCACGGTGTCCTTCAATAGCCCTTTACGTTCCACGACCACGGTATTTCGATACGACCCCGACAGGGTTTCACCCTCTAAAAGGGGGTCATTAAGCTGACTCTCTTTCAGGCGCGGGTGCAACAGAACGCGTCGTCGACCCGGGCATGGTCCATGGACGGACAGCGAGTTGCCCATTACTCGCCGCCCGCTCCTACAGTAGCCGGAGATCGTCTGCCGACGTCCGTCGCTGACGCCGTGGGCGTCTACCACTGCGGCTGGGGTGAAGGGAAGACGCAGTCCTCTCCCTCGCGCAGCCCGCCTCCTCCTTCGCGAGCATGACTGCTTCGCAGAAGGAGGCAAATTGCCACTTCAACTAGCAATTTTTTTTTATTTTTTTTTATGATGTCTGTATAAGTGTATATGTATGTCCACCTCACCTCATTCCAGCCGTATCTATTCTTCGCTTGGACGATAGCCTCGTAAACGGCGCCTGGCTCCAGTCCCCGGAGCTCGTGTGTGACGCGGTGTGTGAGGGAGCCAGCTGGCTCGGGAGCCGGGATCACCACGTCGTGCCAACGACCTGGCTGCTGGAATGACTCGTTGATCTGGAGGAGGAGACGAAGATCATGATTAAAACGACATAGAAAGCGTACACTGGGTAGAACCGGCGAAGTGCGTGTCAGATTCGCACATTTTCACTACCGTACTATATCTAGGTATAGGTATATAAATACGGCAAAAAAAACTAGTTGGTTTGTTTTATGGGAGCTTATAAATAATAACTATTTATTTTATTCTGTTTTTATTTAGTGGCTGTAAAGCGGCAACAGAAATACATCATCTGTGACAATTTCAATTAATTGTCTAACTATCACCACGGTTCATGAGAACTAGTAACAAACAGAGATATCTACAGGGTGTAATTAGACACATCACATAGCCGTTAATTACGCATACTGTACATCTAACTAAGTAGCTTTACGCTAAAATTATCGCTGGGAACCGACTTTTATTTTTAGGTATCAAAAAAATTAATAGTTTTATTGCGCGCAATGTAAAGCAAACAGGTTTCGTGTCGTTGTGTGCGTAGGCGGGCGGCTTGACGCACACAACGCGCCTATGCTGGAACGCGCTGTGATAAGAACGTATCGACGAGCGTGCGTATTTTTTTTAGAAAAATCGAAAATTCAGGTAATGTTTGTTTGGTAAAAAGTTTTGTAATAATACTTAGAATTCGATTTCGTAAAAAAAGTTTTAAAAAAATGCAACTTTGACCTTCAATATCTCGAGAACCCGTGGAGTCCCAGGTACGGTCTAAAGGAAAAAAATGATCCAAATAATGGGTAGAATACGTGGCTTTCGGCTTCGTTAAGTGTCTTCTTACACCCTGTATATTACATACAACGACCTAATGTTTATGGCTGCATGGTTGGAAACAAAAATTTATTTCAATTCAATGTAGGTAATTCAATTTAAATTGTATGTAGTACACCTATTTGCTTGTAAGTAATCTTATTTATTTATTTTCAATCAATTAATTTCAACGTTTACTTTACTGCTATATTTTAAACATAAATTGTTACTTACTAACAAAATGTCTGAATTACACGCTTTAGTTTATTTATTTTATGCTACTGTTGAAACACAGGCCTACTCTCTGTGAGAAGAAGTGGGCTATTAGAGGCCATTAGCTCAAATAATGTGATAATACTCACAGCCAACTGCCGATACAGCAGTCTCAGTTCATCGAGCGGCGGGTAGCTGTCCACTGCGAAGGCCAGCACGTACCGCTCGTGTGCCCGCGCCAGGGGGGCCGACGTGAACCGCGCGGGGCCCGGCCGGCCTGACACCTCCACGTGCTGGCGGGCGCGGCCCAGGCTGTTGTCGGCCACGCAGCTGAGGGGAGAGGGGGGGGGAGGTTAAAAAAGGCTTTTTTGGTTTTGACATGCTTGGCTTGGGTGATAAAATCATAAAAGGAAACTCGCCTTTGTTCACCCAGGTGAACAAAGGACACCAAAGTTGTCCACTTTGTTCACCTGGGAAAACAAATTGAAATAAACCTGTTGATAGCATCAGTCAATTTGCAAATTTTATTAGTCCATTATTAAGAGTTTTAAACGCTTTTCCCCCACACTCAACTAAATCGCTCAACTGCTCGAAATTGCTCAATTGTGTTGTGCCGTTTACATTACCTTTTTTTTATCGTGGTAAAATCATCAAATGAGTCCAGGGCAGGGCGGGAGGGACTGTCAGACATGTGCTGACTAAAATCCACGGTGTCCTTCAATAGCCCTTTACGATCCGGAGTCACTGTAATTCGAGAGTCCAACGACCCCGGCAGGCTTTGGCCCTCTAGAGGGGGGCCCCGTCATATATTATTATCTTGGAGAGTATTCCCTTACCTATAGTTTCCGAAGTCCTCAGGCTGTACGTTCGCTATGAGCAGCGTGTGGTTATTTCCTCTAGCAGACATCGTGACTCGTTCCGACGCGCTCAGGGGGAACGAATTCT
This sequence comes from Agrotis exclamationis, assembly GCA_950005045.1. NCBI lineage: Eukaryota > Metazoa > Arthropoda > Insecta > Lepidoptera > Noctuidae > Agrotis > Agrotis exclamationis. Next base: position 935,324 of record OX465445.1, read on the forward strand.
GGTACCAGGTCACCTGAAAAAGTTTATAAAAAATGTTACATTTATTTATTGTAAGAAAACTGTGCTCCAAAACAATTTAAGTTGTTCAAAAAATTGCTTCGCTGAAATGACCAATGAGCTATGAGTCAAAATAACCACTGTGTGGAGCTCTGACACAGCTGGAAAGCGTCGCGGCAGACCTCGTAGAAGATGGCGAGACAAGCTGAACAAAACCAACGACCTCTATGGTGGGGAAACTGGAAGTAATGAGGAAAAGTCTTACCCCAGCACAGAGATTATGCTGGCTAGCATCAGTTAAGAAACTGGCGTGATAAGAAATGTGTCATCTACCAACCCGCACTGGGCCCGCGTGGAGGATAATAGCCCACTCCCTCTCACAGAGAGGAGGCCTGTGTCCCAGCAGTGGGAATATTATAGACGGAAGAAAAAGATAAGAGGACTTAAATTACCTCAGCTGGTGGATCCGCGAGAACAGTGCATAGCAGCTCAGCCCTGAATCCTTCTCCAGTATGGACCCAGGACCGTTCCACTGTTATTTCGGGCGGATCTGAAAAATGAGGGTTACTCCATGTCATTTGTAGATCTTTGACAGTCGTTACTGTTAGTCAGAAGCTCTAAAGTCTGACAACCAGTCTTACCATGGGGTATCGTATTACCCAGTTACTGGGTTGTGGAGGTCCCAGAGATTAGTGGAAACTTCGTATTTTCCTACTCCACCACTATTCTTTTCTGATTATATTTGTTTGAAAATACAGGTAAATTCATTCTTCGGGACACGTCGAGCTTCATTGTCTCGGCGCTTTTCTGGTGGTTGCCACTGTTGATTCTGGCTTTCAGGAGTTGTAATGGTTTGGGAATAGGGCGATGAGATTGTACCAAAAAAGATTAAGTATGGGTTTTTGCTACATCGTTCTCACATAATGTTCCATCTCAAAATGAATGATGTAACAAAGGTTTTGTAATAATTTTGGCGATCTAAAAAGAGTGTCGTGTTCGTCAGTTCTTTTCCGTAGAGATCTACTCCTTGTAATGGGTATCTACGGTACTTTCACAGTCATTATGTCTTGTGACTGGGACTGTAGCACCATAATATTGTAGTTTTTAAGTCTTTGACAATTCAAAAGTGCGCGTAACTGGTCTACTTGAAATAAATGCTATGATTTGATCATTTATTCTTGTCAATGTTGAACTTACATAGAACTTGCAGCTGGAACTCCGCCACTAGAGGTGCCCCCACGCCGTTGTCGACAGTGCAGGCATATCGGCCACTGTGTCCCCTCTCTAGTCGTGATAGCTGGAGCTGTGGGCCCTCGCCCAGCCGCGTGTTCGTATCATTCTGGAAAACCGGAATTATCTACTTAAATAAAAGATGGTCTTTTACGGTAGCAATGTTGTTATAGAGTGTTTTGAAGACCAAGTTTGATACATGGTTAATTTTTCAACTGGGCGCAGATGGCTGTATCAGAAACTATGAGGAATATCAAAAAACGTTGAAAGGAGTCTCGGGGCCCATTTTGACGAAACCTAAAACTGGGTCTTTGGAATTTAGAAAAATCAATAATCCTGGCCAGGAATCGAACACGAACCGATTTTGGAAAATAATCACACCCTGTATTATTACACCATTCGATAATGTTGCTCAAAAAGGATCAAACTCTGGGAAGTTATCATATACGGCAAACTCTCGAAAAGCGATCTTTTCAAGACAACTTATGGATGGATTTGAAAAAGAAAGTTAAAAATATTGTGTGTACAAGTTCTGCAACGTGTGTACAAAGTCAGTTTATGCCCTTAGAGAGCGGTATCCCCAGTGTTGCCACTCAAAAAAAAATGACAGATCCTCACAAGTTTATGCCACGTAACTGTCGGTACAGGGTTGCCAGCCGCCCTGCACTCCAGCACGGCCGCCCCTCCTCTCCTGGCGGCTGCATGTCTGGACTCCGGAGACGCCCTGACGCTGGGCGGGACGAGCACCTCCACAGTGTGCACCTGGTCACGAGCCACGCGGTCTGAGATCTGGCACACGTAATCACCAGCGTCCTGGAAACGAGATGATGACAGATTAGAAAAAGTTATTTGTTATGCAAGGCTGCAAAGTTGGTTTTTTTCGCGAGTACTTGAATTGAAAACTGAGCAAGCGAAGGCGTCTAGGATTCAAATATAAAATCCTGAGCGTAGCGAAGTTTTCAAACGTACGAGACGTAGAATAACTATGCGCGGAAAATGGAGTTTTGCGCTCAGATTTCGACTGACAATTAGAATCTGAGCGCAAAACTCCATTTTGTGCTCTGGCGCGGAAAGTATTTTCAAAATTCGAACACGTCTTGTATTCAATTATTTTCTACACTGTCAGGCGAGCCGGCCCCACTGCAGTGAAAAGTTGTGTGTTGCGCTCGGCAGCAAAGTCATTCTGCGCGAGTACCTTTGAAAACTGAGCGTAGCGACAGGATTCTATCTTTATAATACTAGAATCCTTCGCTTGCTCAGTTTTCAATTCAAGCGCTCGCGCCAAAAAACAACTTTGCAGCCTTACATAACAAATAACTATTTTCTTTACGGTTTTTAATGGGGATGAAAGGTATGTATACCTACTTATGTCCTATTCTGGGTCACTACTTTCTTAGTCCGTCAACGAAAACACGGGAACGGGGGGCCTAGTCTCTTAGCTCGAAATCCGTGGTTTCGGCCTTATTTACGGGCGTTTTGACAACGATCCTGAACTAAGAATGAATGATATTACGATTTGACAGATAGCTCCTTAGAATCCGCGTCACCGTCACTCGATGACCGATAATAGACAATGAAAAACTTGACCGACAAATTAATAGTAATTGCGAAATATCAATAACAAAGATAAAACGATTTCAATTAAAAAGGTATCGACAGGCAATTTTAAATTCTACTAGAAATCCTTCTCGATTTTACCAACCACTAAAAATAAAAACAATAGAAAAACTGAAATCTGGAACAGAAACCATTTCCCATGTCAAACCTTTCGACACACGAAATAAAAAATAAAATAAAAAACAACATGGCGGACCAAAATTGCGCGGGAAATCGTACCTCAGTGTTGCAACGCATAAAAAATAACGAGGATGTATACCACAAAGGTTTTTATGCGGCTATTATCATATTTTGCCGGGCCAATTACCGTTTAGGGCGCTATTTAGCATTTTTGACGGCGAGAAAAAAATGCGGAACGATTTTTGGTATTATTAAACCTATTTGGGGGTAATAACTGGATGATTTGAATTTTAAGTCCGTTTAGGGAACTATTTTGAACGATTTTCGGGTTTCCTAATGATTCGAAACGAAGGAATTCCAGAAAATGTACATAAAAGTTATATTTTTTCATGTATTTGGACAATTCACGAGGGGCTCGTGGCAATAGTATATTTCATTACAAGTGCGGAAAGGCTGTCATTGCAAAGAGTTCCGACAAATGTCTACCCGAGCCAAGGCGCAGCCGAAGGCGAGGGTTGACAGTCGGAACAAGTTGCAATGACGGTTCCGCACGTGTACTGAACGACTATTTTTAATACAGTTGCGAAAAAATGAAGCAATTTAATAAAAAATAAAAACATAATAAACTAAACTCGCAAAGAAAATTTCTGGAAAATGACGCTAACCGTAGAATGCAGTTTTTTTTTTCTTCACCCATTTTGGTAGGCAAAGGGAACGCCCATACAGCTTAGTCTTCAGTAGATTTTTTTATTGATATGAAATGAAATGAAACCTAACCTAACTCATTCAATTAAATCATTAAATCTGACATTGAAATAAATTAGTAGCTTCTTTTAAGAAATGTACGTTTTTGTATGAATCACAAAAACTCTTTAGTAAAAACTTCATGGTTAGTTTTTCTTTATAGACATTATTTTGACAGTTGGGAAAGTGAAGGCACTAGTGCGGGAAAGGTAAAAATAAAACACTAGTGTGTAATAGCCCACTTCCCGAACGCTATACGTCCCTGCAATATGCCACTTTTTGAGCAACTGTATTAAAATGTAATTACAGCCGCACAGGCCGATTCTCCGGTATTCCAAATAGATTCAATCATTTCTAAAAATAAATCCTTGATAGTTTAGTATAAAATGTCACTCTATCTACGTAGGTTCCTAACCTTTTCAGAAAACTCAATTTATGCAAATGCTAGCAGTTAAAACCATTGACTTCAGATTTCATTAGCAGATATCGAAGAATACTTGATTGAATGGTAATTAAAATTCATGGGTTGATAACGGAGAGGGCGACGCGGAAGATTGAATGAGGAGCGATTGTCTCTTAGATTTGAATTCCTTCTGCCGGGGTCGCGGGACTAACTCATCAGGTAACAGTGACCCTGAAACGTAATGGGCTATTGAAGGATCACCGTGGATTTTAGTCAGTACAAGTCTGACAGTCCCTCCTGTCCCGCCCTGGGTGGGAGGACTCATTTGATGATTTAAGATGATACAGAGTGATGATAGACCCTTAGAAAAATGTGCATTACGACACAAAATGGCGTCAACATTGTTTGTTTCTTATCTTAGTCGCTTAGTATACAGGGTGTAATAAGACACATCACAAAGCCGTTAACTACGCATACTGTACATCTAACTAAGTAGCTTTACGCTAAAATTATCGCTGGGAACCGACTTTTATTTTTAGGTATCAAAAAAAATAAAAATTTTATGTAAAGCAAACAGGTTTCGTGTCGTTGTGTGCGTAGGCGGGCGGCTTGACGCACACAAGCGCGCCTATGCTGGAACGCGCTGTGATAAGAACGTATCGACGTGCGAGCGTATTTTTTTTAGAAAAATCGGAAATTCAGGTAATGTTTGTTTGGAAAAAAGTTTTGTAATAGTACTTAGAATTCGATTTCGTAAAAAAAGTTTAAAAAAAATGCAACTTTGACCTTCAATATCTCGAGAACCCGTGGAGTCCCAGGTATTGTCTAAAGGAAATAAATGATCCAAATAATGGGTAGAATACGTGGCTTTCGGCTTCGTTAAGTGTCTTCTTACACCCGGTATAAATATTACATTACCTGTGGTCCAACATCAGTTATTTGTAGGTTGTATCCATCGACCAGACGGAACCTTTCGTCTCTCGTCACCATGAGGCTGGCGGCTGTGAGAACTGCCGGTCCCCTCCGCCATAACAGGACTAATGAGCCTGCAAGAGAAAGGTATATTTAGTACGCCTATAGAAAACTCTAGGAAGACATTTTATATCGTGGGCGCGTTACACAAACAGACAAACACCCAGACGCGGAACAACTACTTGTAGGTCACAGAAATATTAGTTCCGTGTGGGAATCGAACCCGCGACAAGCAGAGCGCAGCAATTCATTGCTCAGACACTACGCCAATAACCGTGTGGCTTTACATAGAGACATTGTAATTGGGTCCTAGTTAAAAAAAATGTGTAGCTTTTTCAACTAACACTTCACTTCACCCCTTTGACTTCACCCCTGAGAACTCCCTAAAAATCACTTAATTTCTCAATAAATAGTATTTTTATTTTTTGATTATCGCGTTTCGCGTTAGTCCAGTATCTCTCCAGCACGCGTAGCATGGCGCCGTAGAAAGGGGTTTTGTCGACGGAAGAATAGACAAAATGACAGAACGTAGAAATATTTTTAGCGTTTTAAGTATGGTAAAGTTAAAAACAAAGAAAATAAACGTTCTATTGTTCAAATTGTGAACGAATCGTGTCATATCTATGCAAAAAAACAGTCGATTTGTATAGAAATAACGATGAAATAACTATCTTTTCTTGGTAGAATAGACATAGAATCGCCATGCTACTCGTGCTGATGATGGTAGTCAATGATGTCGTGGACGGTGATGCACGCTTGCCTAAAAGTAACTCTTGACTTTAAAGACCCCAAAGTTCACTTCACTTCACCCCTTTGACTTCACCCCCTGAGAACTCCCAAAAAAATCATATAAAATTAAAGTCCGTCTACTTACCTAGGTTCTGAACCTGACATGGTAACAGCAGAGTATCTCCAACTACTGTTCTGAACGAATGTCCTCGCGACAGGAACCTCGGCCCGTCATCTGGAAAAGAAAAGAAAATTAAATAATTAAGAGCGATGTAATGCGATTGTATTGTATCGCGAAAGATGGAAGGAGTGTAGGACAACGTTGGCTCATAAATAAATACATATATTCACTATTAACTGGTGAAGTTCGTGGCTGAATATAATCTTCCAGGTTAAGCCGCGATGTCGAGGTTGGACCATCTGTCAACGAGTTTCCTCCGTGCCTTGGAAAGCACGTAAAGCCGTTGGTCCCGGCTGTCATTTGTAGATCTTTGACAGTCGTTACTGTTAGTTAGCAGCTCGAAAGTCTAGTACAACAAGTCTGCTAGTTACTGGGTTGTAAAGGCTAAAGTCACCATATCGCCTGCTGGTAAGTAATGGTGTGTTCAATCTAATGCAAGGAGCGACTGTCTGACCTTCACAACACGGTGGGTAATACGATACTCCTTGGGATTGGTGTTAGAATTTTGGCCTTATAATATAAAGTTTAAAGAAAAAAAGGCACTTTTCTCCGACTTTAACTACAAAATTGTAGAAACCTCTTGCTTCGCCCGCCATTTTTTTGCATGCCATAGACAACAAAGAAATACGAGAGAGAAAAAAAAAACCAATCGAATTCCCGCCATATTTCATTCGGCCATTTTAAAAAAGCTATTCAAAAGTATTGAAGAAAATATAATAAAGTGGTAAAGTTGTGGTGCTCTTAAACAGAGATTTGCGAAGTTCTTGTGAGTCCATCTGTATGTGTGTGGCATTTGGGAATGATGTATGGGCAAAGTATGGAGTAAAGTTTATGTATGATGATTTCAGAAAGGAGTGTTTTGATTAAAAATCCACTGTGGAGTGTACTCACTTCAAGTATTTAAACTTTTATTTGAACGAGATTAAAAAAATATATTTGAGAAACGCACAATATGATCTAGATCCCAAAAATAATCTATTTTATTGTTACAGCTCATAAAATATCAAACCTAAGATTTTTTCCATAAATATTTATGCAGTCAATCTGTAATTTACCTGATTTTCAGGACTCTGCAACCCGTGTTTTAATAGCGCGGCTGTTTTCAAACTCGTGGCGTTAAATCATAATTGGCAACGAAACAATTCGTTCAATCGTTGAGTGATGAAAATTATAGTTAACTATTTAATGAAGCGTGACAATGAGTTTTCACGTTTTAGTGGCGTAAAATAACAGAGACGGTGAAATAGGTACATAAATCTTGGGCTGGCCTCTGTTCTCGTTGACTTGCTTTGATTAGGACACACTAAAAAAATTAATGTGTTAAATCTCGTCGTGTTAGTAAACGAACCCACAACACAGGAGAATTTATTAATGCGGAAAACTTTAATGTTAGAAAAAGAAATAAACTTTTCTACAGAAACTAGTGGCCCGTCCCAACTTCGCACGGGTATTAAGAACCGCTCGTCCGATTTTGTGCAAACTTCACATAAAGCATCTACTAAATAGTTCGAACAAAGCCTAAACATTTGGTTTGGATAGGTGAGCCCGTTCTTGAGTTGTAACATTACAACGAAAAGTGGCATTGATTTTTATATACTAAATTAGAACATAAATCTTTGACCACTTAGTAACCGGAAAATAGGGGCGAACTATTTCACCCCCTTTGACCCCCAAAACATATCTATCTATCTTAAGTCTTAACCAATAACAAAATAAACAAGAAAATACAATTACCAACATTACGAAGCAGTGTCACATTTATGGACCGGAAGTGAGGAATCCGTTGCGTCATGTCCGGTCCCAAAGCCGCCATATTTATGTTATCCGGAGGAAAGGGGGTGTTTTGTTTTAATGGTTTTCGCCCCATGAAATAGAAATGGGAGGTACTAAGGGTTTTACGTGTTTTTCGGGGTCGAAAATGCCAACGAAGTCATGTGAAAAGTAATTTTAACCCCTCAAAGACTGATGAGCTGTTTCATAAATAAAAAAAACTTTAAGAGTAAAGTGCGTCAATAATTTTCCTTTGTGTTTCTGGGTGGAATTTCATCAAATGATTCTAAGCCAGCCAGTTCTTTCAAATGCCTTTTAACGGTAATTTTAGCGGTCAACTTATTTATTTAAACATTTCCGCAACCCCAGAATATCAAGAAAGAAAAAGATTAGGAATTATAAAATCATAGAAAAACTTCTTTAATTTGAAAAAAAAATACAATTCTTTTCTCTTACTCAGAACTAATCAATATCATCGTTGTTTTTTTTGTTTCTTATGGGAATCGAGCCCATGTATCCCGCCTATACAATACATACCCATTAAAATGCCACTGGGGGCTTTAGTCCCCATTTCACCGGCGAATTAATAAACGACAACAGTTATCGCAACAAAATTTGACGTGACAAGTTCTGTCAGATTTGACAGCTGACAGTAGCTGTCACTGCAAACGAGTGGTAGGCCAGTCACAGCGCCCAATGAAGAAAATAACTTACTTCTGTTATTCTGCGCGTGTGCCGCGATGAAGACGGCGGCGAGCACCACCCACGACACCTCCATCGTGTCAACCGTGACACCACCAGCTGTACCTCATCTGAAACAATACGAAAATGTGCTTAGAAATGTGACAAGACGCGTTAAACCCCGGATTTTAGATTCCAGAACCCGGACATGAGTCGAAGTTCGCACCGTGGCAACTGTGTCGTGTGGGGGAACGGTGAAGAGCGCGTGTATCGCGGGCGGCCCATCACTTTAAATTTTTAAACTCTGACACTTACATATGAAGCCAAAGACGCTCCCCGAATGCCCTCTAAACTAGGACAAATCCGGGGAAACCCGGACGGATGGCAACCCTAGATATGTGAAAGAACTTCGTGTTGTGATCATCATTAGCCATAGGCCTCTCTAATCACATGACATTGCAAGTGAAAGATATGTATTTGAAAATTTTAAGGGAAAATCATTATTAAATAACTCATCCTGTGTTAAGAGGACAGTCCCTGCTTATTAATAAATGTGGACTAAAGTTACTTCATAAGATCGTCTGTGCACCTAGTGGGTGGACGTCCTACGCTGCGCTTGCCGGTGCGTGGTCTCCATTCGAGAATCTTACGGCCCCATCGGCCATCAGTTCTGCGTGCTATATGGCCTGCCCACTGCCATTTCAACTTGCTAATTCGACGATCTTATGAAGGCCACAGGATCACGCTGGATGCAGGCCGCTTACAACCGGTCCTATTGGAAGTCTAAAGGGGAGGCCTATGTTCAGCAGTGGACGTCTTACGACTGATATGATGATGATGATGATGAAAGTTACTACCAGGATAATCTTGGCGAAACTTTAGTCCACGTTTATTAATAAGGGGGTTACTGACTAAAAGTACACCCTTTTTCTTTCAGTTGCTCTTTTGCGTGGCAGGATCATGCACGGTGTCATTTTAAGACGATTCCGTGAGACAATCTATAGGCAACAATAAAAACCGGTTCAGAGGTTTTCAAGATCCATAAAAAAATTAATAAGAATTTATCTAGTTTTATATAAAATGAAATAACCTAAAGCCGTATCATCTAATCATCCGTTGAATCCGCCAGGTGGCGCTGATAAGTAAACATTGGTTTTATTGTGCTCCCGTAAAAAAAACATTAAAATAATAGAAAATCTAACTCTCAGACAGTGGAACCCGTTTAAAAGTGAGCCTGACCCAACAAACTAAGTGTGACAGTGTTATAAACAATCTGTGTAGCTTAATTAAACAAAAAAACAGTGATATTTGACCTGCATAACAAGACCTATACAAACTACAATTAATGACCAAAAGGCAAAGTGTAAGACGTGTGCGCGTGCAATCCGACTAAATAAACCATCGACCAACAATAACATAAAGGTCTGTTCATATATTTTCTGGATAAATCAATAATATTGAGAATTGATGATATAGGATTTCGTTTTTTATTTGAATTGTGTGTTACTACAGCACCATCTATTAAAACATACAGGAACTAACACGAACTGAGTGATACCATACGTCAATGTGTGTTGACCAATATAAATACTAATTGATTATTGTGAATAGCGACATCTCTTAATAAAAATAGTAATCATCAACGAAGTACAAAATTCACAGAAAGGCGACAGTAATTTCGACTACAAAAGTAAATCGTTCGTGGTCGAGAGGCATACTAGCGTACATGGAAACGTAGCGAGCTCGGCGAGTTGCAAGTTCGAATCCCAGTCGGTGTTTGTCTTTTTGTGATTATTTCTTCATTAATTAATAATTTAATCACAAGCTAAAGCAAAATACTTGGCAGTAGACACACCAATAAAAAGTAAGATTTCGTGCTAAGGAACTGAATTTCGACAGAAGGAGCTGCGGTTACGAAACGTTAGAATAAATGGATTCACACTATAATAATATAACTTATCGCAAACCTTGCAGGACAAGTTCATTAAATGACCTTTCAAACATGACAAGTAGCAATGAGAAAACATTATTTGACACTACAATGATGAGCATCCCGGATAGTCTACATGACAATAGCGGCGTAATAAATAATTTGAGCGAACAAATTAAAAAACTTACGTTACAGTTACAAAGCGCTCATAATGAAATTGAAAATTTAAATACCGAAAACTTTCGTCTTAAAACTGACCTTCAAAATATGTTAAAGACTGTCAACACGTACAAAAAAGTGTGCTCAACACCCGAAAGAAAGAGCCGAACGCCAGTATCAGCACGAAAATATAAAACATTCCAAAATGACATGGCAGGCACCCCAAAGGAAAATTCAAAAACTAAACCATTTCAACCAGCAGGAGGTTGTGCCCGAAGATCGACCACCATGCTCAGCAAAGAGACTCAAACTACTTATAACCTCCATACACAATCATCAGATAAAACCCACGATGAGTCCACATATAACTTACACAATAAGAATATTATACAATCTCAACATACTTATAAACTAGCAAAATCAAACGAACAAAAGAATAAGCTATGCATAATAAGTAGTAATAATTCCAAATGGTCATTGCCTCAAATTGAAGACGTCTTCTCGGACTACTTTAATTTCTGCCACTACGTCACTCAAAATGGATCCATAAAAGAACTTCTGGGTAATTTAGAAACAAAATTAAAAGATTTTACATTAAATGATTACTGCATATTTTTAATGAGTGAAAATGACATTAAAGCAGAAAGAAATCACATAGACATGATAAACCAGATAAAAGAGTCGTTTCAAAAGGTGACCCATACCAATAAGATTATCTGCTTACCGACATACATAACAGGGGCACCTATATATAACTTTAAAGTTGAAATGTTCAACAATCTAATATATCTTGACATACAACATAATGACTACGCATACCTATTTGACAGTAACCGAGATCTTTCCCTCGCAATGTTTTCTCAAAGAAATGGAAAAATTAATAAACATGGATTGAAAAACATATATGAAAACATTCTGACTAATATTTTAATTGATACCACATCATTTAACCAGACCGATTTGAAGAGAAATATTAGTGAACCGTGTGACACCCCTAACATAATGACGAATTCAGCTCAAGCTGACGATAACGAAACCGATACTCGGTTTTTTCTCTGAAAAATATCTACATATTCTGCATCAGAATATTGCAGGACTACTAAATAAATCAGATGCATTATGTATTAATTTGGAGGAACTCAGAGATAAGGGCAAGACTGTAGATGTTTTATGTATATCTGAGCATTTCATGACAGCGGGACAAGAGCTAAATCTTAATCTACCAAACTATATTTTGGCCTCATCTTACAGTCGAATCAATAGCAAAAGAGGAGGAACATGCATCTTACTGAAAAAAGGCTATAGATTCAAGGAAAATTCCGAAATCAGTAAATTTTGTCTTCAGTGTATATTTGAGTGCTGTGCAATCGAACTTATTGACTATAACATTGCGATTATCTGTTTGTATAGAATTCCAAAACAAAATAACATGTATACATTTTTCAATAGGCTGGAAAATTTATTGACATATATTGCTAAATGTAATTATAAAAATGTAATTATTGCCGGTGACTTTAACATAGATGTTCTAAAAAGTAATAATGTTACCTTAGACTTCGAATGTTTATTGTTGAATTATAATCTAAAGTTGGCACTACATGAACCGACGAGACTTGCCAGTCGTACTTGTATTGACAACATTGCTCATAATTTTAATAAGGGCTGTAAAACTGTAATTCTCGAATTAGGTCTATCTGACCATACAGCTCAATTAATTAAAGTTCCAGTCAAAAAGATACCGACTCTTAAATTTTGGCGCTCAATTAAACGCGATTATAGTAAAGACAACATCGAAAAATTTAAAATGTGTATAAAATCCCTGTCTTTCTCACATATTTATCATTCTGATGATCCGAACATAGCTTACCAACATTTTATAGAAGATTTTAAATTGTTTTATGATCTTTGTTTCCCACAAACTGAAATAAAAATAAACGTTAATAATAAACCAAAATGGGTGTCCCGTGGAATCAAGATATGTAGTAAGAAGAAAAAGGAATTGCTATGGAATTTCAGATTGAAACCTACGACAGAAAATAAACGAAAGTATGTGAATTATTGCAAATTATTTAAAAAAATTATATCACTAACAAAACGTGCACAAAATGACCATAAAATAACAAATTCCAGTAATAAATATAAAACGGTATGGCGTATCATTAATAATTCAAGACTCAATACACCAAAAGATTCTATTGATACCATAAGAATTGATAACAAAGACATAAATAATCCTACAGAAATAGCCAACGCATTCAATAAATATTTTATTAATAAAGTCAACCCCATCCCAGGAGCTGGAAAAGATGCAAATTCCTTAATCAATCATCAATTAAACTCGATGTTTCTTGCACCAAGCTCACCTAATCAGATAAAGGAAATTATAAAAAATCTAAAAAACACCAACAGCGTAGGACACGATGATATATCTACAAAGGTTATAAAAGCGGTGAATGAAGATATCTGCCACCACCTCAGTCACATTATTAATCTATCAATATCATCAGGCATCTTTCCAAATAATCTTAAATTATCCATTATAAAGCCCTTACACAAAAAAGATAATAAACGTTTAATGGAGAATTACAGACCTATCGCGCTATTGTCAGTGTTCTCAAAAATTTTTGAAAAATATTTATACGGTGAAATTAATAGCTATCTCGAAAAAAACAAAATATTATGCAATGAACAAAAGGGCTTTCGACAAAATAAAAACATAAATATGGCCATCTATGATTTCATTCATAATGTTTTATGCCACGTTGACAAGACAACTCCCGTGTGTGCCATTTATTGCGACATGTCACAGGCATTTGATTATGTGGATCATGAAATATTAATCAATAAACTTGACGCATACGGTATTCGAGGCAATGTCTTGAATTTAATTCGATCGTACTTAACGAATCGACAGCAAATAACAGAAATAAATAAGGTAAATCTTAAAACAAAAAAAGAAGAAACATACACCTCTACGAAACACTATGTATCATACGGTGTTCCCCAAGGCAGTGTACTGGGACCGCCGTTTTTTAATATATATATCAACGACCTGCCAAATGCAACTAAACAACCTATGACATTATTTGCCGATGACAGCACAGTTACAATTGCATGTAAGGACATTGAACGGTATAAATTTGACATAAATAATTCTTTGACATCAATAATCTCATGGCTAAATAATAATAATTTAAAAATTAACCTAATGAAAACGAATATCATGCATTTTGGACAAAGATTGCAAAATTCATTGGATATACAATTGAGTCACGATGACTGCATTATAAATGAAGTTACTACCACCCGTTTTCTAGGCTTAACTATTGACAATAAACTTAACTGGAAAGAACATATTGATGTATTATGTAAAAAAGTCAGTAGTATATCATATGCCTTATATAAACTGGCTCCAACTATTAACTTGGATGCGCTCCTCTCGGCTTATTACGGGCTTGCTGAATCCATCCTCAGATATGGTATTATTTTTTGGGGCAATTCAACGAATGTAATCATGGTCTTCAAAATGCAAAAGCGATGTATACGCGCTATATTTGGTATCCCAAATACTGACAGCTGTAAGCCTTTATTTATTCAACACAAAATTCTCACACTGCCGTCTCTTTATATACTAGAAATAGCCTTATTTGTCCGTAAAAATCCTCATTTGTTTCCTCGCATATCGGATGTCGTACCACGAAACCGCCGTGATAACACTAAACTTTGTGTTCACCCTACTAAAACAGCACTAATGCATAAAAGTGTCGTGTGCAGAGCTTCTATAATTTATAATAAAATCCCAAAACAAATTAAACAGTTACACATAAACCTTTTTAAAAAAACACTTAAAAAAATGTTGACTGAAAAATGCTATTATAATGTTAATGACTTTCTTAACGACAAATCGCTTTGAGTGAGCTAAATGTGTTTTTATTTCAATAAAATAATAATGTTATTGTATAATGATATTCGTTTTGTTACTGATTAATAATTTATTTAATTTATGAATCACTCTCGACATTTGTTATTATATGATTAAATGAATGTAATGTATTAATTTTGAATGGACGTATTACATCCAATTATTTAGTTTATAAGGATGATTTTTGTACACCAGTCATGGTCAAACATGTTGATTCAAAATATTGTTTTCCAGCTTTAATAATCACAATTCTGTATTATTACCTACACATGTTTTTGCAAATAAATTTATCTTTATCTTTATCTTTATCTTTATCTAACTCTGTACCAGTAAAAACTTTAGAACGTTCTGGAAGTTAAGCATAAAAGCGTAAACGGACGAATTCAGTTTTTCATTATTTTTATTTAATAAAATTAGTTAGGATAATGCCGTTTGGTTTTAAAGCAGAAAATCAGGACACACTAAGAAAGTTCCTCTTTACCTAAGTTCCTGAAGGTGTAAAGGTAGTTTTTACTACCATTAATAATGAAGTAATTTATCTTCTAGATAATTATGCAGATAACTTCGACTTTGATGCATCGCTTTTATTTTAAAGTCAACTTATAAAAGGGTGCATAGAATGTCACCAGGTTTTGTTAGTTTTTTCTTTTTATATAGTGTGTTAGATTATGTTTACCCTTTTTTATGAAGTTGTGACTCGTCCTGTGTGGAGCTAAAGGGATTGCCAGCTTACTGACTAAAAACAACAATGTCCCTTCGTTTTCCTTTGCGTTCCAAGGCCACAGATCCCTTTTAAGACAGTTCTGCGTCCCCGGCAGTCGTTTGGCCCTATAGAGCCAATTAGTTATCTGACAGGACAGCTCCTTGAGGTGTGCATGGATGTGGGTCTGATCGGACGGCAAGCTACGAATATGTTATCTACCCTGCAACTACTTATGAGGCGAGCTACTCATTATCCAGGCACCGGGGATCAGACATAATGGCGACCATCAAACAAAAAAAACCGGCCAAGTGCGAGTTGGACTCGCCCATGAAGGGTTCCGTAGCAGCAAGCATAGATTAGAGATATAATTATATTGAGATTAGTAAGTAATATACACAAACAATAAAAATAACTTTGTTTTTCATAGTATTTGTATGAATGGCAAAGTTATATTTGCGGTTTTTGAAAATGTACTATATCTCAAAAACTGCTAACTGTATCTCATCCAAACCAATTTTCGTTGGTAGTTTTGGTTGAGGTCTACATTATATTTTTTTTTTAGTTTTATCATTCTCTTATTTTAGAAGTTACGGGGGGGGGGACACACTTTTTACCACTTTGGAAGTGTCTCTCGCGCAAACTGTTCAGTTTAGAAAAAAATGATGTTAGTAACCTCAATATCATTTTTAAAGACCTATTCATAGATACCCCACACGTATGGGTTTGGTGAAAAAATTTTTTTTGAGTTTCAATTCTAAGTATGGGGGGCACCCCCAAAATTTGTTTTGTTTTGATTTTTGTGTGAAAATCCTAATGCGGTTCACATAATACATCTTTCTACCAAGTTTCAACAGGATAGCTCTTATACTTTCGAGAAAAGTGGCTGTGACATACACGGACAGACAGACAGACATGACGAATCTATAAGGGTTCCGTTTTTGCCATTTGGCTACGGAACCCTAAAAAACACAAAATTATACCGTTTTAAATTCATTGTAGGTATATTCCAGCAATTTTTTTTGAAGTACTTTTACTTTTTGTTATTTTCTTTTTCACCCCCAAACCGATTAAATTCCAAACTTCACCCCCCCCCCCTGTCATCTTTCCGAACACATCTCAATACGATAATTCCTACAATTCTCCGCGGTCGAAGGAATGCAATAAGTGCGTGTACATGTTTTTTTTAAGCATAATACGACTGGTCGCGTTCACCCCTCGGCAGGGGGTGAAATCATCCGAAATAAATGATGTTAAGGGCTATGTTGTGAGGTTGATTTTTTTTCATTATTATGGCTTGGTTTTTGAATGTTTGTGTTGGTTCTTAATATTTTGTAATAAGTATCTAGGTATATTTATTTTATGTAAATGAATTGACATAGAGTTTTAATACACGTTGCTATAAGAGCTCTTGAGTAATAATTTGTCTTAAGTTATCATTTTGTAATTTAACACATTCTTCATCTTTCCTTTTTAAACGTTTGGCAATATTTATTTAGTTTATATGAATTTCGAAACTATAACGTAAAGACGAATGTACCCAGATACACTCAAGCTAATACAAAGTGTTTAAAACTGGATAGCAACCGTTTAAAATATCAAGTTATTTTTTAGTTTTCTGATCAAAGAGTAGTAAATGAATTTACAAATTTTAATATTGCATTTCTTTATTTTTTAAGCTCCTAAACTTAACGCACTTGTAAAGGGGTCTAGTAAATCAATCACCCTTATATTTTTTAATACCCTTTTACAACTACCCCTTAAGGAGCCGCCCTAACTCACGGAATCAATCGTTCTGCACAAGATTGTTGGGGGTACCCACCATGTTTATTTATTTATTATTAGGGGAACAAGCTTTTTTTGAAGAGAATTAATTTATTTCTTGCGTTTTACAACATGTTTTTTTTAACCGACTTAAAGAAAGGTAGAGGTTCTAAATTAGAGGATATTTGTTTCTCGATATACGATAAATTCTTCTTTTGTTTGAAAGGGTCTACTTCCTAGATGGTCCTAAGATCATCAGATCAGGATCTGATAATGAGATCTTGGAAAAATTGGAGGAACTCTTCAATAAATGACTGCAATCGATCAACTGCGATTACTGCTATCGTATATCTTCGCCTTTTCACTTAATCTTTGAAAAAAAAAAACATGTATTTATTTGTGCATGTATTCAATAATTACAAAAGAATAAACATAAAATTGAACCCCTGACCCACAGAACGAAATCCATTCGCTAAGCCACAGCCCCAACAATGCCATCATTGCTTCCCACACAAACAGACAGATTATTTTAATTTATGCAAAACTTCACCCCCCGCATTTATTTGTCTCTCAAAATCAGGGGAACCAGTCTTTTAATACGTTCCCATGGTAATTTTTAATTAGGCAAGGATTAGTCTGACAAATCTCATAAATGTTTTGCTAAATGTCACTTGCATTTTTTTCTCTTTTTGTTAAAAAGGGGTGAAGTCATACTGGGGGTGAAGTTTCGGGGGCGAGTCGGGGCGTTCCGTGGTGACGTTTAGTGATTCGGAATACTATAATTATTTAAATTATGGTTTTGATTGTGTTTTGGGTTGTAGGGGTTTTTTATTGTTAATTTGTTGTTTGCCTCGGGTTTGCACGGGTGATGGTACACCATCACCCGTGCAAACTCGTGCAAGCGAGATGTCAGAGATACATCTCTGACATCTCGCCACTAAGCCAATCATGCTCAAAGCTTATGTAAAACATACTCCGAGGACGCGTGAGGGAGAGGACAAAGTCCACCTCTCAGCCCAACTGCAGTGGCAGACGCCCACGGCGACGGACGTCGCAAAATGCGGCGGCGGCGAGTAAAGGGCGACACGCGATTCGACCATGGACCATGCCCGGGTCTGCGGCGTGTTGTGTTCCACGCGCGCCTCAAAGAGTGTCAGCATTATGACGGGGACCCCCTTTAGAGGGCCAATGCCTGCCAGGGTCGCGGGACTTACGAATTACCGTGACCCCGGAACGTAAGGGGCTATTGAAGGACACCGTGGATTCTAGTCAGTACAAGTCTGACAGTTACTCCCGCGCTGCCCTGGGTGGGAAGACGCATTTGATGATTTTAAAACGTAAAAAAAAACTACCTAAGTATTTACTTTCAGTAATCTAACAAGTAATCGATTTATTTCATTAAAATACCCTCTTTTTCATCCAATTTAATCGAACCTCTTGACCACCCGGTAGTATTTCGAAATGGGCTCCAATGCATCACCCACGATGCCACCCCATTTGCTAACCAAACGATTCCCAAAATGAGGGACTGCATACTTCTCAAAATGTAAAAATGCGTGAAATTGCAATCGATTTGCACTTTATGAGCTTTGTATTTGTTAAAAGGGGAAAAAAAGAAAACGAAAAATTTACTAAAATAAATACCAACTAAGAATTTCTTGTATCTTGCGTTTACAAATATTTAAGGGCGCGTATTTTGAAAGTTGGCAACGTCGCCGTCGACGCAAATAACTGTTAAATATTATTTACAAGTTTTAATTAATTTGTTAAATTTACTGTATGAAATAAGAAATATGCCTCTGTAGTGCATTTAAACATTGATTAGGGAATGCAAATATTAATATCGAAAAACCGAAATATAATTATATATATATAGTTTTAGATGTAAAAAAAGTATTTGGAAACTTTCCAAATCTTTCCAAATACTTTTTTACACCTGAAACAGTTACAACAAATTCAGTGTTTTAATTGCATTCCTATATCAAAGTTTTAGTGCACTACAGAGCCATATTTCTTACTAGCTTCCGCCCGCGACTCCGTCCGCGCGGATGTCGGTCTTTGCGTGGATGGTTTATTTCTCCATTTTGAGTAACTCTGACAATGACATCTTATAAATATCTATTGCACCCAAATACGGCTAAGCCTATAATAATTAAGGAGATCCCTCTATTGAGCTACTGCTGTTGAGCTCGCGTTCTGTAGTAAGTACCTATTTTTTTCATAGTAATTCCAACCTTGTATTTACAAATAACTGATCGGAACAGTAATCAAAAAGGTCGCGCTGAAAAGCACGGTTTAAAATTACACGTTACATACAATATTAATTCCACGGACGACCGGACCGCTCGCCACACTGGACACGTCCGCTCGCATCAAAATTCAGAATTTATATGCATCGCGCGGCGCGGAACGCGGCTCCTTATATAGGAGTCGGGGAGGCGTGGCCCGCGTGTGCCGCAAACGGTTCAAGCCTAATCCGACTTTTAGCGCTACAGGTTACGGCGCTGAATCCACTGCGCGTAATGCAACGTGTGTTCGCGGTTCTACAGAACAACGTCTATGAATAAAACTGAAAAATAAGATTTTTTTTCTACGTATTTTTCCAGGATAAAAAGTATCCTATTTTATGCCCAGGATAATAAGGTATAATTATACCAAGTTTCATCGAAATCGAACCGTTAGTTTTCACGTGATGCCTGCACATACAGACAGACAGACAGACAGACAGACAGACAGACAAAAAATTTTTTAATCACATATTTGGGTTTGGTATCGATCCAGCAACACCCCCCGCTATTTATTTTTTCAATATTTTCAATGTGCAGAATTGACCCTTCTACAGATTTATTATATGTATAGATTTCCATATAGTAACATTGCTACAAGACGTACGGAAAATTTTCTTTTTATGTTTCTTGATAGCTATAATGTTGTGTTATTCAAGTCTGTAGTTAATATATTAGTTCTAGTCAAGTGTGATTCATCGTCGATCACATCACTGACTACCATCAGGTGATATAGTGAGTGAGCAAACGAGACAGTATGGCTTAATTAAAAACAAAAATCAATTTCGGAACAACTACATGTAGACCACAACACAAATATTTTTGTTCCGTACGGGGATCGAATCTACGCCACATAGCGCAGCAGCCATATCAGAAATATCAATAATAACATGAAATATAAGCTCATAAATCACTATATCAATTATTGTGCTACCCGGCACCGAATCCGCGTCCCACGAGGTCGCTCCCCTCGGCCAGTCAATATTGGTTTTAATGTCAAATTAGCGACAGAACCATGACCTTCTGATCTCTACTAAGAGGGTTCTTGTAATAGGGATCAATTTTTTTTTGGTCAAAGAATCCGTTTATTGCCCATTGTACTAAAATGATAAAATAACTATGGTCTACATATATTTAGCAAATCGGTATTGGCAAACTTACACATCAAAATGACACTATTTTAAACTATATGAGGCCGGTGTTTCGTACCTGACAGTGAGAAGGAACATCAGAAACAAACTCAGAGGTCACAGTCTCTTTTAAAGTCCAGACATAAATTGGTCATGTCATACGAGGACCATGCGGGTGTCTGAGATGGTCTTTTGAAGAAAGTACCACACAGATTTGAATGGACCTGTCCAGTCAGTGCAAGCATTTGTTTGTTATCGTGAAGCTCAACTCTAGATACTGTGGTTTTATTTCGAACAAAACCATTTAAAAGTATTTTGTTTTAACTATTTCACAACTTCAGAAGCCTAGCATTATCTGTACTAAAGTAATTAGCAGTCACGCGCTAAACTTGCTAATTGTTTGCTGCCAGGTGGTGCTAACGACTCTAGTCATACGACTATTAATAATTGTTGCAAACATTCGAGCAATAATTCTGAACGGGGATGAAATGATTCATAACCAGCCTATAATAATGTAGTTTCTTTTTAGGGTTCCGTAGCCAAATGGCAAAAACGGAACCCCATATAGATTCGTCATGTCTGTCTGTCTGTCCGTCCGTATGTCACAGCCACTTTTTGTCGAAAGTGTGAGAGCTATCCTGTTGAAACTTGGTAAGTAGGTGTATTATGTGAACCGCATTAGGATTTTCACACAAAAATAAAAACAAAACAAATTTTGGGGGTGCCCCCCATACTTAGAATTGAAACTCAAACTTTTTTTTCACCAAACCCATACGTGTGGGGTATCTATGGATAGGTCTTTAAAAAATATATTGAGGTTAATAATATAATTTTTTTCTAAACTGAACAGTTTGCACGAGAGACACTTCCAAAGTAGTAAAATGTGTCCCCCCCCCTGTAACTTCTAAAATAAGAGAATGATAAAACTAAAAAAAAATGTATAATGTTGACCTCAATAAAAACTTCCAACGAAAATTGGTTTGGATGAGATACAGTTAGCAGTGAAGCTTGAGTGTGCGGCTATTTATATATCTATAGCCACTAGTAGCTAGCTCATAGTATCTATCTTATAGTAGTATCTTCATAGTTTTTTTTTTTAGCGTTATAAAATCATCAAATGAGTCCCCCTGGACCTCGTCTGAACCCCGGGCAGGGCGGGAGGGACTGTCAGACTTGTACTGACTAAAATCCACAGTGTCCTTCAATAGCCCTTTATGTTCCGTGGTCACGATAATGAGATAAGTCCCGCGACCCCGGCAGGCTTTAGCCCTCTAGAGAGGGAGGGGGCCCCGTCATCATGCTGACGCTCTTTGAGGCGCGCGTGGAACACAACGCGCCGTTGACCCGGGCATGGTCCATGGTCGGGCTGCGAGTTGCCCTTTACTCGCCGCTCGCATGCCCGCGCCTACGGTGGCCGGAGATCGTCTTGCGACGTCCGTCGCCGTGGGCGTCCACCACCGCGAATATCTTCATAGTTAGGACAAAATTATGTTTTATTTAAGAGCATGTAAATATTAGAAAAGCGTGCGGCGGGTATCTGCCTGAATCCTGAAATTCAGTAGTATTTCATTCAATACGTCTATTAGTATGGAAATCACGTAATCATACTAAGTAGATTTGTAATAGTTTGGTGTTTAAATTGAATAATACAGGGCGTCCCACGGCTATGCCACATGGGGAAAGTGCCTTGAACATTGTAGATGGAATATTTTACTGAAAGAAGCCATTACTTTAATTTAAAAAACAATGTAAACTGCATTCATATATCCATTCATCTTATTTTTTTTCATCTACCTGCCTTTTCCCAACTACATTGGGGTAGGTTTCCAGTCGAACCAGATGCAGCTGAATATCAGTATTTTACATGGAGCGACTGACTATTAGACCTCCACAACACAGTAACTGGGTAATACGATACCCCATGGTAAGACTGGTTGTCAGACTTTAGAGCTTCTGACTAACAGTAACGAGTGTCAAAGATCTACAAATGACAGCCGGGACCAACGGCTTTACGTGCTTTCCAAGGCACGGAGGAAACTCGCTATGACAGATGGTCACCCATCCGCAGACCAACCTCGGCAAGCGCGGCTTAACACGGAAGATCGGCCTGTGCGGCTGTAATTATGTAGCCACGAGCTCCGCAGCGATTACGTACCACAAATGGAGCATAGACGGTCTTATTAAAAACGTATAGGTCCCGCATAAGTCCCCAGACAGACGTTATTCCCCTTATTGTACAAATACCCCGCACGTCTGAGTCGCGTGTCAAACATTTATCATTATCTAGGAGGGTAGTTTGTAACTATGGGGTAGATAGACACAAAAGTTTGGTGTGAACTTTGTTTTCTTTTTTTTAGAAAAAAAAAAGGTAAAAGTATTGTCGTTGTGAGCAAAGAGTCAGCGCGTAACGGATAAGATCAAATGTTTGAAACACGTCACAATGCGCCGCTACAGGCAATTCGCGTCGTACTCAAAATAATTCATGTCTTAGCCTCTTCGTTCATATCGCGACGCAAGTTTCTGATATTTACGACTATGGCTACCATTGTTGCGTGCCCGTGTACGAACTTCTACGGATTTGCATTGCGATAGTCGCCTGAATATCTAAGTCGTTCGGAGGTATCGGAGAATAGGCTATTTGAGAGTATCAATAAATTATAAATCTAATTAGTCCGTTATTTAGAGTTTTGAAAAATAAGGGACACATATTTTTTCTTATGTAAAATCAATGAATATTTACCAAGATATAACACATCAAGAGTCGAGAGCTCGTGACGTCAGAATTCAGTAAAAAATGTACTGAATTGTGACGTATTGGCAATTTTAAAAGCATCATATCTCCGTCAATTTTGGTTTGCGTAAAAAAAGAAAAAATACGGGTCAAATATTATTTGATAATCTAACTGACGAATTAATTAGATTTTTTTAGTCTATTGCGTCGTCTTGTGTACGAGGAGGCGTGCCCGCCCGCCACGCGCGCCGCTCACCGCGTAGAGCAAAGTCCGTTCACTTTGGGCATGCATACAGTCCGCGCTACGACCTGCACTTAAAGAATACATATGGACAGCTAAGAAGTGGAATTCCCTGACGGACAGTATTACCCAGTATTACCTGATAGCTACAATCTTTTTTTATCGTGGTAATCCAATGCGTCCTCTCGCCCAGGGCAGGGCAGGAGGGACTGTCAGACTTGTACTGACTAAAATTCACGGTGTCCTTCAAGAGCCCTTTACGTTTCAGGGTCACGGTAGCTCGTTAGTCCCACGACCCAGCTCTTTATCGGACGGCGAGTTAAAGTTGTATGGTGTAGGCTTGGCAACATGTTAGTATCTGGGTACTTTTAATTAAATCCGTTTTGAATTATTCGTTATTTTAAAAACTGTGTAAAAGCGTTCTTTAAATAAAGAAAAAAACTTATGTAAATTCACTGAAAGAATACTTTACATAAGCCTAAAGTAAATACGTAGATTTTTGAATCAAAAATACAAGCCAGTAGCTATCCATTAGCATATATTTTAAAATTGAAACAAAAAAAACCAGCCAAGTGCGAGTTGGACTCGCCCATGAAGGGTTCCGTAGTAGCAAGCATAGATAAGGGATATAAGAGATAATGAGATTAGTAAGTAATATACACAAACAATAAAAATAACTTTGTTTTTCATAGTGTTTGTATGAATGGCAAAGTTATATTTGCGGTTTTTGAAAATCTACTATATCTCAAAAACTGCTAAATGTATCTCATCCAAACCAATTTTCGTTGGAAGTTTTTGTTGAGGTCTACATTGTATATTTTTTTTTAGTTTTATCATTCTCTTATTTTAGAAGTTACAGGGGACACACACACACATTTTACCACTTTGGAAGTGTCTCTCGCGCAAACTGTTCAGTTTATAAAAAAATGACATTAGTAACCTCAATATCATTTTTAAAAACCTATCCATAGATACCCCACATGTATGGGTTTGGTGAAAATAAAAAATTTGACTTTCAATACTATGTATGGGGGCGCCCCCAAAATTTGTTTTGTTTTTATTTTTGTGTAAAAATCCTAATGCGGTTCACATAATACATCTACCGTTTCAACAAAATAGCTCTTATACTTTCGAAGAAAAGTGGCTGTGACATACGGACGGACAGACAGACAGACATGACGAATCTATAAGGGTTCCGTTTTTGCCATTTGGCTACGGAACCCTAAAAACCTTACCGCGATTCTTTTATTTTTTTTTTCGTGATATAATCATCAAATGAGTCCCCCCACACAGGGCGGGACGGGAAAGACTGTCAGACTTGTACTGACTAAAATCTAGGGTGATCCTTCAATAGCCTTTTACGTTCCAGGTTCACTGTTACCAGATGAGATAGTCTCGCCACCCCGGCAGGCTTTGGCCGTCAGGGCCTCGTCAGAAAAAGTGTTCCTTTAAGAATTCCGTTTCTGTTTTTGAGTTATAATGGAACCCTAAAAAGACTAGAGAATCAAACTTATTACCTCTCACACACCAGCCAACTTTGTAACTCCAAATCCAATGTAACAACATTTCAAATAGCATTTATAACGATATTTGCTTTCAAAAATTAACAAGATTTGTTCAAGCGTTCCCTTTGACCCCTACTTATTGTAAACACGTGACGACTACGTGCCGGACACGTGCCGGTCACGTGCTGGTCACGTGCCGGTCACGTGCCGGTCACGTGGCGGTTACGTGGCGCTTGCGACAGCAGGATTGCCAAAATAGGTGACTCGCCGTCAGATCATGAATCATGCCCGGGTCGACGACGCGTCGTGTTCCACGAGCGCCTTAAAAGAGTTGTCCGCAATCTGACGAGGCCCCCCTTAGAGGGCCAAAGCCTACCGGGGTCGCGGGACTGTCTCATTACGTCACTGTGACCCTGGTACGTAAAGGGCTATTGAAGGATACCGTGGATTTTAGTTAGTACAAGTCTAAGAGTTCCTCCTGCCCTGCCCTGGGTGGGAGGACTCATTTGACGATTTTATTGGCTTGAGAAGTTACAGCGGCCATGGAGCGCAAAAGACAATTAATGGGTGGGTTTTAGTTACCATTCAAGTAAGGAAAAACACAACTAAATTAGTTTGTGTATGTGAGTTTGGAGCAGTGCACAGTGGTATCGGCCCCGACTTACGAGTTGTAGGTCATGAGTTCGAACCCAGTCAAGCGCATTACTTTGTGTAATTTATTTCATCACCACTGCTCTCAAAACGGTGAAGGAAAACATCGTGAGGAAACCGGCATGTCCTAGAACCAAACATTCGAAGACATGTGACATCTACCAACCCTCACTGGACCCGCGTGGTGGATTACGGCCCACTCCCTCTCACAGAGAGAAGGCCCGTGTCCCAGCAGTGGGAACATTTAAAGGCTGATGATAATGCGAGAATAAATGTTAGTAAACGCACCCACGATACAGGAGAAATAATATAATATAATAATATTCCACAACTATCACACAACGCCATCTAGTCCCAAGCTAAACAGAGCTTGTGTTATGGGTACTAGACAACTGATAAATACATAAATATTATAGATAAATTACACCCAGACACAGAACAAATGGTCGTGCTCATCACACAAACATTTGTCCTGGGCGGGAATCGAACCCACGACCTCCGGCATAGCAGTCAGGGTCACTAACCACTAGACCAACAATTGCTTGTGAGGACACATTTTTTTTTAAACAGCACTGCTTAAACACTTTACACCTCTTGGCATCACAGCAGTCGAGTAAAAAGGGTCCAATACTCAAAATTAGGGTTCCGTAGACATCCCTACGGAGCAGCCACGTGGCGGTCATGTGGCGATCGTGTGGCGGACACGATACGATAATGACCCGTGTTTGATACGCTCAATTGTGTACAGTCTCTTCGACTGGTTCAATTCTTTTTTCGACTTTCTTTACATTTAAAATATTTTTTACAAAAAAATGACTTTTAGATACTATGACTTTTAGACTTTTTTAGCCACGTCGCAAACGATAATCGTAAACGTTCGGTACTCCCCAAAAGATTTTCAACTTTATGGCCTAGAACCTAAAGTTGAAAATCTATTGAAGATTTCTGAGCGTTAGCGACAGGAAAGATCGAAAACGATAAGCAATCTTCACTAGATCTTCAACGTTATACCCAAGCACATAAAGTTGAAAATCTATTAAAGCCTACTCCGCGGTGCGCGGGCATGCGGGCGGCGAGTAAAGGGCAACTCGCTGCCCGACCATGGACCATGCCCGGGTCGACGGCGCGTTGTGTTCGACGCGCGCCTCAAAGAGCGTCAGCATAATGACGGGGCCCCCTCTAGAGGGCCAAAGCCTGCCGGGGTCGCGGGACTTATCTCATTACCGTGACCCCGGAACATAAAGGGTTATTGAAGGACACCGTGGATTTTAGTCAGTACAAGTCTGACAGTCCCTCCTGCCCTGCCCGGGGTGGGAGGACGCATTTGATAATATTATCAAGATAAAGAAAAGATGAAATTGAAATGAAAAAAAATGAAATTCTTGAAACGTAAAGCCATTTTATTTCATTTTCATCCGCTTGTTTGATGTCGGATATATTTGATATCGGTTAGAATCGGATATATCCGAATGGTCTAGTCCTATTGTCCTTCAGCAGCGATTGTGGTCGAAATTGAAAATTCCTGACATTGGACGATATTGAGGCCGCGAAGTTCAATATCCGATGGAAACGGTGCGTCAAAATAAACAGGCAAAAATACATACATAATGTATATGGGAACAGTGTATAAGACGCGGACGCGAGGTATGATGGGAAATGGTGAATGCTCCAGGGTAGCCCGCGAAATTCAATATTTCTTGGGTTTTTTGCAATGTGCAGGCCAGTGCTAGGTTGTATGTTGACTAACATATTGATCGCGGCTGTAAGACGTATGTAGTTACAGAATTATTATCATCAAAATCACCAATACAACCCTCCAAGTTCATAAAGCTTCAGGAACAAAAAAATAACATAAAAAGTCATTCCTGAAGCTTTATGAACTTAGAGCGTTGTATTGATGATTTTATTGATTATAATTCTGTAACTACATACGTCTTACAGTCGCGATCAATATTTTAATCAACATACAACCTAGCACTGGCCTGCAAATTGCAAAAAACCCAAGAAATTTTGAATTTCGCGGACTACCCTGGAGCATTCACCTTAAGGCAAACTTAACACAATACTAACGTAGCGCGAGCGCCAAACCTAGTAATTCAACGTCTAAAAATAATGACGTCCTGATGGCGCTTGCGCTACGTTAGTGTGCCTAAAGAGTATATGTCCCCATTCTACCTCGCATCCCCGTTTTATACACTGTTCCCCAACCATTTCTTTAACCAACTTAAAAAAGTAGGAGTTTTTCAGTTTGTACCGAATATATTGTTTTAAAGGCGTAGCTACCACCGCCGTATCAGCCGTATCAATTAAACGGGGCCACCAAGTGTCAAGGGCCCCCGATGATTGGAATAAAAATAAAAACATAAAATGTTGCTCTTATCTAAATTAAAACTTATCGCTGCCATAAAGCTCCAATGAACTCTTAACATAGCCCAATTTTCAAAAAGGCGGTATGGGGTGCTAAGACAGGAAACCCTCACGTGCGTCCGTGGACTGGAGTTCCCTCTCGGATACGTCCGGGGAGAAGACCAGTTTTTCGGGACGGTGCACCCTGGGATGCGGGCAAAAACTCTTTGCCCGTATGCAAATAGCCTGTCGTGTGGACGCTCCAACGCGTGTCCCTCTGATTAGCAGAGGGCACAGCGGCGGAGCGGGCTTGCGGACGGTGAGTAATGGGTAGCTCGCCGTCCGACCAAGGACCAAGCCCGGGTCGGTGGCGCATCGTGTCGTGTTTCGCGCGTGCCTTCGGGGAGTTGTCAGTAAACTGACGGGGCCCCTTATGGGGCCAAATGCCTGCTGGGGTTGCGGGTTTTTCTTAACATAGGATACCGTGGCCCCGGAACGTAAAAGGCATTCGAAGGAACACGGGTGGATTTTAGTCAGTAAGAGTCTGACAGTCCCTTCCGCCCCAACCAGGGCGGGAGGACTCATT
Source organism: Agrotis exclamationis (assembly GCA_950005045.1). Lineage (NCBI taxonomy): Eukaryota > Metazoa > Arthropoda > Insecta > Lepidoptera > Noctuidae > Agrotis > Agrotis exclamationis. Next base: position 963,718 of record OX465445.1, read on the forward strand.
TGATGATTTTACCACCTAAAAAACCGGCCAAGTGCGAGTTGGACTCGCCCATGAAGGGTTCCGTAGTAGCAAGCGTAGATTAGGGCTATAATTATATTGAGATTAGTAAGTAATATACACAAACAATAAAAATAACTTTGTTTTTCATAGTGTTTGTATGAAAGGCAAAGTTATATTTGCGGTTTTTGAAAATGTACTATATCTCAAAAACTGCTAACTATATCTCTTCCAAACCAATTTTCGTTGGAAGTTTTTGTTGAGGTCTACATTATACATTTTTTTTAGTTTTATCATTCTCTTATTTTAGAATTTACAGGGGGGGGGACACACATTTCACCACTTTGGAAGTGTCTCTCGTGCAAACTGTTCAGTTTAGAAAAAAATGATACTAGTAACCTCAATATAATTTTTAAAGACCTATCCATAGATACCCCACACGTATGGGTTTGGTGAAAAAAAAATTTTTGAGTTTCAATTCTAAGTATGGGGGCACTCCCAAAATTTGTATTGTTTTTATTTTTGTGTAAAAATCCTAATGCGGTTCTCATAATACATCTACCTACCAAGTTTCAACAGGATAGCCTTTATACTTTCGACAAAAAGTGGCTGTGACATACGGACGGACAGACAGACATGACGAATTTATAAGGGTTCCGTTTTTGCCATTTAGCTACGGAACCCTAAAAAAGGCTATAGTTATGTAGTTGTTATAAATGAGTTACGATCAGTTGATCAGCATTCTCAATTTTCGAGCTCTCTTCAATAGTAGGTATGTGTGAGAAATCGGTGAACATGTTTATAATAACCTTATTATTCTACAAAGTCGGTTAAAAACAACAATTTCGAAGGCGTTCCCGAACACATTCCTCTTACAAACTTAAAAGTCCTTTGTCAAGTTTCCGAGCGACTTTAAAACATACTTTGAAAGTCGTTAGACTTTAAATTTACGATATTGGACGGAAGATCGGAATCTCTAATATTACATGCTTCTAAAGTTGTAAGATGTATGGGAGGCAGCGACATCTAGTAGCCGCGTGGAGAGATATCACGAATTTGGACTAAAGGTTCGCGCGCGAGACATTGCACATCTTTGGTGGAAACGCAGCCTAAGGTGCCGGTTCGCGCGTGAGACCGCGACCGGAGACCGCGACAGTAGACCACGACAGTACTTAACATTAAGCAATGTATGAGCGGCAGTTCGCTAGCGAGACAGCGACAGGAGACAGATACGATAGCAATCTTAGGCTGCGTTTCCACCAGAGATGTGCGATGGAAATGTGTCGTACGAGGATGTCTAGCTGTGCTGTGGAAATGTGTGGGCGTTTCCACCAAAGCTGTGCAATGAAAATGTGCCTACGAGGATGTGTAGCGGAGCTGTGAAAATGCGCATTAATGTGTGGTGCGAGGATGCGTTGTGAAGCTGTGAAATGTGTCGACGGGGTTGCGGTGACATACTCCGTCTATGGACTGGCTGGTACAGTATGCGCAAACCTCGCAACACATCCCTCGTACACATCCCTCGTACACATCCCTCGTACACATCCCTCGTACACATCCCTCGTACACATCCCTCGCACACATTCCTTGTACACATCCCTCGCACACATCCTTCGTTTTGTATGTCCTAAAGTCTAGCTCCGCTGAGCCGTTTCCACCAGAGCTGTGCTGACCGAGGCGAGGAATCGCTTCATTTAGAAGCGATTCTATTGGGTCTTTAAAAACACATTTCTCGCTACACATCCTCGCACATCTCTGGTTGAAACGTAGCCTTAAGCGGTGAGCGGTGCGGCTGTCGGTTCGAATAAAGGATGATTCACGCTACACCGTGCACTATAACCGTACCTCGTCCGTGCCCCGGACGTGCAACGTCAGTTGCCGCAAGCATGAATCACTTCATATAAAACTACACCACAATGTTCGACCGGGCCCCGGACGGGGCACGTCCCGGACACGGCACGGTGTAGCGTGAATCATCCTTAAGGGTCAAGTCAGACCGAGACGTGACGCTACGCGCACATTTAAATAGAGCTACTCAAATTCTTACTCTATTTCCTACACAAAAAGGTAGACATGTTTTGCAGTACAGATACCGGCACGGTTCTTGAGCGTTCGGCGTAAGAGTGGGGATCGCTTTGCGCATCGTACACTTATCGACAAATGAAACGCACAATAAAACAAATAAAACGCAAAATAAATCACAAAAGGTTAAAGTCCTTTAATATCTCCAATACTGGGGCCACATTACCGGTAAGTAATGCTGATAATATTAACACAATGATGGATACAAACGTGTATGTTTAACAGCCACAAAAAAAGTGTAACTGTAAAGCGACCCTTATATCAACGTCAAATGCCGTTTTGCAGGTGACAGTTTTTTTAGTCAAGTGTTCAATAGATGTTTAACTTTTTTGTCGTAAAACGGTTAAAGTCTACTTTCGTTATAATGAACGTCATTTCCCGTTTGTGTAGCCACTGCTTAAGATAATATGTTAATATTATGACTGACATTTAATGACTCTGTACTCACCTATTTTCGTTAAAAATCCGAAATAACACTTGTTTTATAATTATTCTTTTATTTTTACACAGATTTTATAATTCACAGACACTAAAATAAAAAAAAAACGATCACATTTTTTCCAAATTCACCTCTTTTTCAATTGTTTTTAAAACTCAATTAAACGATCGCAATTTTTTTTCTAATTCACTTTTTTTTTATAAATGTCGAAATATTTGACGTATTTTTTATAAGGAGTACAAGGCGCCTTGCTATCCCCTTCGTGGTTCAAATACAACTGACCCCAAATGATTAGGGGACGCTCAAGTTGGAATCAATGAGATATAGTTGGGGTTTCGTATATTTCAAATTGATTGTAAAAAAATACGTGTGGAATTCGGGGATTGCCGCGGTAAAGCTATTGCATAGAATTTTTTATCAACTTATGCAATTATAATTAGTTATTTATTTAATTTAATTTTAAGAAAAAATTATCGCCTACCGCGAATATTTAACGAGAATATCATCCCATCGTTGCTCTATGGGAATTTACTCTACTAATAATTAGGCTATGGTCAGCCACGTCACTCAAGAAAAAAATTCATTCATTCAAATTTTTTTTTATGTGTAGGTAATGGGTTAGCTTTTGACCTTAGTCTAGGTCAGCAGTGGTACGTTACATGCAACACTGCTAAGTGAGTACCCAGCTAAATGTTGTCAGCGTGTTGTCGTCGCGAGCACTGCGGATCGGGCAGCTCGTAACTAGATACGAGGTGGACCGTGGACGAGCCGTACCCACTTGAAGGTTGTTAAAGTATCTGATACGCTACATGCAACTCTGCTAAGTGAGTACCCAGCTGTAGGGTCACTGCGAGCCTTACAGCGAACCACGCGCGAACGGCTCGCAGCAGGCTTGTGCCTACGTACTCACTTGTTACTGTATCCGATACGTCACATGCAACACTGCTAAGTGAGTACCCAGCTTAATACGTCATAATAAGCGGATGGTCATTATAAGCGGAGTCATAATAAAAGGATTCTACAGTACGTGTTAAATATTTTTTGATAATCTATTTACGCGACGGAATAATTTGATTTTTTCAATAAATACTATTGTCAGACTCTTATTGACTAAAAACCACCAAGGTCTTTCATATGCCTTTTGTGTTCCGGGGCCTCGGTGCACTTTTAAAGACAGTCCCACGACCTTTGCAGACATTTAATCAGTTTGTGTTTGTGAGCTTACTGGTCCCTAAAAATAAGAGGTTATCCAATGACCTTTATTTCAATGATAAAGCATCACCTTTGTATAATTCCGTAGTTGAGATAATGTTTCAGCACAATATTATATTGTGGCTGGCTACTACAAAAACAAGTTATTTTTACAGACTTCAAAAAAAAGGAGGTTATCAATTCGACCCGTATGTATGTAATATTATCAGAACTGCCCAGTTTTCATATATGTTAGTCTATATCAGCGTCTGAACAAATGTGCCAAATTTCACAAGTGTATGTATGTTTTTATGTTTGTGCACGCATATCTCCCGAACTACAAGTTCGATTTAAGTAATTCTTTGTTGTACTAGGTATTGTTCAACTTAGGGTACACTGCAAGTTTCATTAAAATCGGTTCAGTAGTTTTAGAGATATGGATTTTTTTTATGTTGTGACGGATTACAAGATTAGTGCATATGTAAGAAAATTTTGTATTTACAAGAATTTGGGTTGATTATTTAATAAATAAACTAAAAAAGCTAAAATAAAAACTTTTTCAAAAAAGTAACCGACTTCAAAAACAACAACAAAACAAAAAAGGGTGAAATAACCTAATTAATAACTTCTTTCGGAAGTCGGTGGCTAAGAATCAATGAAATAAAAAATAAAGCCACCGACATCCGAAAGAAGTTATTAATTAGGTTATTTCACCCTTTTTAGGGTTCCGTAGCCAAATGGCAAAAACGGAACCCTTATAGATTCGTCACGTCTGTCTGTCTGTCTGTATGTCCGTCCGTATGTCACAGCCACTTTTTGTCGAAAGTATAAGAGCTATCCTGTTGAAACTTGGTAGGTAGATGTATTATGTGAACCGCATTAGGATTTTCACACAAAAATAAAACCATAACAAATTTTGGGGATGCCCCCCATACTTAGAATTGAAACTCAAAATTTATTTTTTCACCAAATCCATACGTGTGGGGTATCTATGGATAGGTCTTTAAAAATTATATTGATGTTACTAATATCATTTTTTTCTAAACAGAACAGTTTGCACGAGAGACACTTCCAAAGTGGTAAAATGTGTGCCCCCCCCCCCCTGTAACTTCTAAACTAAAGGAATGATAAAACTAAAAAAAAAATATAATGTAGACCTCAACAAAAACTTCCAACGAAAATTGGTTTGGATGAGATACAGTTAGCAGTTTTTTTGAAGTCGGTTACTTTTTTGAAAAAGTTTTTTTTTTTTATAAATAAACTTGCATTACCTAATCATTACCTACTTCAAAAAAAAAAAACAAAAAAAAGATATTTACCTTCTCATAAAGATTGTTTTTTTTTTAACTACCATTTTTTTAAAATTCTAATATTAAACCCAAATTCTTGTCAAATACGACATACACAAGTAATTTTCTCACATGCGCATAGTACCCCGGTAATAACATCATTCAAGTATACAATAAGCGAAAAAAGATCATAAATAATATATTTTATGATCTTTTTCGCTTATTGTTGTAAAACTACTGGACCAAACTGAATGAAATTTTATGGAACCAAAGCTGAAGAGTTAGTTTGCTTGAATGTGCTAATCTCAGGAACTACTATGGTTGGTGCCAGTTAAGATGTCAATAGCGGACATTGACCTTTACCTAATAAGTCCTCGTAAAATGACATAAGATCAGAATTAGCATTTTTCTGTGATATGATAGTGTTTACTCACAAGTAAACACTATCAATCTTAAAGATAAAAATAATTTAAAATCTTAGGTACCTATAGGTGAAATATTTTTACCATTTTGATATCTACTTAGATACTTATATCCTCACAATATACTTACTAATTTATTCGGTACTTTATAAACATGCTAATTCTGATCTTATGTCATTATACGAGGACTTATTAGGTAGGGGTCAATGTCCGCTATTGACATTATAACTGGCACCAACTTTAGTTGAAATTGAAAAAATATTTTTGTGTTGGATAGTCCATTTATCGAGGAAGGCTATAGGCTATATAACATCACGCTATGATCAATAGGAGCTGAGCAGCGAGTGAAACCACAGGGCACAACTAGTTATTCGTAGAAGTCTTTATCGAACGCTTGGGTTTTCCTATGGGACTTCAAATTACTGCCCCTAACATCAATCATATTTTTTTATTTGAAGTTATGGACGATACATGCTATTTATTATGTATACTTGTTTTTTATCAATATATTGATTATCTCGTTGGTATAGTGGTGGCGAGCGTGACTGGTGAGCTAGAGGTTTCGGTTTCAATTCCCAGTTCAGGCAGAGTTTTGTTCGTACTTTTAACCGACTTAATTACTGATAAAATTCATGCGGGTGAATCTGCGGTCATAAGTTAATAGACCGCATTCCTAAGATTGTTTAAAAACAGATTCATATCTATTCTTTTGTATCTATGACGGAAATAATCAATTGAAGGCAATATAGATTTGATTTATCTCTCAATTGTTCTCGTGGCTAATTAATTACAGCCGCACAGGCCGATCTTCCGGGTTAAGCCGCGCTTGCCGAGGTTGGTCTGTGGATTGGTGATCATGTCATAGCGAGTTTCCTCCGTGCCTCGGAAAGCACGTAAACCCGTTGGTCCCGGCTGTCATTTGTAGATCTTTGACAGTCGTTACTGTTAGTCAGAAGCTCTAAAAGTCTGACAACCAGTCTTACAATGAGATATCGTATTACCCAGTTACTGTGTTGTGGAGTTCCTATAGGCAGTCGCTCCATGTAAAATACTGATATTCAGCTGCATCTGGTTCGACTGGAAGCAGACCACAATATAGTTGGGAAAAGGCAGGCCGATGATGATCGAACATTTAATTATAAGAGGCGATTATGTCCGAATACTATCTTCAGTTGGATCTTTGTCTATAACCAATTAATCAACGGCTGAGTCTACCTTTCCGAGTCTTTAAGATGTCCAATTAAGGTGCCGGTTCGCGCGCGAGACCACGACAGGAGACCGAGACAGGAGACCGCGACACGGCCCGCGACCGGTGATTGTTTACCGTATCTGTCTCCTGTCGCTGTATCGCTCGCGAACTGCCGCTCATACATTGCCTATAATGTTAAGTAGTCTCGCGGTCTCCTGTCGCTGTCTCGTGTCGCGGTCTCGCGCGCGAACCTTTAGAAGCAGGCGTCAGAAACAAAGGAATGTTTGGATTGAGATTTAATATTAATTTATTACGTATCATTATCGTCATCAGCCTATAAATGTTCCCACTGCTGGGACACAGGCCTCCTCTCTGTGAGAGGGAGTGGGCCATAATCTACCACGCGGATCCAGTGCGGGTTGGATAGATGTCACATGTCTTGGATTTGGTTCTACGACATGCCGGTTTCCTCACAATGTTTTCCTTCACCGTTTTGAGAGCAGTGGTGATGAAATAAATTACACAAAGTAATGCGCCTGGCTGGGTTCGAAGACACAGCCTACTAACTCGTAAGTCGAGGCCGATACCACTGGGCCATCAGTGCTTTCGGGCCTATGACTTTAGACAACTGACTATAGCTTGTATGACTAAATATTTATTACAGATAACAGCTTTATCGATTTTCAAGGTTAAGCCACGCTTGCCAAGGTTAGTTAGATGGGTGGTTAATTACAAGTGCCAATAGATCCTTGAATAATTATATATTTTAACTTACCTCTTTGTTGACGCCAGGTTGTATAGTGCAAAGTTTTCTTTTAAAATCTGTAACAAAAGAAAAAACGTTTATTAGATAAACTAATCTACACTAATATTATATAGAGGAAAGATGTGTAGTTTGTGTGTATATTTGTAATGAATAAACTCAAAAACTACTGTGCCGATTTCAAAAGAAAAATACTTTTGAAAGCTACATTCACCCTGAGTAACATTAGGCTATATTATCATGTCCAGCCTTGCTAAGCTGGATCGGGCCGCTAGTTTACAATGTATAAGTTAGACAGATCAGCGCCATGTCATCATAAAATTACATTGTCAGGACTTATACCGGTACCTACAGATGCAATTAGAAACCGAGAAACCCTCCACACTATTCCCAAACCACTGCAACTCCTGAAAGCCAGAATCAACAGTGGCAACCACCAGAAAAGCGCCGAGACAATGAAGCTCGACGTGTCCCGAAGAATGAATTTACCTGTCTTGGATCCTGCAACGAAATTAATCAGAAAAGAATAGTGGAGGAGTAGAAACCGAGAGGTGTGGCTTTAACTAAACAGTTAACTGGACTAGAAAAAGTAAGTTAGGTTTTTAAATAAAATAATGATTCTGATATTATTTTCACCCACATAAGTTCATGTATGACGTCCGTAATATCTACGTGAACGCACACAATCTATAAAAAGTTGACGTCATCAATCATTACTGACGTCACATATTGGATGTGACATAATTTATTAGTTTAATATCTGACATATTAAATGTGTCGAAAGATAACATAAAAAGTCGGGAAAAATGATCTAAGACGAGCATTTTTCGTAACATCAGCTAAGGAATGGAATTCCCCCATGCGGGCGGCGAGTAAAGAGCAACTCGCTGTCCGACCATGGACCATGCCAGGGTCGACGGCGCGTTGTGTTCCACGCGCGCCTCAAAGAGCGTCAGCACAATGACGGGGCCCCCCTTTAGAGGGCCACAGCCTTGCCGGGGTCGCGGGACATACGTATACCGCGACTCCGGTACGCAAAAGGGCTACCGAAGGACACCGTGGATTTTAGTCAGTACAAGTCTGACAGTCCCTCCCGCCCTGCCCGGGGCTGGGAGGACTTATTTGATGATTTTACCTGTCTGTATTTCCTGATAGCTACAACGTTGTGTTGTTCAAGTCTGTAGTGAATATGTTAGTTCTAATCAAGTGTGCTTGACCGTCCACCACTTCATTGACTACTTATACAGGGTGATTTGTAATTCGATGCGGTCCTTGAAATGGGTGATACTAGACCTTATTTGCAACAATTTTAACCCCGACAACATGGGGTCTAAACTGACTGGTTTTGGAGATATCGAACTTTAAAGGTTTTTCGAAAAATTACTACCTCTCCATCATTAAGTGCTTATTGTTAGAAAGTTATGATGGTCACCACTTAGAATTTATACTTTTCTGATAGAATATGAACGACTGAATCTAGTGAATACAAGTTTGTTGTAAAACTAATCATATCTTGGGAAATAAAGTGTCATAAAGTTTCTGTTTTGAAGTTTTCTGAAAACTTCCCTTGTCTTTCAAAGCATATTTAAAAAAAAAAATGTATGACACTTGGTTTACAAATTACAGGAAAAACTTTCTTGTCTCATTACCTTTCTAAAATGGTGCCACAGTACCTACTTTTAGTTAGTGTCTGACCAGAAAATTAGGGTTATTACTGACAAGGTAGTAAATCAATGAAAATCGGTTGCAATGTTTTTTCCACCCAACATTTTCTTTCTGTGGTTTTTGTCCAAACTGCTATCTAATATTACCTTTTTGAGTCAATGCGCTTAATCCTGGCCGTAATCACATAATCATATTAGGCAAAGTCGGTTTTTATTTGGAGTATTTTACCTATAGACCAGATAGACAAACCATCAATTCTCTTCCATTTAAAACAGCTACTTGAAACATAAGTACAATGACGGAATGTTTGTAAACTCTGGTTTCATAAAAAAACTAAACAGGCGTGCATAAAAGTTAGGTCACCCTACTGGTAGGACAGGTAGAAATACTCCAGATAAAGCGCGATTTTGCCTAATGTCATCGACCAGGATTTAGCGCATTGACTCTTAAAGCTAATATCAGATAACAGTTTGGACAAAAACTACAGAAAAAAAATGTTGGGTTGGAAAAACTTTACAACCAATTTTCGTTGATTTACTACCTTGTCAGTAACAACCCTAATTTTCTGGTCAGACACTAACTGAAAGTGGGTACGTGTGGCACCATTTTAGAAAGGTAATGAGACAAGAAAGTTTTTCCTGTAATTTGTAAACCAAGTGTCATACATTTATTTTTTTAAATATGCTTTGAAAGACAAGGGAAGTTTTCAGAAAACTTCAAAACAGAAACTTTATGACACTTTATTTCCCAAGATATGATTAGTTTTACAACAAACTTGTATTCAATAGATTCAGTCGTTCATATTCTATCAGAAAAGTATAAATTTTAAGTGGTGACCATCATAACTTTCTAACAATAAGCACTTAATGATGGAGACGTAGTAATTTTTCGAAAAACCTTTAAAGTTCGATATCTCCAAAACCAGTCAGTTTAGACCCCATGTTGTCGGGGTTAAAATTGTTGCAAATAAGGTCTAGTATCACCCATTTCAAGGACCGCATCGAATTACAAATCACCCTGTATAACATCTGGAGATCTAATGGACAAACGCACCTATTGGTAATTGAAAAAAACATGATGTTTGTATTCAGAGTTTGCTAAAGGTACACTTGGTTGTGAGATACCGCGGCCCCGCAATGCAAAGGATATTTTACCGACTTCAAAAAAAGGAGGTTATCAATTCGACTCTTATGTACTTATGTAATATTTCCAGAACTGCCCAGTTTTCGTATATGTTAGTCTATATCAGCGTCTGAACAAATGTGCCAAATTTCAAAAGTTTATGTACGTATGTTTTTATGTTTGTGTTCGCATATCTCCGGAACTACAAGTCCAATTTAAGTAATTCTTTTTTTGTTGTACTAGGTATTGTCCAACTTAGGGTACACTGCAAATTTCATCAAAATCGGTTCAGTAGTTTTTGAGATAGGGAGTTTTTTGCCTAATCGGGTCGTAGATTTTCATTTTCAAAGTCGATTTTATGTTTGGTGGCAATTATCTCGCGTTTGGCTGAACCGATTTTGATGCGGTTTTCACAAATGTATTTGTTACATTCTAGGGAAGGTTTGAGTATATAAAAATCATGGATATCTCGTGACGTTGACCGCATAGATCCGTTTTTGTTGCTGCCTTGGATTAAAGATTTATAAAGACGCCGAATATACGAAGATTTTTGTTGAATATCTGAACTAATAAAAAGTAAAATAAAAACTTTTTAAAAAAAAAAGAACCGACTTCAAATCAAACACAAAAAAGTTTAAAATAACTTTTCTTTCGGAAGTCGGTGGCAAAAGTTAATGAAATAAAAAACAAAGCCACCGACTTCTACCATTCAAAAGTGCCTCTATAATGGCCTAATTGGAATAAATGATTTGACTTTGACAGTAAATTAAATATTTACTGCGTTTACTGTATGGAAAATTGAAAAACGCCTCTAGTGTACGAACGAACAATTTTTTTTTCATATATATAATATCATTGTTTTTTTTTTCATTAAATTAACGTCAAAGTTCCATTTTACGTCACAAAACTGGATAGGGCTTCACACTACATAGCTATTACTGAGACGAAGTTTATAAACTTTTTAATTATTCTCGTTGCTTCAAAAAAATAGTAAATAACATTTTCTTTTCACAACAGAAAAAGCTGACGATATAAAAAGGAACCATCACCGCCCTTCAGAACAAGTTAAATAAAAATAAAAAAACATAAAAGGCAGTATTTTTTTCAACGGTGAATGAATCCGTTCCTATTTTTTTAATTAAAAACTTTTTTAATGTCAATGAAGAGGAATGGACAGGCGGACTGTGGTTGTGAAAGTTTCTATTTTAAAACGTCAATCTTTCCCTCGATTTTTTTCTAGAAAAGGCATAATTAAATTACAAATCTAATTAGTCCATCAGCTAGAAATTTGAAAAATAATTAACACGTATTTTTTTCTGTTAATTGCATATAATAATAATAATATTCCACAACTATCACACAACGCCATCTAGTCCCAAGCTAAGCAGAACTTGTGTTATGGGTACTAGACAACTATTAAACAGACTTATATATTCCTAAATACATACATATTATAAATTACACCCAGACACAGAACAAATGATCGTGCTTATCACACAAACATTTGTCCTGGGTGGGAATCAAACCCACGACCTCCGGCATAGCAGTCAGGGTCACTATCCCACTAGACCAACAGGCCTGTCAATATTTGCAAAGATATAAAGCACCAAAATTCGAGAGTCAGAAGTAAAAAAATTACTTGCTTACAACGTATTGGCAATTTTAAAAGTGTTTTTTTTTTCTTATTATTTTTTTTTAATAATATTTAGTGTAGATTTTCAAGGTACATTGCTTTCACATTATTTATTTCAAATGATGTTAAAAAAAAACATTGTAAAACATTTTTAAAAAGAGTAAGTATGGAGTTTCTTCCCCATTCTTCTTCATACAACCTACCTTTGTGAATGGGTGTAGAATCAATCCCATCCCATCCCATTTCCTTAATTTTAATATTGGACGTTTAAAAGTGCCTCTTTGATGACCTAATTGAAATAAATAATTTGACTTTCATTTTGACTTTGTCGAATTTAAGTTTACGTAACAAAGAAAATACATTTGGTAATCTAACGGACTGATTAATTTTTTGAGTCAAATACTCTATTGTTAGGAATTGAATGAAATAACGATCAGAAGTTTGACAACAGTAGTGTATTTAAATACAAAAGTTGGGATTTTAAGGAAATATCTAATACAAATTGACAAAAGTAATCTAGTTAAAAAAACAAAGGATTTAATTTACGTTACACAAAAATCAATAACAAAAACAAAGGGAATAATTAGTTGAGTGCGAACGCAGGATGTGGGAATGAGCGATATGAATGGACGCTAGGAGTAGGCGAGTGGGTATGGGAATGGGCGAATGGGCCCTTGGCAACGCAACACGTCGCCTTATATAGGCTAAATCAGGTGCTCCGGGCTCTCTGGAGGGGTGTAGGTCGGAGACGCAGCTAACACGGCCTCTCCTGACGTGCCGGCGTCCTCGCAGGCCTCGGCAGCCACAGGTGCGGCGGCAGCCACAGCTACCTCCGACTCGGCTGTAGCCGCCGACGTGTTGCTCTGGCTGTAGCCGACGCTGTGCTCTGGCTGTAGCCGACGTGTTACTCTGGCTGAAGCCGACTTGGTGCTCTGGCTGTAGCCGACGTGTAGCTCTGGCTGTAGCCGACGTGTTGCTCTGGCTGTAGCCGACGTGGTGCTCGGGAGCTCGCAGGCGTCGGCAGCCGCCGGAGCGTTGTCAGCGACAGCGACCTTCAACTCCGTTGCTCAGGCTGTAGCCGACGAGGTGCTCGGGTATTCATCTGCTCCATTCTCCTCGTCAGCAGAACCTGCACATAATAAACCAAGAGTGAGCACCTAAATGTTGGATGTGACAGCGGATGACTGCTTTCTGGAAGAAAGAGTTCATTCGAAAAAATGTTACCGAGACATGAATTGCTTAGTAATGTTAGTTTAGGTCAGATCAAATCTACCATGATAACGACCTCACAGTGGCTGTAAGTAAACCATAGCCTTAAGGACTCAACACCTCTTAAAGGCCCACAATGAGCTCACTTGCCATAACACCAACCAAAACCTTATGCAGCTGCAGCCTGCAATGGGACTTACATGGAGTAGGTAAATGGCAAACTTGTCCTCGGGATTTACACAGTGCTTGACCACTCCCACTAGAAATTGCCACACAGGCTAGTCGTTGCCACACAGGCTAGTCGTTGCCACACAGGCTAGTCGTTGCCACACAGGCTAGTCGTTGCCACACAGGCTAGTCGTTGCCACACAGGCTAGTCGTTGCCACACAGGCCAGTCATTGCCACACAGGCCAGTCATTGCCACACAGGCCAGTCATTGCCACACAGGCTCAAGGGTGCCACACAGGCTCACGGGTGCCACACAGGCTCACGGGTGATACCAAACTGGCAGGATCAAGACAAAAGGCGTAGGCAACAGTAAAGCCACCATCGTTATTTAGGCAGTTTCATTCATGTCTCAGAAACAAAACAAAGACCATACACTCGAGCAAGTTCATAGAACATAATCTTGGTTCAAGTACCAATAACAACAACTCGGTTCACAAGCTTATCAAAAGCTTCACGTGTGAAATTTGTTTACTTCATTCATTAAACAGCACACTTTAGACTCAAGTCCACTTTGACTCGACCTGTGACTCGACCATTGCGGCCGTCAATCGACGCTTGCGGCCCATAGCGATAATAAGTGCCGTGCACTCATGCGTCGACGTCGTCGTATAACACTATAAGTGTCAAACAAGGCAATCCAACAAAAGTAAACAGACCAACACAAATATAACAACAATCAGTTACTTTTTATATCGACTTAGGTGAATGTTGTTGACATTCACTTAAGTGAAGTGAAAAGCCCTTAGGCCAATCAGACCTGTGACAAAAATAGATGAAAGTATCAACACACAAACATGATTGTTTTAGTACTCTAAAACTTACATTCAAAGAATACAGCACAGCACTCAGGTATCCATTAACCATGCCAAGTGGCACCATATACTCGGTGGCAGCTTCACCAACTTGAGCTCATATCAACCATTTGGTAGGATTTTAGTGATACGATACGGTCCTCGCATACCACTGTCTAATTTGCCGACCGATTGTGAATTTTTGATCACGTAACTTAAAGTTAAATCACAGCGAAAGTTTTTGATGCTGAACGATTTTTATTTACGCGTATATCTTGAGCTGATTGGTTTTCCACCAAAAGGATCTTAGTACGCTGTCTCTGCAATTCGCTCCATGCTTCGCGATAAGTCCTTAATAAGAACCTGTATAACCGGGGTGGTAGACTCTGTACCAATCAGAAGATTGATTGCCGAACATTGAGTGTTTTTTTTTGTTTCGTCACGTTTAGTACTAATTGTAATTTCCATAGTACTTCCGACCAAGATTCACCTTTGTGAATCGTTTCTATACGTATCATGTTAAGAACGACTCGGCACCGCTCTACTTGACCGTTTGACTGGTGCATTTCTGGGGTGATAAAATGCAACCTTATACCTAATCCGGCTACCCAACTCACGATATCAGTGTTTGGAAACACCTGTTCCTTGTCGTATACAAATAATCGAGGGGACCCGAATAACAGAGATGGTGTTAATGAATACGCGTTTTAACTCAGCGCTTTCTTATTTATAGAGCGGGTAAAGGAGGCAATATTTTGTGAATGCTTCAACAATGATAAGCACGTAGGTACTTTAACCGTGAGATTCTGGTAAAGGGCCAAGTACATCTTTCAACTGCCATGAAACTTTTGGTTGCAAAGTAGCACGGGATTTATTTTTGTACGCTTTGCAAACAACAAAATAGGAAACTTTTTTTTTACAAATTTTCTTATAACCGGAAACCATAAGCCGTCGGTATGCGATTCTTTTGATAAGACTGGGTCAAAGATAGCAATTCCGGATTGATCAATTAGAGAGTTAATAAGGAAAATTCGGGCTTCTTCTTGTTGTTCATCTCGATGAGAGTTAACATTATTACACGTCAAGGTAATTATGGGTCTTAAATGTCATAACCGGGCACGTACCGATGAAAATAATTATTCGCCAGGCCTTTATCGAACTGTCTAACGTTTGTAGGTTTACGAGAGTCAATCAATACTTGAATTTTCTGTCGACTCGGTCTAACCTGACTGAAATATTCAACTTCTAGAACCATATAAAAGCACTTTACTTTAAGTTCCAGAACCTTTAATTTTACCACTTTTACAAAATAATCATTTCCGATTTTTTTACAAAACTTAGATTTTAGGTTTTCATGTTTGGGGAATATGAATAAATTAGAATCATTGTTTTAACTATTGCGTACGTCTTTAGAATTCGATCAGCTGCGTCTATTTTTAGATTTTCGAACAAGGGTTGCTCTTATTGGTAAGGCGAGAAGCGCTGCACGAATAACACTTCAAAGTTTTTTTTTATTAGCAAACACTTTAAAACTACGGCGTCTATTACTACCTACCGTTATCGCGAAAGCTATTGGTACGTTTAGAACGGGCATCAATTTCATATTTTTGTTCACATTTAAAGTGGATTTTGGCATGACATAAATAATTGATAAAGATTCCACAATGGTTTCGGTGGTTAATTTAGCGTTCATTTTTGCAGCACGAATCTGCGGATCTTTAATACCACGCACAATAATTGCACACAAAAGTTCGTTACTGAGGTATTTAACAATACGCAACAGAGATCTGCGTGCGTATTCCGCGTATGTGGAATACTTATCCGACTCGGTGCGCATGACGTCATACAAGATATTAGCGACATCGACACGTCGCGGATACAGCGATTACATTTGCGATCCGTTTCGATACAATCGCGCAGCCAAGAGTGAGATTCACCCTTCAAACACAAACACAATAACGTCATGAACAGTAGGGTCGAAGTCAGAGACATAATAATGGTTTGATCTCACCGGGTTTAAGCTCCTTAGCCCATCGATGAGACGCTCTGCAACGTCCCCTGTAGCCGATGTTGAAGGCGAGGGCGACAGCGACAGCGCCGGTGCAACAGGCGCGGGCGTCGGGACAGGTCGCGGCACAGCGGGCGGGCTGGCCGTGCCGGTGATGGTAGTAGGGCGCGGCTGAAGCTCCACACGATCGCGGTTCTGAAATCGAACTTCGCTCCAAGGCGGAGACCCTATTAAAATTGCGTCTAAAGTGATATTAAGAGGAGTTAGGTCGGGCGGCGGTGGCGTGCACTCACGTTTACGTCTTTTTCTAGGAGAGCTATTATTGGGCATTTTTTTTCGAGTTTAGTGGAAAAACGAAGGTCTATCCCACTTCTGATGTTAGGAATTGAATGAAATAACGATCAGAAGTTTGACAACAGTAGTGTATTTAAATACAAAAGTTGGGATTTTAAGGAAATATCTAATACAAATTGACAAAAGTAATCTAGTTAAAAAAACAAAGGATTTAATTTACGTTACACAAAAATCAATAACAAAAACAAAGGGAATAATTAGTTGAGTGCGAACGCAGGATGTGGGAATGAGCGATATGAATGGACGCTAGGAGTAGGCGAGTGGGTATGGGAATGGGCGAATGGGCCCTTGGCAACGCAACACGTCGCCTTATATAGGCTAAATCAGGTGCTCCGGGCTCTCTGGAGGGGTGTAGGTCGGAGACGCAGCTAACACTATTTTATTGAAATTACTGATTTGGTCAAGAAGGTACAAAATTTCGGCACAGTAGATTTTTTTCCAGTATCGTGGGTGCGACATTTAAATTCACAAATAAGTTTGAGAATCACAGTCTTAAACTCAGTGAATTTAATGAATCGAAAGTAAAAATAAAAGCGGTGGAGTGAGTTTAGGTCATTCGCGGAGGGTTCCGTTTACAGAAATCTTTACTAATACATATTATAAAGCAGAAGAGTTTGTTTGTTTGGTTGGTTGAATGTAGGGTTGCCATTCGTCCGGGTTTCCTCGGATTTGTCCTAGTTTAGAGGGCGTCCGGGGAGCGTCCGTGGGGGTTTTCATTTGTAGTCCGGGCTTAAAAAAAATTAAAGTAGGGCCGCCCGCAACACACGCACACTACAACGTCCTCCTACACCTCGTGCGCAGTTCAACTTATGTCCACGCACACTTCACCGTCCTCCCTCCCAATCCCCGTGCGCACTTCGGCTCGCGTCCGGGTTGTGGACTCAAAAATCCGGGGTTTTCACGCGTCTTGTCCTGGTTTTCAAATTTTAGAGATGGCAACCCTAGTTGAATGCGTTAATCTTAGGAACGAGTCGTTCGAAACACTCGTTAGAAAAATTCTGTTTGTGTTGGATAAACCATTTATCGAGGAAGGGTATAGGCTATATAACATCACGCTACGACCAATAGTAGCCGGAGATCGCAGGTTTAAATTTTCTTTTCATAGAAAACCTTTGAAACTTGCGATGCATGCGTTATTGCTGAATACGAGGGCGGAGTGATAAGTCTCGTAAAAATCTACTTTGGAATAAAATGATCGCAAATTGCATGTAACCTCCTTATTCACAACTCTTTTGAGGGACTATATTTAAATTTTCAGCCAGTACCGCTGGTTAGTTTTTTTTTTTTTAAGCCATTACATAAAAACAATTTAACGCATTTTCGCAAAGATTAAACATTATTTTTTGCGCAAAAAAAACTATTACGGAACATTGATGTATTCAAAGGAAACTAAACAAAGGCTTGATAAATATTATGGGGACTCTGCTCCGTCGATTAAAATGATTCATAAATGGTTTACGGATTTTCGGTGTGGTCGTACAAGCACAAGTGATGCTGAACGCCCAGGACGCCCAGTTGAGGCCACTACTCCAGAGATGATCGCTAAAATCCATGACATAGTGTTTAATGACCGAAGAGTAAAAGTGAGCGAGATAGTCGAGATAGTGGCATCTCAAACGAACGTGTGCGCAATATCTTACACCAACATTTAGATATGAAAAAGGTCTCCGCGCGATGGGTGCCGCGTTTACTGACTATTGATCAAAAACGCATGCGAGTTACCACTTCGAAGGCAGGTTTGGCGTTGTTACAACGGCAATAAACTTGATTTTTTGAGTCGTTTTATAACGGTAGACGAAACGTGGATCTACCACCATACACCAGAAACCAAGGAACAATCGAAACAATGGATTGCTAGGGGTGAACCAGCTCCGAAGAAGGCCAAAGCAGTTTTATCGGCCAGGCCAATAAGGTGATGGCTACAGTTTTCTGGGACGCACGTGGGGTAATCCATATTGACTACCTAGAGAAGGGTAAAACGATCAATGGCGAATATTATGCCAATTTGGACCAATTTAACCAAATTTTACCTGAAAAACGACCGCATTTGGCTAAGAAGAAAATCCTCTTCCACCAAGACAACGCACGAGTGCACACCTGCGCGATTGCCATGGCCAAATTGCATGAGTTGCTATCTCACCCACCATATTCGCCAGATTTGGTCCCTTGCGACTATTTTCTGTTTCCGAATTTAAAAAAATGGCTCGGTGGAAAAAGATTTAGCTCCAACGAGGAGATCATACTCGAAATCAATGCCTATTTCGAAGGGTTGCCTAAGTCGTACTTTACGGAAGGGATCGAAAACTTTGAGAAACGCTGGATGAAGTGCATTGAGTTAGATGGAAATTACGTTAAAAATAAATCATAATTTTTAAACAAAGTTGTTTCCTTATTTCATTTTATTACCAGACTTATCCTCGTATTTATAAAAATACAAAGTTTTCTTATAAATATTCAGCTACACACACGTATTGTTTATTTTTTAGTGTAAGTAGCTGCAGTAGTTTACTAAACAAAAACAATAAGATAGTATACGTAGGACGTCCACCAACGAGGTGGACAGACGACCTTATAAAGGTCGCCGGAAGACGCTGGATGCAGGTCGCTTCCAACCGGTATATGTGGAGATCTAAAGGGGAGGCCTATGTTCAGCAGTGGACGTCCTATGGCTGAGATGATGATGATGATGATGAAGATTTTAATTGGGAACGGGAGGAAAATTCTAATTGAAAAGACGGAAATTCGTACCTGTCATCTGTCATGGACATAAGGTAATTTTGTGAAGACGTCACAGTGGGTCCGCTACAAACCCAGAAGGGTTCTTTTAACATTTCAAAATGTATGTACGGAACCCTAAGCGCCCTCTTCACTGTCTGTAAAAGTTTAGCAAGTACTTCACAATAAATGTAAGTACTTCTATTCACTGAATTTCAGGCTTATCTTCACGCTTGTTTTGACTTATGGGGTGGGCAGAAATGTCAATTATTTATGAACCAAGAATTTATACTTACCTAGAGTACTGCTAGGAAGCTTACCAATGACGCGATACGACGCCATTCGACCGATTCCAACTACAAGTGAAAATCGTCCTTACCACTACGACATATGACATAAAACGTGCGGTTATCTACGAGTAGATGAAAAACAAAACACGCTCGCCACGACGACGTAAGTCAATCGAATTTCATCATTATATCGTAGTAGCAAGGACGATTTTCAACGCAGGAATCGCGTCATGGCTAAGCCTAAGCTCGCTTAGAGTAATGGGTTTTCTGATTTTGATTTTAAACAAGATTTTGTTTTTAACCAACTTCGACAAAAGGAGGAGGTTCTCATTTCGTAGGAATCTTTTTTCTTAAGTATGTGTTTGTTCTCCAATTTCTCGATAAACGATTTGGAAAATTGTCATTCTTCTTTTGTTTATGACAGATGGTCCCATGGTAATGATGTCAGGATTGGATGACGGTATATTGGACAAATCGAGGGAATTGTTCAATAAAGGACAGCAAATCAACAGCGTTTGTTGCTATCACATAATCAGACTATGTATTGTTTATGCAATCACATAAAAAAACTTTAAAAAAAAAGAACCAACTTCAAAAACAAACACAAAGGGCTTTGTGCCTTTTGTACCAGTTTCTTATCAGCCATTTTGTTTTTTTTTTTTCATAATGGCGGTCACGCATGAAACATTCATACATCGATAGATCACATCAATACAAACGTAAAATGTAAGCGGCAAAATCTCGTAAAGCGTCAGGTTTCCGAGTTACGAGCTGTCAAACATGTGCAAATAGTGACAAATTTTTCCTTATTTTTTTAATATTTTGTTGTTTACTGATCAAAAAGGATACTTCCGCAATAAAACTAATTGAATATTAGGTTTTCCACGCATTTCAAATGCTTTTAGATAGGATTATTTCGTTTAACGCAATTTCAGCAAGTTTTTAAAAACTATATTAAGGTTACTAATATCATTTTTTTCTAAACTGAACAGTTTGCACGAGAGACACTTCCATAGTGGTAAAATGTGTGCCCCCCCCCCCCTGTAACTGCTAAAATAAGAGAATGATAAAACTAAAAAAATATATACACCGTGACTTTTTAGTCGTCTTACAAAAGCAGCCCAGTTCATGTATCCAATGACTAGAACACGTTTATAATAAAAAAATATGTATTTAAGAGATTTGAAAAATTTAATTATAAAACTTTAATTGGTTATTATGACACAAGGCGTAGTTAGAAACGCACGAAAATGGAAATGGAATGATCTACCCGACTATTGCGCTGGGTAGGTATACTCTACAGATTGATACGTAAACATTTTAACATGGTGTTTCATATTTCTAATGTACCTATTTAATAAAAATAAAAATTATTATTAACGATTTAAAAAAAAATAAACTCGCCTAGAGGTATTTTAGGTCGGATACATTAAGTGGACGACTTTTGTAAGACGACTAAAAAGTCACGGTGTATAATGTAGACCTCAACAAAAACTTCCAACGAAAATTGGTTTGGATGAGATACAGTTGGCAGTTTTTGAGATATAGTACATTTTCAAAAACCGCAAATATAACTTTGCCATTCATACAAACACTATGAAAAACAAAGTTATTTTTATATTGTTTGTGTATATTACTTACTAATCTCAATATAATTATATCCCTAATCCTATATATATTATAGTGTAGCTGTGCTCTTAAAGTTCCACAACAGGTGTTCCAGATCTTCAATTTTTATAAGTCAACAGAGAGTGCTCATCAGGCTGAACAACTCTTGCTAAGACGTCATTCCTTTATATGTTATAGTGTACCTGGGCTCTTGGAGTTCCACATCAGCTGTTCCAGATCTTCAAATTTTATACGTCATCAGAGAGTGCTCATCAGGCTGAACAACTCTTGCTAAGACGTCATTCCTATATATGTTATAGTGTAGCTGGGCTCTTCGAGTACCACATCGGGTGTTCCAAATCCTGTTCCAAATCCGCAAAAAAAGTAGCCTATGTCCTTTCTCAGGGTCTAATCTATTTTTGAACCAAATTTCATTTAAATCGGTTCAGTAGTTTTAGCAGGAAAGCGAGACAGACAGATCGAGTTACTTTCGCATTTATAATAATTATTATTAAGTATAGTAGGGAGTTAGAGGTAGGCACTTTTCCTAGAAACTTCACTTTTCTCTTGACGCACTCTCCGTTGACGTATAAAATTTGAAGATCTGGAACACCTGATGTGGAACTCCAAGAGCCCAGCTAACTATTACATATACAGGAACGACGTCTTTTTTTTTCTTTTTTTGCGTGGTCTAAAATCCACGGTGTCCTTCGATAGCCCTTTATGTTCCGGGGTCACGGTAATGTGATAAATCCCGCGACCCCGGCAGGCTTTGGCCCTCTAGAGAGGGGGCCCCGTCATTATGCTGACGCTCTTTGAGGCGCGCGTGGAACACAACGCGCCGTCGACCCGGGCATGGTCCATGGCCGGGCGGCGAGTTGCCCTTTACTCGCCGCCCGCATGCCCGCGCCTACGGTGGCCGGAGATCGTCTTGCGACGTCCGTCGCCGTGGGCGTCCACCACCGCGGGTGGGGCGGAGGGAGGACATTGTCCTCTCCCTCACGCGGCCCGCCTCCTCCTTCGCGAGCGTGACTGCTTCGCAGAAGGAGGCGACCGCTTCCCACTCCGTCTCGGGGAATGACGTCTTAGCAAGAGTTGTTCAGCCTGATGAGCACTCTCTGTTGACTTATAAAAATTGAAGATCTGGAACACCTGTTGTGGAATTCCAAGCGCCCAGCTTCACTATAACATAAAGGAATGACGTCTTAGCCAGAGTTGTTCAGCTTGATGAGCACTTTCAGTTGACTTATAAATAATAGATTAAAAGAATCTAAAAACCCACGTTTTTAAATGTCCTAAAAATAAGAAAATAACCCTACGGGGCTGAGAAAGGGGCCACTCAAAACGGGGGGCGTATATTATTTAAGGGATTATTTATGGGATATATTTACATGACGTGTATAGATCGTGGGTGTAACTTGCAAAGATACGCCCCCACGTTTTGAGTGGCCCCTTTCTCAGCCCCGTAGGGTTATTTTCTTAGTTTTAGGACATTTAAAAACGTGGGTTTTTAGATTTTTTAAATCTATTAATTATTTTATTATTTTTATCTTTGTTCATCGGGTTTGAAGCTACCCTGAAAATTTCAGCCTGCTAGCTTATCGGAAAGTGCCTCAAAGCCTATCTGCCAAGTTGGACGTCCGCCATATTGGATTTAAGTCAGGTGACTATTTTTTTCGTAGTCCTGACAGCATACCCTTTCCTTCGATATCCATATCATAGGGGTGGATTTCAAACAGCCTGTCTGCCATCTTGGACATCCGCCATATTGGATTTAAGTCACGTGACTATTTTTTTCATACTCCTGACAGCAAACCCTTTCATTTGATATCCATATCATAGAGGTGCATTTGAAATAGCCTGTCTGCCATCTTGGACGTCCGCCATATTGGATTTAAGTCACGTGACTATTTTTTTTTCGTATTCCTGACAGCAAACCCTTTCATTTGATACCCATATCATGGGGGTGAATTTCAAACAGCCAGTCCGCCATCTTGGGGAGGCCGCCATATTGGATTTGTTATGACGTTTCTTAGCTAGTCATGTATTGTCATCAGAACTCAAAGCGTGTACAAAATTTCAGCCTGCTAGCTTATCGGGAAGTGCCTCAAAATTGAGTTGCAAAAGTCCAACCGGAACGACAAACAAACAAGAAAAGTGAGTGTATAAAAAAAAAAAAAAAAAAAAAAAAAAAAAAAAAATAAAAAAAAAAAAAAAAAAAATTGAGTTGCAAAAGTCCAACCGGAACGACAAACAAACAAGAAAAGTGAGTGTATAAAAACGTGGTAAAAAAGTGAGTGTATAAAAACGTGGGAAAAAAAAAAAAAAAAAAAAAACTGAGTGTATAAAAACGTGGGAAAAAAAAAAAAAAAAAAAAAAAAAAGTGGGAATAAAAACGTGGGAAAATCGAAGATTTGGAACACCTGTTGTGGAACTCTAAGAGTCCAGCTACACCGTAACACATATAGGAATGACGTCTTAGCAAAATTTGTTCGGTCTGACGGGCATTTCCTGTTGACTTACAAAAATGAAAGATCTGGAAGTTTCGAATCGTCTCCCGCATCCAGTGGTTTTCCCGACCCCGGGCTCTTAGAATTTGACGTCAGAAGTTTCAGATCTTCGATGTTGACGACCGCGTTGTCGCTGGCATAAGCAACAGGATCCGTGTACGAAGTCGCGGGCAGAAGCTAGTTACACAATATAGGTATCATAGAATTCCTATCTGATTTTAGGAATTGTCACATTTCCTAGGAATTGTGTACAATGACGGATTACACAATTTTCCGTTAACATATTATACAACATGCATAGCACCAATGACCAGTGGTCCACTTTGGCCCTGAATCGTGAAAATTGGAAGTCATGGGGAGAGGCCTTTGCCCAGCAGTGGGATGATGTAGGCTAGCAGTATCAGTATCAGTATCAGTATGCATAGCACTGCATAGCATGCACCCGTGCGATGCCGGGGCGGGTGTCGCACACAGCGCACACTGTCGCTATCGCTCGCTAGCTAGTAGGATATGAGATCGAAATTAAAAAAAAAACTTCGATCTCTACAAAAATACATGCTTTACTCTTAGTTGGGCATTCGATTCGAAGCAAAATAGTTTCGAACCAAAGTATTAAGTGTCTCGCGGTAACGAAACCATAGCGCGATTTAATTCGACGACAACGCCATCTATCGAGCTAGTGTACAACTTTGACCTGAGGCGAATACCGAATATCCGGCGGCTGAATAGCCGAATATTAGGCAAAATTAGTACCTATTCGGCCGGATTTTAGCGCCAAAAGTACAGACATGAATGTTTCGCTTTTTTTTTCTAATCTATCTATATACATATAATAAAATCGTAGAGCTGTCATTCCTGTACATTGAATATTTTTTTTCAACACATTTGCTCGAAAAATGCGTTTACGAAGCTTGTATACATTGTTCGAAAGTTAAAAATTACGCACCATACAACGGAACGTGCGGTAAAATAGGTACTCTCACCTAAGTACCTATTTTACGGCACGCCCCGTTGTATTGCACCGTGCGTTTTCTTTACGGTTTTTTTTTAATTTCCATTCAATAGTACATTATGGTACAAGTGTGTAATGTTGGTGATTACCGCTGAGGCGCTGGAGACCCGAGCCGTCAGGTGAGGGTCTTAAGAGAGCCGAGGACGGTAATCATCAATACACACGTGTATCATGCGACGTTTTTCAACACACTTGCGAGGAAAAAACAAACATGTATTGCATAAATCGTTTAATTATTAAAACAATTGGTGAATGTACAATTTTCAAAACGATATTGGATTGTTTTTGATGGCAATTTCACAGTTTGTGTTACATTGGTACTTGCCACTTCTTCAGTACCTTCATTTACTTCTTGTGTAAATGTCGGCGACTCAGTAAGTAAGTAAGTAAGTAAGTAAGTAAGTAAAATTTTATTTGTTTAAACATGGTGTACATGATACATTGCATGCAAGATAATAATGAGATAAAGATAAGTTCTTACATGTTCAGCCGCATATCGTGGCGTACAAATTGGTAGAAAGAGATGGTGCATAAACCGTGATAATATTCATCAAAATTAACATTATAAATTATGTAGGTGCTTATTAATTTTTAAATTATTCAGATTAGGTATCATTACAATTCAGCAAGCATATTTCTTGGATAAAATTAAATGTCAAAATAGTCATTAAATAAATTAGTCAATAAAAAAGAAAAAAAAATAATAATACATACAATAACATGTCAAAAAATACACACACAACATTGTCATCTCAAAGGAGAAGAAAAATTGTCCTCTTTCATAAACTCTGCTATACTATAATATGCTCTTTCAGTTAGTAAACTCTTCATTTTACTTTTAAGAGAAGATATATTTAATGTTCTCCAAGATTTGGGCAATTTATTAAAAATGGTCGGAGCCATGCAAAAGATGCTCTTACGCATAAGAGTGGTTTTAGCGCCGTGAACACGGAGTTTGAAATTATCACGTCTATTCCTAGGGACAGCATCAGACACAAGCTGAAATAAATGAGGATTAGTTTTAATGAACATTACTGTTTCCAGGATATATAATGAGGGCAATGTTAATATTTTATGTTCTATGAAATAAGATTTACAGCTGTCCGTTGTTTGCAGTCTAAACATCGATCTAATGCACCTTTTCTGTGCCCGAAACGCTATTTCATTGTCCGTGCTATTCCCCCAAAAGATGACTCCATATCTAAGAATTGATTCGGCTAATCCATAGTAAGCAGTAATTAGCGCATCTGTATTAAGAACCGCAGCAAGTTGTTGCAGAGCGTAGGCTGCACTACTCAATTTTTTACTAAGTGCCTCTATTTGAGGTTTCCAATTCAATTTTGAATCTATTATTAATCCCAGAAATTTTGTTATGTCAGCTTCATTGATATTTATATTGTTAAATTGAATATTCAGATTGTTGATTGTTTGTGTACGTTGTCTAAAGTGCATTACGTTAGTCTTTTTTAAATTAATTATTAAATTATTATCATTTAACCAATTTATAATAGATATTAGTGAATTATTAATGTCATGTTCATATGTGTTTATGTCATTACAAGCTATTGTTATAGTACAATCGTCAGCAAAAAGTGTCATCGGTTGTTCAGTTACTTTAGGCAAGTCATTTATATACAGAGTGAACAACGGAGGCCCCAATACACTGCCTTGAGGTACTCCGTACATAACTTCGCGTTCCTCTGATCTTGAAGTTTCTTCACGTTTACTTTTTTTATTTATTGTACTGATTTCTGTTACTTGTTTACGGTTATGAAGATATGATTTAATTAACTTTAAAACGTTGCCTCTAACACCATAGGCTTCAAGTTTCTCTGCCAGGGATATAAAATGGACGCAGTCAAAGGCCTGTGTCATATCGCAGAATATGGCACAGACTGGTGTTCTCTTATCTACATTTAGTGTGACATTATATAAAAACTCATAAATAGCCAAATTTATACTTTTATTTTTTCGAAATCCCTTTTGTTCGTCACTTAATATATTATACTTTTCTAAATAGGTATTTATTTCACCATATATATATTTTTCGAACACCTTAGATATAACTGGTATTAGCGCAATCGGTCTGTAATTTATCATTAATTCGTGATTATCTTTTTTATATAGCGGTTTCATTATAGACATCTTTAATGCATCAGGAAATATACCTGCACTTATGCAAAGATTTATAATGAAACACAAATGAGTACATATTTCAAATGCAACTGCTTTCAATATTTTTGTGGCAATACCATCGTAGCCAACGCTGTTCGTGTTTTTCAGCTTCATTATAATATTGAGTATATCATAAGGCGTAGACGGAGCCATAAACATAGACTGTGCTCTGCCAAGAATTAATGACGTTGAGTTTGTTCCCGCGTTAATTGTTGGTTGTATTTTATCTATAAAATAATTATTAAATGCATTGGCAATATCCTTTGGGTCTGTGATATCCTTATTTCCAATTTTGATGCAAGAAATTGAATTTTTCGGAGCATTGTACTTACTCTTATTAATTATTTGCCACGTAGTTCTAGGCTTGTTATTAGACGTTTTAATTTTGTAATTGTTTTGTGCTTTCTGAGTTAGATTCATAATTCTTTTGAGTAATTTTGAATATCTTTTGAATTTATCTCTATTAGCTTGACTTGGTTTTAATCTATATTGCCATAAAAGCTTCCGTTTGTTTTTACTACACAACTTTATCCCACGTGATACCCAAGTAGGTTTTTTAGTAGTCTTAATGGTAATCATTTTGCTGGGGAAACATAATTGGTACAACAATTGGAAAGTTTCACTAAAACAGTTGTAGGCTGCATTAGGATCGTCCATCTCGTACATATCTGAGAAGGATAGACTACTTAGACAAGTCTTGAATTTTTCTATATTTACCGGACTATTTTACGGACTCAGAAAATCGTTTCAGAAAATGACTGGGTTTTTTTGTTGCTCTTCCATTGCAGGAAACTATCGTAAGCAGCTAAATACTTTTCTCTAGATTTTGCAGGTATTATGCTTTCGTTTGCATTTTGTGCTGCATTTAGTATTTCTGGCGGGGTTAAATCAATCAATTGTTCATCTTCTGTACTAAAACCTGACATTTTTACAATTATTTACCACACAGCAACAAATGCGATACAAACAAAATATGAAAAGTATGGGAAAATTGGAAATGGCGCGCAATTTTTTTTTTTTTTGCACGCGCCAAATGCAAGGTGATTGTTTACAGCCATACAGCCTACTTCAAAATGATAATTTTTGTGATAAAATGCAAATATTTTATAAGAAATTATTGTGAATTATAAATAATTTGATAATAATAAATGTTTTTTCGTCTTAATTAGGGACACATTTATTTATTTCAAAAATGTAAATAGATTTTCGGTGGCATAAAACCTCTTTGTTGTTACAAAAAAAAAAGCTGTATTACCCGGTTAAATTGAAAATGCTCTGTTTACTCGCATATAATTTGCAGTTAGGTACTAACTTAACTTTGTAGGGATCATTCTATTATGCACTAGTGTGTAATATTATTATGCACGTGTATGTTATAGTTCGGTTTATGGCCCTAAGAACGATGTAATAAGGCTCACTTTACGAGCAAGTGTGTTGAAAAAAAAATAATAAGAACTCCACCAAAGAGTTTCACATTATGAGAATAAACAACCTGACTGATCGAACCTCCTTGGAAGCGCTTTTGCTCAATACGTTGTCTCACTTTAATACTAAAGAGTAAATGAGACGAAAGATGTAGTTCTATTTTTCACCATGTGCATGTGGCGCCATTTGCAAATTCGCGCCATTTTCATATCAGGAACTTCTAAATAAAGTTTGTTTAATTACATATTGTACTGTTTTCTCGCAAATGTGTTGAAAAACATTGTATGACACACGTGCGGAAATTGGTATTTACAAACTCGTGACTATGGTAAGCCCTCGACTTTGTCTCGGGCTTACATTCGTCTACTCGTTTGTAAAAACCAACTTACCGCACTAGTATCATAAATAACTATTTCGTACCACTTGCTCAAAAAAGTGACATTCTATGCCACAAAAAACGAACATAACAATAGTCATTATTAATCTGTTAAAAACAGGGAAAGAAAATTGTACTGAATTTCATTCATCCTCTAGGGGGAGAATGTGATTTAAATTTGGAATACTTTATACTGAACTACATCAGTCTGTGTTTTATAAACACAGTCATCTTCACATACATCTTTTTGAAAAAGGAATACGCATTTATTATGCAGTTATGATTATAAATAAAATTACGAAAACCGACGAGGCCGTATGAGCTTGATGCCTTTGCTTTTCCGACAAAAAAATATTAGTCTAAGAATTTGCCGTGTTTTTGTTTTCTTCAAATACATAAACGTTAAGTTTATTTTAATTTATTTTAATCTTCATTATTTTTAATAAAGGCTTATCTCAATATTATTATTGTGTTCATTTTTTCGCAAATGGTACGAAAAGTAGAGTATTTTCCTCGGTGATAAAGCTGTCTTAGTCTTGGGTGAACTTAAATCCCTCGCTACACTCAGGACTCGTCTTAAATCCCTCGCTTCGCTCGTGATTTAAGTTTTAAACACCCTCGCTGCGCTCGGGAGTAAACCTCGAGTCCTTCGTTACGCTCGCGATTTAAATCGTCACCCGCGACAGAAGACACTGCTTTATCCCCTTGGTTAATAATCTACTATTCTTTTTGTATTTTTTTCGAGATAAGGGATCGATTCTGATGACAAATCAAATCAAAGAATTTTTTAGGGTTAGGGAAACTTTCCGATCAAATTTTCCTCAAATATTCCTAATAATATGCTTCTGTCAATAGGCTATGTATTATTACGCTATTGTCACTGGGAGATAAGCAATTTTGAATTATGTTGTTTTTAACCGACTTCAAAAAAAGGAGGAGGTTCTCAATTCAGTCGGTATTTTTTTTTACGTTTATTGCCCGTGGTCCACCCGCTTGGTTCACCTAGGTGTACTACGGGAAATTATTTTTGCCCGTGGTTCACCTGGGTGTACCACGGGAAATTATTTTTGCCCGTGGTTCACCTGGGTGTACCACGGGTAATTATTTTTTCCCGTGGTTCACCTGGGTGTACCACGGGTAATTATTTTTTCCCGTGGTTCACCTAGGTGTACCACGTCAAACTATTTTTTTTAGATATGCCACATTCAAGAAGGTTCATGGGAACCAGTTGCACATTTTGTTTTTATTAGGGGGCAACTGGGGCATGGGAGTAATGGGTAGCTCACCGTCCGCGCAGAATTCCAGCTACAAGCTTAGAAACTGAAAGAATGTAACTAACCAGAAAAAGTACCAGGCCAAGGTGGTATGTTTTTAAACACCTGCACCTGACCAGTCTTGTACTTTTACTAGACTGTTCAAAATGATTAAAATATTTACCACATTATCCGGCACCATATTTGACGCCATGATAGAATCTCGTAAGATTTTCAAGGGGAAACTTAAATGGTGCCAAAAGAACCAGGATCAGATCCGAATGGATGTGTTAGCAAAACGCCATTCAAATTCAGATTTTAGAGGTTTTTGGAAAAGCACTAAACAGTTTAATTCTAGACCTAGCGTTCCTGTGAGTGTTGATGGTGTTTCGGACGCGAAAGATATTGCGGATTTATTTAGAATGCATTTTGATGTAAAGTCGCAGTTAGGTCCGCCATGTCGGGAGCTTGATGCTGGGGCTACAGTAATAACGACAGTCTTACTGGCAAAAGACATCGGATTAAAAATATAAAACATGAAGAGGGGCAAATCCTCTGGACATGATGGGCTCAGCATCGAGCACCTGCAGTATGGTGGGTTCCATCTGCCTCGTGTGCTCGCTCTACTGTTTTATCTGTGCCTAGGTCATTCGTACCTACCTCCGGATATGTTGCGGGCTCTGGTGGTTCCTGTGGTCAAGAGCAGGACCGGAGACATCGCGGACAAGACAAACTATAGGCCGATTTCTTTGGCGACCATAGTGGCTAAAATGCTTGACAGTGTGCTTAATTCTCATTTGGCTACCCACATCAAATTGCATGATGGCCAGTTTGGGTTTCGGCCGGGGTTATCAACATGAAATAACGTACATGTATATCATGTATTATATAATATTATTGTATGTTTATGTACATGGTATAAACGCGCACGTTTTGATACATAATTGAAATAACGTGAATCGAATTCGCTATAGTTTTTATGATCATTGGTATGTACAAATTAAATAAAATGTACGTAACTAGCTTCTATCTTCGGCTTCGCTCGCGTTATTTTAGGATTTGGCAATTAATTTAGAGGCGCATGTCTCAAAATATTATTGGGTTTTACTCAAGGAAATTGTCAGTAGCAGACACGGAGTCCGTATTGCTGATAATAGAAAAAATTGCTAAGACGCTAAAACACGTCGCCTGAGCATTGAACCCGGACCAAACGCGTTTTAGTCATGCGCTGGGGCCTTACCACGAGCTCTTAACGCGATCCAGTTTAGGCTTTGGGAAACGGGAACACCCAAATACTCCGAAATATTTTATTCCGAATTTCGGTATTCCGATTTTCAAAACTCCGAATATCATAATACCTAAAAATTACAATATCTATTATTAAGAATCACGAAATTTATTTAACCGAAAGTCGTATATCCGATTTCTTAGTTTTCCGATTTTCACATATTCGAAAAATGTAATGCTCGATGAGTTCTCATTCCGAAAAACGAAATTCCGATTTTCAATATTCCGAATAAACGGATTTTTCGGAATATTGAAAATCGGAATTTCGTTTCTCATTCTACAAAGTCAGTGCCAGAAACGAATTGCTGTAAAACCGGCTCCACGTAGTTTTGTCTACCGTACTCTTAGAGAGTTATTTAAGCCTGTGTAGGCGCGGAGTGCTGAGGCGTATCCTCTGGACTTTGACTGTTTGCCTTCGGGATTGTTATTGTTATTAGGAGAACTTAGGATCCATGAGCGAGCGAAGCGAGCTCGGGACTTGGGGCACCCCGACTCGGACAGGTTAGGTTCGAAGGGGATGGCGGGGTCTGAAAGACCCCGCCATCCCCTTCGTGTTAGGTTACTTTAAACCTTGCTCACAGAAATAGGAGCCCCGCGAAGCGGGGCTCCGTCGATCTACCTTGGTAGGTAGTAGCCAACAAATTGACCAAGGAGGCAAGAGCGAGCGAAGCGAGCTCGGGACTGGGGGCACCCCGACTCGGACAGGTTAGGTTCGAAGGGGATGGCGGGGTCTTTCAGACCCCGCCATCCCCTTCGTGTTAGGTTACTTTAAACCTTGCTCACAGAAATAGGAGCCCCGCGAAGCGGGGCTCCGTCGATCTACCTTGGTAGATAGTAGTCAACAAATTGACCAAGGATGCAAGAGCGAGCGAAGCGAGCTCGGGACTGGGGGCACCCCGACTCGGACAGGTTAGGTTCGAAGGGGATGGCGGGGTCTGAAAGACCCCGCCATCCCCTTCGTGTTAGGTTACTTTAAACCTTGCTCACAGAAATAGGAGCCCCGCGAAGCGGGGCTCCGTCGATCTACCTTGGTAGGTGGTAGTCAACAAATTGACCAAGGATGCAAGAGCGAGCGTAGCGAGCTCGGGACTGGGGGCACCCCGA
Organism: Agrotis exclamationis; assembly: GCA_950005045.1. Classification (NCBI taxonomy): domain Eukaryota; kingdom Metazoa; phylum Arthropoda; class Insecta; order Lepidoptera; family Noctuidae; genus Agrotis; species Agrotis exclamationis. The sequence continues at coordinate 995,856 of OX465445.1, forward strand.
CTCGGACAGGTTAGGTTCGAAGGTGTTAGGTTACTTTAAACCTTGCTCACAGAAGTGTTGAACCACCTTAGTGGTAATATAACTCAGGAATTCAGGATGCGATAGCGAGCAAATTGTGTCTTGGGGCACCCCGACTCTGACAGCTTTCGTTCTTCTCACAGGGATTTTTTGTAATATTATGAATGAAAATACGTAACTCAAAAATAAATTATTTTAATTACTCAAAAAAAAAATTATAAAAGAAATTATTATCATTGAAAAGAAAATATTCTTATTCGAAAGAAATTCTTTTATTGAAAAGTAAAGAGGAATTTTGACAAGGCGTTTTAAAAGCATACTTTTCTCTGATAAGCGATTAAATTTTCGGAATTCTAATTATTCGGAATTTTAATAATCGGAATTTCAACCATCGGAATTCGTGTTTTTGATGTTTCGGAAAATTATTAATTCGGAATTTTTGATATTCGGTCTATTGAAACTCGGTATTTTGAAAATAGTAATTATAAATGTTAGGAATATTGAAATTTCGGAATTATGAAAATAGGAATAATGATCAATCGGAGTTGTTATATTAGGAATTTTGAACCATTCGGAATTATGAAAATCGGTATTTTGAAATTCGTATTTATGAATTTCGGAATAAAGTTTTTCGTATTATCGTAGTGTACCCTTGGGAAACAGACAGAGCTATAGGTACAACTCGCCTAGCGCTATTTCTTTCCCACAGCCTAAACTGGATCGCGTTAACAGTTCATGGTAGGTCACCTGGCGACCACCAGAACCGACAAACTGCAGATGCAGTTCTTCCTTAAAAATATATTTCACTATAAACACCGAATCTTGTAAGCAAATTATTTCTTAAAGTCTTCAAATAAATTATATTTCATAGGCTCTTTAAGACGCTAATCTCACATCATGGCCTGCCCGCGACCTCAGATGATGCGACGAGTCTGCGTCAAAAAAGACGCGCGTCACTTGTTTCCTTCGCGAGTTGACTCTAAAGGTGCTCCCTCTATGGGAGCATTCGCCTGTAATGTAACGTTACAGGGGGTCTACTTTGTAAGTACATGAACAAAGATACAGATACGGATGTACGAACGTAACTAAAGTCAAAATCAATTTGCGGATGGATAATATCGCCACGACAAGTGCCTTTGACGCGGCGCTAGTGTCTATGTCTGTTTATCATGACATCAAATTTCATTAAAAAAATGTGGTACTACGAATTCGTGAGTGGCAGTCAGATCAGTTAATGTTTTAGTTCCGGTTCCATGTCAGGGGCCGTAGAAAACGTCCGTTACCAAGGCTTAAAGCACGTGTTTCGTGCATCGAGATTAGAGCCCCTAGTTAGAGCATTTTATCAGTAGGTGACATCTATTACAATAAAATAGAAAGGGAATCGTCTGTCTTGGTATGGACATGTGATGAGGAGGGATGACACTCATGTGACTTAGAGAGAGAGATGGGTATGAATGTTGATGGATGGAGAGGAAGAGGAAGGCCAAAGAAAATATGGACGGATTGTGTGAGAAAATATAGGGTGTTAAAAAATCAACTGCAGGAATTTCGTGTGCGTACTCGGTATCAAAAACCAAGTACATTCCAAAAAAAAAAAAATTTTTTTTTTCAATTTTTTTTTTCAAAATTTATAATTTTTTTTAAGTATTTTTCTTTTGGCCTATTAATGTGGCCAATAAAATAAGTTATTTGTAAGTATTTCGATAAATTGCCAGTCCAAAGTCTGCAAAATGTGATGGGAAAGTTGGAATCAGCTGTGAACGCTACACACGGGTGAACGACCTCAAAGAGCAATCAAATTCTATAATACGGTCAAAAAAAAAAATATACTTGAAAAAAAAATTTTTTTCGAAAAAAAACGATCCAAAAAAAAATTTTTTTTTTTGCAATGTACTTGGTTTTTGATACCGAGTACGCACACGAAATTCCTGCAGTTGATTTTTTAACACCTTGTATATGAAAGAAAACGATGTAAATGATACTGTGACTTCTGATAGGGGAGAATGGAAGATGAAAACGTGTTGCGCCGACCACAAGTAGAATGAAATAAGGGCAAGAAGATGATGAAGCTGTCCCTATACAAAGGTCAATATGAATTATTTATGGCCAGTTTTATGTCTGCTGATATTTGGTCGCAGTAGAGTAAGTTGTGGCCAAGAGCTAACTCGCTAACCTCATTTCTCTTGTACCACACAATAATTTGGCTCATAGAATTTAGGATAATTCACTACTAAAATGAGCATTAAATTTAATGGTCCATTGTCAAAGAGCAATAAACGAAAAATATTGTGTATTTTTTAGGGTTCCGTACGTCCGAATACAAAAACGGAACCCTTATAGGATCACTCGTGTGTCCGTCTGTCTGACGCTTACAGTCAATTATCTCCGAATCTACTATACCGATTAAGTTGAAATTTGGTACACATATCAATTCCTGTGACCCAAGCACAGAGGTGTGACGTGAATAGATGAAATCTGTTTATGGGAGGTAACTTTTGGGGAGGAGGGGGAAAATTAAAAAAAAAAATTGACAACTGCATCATGTGACATATCAAATAAAAGGTCTTGTTAAGAAGATCTTAAATGTATTTTTTTTTGTAATTTTAAAATAAATAGTTTCCAATTTATTTAAGAAAATAGACGAAAATTGACCATTCCCCTCCTTATCTCCGAAACTAATGAACCTAAAATTTTGAAAAAAATACAAAAATTTGTTTTCTACTTATAGATTGTAGGAAAACCTATATGAAGTCCATGATATTAAAATAACATGGTAAATCACTCAATATTGTGCGTACCAATCTTGATATCGTGATTAGGTAACATCGTACGGAACCTTCTTCACGCGAGTCCAACTCGCAATAGGAAGTTTTTTTTTAACCGACTTCAAAAAAAAGTAGGTTCTCAGTTCGACCTGTATGTATGTATGTATGTTTGTCCGCGATTATCTCGCGTTTGGCTGAACCGATTTTGATGCGGTTTTCAGAAAAGTATTTGTAACATTCTGGGGAAGGTTTTAGTATGTAACAATAATAGATATCTTGTGAAGTTGCCCGCATAGATCCGTTTTTGTTGCTTACTAGGATTGTAGATTTTCATAACGCCGATTATTATGAAGGTTTTTGTTGAATATCTAAACTAAAAAGGGTAAAATAAAAAACTTTTTGAAAAAAAGGGAACCGACTTCAAAACCAAACACAAAAAAGTGTAAAATAACTTTTCTTTCGGAAGTCGGTGGCCTGCATAGTCAGTGAAATAAAAAAACAAAGCCACCGACTTCCGAAAGAAAAGTTATTTTACACTTTTTTTGTGTTTGGTTTTGAAGTCGGTTCCCTTTTTTTCAAAAAGTTTTTTTTAAATTTTCAACTCTTTGTAAAAATATAGGCCACTTGATCATCATCTGCCAGTTTTTTCACCACTGTGTTGTGGTCTCAAAAACAAAGCATTTATTTCATGTAGGCTATTTACAGGCACTTTTAAATTGTCAAAAGACATTCAAATAAAAAACAGTTCAAAAATAGTTACGGTGCTACAACCCCAGTCACAAGACATAAAAACTGTGAAAGTACTGTAGATGCCAAAGCGTAGATCTCTATGGAGAAGAACGGACAAGAAACTCCATGGACACTCTTTTTCAATCGCAAAAATTATTACAGAACCTTTGTTACATCATTCATCTTCAGATGGTACATGGTCTGTTTCCAGTCTAACTGAATGCAGCTGAATATCAGTATGTCACATGGAGCGACTGACTATCGGACCTCCACAACACAGTAACTGGGTAATACGATACCCCATGGTAAGACTGGTTGCCAGATAAATTCCTTCTTTGTCTTAAGTAAGTGTATCCTACACTTACCTTATTGGTAAAGTTCTTCGGAAAGATCAGGTGCGTAGTACTCGCAACCTGCGTGCTTGTATGACCAGATTTATGAATGTCGCTCCGTAGTTTCTAACTACCACCATGGGGAAAAACTGTTTCGAAGAAGAAAAAGAAAAGAGAAGAAATTGTTATGAAAAGAAGTACGTAATATTAATTTTGTGCCCTTTTAGTGAATGTCCACACGGCGCGTTGCGTCAGCGTTGCGTCGACGCAGCGCTGCCGTTGCGTTGTTTTACATACAAATAACCAAGGTGTTCACACGGCGCGCTGCGTCGTCGCAACGCACACATGACGGACAGCAGCCCCCGAGATGAAGCGGGAGGGGGTGTACTCATTGCGGCGACGGAGAGGCAGCGCTCAGTTGCTTGTGCGTTGATAGGGAGGATACACGCAAGCTCTGTTTTTAGGCCGGTTTCAGTGCTTGACCGACCGTCGGTGCGTACCATCGGTCCTGACGATACGCATAACCGATCGTCAGTTTGTAACGTTCAGTGCTGTCCTGACCAAGCAAACAGGCCGGACTGGTACAGTCACAAAAATGGACGCGTTTACAAATGTTTTAATTGCTGCTACCTATATTTTTTCGTTCACTCTGCGACTGTTCATCTAAATTCGGACACAAAGATGTACAAACTATTTGTATAACAATTGGCCTTTGTCCCACAGAAGTTCACGAAGTCGAACTTATCGAAATTCGACAATATATGCCATGTCTGATCATAATTAGGTACTTAAATCACTAAAAAGTAAAGATAAAATCAAACAATATTATTGAAGTTTTGAACTAGTAGGTTCGATTATTTTTACGATGATACACGCATCCGTACGGTCGGTCCACCGATCGGTGTAGCACTGAACGCGTTCATATGTTTCCATAGCGCGTCGGTCGACCGACGGCACGCATGCGGACGCGCTCGACCGACGGTCCTCGTACGCAGTGCGTAGCAATATACGCGTGCGTACGGTCGGTCGAGCACTGTGACGACTTGTGAATTTTCATACAAATGATAAGCGCGACCGATGTACGCACGGACGGTCGGTCAAGCACTGAAACCGGCCTTACAAAAATGCTTGCCGCAACTGTGCGTCACCGCTGCGTCGACCGAACGTTAAGACTGCGTCGTAGTAACGCTGCGACGACGCAGCGCCTGTGTGGCCGGCTATGCGTCAAAATATTTGCGTTGCGACGACGCAACGCGCCGTGTGAACGGGCCCTTAGTTGGTACAGGCGTAATATTTTGTTGTGTTATTGCGTAAACAATGCGGTAGCAGGAATCGCCGCTGATTTCCTGTCATTTAAAATGTATTTAGAAATATATAAGTATGTTTATCAGTTGTCTAGTACCCATAACACAAGCTCTGCTTAGCTTGGGACTAGATGGCGTTGTGTGATAGTTGCGGAGTATTATTATTATTATTTATTGAAAAGTTCCCTCGATTTCTCCAAGATCCCGTCATCAGATCCTGACCTGAAACACATGGAACCATCTGTAAAGTATTCCCTATCAAACTAAACCAAAGAATTTCCAAATCATTCTAGGCGTCATTAGTTGCAGGTTTGTTTTAGGTCATCATTCACTAGAAATCATTGCATGGGTCAATCTTCAATAATTGAGACATCCGTTGAGGATAATGATGCGATCTTTTACTACTAGTGCAACCATCCACTGACAAGAAACAAAAATAAGTATAAATTATTTTAATTACTTATTTCTAACTTAAATGAAATTAAAATAATTTATATTTTTGTTTTTTTGACAGTGGATGGTTGCACTAGTAGTAAAAGATCGGGCGTCATTTTCCTCAACGGATGTCTCAGATATTGAAGATTGACCCGCATGCATAAAGGAATAAAAAAATAGATTTCGCCGAATTGAGAAACTCCTTTTTTTCAAAGTCGGTTAAAACGGCTTGAGAGGTATGAAATCGCTACTTGTTAGATGTTACTTAACTAAGCGTTGCTTATCTCGACATTAGTGAAAACGGTTATAAGTCAGATAAGAAAGAATAACAATGATTTGCGTCATTTTAAAACGCAGTTTTTACCAAAATAAATTGATTTTACAATATTTTTATAAAATACCGTTATACTACATTATAAAAATGTAACAATAAATTGCTTAAAATCTACTTAGGTATATGCTAAAATATCCTGTTACGGTGTTTGTGGCGCGATTTTCGACCACCGTAGGCGCGGGTGTGCACTTGTACAGACGGTGAGGAATGGCCGACTCACCGTCCGATCATGGACCGACATCGACAGCGCGTCGTAAGAGTATTCCACGCGTGTCTGAAAGACGTGTCAGCAATCAGACGTGTCCCCCATGCCAATCGCCTGCCGGGTGGCGTATTGCCAAACTGTATGCCGACCCAGACACCCATAGTTTGTACTGAACTACGTCGTGCTCATTGAAATCACAAACAAATTGGAGCAAAGTACATACGAGCTCAGAGCATTCTGAGATAGTATGCACTTTGCTCGCTTGTATGTAAAGCAAACTGTGACACGCGAATATCGCGAGTATCGATTGATTATTATTTTTTACGGCCCCGAAAAAATATTTTTCGAGACATTAGTCAAGAAAAATGGCTCGACTGAGACCTGCTTCGCGGGGCCGCCACCTTGATAAGTAGTAATTAGTTATTTGACCTAGGAATGCAAGAGCGAGCGAAGCGAGCTCGGGTCTTTGGGGCACCGCGACACGGACAGGTTAGTTTAGAAGGGGATGGCGTAACCGTGACCCTGGAGCGTAAATACCAATTGAAGAAACAGGGTCAGTCAAGTCTGATGGTCCCTTCTGCTCCATCCAGAGCTTGATTTTAAACCCCCAAAAAAAAGAGATCAGTGTCTTTTGAAATCCAGACATTATCTTGATTAATAATTTCGAGCAACGCCAAAGAATTTCAACTAGTATTAAAAATAAATGCTTATTATAAAAATAAAAATCGATTTTTCCGTGACGATAGAATAGTATATATTGGTGACGCTGCTTTGAGTTTAGTAATAACAAATTAGATTAATATTTAATATTATTTTAGTAGATAAGACGGTTGCAGCGACAATGGCTGGACTTAAAATTTATTTTATTGTTTTTGTTTTTAGCGGTAAGTGTTATTTTTTTGTACAAGAATTTCATCATCATCATCAGCCGGAAAACGTCCACTGCTGAACATAGGCCTCCCCCTTAGACCGCCACGCCGAACGACAATTCGCCACTTGCATCCATCGGTTGCCCGCGACCCTCACGATGTCGTCGGTCCACCTAGTGGGAGGCCTACCTACGCTGCGTCTTCCGGTCCGTGGTCGCCACTCGAGAACTTTTCTTCCCCATCGGTTGTCAGTTCTACGAGCGATGTGGCCTGCCCATTGCCACTTCACCTTGCAAATTTTATGACCTATGTCGGTGATTTTGGTTCTTCGCCGAATATCCATGTTCCGGATTTTATCCCGCAAAGAAACTCCGAGCATAGCTCTTTCCATCGCTCGTTGAGTGACTCTTAGTCTCTCTAAAAGGCCAGCAGTCAGAGACCACGTTTCAGAGCCATATGTCATCACTGGCAACACACACTGGTTAAACACCCTTGTCTTGAGACACTGTGGGATTCTCGATGAGAAGATATCACGTAGCTTCCCAAACGCTGCCCATCCGAGTTGGATTCTTCGGGCGACCTCTTTCTCGAAGTTGGACCTACCTAACTGAACAATCTGTCCAAGGTAAGTGTAATGGTCTACAACTTCGAGAGTATCATTCCCAACAACAACCGGTACGGGTGCCACATGGACATTCGACATGACTTTCGTCTTGTCCATGTTCATTTTAAGGCCGACCCGTTGGGAAACGATACTGAGGTCGCTGAGCATAGCATTGAGGTGCTGCAACGATTCTGCCATGATGACTATATCATCGGCAAAACGAAGGTGAGTGATGTATTCGCCATTGATGTTGATGCCGAATCCGTTCCATTCCAAGAGCTTGAAAACGTCCTCCAAAGCGTTCGTGAACAGTTTCGGAGAAATAACGTCTCCCTGTCTCACGCCTTTCTGCAATTGGATTGGTTTACAAGAATTTAGTAAGATAAAATTAAGTTAAGATTTTTTTTACAATAATAAACCTTCATTTAGTTTATAATATTTAAAAATATTTTTTGCACTAGTTCAAAAAATGAGTTTATTGATACTCAAAGTTCCGCTGATTTTTTGTTGTATTTCTTAATTTTTTGGTATACTATTTGGTTCTTTATTTGTAGTTGAAGTATACAGTTCTAATATAATACATACTATATTTACATCTAAAAACTAAAATTAAAAGTAAAATATTTACAAAAATAACTAAACTAATAATAATAAAAAAAAAACAATTATAGGGCGTCAAAAAACTCATCCACATCGCTGTCAATGGGGAAAGTGCCCAGAACGCTGGCAGCATTGCCACGTTGGATGGCAATGCTGATCCTTTGACCAAGAAATAGGCCAGCCCTCTGGTCACACGAGGCGTCGACTATGCGCTTGGCGATGTTTTTGAAAACTTGGTGGGCACTCGGACCCCATGGCCCTAGTGTTTCAACCCCAAACGGCTCAAATACATAGCTAGAAGTCAAGCTATTGTATTTGCGCCGTTTGAGGTTTTCAGCACTTGCAGCAGCCGCACCAGCACAGCATGTAGTACCAGGAAGATGGGATGGCGCAAGGGTGTCGACACATGTTGCATCCCACACCAAAGGTCTACCCAACTTCCATGGCATTATAGTCATCCCATCTGGTCTCTTCCCATCGTCGCGTGCCAAGCCACTGGGTTCTAAAACGGCTGGCACACCGGCGGTGACAAGAGCACGACGGATAATGTCATTTAAACTAGCATGCCGTGCTAGCCGTCCAGCACTCTTGCTGCAGGAAAGGCCATGGTGCCCGAGGCAGTCGACGCCTTCGCCACACTGACAACGATGTGGAGCCCCGCAAGGAGCGCCCAGACGCAGGCATGTAGCGATCCGGAAGGTTTCGTCACCCAGCATGGTACCTATGTTGGGTGACGGTAGTGCCTGAAGCCATAGACCCGACTCCCATTCGCCCACAGCCAGCAGGCGGGCACGCTCTACAGAATTGGTTGACGTATTAATAAGATTATACCGTACCAACCTGCAGATCGGCTCATCCCACTGCCTCTGGGAAGATGGGTTCACGGGTCGATCTGAATCCGGGCAAGTCATTTTCCAGGCGTTCTCCGCATCGGTCAAGCACGGCACTTCAGAGTCAACCAGGGAGAGACTTAAGATCTTCCTGGTTAAGGTTTCAGTGCTGTGGACAGAGGACAGGAACGCCGGTAAACTCACACTAGAAATTTTGCGGACGCCGAGTCCACCAAATCGGATAGGGAGGGTGGCTTGCAGCCACGCTCGGTCGTCCAGGGCCACATTAAGGATGGATGTTAAAGTTTCGCGAATAATTTGGTCAATTTTGTCCAAAATATGTGTATGCTTCCACAAAGGAGAACACCGGAGAAAGTACATAAAATTTGGACCAAAACAACAATACCTAATAATGGTGAAAGCCGAATGTAAATTAATTTGGGAAAGTCGATCTGAAATGTCGTTAAAATTGTTAATTTTTTCATTGATGAATGATGAAAAACTATCTTCGAAAATAGGGGAACCTAGGAGGTGCAGAGAATTTTTGTCTAAAATTTTGATCTGGGGAGCTATTGCATTAAATTTATCAAGGGTGGATTGTCTGTCAGTCGTGTCAGAAAGAAAAATTTCGCATTTGGAAGGGTTAAGATCCAGACCGATGGATTTAAATTCTTGTTTGAGTAATATAAAATCATTGATAACGGTGTCTACATCACCTCCTAAAGTTCCGTCATCTAAATACCAAACATTAAATTTTGAATTTAGTTTTTGGATGATGGGATGTATGGCTAGGCTGAAAATGACAGGCCCGAGAGGGTCACCTTGTTGGCATCCAACTGCTGACTCCAAAACATTATTTTTGTATAATAATTTAGAAGGGTAGCACTGCCACAAAAAACCGAAAATTTCAGGTAATTCCTTTTTTGCCTCAGCCAACAAAGTGTCCCTGTTCACAGAATTAAAGGCATTCTTAACGTCAACCTTGAGAATGACGTCACCATTTCCTGAGTTTAGAAAAGAGGATAGGGCATGTACGGCAGCCTCACAGCCCCCTTTGGAGCCAAAGCCAAGTTGTAAGGGCTGGAACTTCTTTGCAAGCGAATCACTGTATGTATAGCTTGCAACATATTTTGGCTGCCATACGCCTGTAGGTGCACCCGACAGCAATGGGACGAATACCGCCGTCCTTTTTGCGTAGGGCACATAAATTGGCCCCGTACAAAACATCGACGACGGCATCGTTCACGCCGCCGGAGAGCATTAGGTTGACCAGAACCGCAAGCTCCTTCAGAAGCGATTCACCAGCATCCCCGGCGCCTGAACTCAACAAATCTTTCAAATGTTGTGGAGTCAGGCCGTCGAGGCCACCGGCAGAACCGCTTCGGAAAGAGCTCACGGCTGCGATCAATTGTGGGGCTGTAATTTTGATTGGAGTATCCTGAACAATGGGGTAAACGGGCGGATCAGGAAAGGTGAGACCATCCGCAGGCGCTGGATGTTTACTCTCCAGGGCTGAAAAAGTCTCCGGAGAGTATGGCGCCACCACATCACTGCTGAATAGCAGTCTGGCCGCCCCCCTAATATCACCCTCACTTAATTTGGATTCCACATGAGCACAAATGCCTTTCTGTAATGTACTATTGAAAGTGGGTAATTTAGAATCTAAAATAGGAGCCGAAATGTTGCAGTTTTCCTTAATTTGGTTGGTCAGAGATTTTTTTGAAGCCAAATTTTTCTGGACGTGCAGAATCCTGTAAGGGAAGGTGAGTAGTTGCTCCCAGGCACGCTCCGAGTTCTCCTGGGTTGCGACACGGACACATTGCGCCAAACTCAGCGCAACAGACCGTCTCGCACCCCGAGGAACCCTCTTTAATACAGGTGTGGAATTTTTTAATTTGGATAATGTTTTCCAAAACGGTTGGTCAGAAAGTGGTATTGTCGTCGGGATTGTTGCTGGGGGGTCCAAAGGTACACTATGTGGTTTGTGAACCTTGCCATAGTGTATCCTTAGACCCCGTTCGCCTTTAAAATAACGGGCCTGGGAGCAATGGGGACATCTCACCAGTTGCACATCCAGTGATGTGGCAGGTTGACTGGCACCACTCAAACCGGCGTCACTACAACCGGCGTTGGACATGCAGAGGGAAAATATTATTTTTCTACTTACCAACTATATATACACAAAAATACTATAAAACACTTAGAAAAACACCTAAACAAAACGGAAAAAAAATTGTCAAAACACAAGTCAACAGACTTCGCCAGATGACAGCGTCGATGACAGCGTCGCGCTGGCGGCCTGGGGCACCGCCTCCGCAGCCGCATGTAGTCTATGTTCGGTAGAGGTCCGCCACCGATGCGCAAGCCGCGCTGTCATACATTGTTCGCCGTCGGCCACGTTATCTTGATGCGTCTTGATGGTGAAATGATGCCACGTTGGTGCGGCCAGTGTGCGCGTCCAGCGACCGCACCACGACCAAAAGATGAAGCAATTTAAAGACGGTTGTAGGGTACTTTTTTAACAAAAAACCTCGAAGGGGGCGAAAGCTAGCATATAATAATTCAGCTATTTGAGGCGACAAAATCCACCAACCAATTATTTCTCCCCAACACTTTCATGCGCAAATGTAAATAATTAATTTGCACGTCTCACGGGTCTGTAAAATATCGTAATAATTTCTTAATTAAGTTTATTCATTATTATTGAGGGACCTGACCTTTATTTATACACACATCAAAAGTGTCTAGGGATCAACATATATTTTTGCAATAACTTTTCTCCTGATTGATATTAATTAAAATTTTCTTTAAGGATTCATCAAATAAAGTGTTTTCGTTTGTCACAGTAACGATAAACCAAGTCACCTTTGCATTAATAAAGAAATTTGCCATTTTCCTAATAAAGGGATTTTTGACATTTGAACCACTAACACAAAAGTTCGAAAAAAAGACTGAAATAACAGTTTTCTTTAAAATTTTATTGGGTAACTTAAACAATTAATAATCCGTGTTTCTACCGCGAACACTAACAACACAAGAACATCGGTTTGGCATACTCAAAATGAGTTCATCCAAATCACGCTGTGGAATGGCCGCCCATGTTCGTTGCAACAACAAAAAAAGGTCTTCTTGCGACTGGATACTCTCCATATTCGGCAGAGCTCTTCTCTGTAGCATATCCCATGCATGCTCAATCGGATTCAAGTCTGGCGACTGAGCAGGCCAGGGCAGGACATTGATGTTAGCTGCGGCGAGAGTCTGTCTTACAACTCTTGCGGTGTGCGGTCGTGCATTATCATGCATTAACTGAAATAAGGGACCGATTTGCACTTGTAGAGGAACGATGACGTCTGATACAATCGTCTCAGCATAAATTTGAGCGTTGAGGTTGCCTCTGATCCAAATCAACTCAGTTCTTCCGCCGATCCAAATACCCGCCCATACCATGATGGTTCCACCACTATAAGGATGGACTTCCTGGCAGGATTTTAATCGCTGTTGGCGTCCAGGGGTTCTCCAGTGTCGTATACGTCTTGTATCCGGTCTCATACCGAAACGAGACTCATCAGAAAAGCACACGAAACGCCATTGTTCTTCTGCCCAATTTCTGTGTTCAAGAGCCCATTGATATCGAATCCTACGATTGTGCATTGCTATAGGTGGTACCCGTAGCGGTCTTCGGGAATGAAGGTTCACTTCATGCAAGCGGTTTCTGACTGTTTGGTCGCTAATTAAGTTCCCTGAAGAGTGATGAAGCCTCACGGCTAACATCATGGCGGTTATTGTTGGAGCTCTTCGAGTTAAGATTTGAATGTATCGGTCTTGTCTCCGTGTGGTGCAGCGATACCGTCCTCCATGGCGCTCAGCCACGGTACCAGTGCTTCGGTAACGTGTCCAAAGTCGACTGATAACACTCTGACTTGTATTCAGAGCTAAAGCCACAGTACGTTGCCGGGAACCAGCTTCTATCATTCCCACGGCTCTGAGCATTTCTTCCCTGCTTAAATGACGTCGCCGCTCCATAATAACGTTGGTTTTAATCAGTAGTAGGGAAACAGTAGCACTAATAATGTCTTCAATGCGTTGTATGTTTTTATAGGGAAAATATTGACAGCTGATTTTCATCTTTTACTCGAATTCGATTCACAGTTCCTGATTCAAATTATGAAATGCACCAAAAAGGATCCATATAAATTTATAAAATCATAAATTTATTACAAAGCCACATCTCAATCTCAAGAAATCCGCATAAAAATGCTTGATCCCTAGACACTTTTGATGTGTGTAAGTTATTTGTTCCGGGCCTGGGTGTTGGTGTATGAGATTTTAAATATTTTTAACGTACCCAAGAATTTCTCCCTAAATTTTTATCCTCAAAGAGTCGTTTTTCATTTTAATATGCCTTAAATTTTGTTTTAAATAATCATTATCTGCCTGTCTTTCCCCAACTATATTGTGGTCTACTTCCAGTAGAACCAGATGTAGCTGAATATCAGTATTGTACATGGAGCGAATTTTTATTCGTTTTAAAGTTAGAGAATTTAATTTAATTTCAATAACGGGGCCCCCTTAGAGGGCCAAAGCCTGCCAGGGTCGTAAAGGGATGCTTTTTGAAGAATCACCGTGGATTTTAGTCGGTACAAGTTTGACTGTAACTCCCATCCCGCCCTGGGAGGGACGACTTTTTTTTTTATCGTGGTAAAATCATCAAATGAGTCCTCCCACCCCGGGCAGGGCGGGAGGGACTGTCAGACTTGTACTGACTAAAATCCACGGTGTCCTTCAATAGCCCTTTATGTTCCGGGGTCACGGTAATGGTATAAGTCCCGCGACCCCGGCAGGCTTTGGCCCTCTAGAGAGGGGGCCCCGTCATTATGCTGACGCTCTTTGAGGCGCGCGTGCAACACAACGCGCCGTCGACCCGGGCATGGTCCATGGTCGGACTGCGAGTTGCCCTTTACTCGCCGCACGCATGCCCGCGCCTACGGTGGCCGGAGATCGTCTTGCGACGTCCGTCGCCTTGGGCGCCAACCACCGCGGGTGGGAGGGACGACTTAAGTATATTTGATATTACCAGGATAAAAAAAATATCTCAGAGGTAGAAAGGAAGGACCTCTTCTATGTGACAGCTGTGGTGTTGGACCTGACTTTCGAGCTGTAGGTCGTGGATTCCAACCCAGCCAGGCGCATTACTTTGTGTAATTTATTTCATCACCACTGCTCTCAAAACGGTGAAGGAAAACATCATGAGGAAACCGGCATGTCCTAGAACCAAACATTTGAAGACATGTGACATCTACCAATCCGCACTGGGCCCGCAGGGTAGATTATGGCCCACTCCCTCTCACAGAGAGGCCTGTGTCCCAGCAGTGGGAACATTTATAGGCTGATGATGATCTACTACGTGAAGCAATATTTAACTGACCATTTTTTTCTTATCCCCAGTGTTCCTGGCCGTATCGTCAGCGATGCCACAAGCGGTGACCCCGGCCGTGGTATCCCCAGCCCCAGCCACCACCAGCACAGAGCCGAGCCAGTCGAACCCGCTGTCTATGTTGACACTACCACTGACTATACCCATGAACTTTCTCAACAGTTTAATGAAAGCTTAGATGGAGAAAATTGAGTTTTATTTCTAACTACCTTCCGCCTGCGACTCCGTCCGCGCGGATGTCGGTCTTCGCGTGGATGGTTTATTTCTCCATTTTGAGTAACTCTGACAATGACATCTTATAAATATCTATTGGACCCAAATACGGCTAAGCCTATAATAATTAAGGAGATCCCTCTATTGAGCTACTGCTGTTGAGCTCGCGTTCTGTAGTATTATATTATTATATTATATGCATCGCGCGGCGCGGAACGCGGCTCCTTATATAGGAGTCGGGGAGGCGTGACCCGCGTGTGCCGCAAACGTTTCAAGCCAAATCCGACTTTCGGCGCTACAGGTTGGCGTTGAATCCACTGCGGGTAATGCAACGTGTGTTCGCGGTTCTACAGAACAACGTCTATGAATAAAACTGAAAAATAAGATTTTTTTCTACGTATTTTTCCAGGATAAAAAGTATCCCATTTTATGCCCAGGATAATCTATATACAGTGTGTCCGGACACGAGTTAGCGATACTTGAAGGGGATATTATAGATTCATTTTCATCGACAAAACTGCTTTCAAAAAAATTCTTACTCCAACACTTCGCGAATGGCGGCCATTTAAGTTTTTTGATTTGTCAAACTGGGGTATGTACAATAAAATGCAAATAACTTTAAATCCAAGAGACCTACATACATGCAAATGACTTTATTGCAAAGTTAAATGTTTAGGCTTTTCAAAAACTTGTGAAAGTTTTCTAAATAATATGTAAAAAGAACCAAAAAACGTGGGCAAACACGAAATTGTACACAAAAATTACTGAATATTTTCACATTTTATACTCTAGCACAAAAAGTACCCCTGTATTTTGCTTAGGTGTTTGCATTAAGTTAAAAGTATTTGAGTTAGGCTATAAAATGGTATCAAAATTATTTCTCTACGTCAAGTACTTTAGGAGTTATTCTTACTTGAACATAACCCTTGCTTAGCGAATGTACCCCTATAATACAGGTGTCGCATTCTTCGGGCGAGCTAAATCGTTTCAGTGTAAATTTATGACCTGTCATTATTAACCACCATGTTAATGATCCCAACGAATCACCCATAAACTGAAATGGCCCATTTTTTGAATTTATTCAAAGATTTTTTTTTCATAGAGTAAACAAAAAAAAATTTATTTCAGTTTAATGGTGATTCGTTGGGATCATTTACATGGTGGTTAATAATGCCAGCTTATAAATTCACGTTGAAACGATTTAGGTCGCCCAAAGAATGCAGCTTCTGTAACATTGGTGGTACATGCGCTAAGGAAGGGTTATGTTCAAGCGAGAATAACTCCTAAAATACTTAACGTAGAGTGATAATTTTGATATTATTTTATAGCCTGACTCAAATACTTTTAACTTAATGCAAAAACCTAAGCAAAATTCAGGGGTACTTTTCGAGCTAGAGTATGAAATGTGAAAATATTCAGTAATTTTTGTGTACAATTTCATTTTTGCCCACGTGTTTTGGTTCTTTCTACATATTATTTAGAAAACTTTTGAAAGTTTTTGAAAAGCCTTAACATTTAGCTTTGCAATAAAGTCATTTGCATGTATGTAGGTCTCTTGGATTCAAAGATATTTGCATTTTATTGTACGTACCCCAGTTCGACAAATCAAAAAACTAAAATGGCCGCCATTCGCGAGGTGTTGGAGTAAGAATTTTTTTTAAGCAGTTTTGTCGATGAAAATGAGTCTATAATATTCCCTTCAAGTATCGCTAACTCGTGTCCGGAGTCCGGACACACTGTATATAAAAGAACAGGGTTTTTTATTAAGACTCGACTACAGCCAAAACCGCTAAACGCAGTAACTTGGATTTTGGACAGCAGTTGCGGTCTACCGTGTAGGGAAGCAATAAGACGGGATTTTGCGAAAATCCTCCTCTAAGGGGTTGAAAAGGGGTGAAAACGTTTATATGGAAAATCTTATTCCGTGGGTTTGTAAATTTGAAACTTACCACGAATAAGAACAATAATGAATAAAAAAGATTAGCGCTATTATTTTTTTTAAACTACCCTCCATTGGTAATCTAGGTGTTGTTAAAGTTTGTATGGGAAAATCATAATGCGTGAATTGATTAATGTGAAAATCAGTATTTATATGTATACTAGATCAAAAATAATTAAACAACTGTTTTTGGATTTTTCGAAAATCACCCCCCAAGTCAGTGAAAAGGGGTATTATTCAAGTTTAAAGGGGAGATTCTTTCACCGCTAAACGTGTAACCTGAATTTTGATCGGTAGTTGCAATTTATTATGTAGGTGACCATAAGAAGGGATTTTGCGAAAAAAATCCTCCTCTAAGGGGGTGAAAAGGGGTGAAAACGTTTGTATGAAAAATCTTATTACTTGGGTTTATGAACTTGAAACTTGGTACGAATATTAGTATAAGTAAATAAAAAAGATGGGCATTATTAGTTTTTTAAAACTACCCTCCATTGGTAATCTAGGCGTTGTTAAAGTTTGTATGGGAAAATCATAACGCGTGAGTTGTTTAATGTGAAAATCAGAATTTATATACTAGATCAAAAATAATAAATAAGTGTTTTTGGATTTTTCGAAAATCACCCCCCAAGTTAGTGAAAAGGGGTGATTATTTTTTAAGGGAGGCATTTTACTGCTTGCTTCGATAAACTCAAAACTGGTCATAAATAATCTCTCAATCGTATAAAGGATGCGTATTTATTTATATTTCAAAAATCAACTCCTAGCGGGGTGAACATCAGACTACTAGACCAATTTTAGATTTCCATTACCGGGCATTAATTTCACTGAGTTCGAAGTTAGAAACACGCGCAGACGAAGTCGCGGGCGAAGTGCTAGTAAGGTATAATTATACCAAGTTTCATCGAAATCGAACCGTTAGTTTTCACGTGATGCCTGCATATACAGACAGACAGACAGACAAAAATTTTTTTAATCACATATTTGGGTTTGGTATCGATCCAGCAACACCCCCCGCTATTATTTTTTTAAATATTTTCAATGTACAGAATTGACCCTTCTACAGATTTATTATATGTATAGACTAGCAACCCGCCCCGGCTCCGCACGGCTTCAATCTCCACTCTAATATGCATGTTACATACAGATTTTAAAGATCTAAGCATACATTGGGACAGACAGCGGGAAGCGACTTTGTTTTATACTATGTAGTGATATAGTGATACTATAGTTTCCGCCAGATAAGTGTGGAATAAAATTCGTTGACCCCCGTGTACCAATGTATTTCAGTATTTCAAAACAATTCGAAAAAATGTAAAGAAAGTGTCGTGTCACGATCAAAACAAACGTATCGTGGTAAGAGGCGATCTTGACCTAATATTTGATTTTGAAATTCGAACGATGGTATGATGAAATTCGAACGATACATTATTAAGATCAATGACCTTTATTCCAGACTTATTTGGAGGTGACTATAGCTGCCCCTGCACTTTGTACCGCCTATTTGATTTCTGAACGACTTTTAAATTTTATTGATTTCTGAATGACAGGACGAACATCACATATTTGACAGATAGGAATAGTTTCGAAGGGAAAACAAAACTGTTGCTTTTACTTTATGCCTAATATTTTAATCATATTTATTTAACTTTTAAACCTTCCCTGGATTTCCAAAATAATTCTAAACTAAAATTAGCCAAATTGGTCCAGCCGTTCTCGAGTTTTAGCGAGACTAACGAACAGCAATTGATTTTTATATAAGTAGGTAAAAATAGATAAAAGTACCCTTATTAACTGTTCCCCACAGTTTCAATCCCGCTGCTCAGCTTTTATTGTTCCTAGCGTGATGTTATATAGCTTTTGACCTTCCTCGGTAAATGGACTATCACACACAAAAAGAATTTTTCGATTTGGATAAGTAGTTTCTGAGATTAGCGCATTCAACCAAAGAATCTCTTCAGCTTTATAATATTACTATAGATAGTATTGATGAAACTGAAAGGTCAGTCAATCATCACGAGATCTCAAAAACTACAAGTGCTAGGAGTTTAAATTTTACATGGGGTTTCTTTTTAGGACGTAGGTACTCACTAAGCAGGATTTTGCAAAATACGACCCCTAAGGGGTTGTTTTTGGAGTTAATAGTATACCGGGTGTAAGAAGACACTTAACGAAGCCGAAAGCCACGTATTCTACCCATTATTTGGATCATTTTTTTCCTTTAGACCATACCTGGGACTCCACGGGTTCTCGAGATATTGAAGGTCAAAGTTGCATTTTATTAAACTTTTTTTTATGAAACCGAATTATAAATATTATTACAAAACTTTTTTCCAAACAAACATTACCTGAATTTTCGATTTTACTAAAAAAATTACGCACGCACGTCGATACGTTCTTATTCAGCGCGTTCCAGCATAGGCGCGCTTGTGTGCGTCAAGCCGCCCGCCTACGCACACAACGACACGAAACCCGTTTGCTTTACATTGCGCGCAATAAAATTATTATTATTTTTTTGATACCTAAAAATAAAAGTCGGTTCCTAGCGATAATTTTAGCGTAAAGCTACTTAGTTAGATGTACAGTATGAGTAGTTAACGGCTTTGTGATATGTTTAATTACATCCTGTATATGAAACTTCGTTACTACAAATGCTAGTAGTCTCAAATTTTTGTAGGATTATTTATTTATTAATTAAAGGGTGGGAGTAGATATTCACAGAGGAAAAGTTCGTAACTGTGACAAAATCGAAATCAAAGCATTTAAAACAAACAGTCGCACCAAAGATACGACCAATCCCAACTGACAGCGCCCGTTCGCGAACATGACACATGTATCAGCACCATTCAGCTCATCTATTTTGAAGGGAACTAAATGATCCGACACACGCGCCACCATCAGCGAGACATTTAAATGAGCATGACTTTTTTTTTTTTCTCTTTATTTTTAAGGGACTTATATGAGCATGACTTACTCTCAACCGCCAGGTTACATTCAAGATAGAAACTGCAGAAAGGCTGTTTAGGAGGCGAGCTTATTGCCATCAACCTGGTTAGATTCTACTAAAAACTAATACTATTTTAATTAGACTTAGAGACTTTATACTACCTATACTAATTAGATTTTACTATAAACCAAATAACTCTTTCTTAGTCCAACTCGATTTAACACAGAATCATGAGGTTCTGATTTCCTAGGTATAATATTTTTGGTACCTGAAAGAACAAGTTTTGTTCTTAAAACAAAAACGTCTTAAAGCGCCATCTTACATAATTTTAAGGTAGCAGTAGTATCTCAAAAAATCACGAGATGACGCTATACGCAAAACATAGTCTAAAATTGCTTTTGTAGGGTTCCGTACGTCCGAATACAAAAACGGAACCCTTATAGGATCACTCGTGTGTCCGTCTGCCTGTCGCTTACAGTCAATTATCTCCGAATCTACTAGACCGATTGGGTTGTAATTTGGTACACATATCAATTCCTGTGACCCAAGCACAGAGGTGTGACGTGAATAGATGAAATCTGTATGTGGGAGGTAATTTTTGGGGGGGAAGGGGAAAATGAAAAAAAAAGTTTTGAAAACTGCATCGTGTGATATATTAAATGAAATGTCTTGTTGAGGCAATCTTAAATGTATTTTTATTGTATATTTAAAATAAATAGTTTCCAAGTTATTCAAGAAAATAGACGAAATTTGACCATTCCCCCCCCCCCCCCTTATCTCCGAAACTACTGAACCTAAAATTTTGAAAAAAATACAAGAATTAGTTTTCTACTTATAGATTATAGGATAAGAAGTTTCTATCTGTATATGGGAGGTAATTTTTGGGGGGGCGAAAGGGGAAATTTAAAAAAAATATTTGAAAACTGCATCGTGTGACATATCAAATGAAAGGTATTGTTGAGACAAACTTAAAAGTATTTTTTTTATAATTTTAAAATAAATGGTTTCCAAGTTATTCAAAAAAAAATAGACGAAGCGTGACCATTCCCCGCCCCTTATCTCCGAAACTACTGAACCTAATTTTTTGGTCAAATTTCGTCTATTTTCTTGAATAACTTGGAAACTATTTATTTTAAAATTACAAAAAATATACAGTGTGTCCGGACACGAGTTAGCGATACTTGAAGGGGATATTATAGATTCATTTTCATCGACAAAACTGCTTTTAAAAAAATTCTTACTCCAACACCTCGCGAATGGCGGCCATTTTAGTTTTTTGATTTGTCAAACTGGGGTATGTACAATAAAATGCAAATAACTTTAAATCCAAGAGACCTACATACATGCAAATGACTTTATTGCAAAGTTAAATGTTAAGGCTTTTCAAAAACTTGCGAAAGTTTTCTAAATAATATGTGAAAGAACCAAAAAACGTGGGCAAACACGAAATTGTACACAAAAATTACTGAATATTTTCACATTTCATACTCTAGCACGAAAAGTACCCCTGTATTTTGCTTAGGTGTTTGCATTAAGTTAAAAGTATTTGAGTTAGGCTATAAAATGGTATCAAAATTATTTCTCTACGTCAAGTACTTTAGGAGTTATTCTTACTTGAATATAACCCTTCCTTAGCGAATGTACCCCAATAATACAGGTGTCGCATTCTTCGGGCGAGCTAAATCGTTTCAGTGTAAATTTATGACCTGTCATTATTAACCACCATATAAATGATCCCAACGAATCACCCATAAACTGAAATGGCCCATTTTTTGAATTTATTCAAAGATTTTTTTTTCATAGAGTAAACAAAAAAATTATTATTCAGTTTAATGGTGATTCGTTGGGATCATTTACATGGTGGTTAATAATGCCAGCTTATAAATTCACGTTGAAACGGTTTAGCTCGCCCAAAGAATGCAGCTTCTGTAACATTGGTGGTACATGAGCTAAGGAAGGGTTATGTTCAAGTGAGAATAACTCCTAAAATACTTAACGTAGAGTGATAATTTTGATATTATTTTATAGCCTTAATGCAAAAACCTAAGCAAAATTCAGGGGTACTTTTCGAGCTAGAGTATGAAATGTGAAAATATTCAGTAATTTTTGTGTACAATTTCATTTTTGCCCACGTTTTTTGGTTCTTTCTACATATTATTTAGAAAACTTTTGAAAGTTTTTGAAAAGCCTTAATATTTAGCTTTGCAATAAAGTCATTTGCATGTATGTAGGTCTCTTGGATTCAAAGATATTTGCATTTTATTGTACGTACCCCAGTTCGACAAATCAAAAAACTAAAATGGCCGCCATTCGCGAGGTGTTGGAGTAAGAATTTTTTTAAAAGCAGTTTTGTCGATGAAAATGAGTCTATAATATTCCCTTCAAGTATCGCTAACTCGTGTACGGACACCCTGTATATTTAAGATTGTCTCAACAAGACCTTTCATCAGGGGCCCCCCCTTATCTCCGAAACTACTGAACCTAATTTTTTTTTTTAAATACAGAAATTAGTTTTCTACTTATAGATTATAGGAAAACCTATAAGAAGTCCATGATATTAAAATAACATGGTAAATCATTCAATATTGTGCGTACCAATTTGGGTCAGACTTAAAAAAAACCGGCCAAGTGCGAGTTGGACTCGCCCATGAAGGGTTCCGTAGCAGCAAGCATAGATTAGAGATATAATTATATTGAGATTAGTAAGTAATATACACAAACAATAAAAATAACTTTGTTTTTCATAGTATTTGTATGAATGGCAAAGTTATATTTGCGGTTTTTGAAAATGTACTATATCTCAAAAACTGCTAACTGTATCTCATCCAAACCAATTTTCGTTGGTAGTTTTGGTTGAGGTCTACATTATATATTTTTTTTAGTTTTATCATTCTCTTATTTTAGAAGTTACGGGGGGGGGGACACACTTTTTACCACTTTGGAAGTGTCTCTCGCGCAAACTGTTCAGTTTAGAAAAAAATGATGTTAGTAACCTCAATATCATTTTTAAAGACCTATTCATAGATACCCCGTATGCATAATAAATGCGTATTCCTTTTTCAAAAAGATGTATGTGAAGATGTGTTTATATACAAACTCAATGGTGTAAACACAGATGTAGTTCGGTAAGTATTCCAAATTTAAATCACATTCTCCCCCTAGAGGATGAATAAAATTCAGTACAATTTTCTTTCCCTGTTTTTAACAGATTAAAAATGACTATTGTTATGTTCGCTTTTTGTGGCATAGAATGTCACTTTTTTGAGCAAGTGGTACGAAAACTACTATTTGCTTTACTTTTATTGTGCGCACAGGGTCAGAATCTGCCGTGGTCCGTGTTTTTGGTGATAGCTTGTTTTTCATTGAAAATTAAATAAAACCTAAACAAGCACTTAAAAAGGTGGGGTGCTAAGACAGGAAACCTCCACGTGCACCCGTGGACTGGAGTTCCCTCTCGGATACGTCCGGGTGGAAGACCAGTTTTTCGGGCCGGTGCACCCTGGGATGCGGGCAAAAACTCTTCCTTAGGCACTGGACGGTGAGTAATGGGTAAGCTCGCCGTCCGACCAAGGACCAAGCCCGGGTCGGTGGCGCGTCGTGTTTCACGCGTCACCGACGGAGCCCCTTATGGGGCCAAATGCCTGCTGGGGTCGCGGAATTTTTCTTAATCCAGAATACCGTGGCTCCGGAACGTAAAGGGCATCCGAAGGAACACGGGTGGATTTAAGTCAGTAAGAGTCTGACAGTCCCTTCCGCCCCACCCAGGGCGGGAGGACTCATTTGATGATTTTGCCACCCAAAAAAAAAAAAAGCTGTAGTTTTTCCATTTTTCCATACTTACAATAAATGCTGTAAATACTTCAAGTACTTACGCTGTAAATTAAAAACAGAAATCTTGTGATAACGCCTCTGAGCTCGGTCGACCAGCTGGTGTTTCTAAACCACAGAAATATTAAAAACAGGCAAGAGGGCGTGTCGGTGAAGCCGTGGTGTTGAGCGTTTCGCTCAGCTATCACTTGTACTACTTTATTCTTGTTTTCCTATATTACTCCGACTGTATTGTTTTTGCATTTAATACATTGCTCTTTTACAACCACCTCAGTCTATCACTGAGTGACTTGACAAGCAATGTAAAACTGACCTAACGATACCTCACCGAGCCGTAATGTCGCATGGTGCGTCCGAGCGGGAGAGTCGTATCCGCCCCCCGTGTCGCGACAACACACAATGATTATTGTTTGAGTGAGTAAATTATACGGAAAAAGTACGCTGTAGTGTAAAGAATTAGGTTTATACTTAAATGACTGAGTTATCGATGGCGCGTGTGTGCTATTGTTCGTAGTATTGTTTTGACAGAATTGTGTGCGCAATATTAGCGTTATGGAGGGGCAATTGTGGCTTCATCGGATTTCTATACATTTTGAATTCCACGCCATATCTCCTTCTTTAATATATCTATGTTCTAAACACACTCACGGTATAAGAGAAAAACGGTAACAAACAAAGAAATAATATTTCCAGACGCCATTTCTAACTTTGATATAACAGTAGAAGCCTATTGAGTCCATACCATCGTAAGGATTTGAATTCAATCCCCTCATTGGACAAAATTGTTGTGCGGAAAAATTCATTTCAGGATTTCAGTTGGGGATTTAGTTCAAATCTATGACATGATATATATAGACCCTCTTTTACTTTACCAGGTAATACAGTTAGTAGAAAATAAATCGCGAATTCCTAGCATTTTTTCCAATATTGTTGTGGTCTGCTTCCAGTCCAACTGGTTGCAGCTGAATATCAGTATTTTACATGGAGCGACTGACTATCTGACCTCCACAACACAGAACCAGGTGCCAAAACAGTTTTTTCAACACATTTGCTCGAAAAATGCGTTTACGAAGCCTGTATACATTGTTCGAAAGTTAAAAATTACGCACCATACAACGGAACGTGCGGTAAAATAGGTACTCTCACCTAAGTACCTATTTTACGGCACGCCCCGTTGTATAGCACCGTGCGTTTTCTTTACGGTTTTTTTTTTAATTTCTATAAAAAAAAAATAAGAACTCCACCAAAGAGTTTCACATTATGAGAATAAACAACCTGACTGATCGAACCTCCTTGGAAGACTTCTTTCTACGTTGGAAGCGCTTTTGCTCAATACGTTGTCTCATATTAATACTAAAGAGTAAATGAGACGAAAGATGTAGTTCCATTTTTCACCACGTGCATGTGGCGCCATTTGCAAATTCGCGCCATTTTCATATTAGAAACTTCTAAATATAGTTTGTTTAATTACATATTGTACTGTTTTCTCGCAAATGTGTTGAAAAACATTGTATGACACACGTGTGGAAATTGGTATTTACAAACTCGTGACTATGGTAAGCCCTCGACTTCATTTCGGGCTTACATTCGTCTACTCGTTTGTAAAAACCAACTTACCGCACTAGTATCATAAATAACTATTACCGTGTTTCGTCGGTGAGCAGGGCTTCCAGTGCATCTGAGTGATCTCACTCGCTTTAGCTTTGCTTTTGGCAGTTGAGGCTGCAGTGGTGGCACAGTGGTAACCCAGCCAGGCCAGCCAATTACTTTGTGTAATTTATTTCATCACCACTGCTCTCAAAACGGTGAAGGAAAACATCGTGAGGCAACCGGTATGTCCTAGAACCAAATATTCGAAGACATGTGACATCCACCAACCCGCATTGGGCCCGCGTGGTGGATTATGGCCCACTCCCTCTCTCAGAGAGGAGGCCTGTGTCCCAGCAGTTTGAACATTTATAGACTGATGATGATGATGATGATTTGCTTCTGGGTTAGTTTAAGATCAAGAGTAAATATTATTAATATCTTTCTGCCCTTATCCCATTTTACTTGTGGTCGTCGCAACACGTTTTCTTCTTCCATTCTCCCTTATAGACATGGGCGCCGCCTTAAAAATTCTCGGCGGCGGCGCGCTGACCAATTTCAATCGGCGGCGGCGTGGCGCCGGCGGCGTAGTTTTCTACAACCTAAAACTAAAACTCGCAATCTACTTCCTATCTTCTTTAAGCCGGCCGGCTCCTTAACGTCGTTTCAGGCGAGGATGACAGGAAGATGTCTGTTCTATACAGTACTGTAAATACCTTGTCCAGATCAGGTCATCAGGTACAAAATAAAAACAGTTTTCCAAAGGGACACTTTAATAGCCTCGTAATTTTTTTTAGAACATAGACACAGACCGTCTTACCACAAAAATATTAAACACCCATTGAACACTTGTCTATAAAAATTGACAACGTCAAAACGACATTTTTCCTTGATATAAGGGTCGTTTTGCAGTTACACTTTTTTAGACAAGCGTTCAACGGGTGTTTATCTTTTTGCGGTAAGGCGGAGATAATCTAAGCATAGATAATTCAATAATAATTCAAGTTTGTCATTATTATCAATCTTACATATTTTATAATTATCATGAATAAATATAATATTTCTTTTGTTATAAATATTTGCCAACTGCAACGTACAGGTACTAAGTCTAATCTCTCGGCTGAGACTCTCCGGCTTATGGACATCAAAAGGAGGGATCTGCAAGCTACACTGTCAGAGAAGCGAGAACTCTTTAAGAAAATAAGCAAGTTGGGGCAACGTGACCTCCGAACCACCAATACATGCCGAATTGAAAAGGCAATAGAAGAAAATCGGGGTGCTAAAGTGTTCGCCCAACAGCTGAAACGCTCGCATGACATCTGACGAAGCTTAGGTCACCTTATGGCCAAACATAACCTCAAATCCGGAGATCCTAGCTGAGATAGAAGACTTTTATGGCCGGTTGTGCGACAGTCGTAGTCCACAAGCCACCTCTTCAGAGTATAGCCGAGCCACTCTTACCCACCATTACACGGATGAACTGCCGGAAATCAGCCTAGGTGAGGTTAAGGTGGCCCTCAAGCAGCTTAAACATGGAAAAGCCCCGGGGGTGAAGACGGAGTCACTTCAGAGCTTCTGAAAGCAGGTGGAAAGCCCGTACTTCGGAAGCTCCAAAACGTATTCAACTCTGTTTTAGACACCGGGAGAACTCCAAAGATGTGGAACACACTGCGAGGATCGCCCGGAGGACACGGTGGAGCATACGGTGCAGGACTGCCCCGCTTGGGCAGAGCACCGCCGTGTCCTCACGGAAGCGATAGGCGGCGACCTCTCGCGCCCGGCACTGGTCGAGGCCATGCTGCGGGGCGAGACAGAATGGGAAGCGGTCGCCTCCTTCTGCAAAGCAGTAATGCTAGCAAAGGAGGAGGCGGAACGCGTGAGGGAGAGGACAGCGTCCACCTCACGAGCCAGCCGCCGCGGGAGACGCCCACGGCAACGGACGTCGCAAGACGATCTCCGGCCACCGTAGGCGCGGGCATGCGGGCGGTGAGTTATGGGTAACTTGCCGCCCGATCATAGACCATGCCCGGGTCGACGGCGCGTTGTGTTCCACGCGCGCCTCAAAGAGCTGTCAGCAATCTGACGGGGCCCCCTAAGAGGGCCAAAGCCTGCCGGGGTCGCGGGACTGTCTCACCTGGTAACCGTGACCCTGCCCCCTGGTACGTAAAGGGCTATTGAAGGAACACCGTGGATTTTAGTTAGTACAAGTCTGACAGTCCCTGCCGCCCCACCCTGGGCGGGAGGACTCATTTGAAAGATTTAGCACCATAGACCACATCCACACAGTGAGGCAGGTTATACAGAAGTCCAAACAGCATAACCAGCCCCTGTACTTAGCATTTGTGGATTATGAAGTGGATTATCGAAGTGTACAGATATTTCACTGTATGACGCCGCGACTATGAGTGTCCAAGTACAGAACCAGCGTCTAAACATCCTGCTGTGCAGGGGGGTGAGATGGGGGATGTTATATACCCGAAACTGTTCACCAATGATTGTTGGAATATTAATGCAGTAATTTTGTATGAGTCAATCACGAAAACAAATACACGTCTTTACGCCAACCACGCCGCGCGATGAATGTCGGCGGCGGCGGCGGCGTGCGGAGGGCACACGGCGGCGCCGCGCCGGCGCGGCGCCCATATCTACTCCCTTATCAAACGTCACAGAATCATTTACTCCTTTTTCTTTTATATCTATCTCACATAATCGATTCATATTTTCTTTGGCCTTCCTCTTCCTCTCCATTCATCAACATTCATTTATAATAAACCACCCATTTGAAAGAAAAAATATCCCCATCAATGCTCATACTATGACACACTACTACATATACGACTGTGTTCCATTTTTCTGGAAAAGGAGACACTTTCAAATTCCTACTCACTCCCGTCTTTATGCATTTTTGTTACTTCACATATAAAATTAAGCATGCCTGTCGTGTGATATAAATAAACATAAATAAAAAAGTAAGAAAAAAAAAACGAAAACTATATTTCATTCCAAAACATTAATTTTAATTATTTCCAAAACAAATTTTCAAATCGCCGAAACAAAAAAAATATCCAACCGTAAAATTTTGTAAATATATCACCAATATTTTTCACCCCTTCAAGGGGGAAAATTTGTAAACCGATTTTTTAGGTTCCTAATAGCAAGGGCATGGTGGTGGGGGTGCAGGCTCGGGGCAGGGGGGTGGGCAAGGACAGGGGCATGGTGGTGGAGGGGGTGGTGGCGCTGGGCACTGACACGGGGTGTAGACGGTGGCTGGTCCCGTGCATGGTGGGCAAGGTCTACCGATGCAGATGGCTGGCGGGTTGATGCAGGGTTGACCAGCCTCGCCGAAGCAGACCGTGCTACCGTCGCAGGTGCTGTAGCACCTCCAGGGGGCCGCAGCGGCAACGCTGATGAGTGCTAGGGAAGATAGGAGAAATAAATACAAGCAAAACAAAAAAAAATAGAAGAAAAAGTAATATGAAAAACATACCACATTTTTTTGTAAAATATTAGTTATAGAAAAAAAAATCTTAAAAGTACACATTCCAAGTTTTAGACCTTCAAGGAAGAGAATGAGCAAAAACTATAGATATTCTTTTAAATCAAAATAACAATTCTGGTTATTCATGTTGAATTTGAAAATGACCTACAATCATTTTAAACAATCGCTTAATTCTATGTTAGATGAAAAGGAGGAAGAGGCTTTTAAAACCCTTATTGACTTTAATATCGAACTATCAACCGTGGTATATTAAAATTGAAAACTGAAAATCAAGACATTAATTAGATCAAACAAAAATTCATGTTTTAGAAAGTAGACTTTTAGTAATCGTTCATCCGCTAAATTACGTAAGAGCAGGCAGGTAGAAGAGTACATCAAAGGAAGTTTGAAAGTGGCGCCTGTTACATAAAACTTAAATGTAAGTCTCTTTTGGTATTAACACGATGAGACTATATGAAACTGACTTGACTTTAAGAATGATGAGAACACATGTATTTAGATGGACGGAGAAAGAGAGGCCAAAGCCAAAGAAGAGATGGATTGTGACTGTGAGAAATGATATGAAAAAAAAGGAGTAAATTATGTCGTGATATCTACAAGGAAGAATGCAAGAAGTAAATGTTTTGTAGGTAGACAGACGATCTGGTGAAGACCACAGGATCGCGCTGGATGTAAGCCACTTATTGGAAATCTATAGGAGAGCAACATAGGTGGTGTCCAACAGTAGACGTCTTACGGCTGATATGATCATTAAAATAAAATGAACCGTATTGCGTTGAACCCAAGTAAAATGGGAAAAAGGCAGGAAGATGATGGAATCAAAGAGAATATTGATCAGGTAGAAACTGTTCAGTTTGATGAAGACCACAGGATCGCACTAGATGCTAGCCCCTTCCAACCGACCCTATTGGATATTGAAGAGACCTATGTTCAGCAATGGATGTCCTACGGTTGATATGATGTTGATAATAAAATGTTATAGTGCCATGGGGTCCGAATGCTCACAACCTCTACAGAGACATCTCAAAAAGACTTTTGGACGCTTCCCGTGACCCAAGAGCTGGCTTTTACCTTGGTCAGAGGCTAAGTATTGCCAATCAAAGAGGCAACGCCGCCAATCTCTTGGGCACATTACCAATTGAGGATGAATTTTACGATGCTCTATAACAGTTCAGTTTAGCTTTATATTATTTTTGATTTGATTTTGATATTATAATGAAATGTCGTGGTAGTGTGAAATAAATTGTTATGAACCTATAATAAAACGTGTTGCGTTGAAATCAAGTAGAATGAACAAGGGTTTAAAGATGATGATGGAATCAAAGGGAATGATAATCAGATAGAAACGGTTTATTCCGCGTTCAACCCCCAATAATTTCTACCCTCTTCCGCGTTCGACCCCTAAACGTTTCCACATTCAACCCCTGAGGGTTGAATGTGGAATTTTATTTTTGAATGTATTTGATTCCACGTTCAACCCCCATTGGACAGTGAAGCAGAAAAGAATTTCGCGTTTTTATTTCTTACCGACTTCAAACAAAGGAGGAGGTTCTCAATTCGGATGTTTGTATTTTTTTATGTTTGTTCGCGCATAACTCCGTCGATCAAATCTAGTGATTTGATCAAATCCCTAAATCGGTTCATTGAAACGACAAAAATTTCTTTTCTGTGGTATTTTAAAACTAAACTAAATCTAGTAAAATGTTAGAAAAAGTTCGGCGGAGCACCGCTTCGCGGTGCTCCTACTTCTGGGTGGTTTAAAAAAAATAACCACGAAGGGGATGCCCCCAGTCGTTTCTACGACATTTTTTATTTCTCAGTGCCCCGTTTCGTACACACGGGTACCCCGACTCGGACAGGTTAGGTTAGAAGGGGATGGAGGGGTCTTCCAGACCCCGCCATCCTCTTCGTGGTTATTTTTTTTTAAACCGCCCAGAAGTAGGAGCACCGCGAAGCGGTGTTCCGTCGACATTTTATTCAGCAACCGGCAGCGCCGGCAGCGGAGGCACTCCCAAAATATTAATAATAAAGAAAATAAATGGCTAAACACTTTTGCTTTCACTATTACTTGAATGTCATTTTAAGTGACATAAGAAGTAGGGGTTGAATCTGGACAAAGAAAAGATTACCAATGTACTGAGTTCCACGTTCAACCCTCAGGGGTTGAATGTGGAAACGTTTAGGGGTCGAACGCGGAAGAGGGTAGACATTATTGGGGGTTGAACGCGGAATAAACCATAGAAACTCACCAAGAACCACGAATGCCTGTAGACTCATATTGATGCCTTTCAGTGAAGTATTTGGTTTATTACATTTCTTTTATACTTAAGTCAGTTATATGTTATGATCAGGTCTAGCGACTGTGGCGATAGCAAAGATAATGTTGAATTTAACATTGCGGTTGTTTAAAGATGACAGGATAAGCACAGCAGGAGCTTTACGCCTGTCTTGAGACGTATTGGGTAGATTTGTATCGTTACAATTATCGTTTACCTAGTAAGAACATTTAAGTTGTAGAAGATCTACTTATTTATTGATTGGAGTCTCTAAGAAACTATTTGTTTAGGGTCTTGAAGTTGAAACGATTTGATATAGGCACGTTCCATAGACATAAGTCTCAACCAAATGGTTATGAAGAGAAAATTCTATTTAAGTTCATGGCCCAAAATTTGAGATAAGTAAGTAGCTTATATGTAGGTTAAATGATGGGACTATCATACGCATGGCGATTAAAAAAGTCCCTAATTAAAGAAAATTTAAAGGAGCTTTTCGCTTGTGGAGAAATTCGATGTGTATAGAAATTATAACTTTGTGACTTCATCATCATTATCAGCCTATAGCCTCTCTGTGAGAGAGACCGGGTCATAATCCACTACCCGGGCCCAGGGTGGGCAATGTTTGATTGTAGGGCATGCTGGTTTTCTATCAATTTTTCCCTTCTCAATTTTTAGAGCAGTGGTGATGAAATAAACTGGCTTACTTGAAGTAAATAAATGATTTGATAATTAAACTTTTATCCCTCATTCTTAAGTTCATCTTATAAAATTTCTATTCGACCATCAACTTGGAAAAAAAGCCTTGAATCTTAACATAATTCTTCAACAAAATATATAAACCATGACATCCGATTTCCACACTTGAAAATTTAAAACAATTGGATGTTTATTTTATTGATGCTCACTCTACCGACATTTGACGGTTATTTTGAAAGTGATAACAAAATGGCGGCCAGGCGGGGTATAAAAGGTTGGGAAATATGGTGGTTAATACACAAGGTTGTCAACCATGGGGCGTCTAACGGCATTGGGTATAATAGGTAAGCTACCATTGAACATTATAACTCTAAATCAATTTAGAAAAAAAACAGTCACCCAAAGTCTTCGCTTCAACAGCTTCACTGATCTTCAAGGTTAAGTAACACTTGTTGAGGTCAATTCGAGGATGGGTGACCATTCATTACTCGTTGAATCGTTGCATAGATACTCAGCCGCTTTAATAAAGAACACTAGAATTTAGCTGCATCCAGTAAGACTGGAAGAAGACCAAAACATAGTTGGGAAAAGGCAAGCAGATGAAGAAACTCATTGAAGAAATGATTAGCAAATATCATCATAATTCCCCTGCCCTTATCCCATCATCATGGGTGGACATCGCAGCATGTCTTCTTCAGCACCCTAAATAAATGAAGCCGTCCGATTATGAACCATGCCCGGATCGACTTCGCGTCGTGTTCCACGCGCACCTCAAAGACCGAGCAATCTGAAGGAGCCCCAATAGAGGACCAAACGCCAGCCGGGGTCGCGGGACTGTCTTATCAGATAACCGTGACTCTGGAACGTAAAGGGTTATTGAAGGAACACCGTGGATTTTAGTCAGTACGAGTCTGACATTCCCTGACGCTCCGTCTAGGGAGAGAGGAGGCATTTGATGATTATACCACGATGAAATAAGCATGTCTCCTTCTTCTATTCCTGGTCACTTCAGCTGTCAACCTCCTTTATATCCATACCATCCTAACACCGCGACTGACCAGCAGACTTCTCAGACTCCAACGAACAGACTTACGAGTTGTGGTGGGTATGCTCACCGGTCACTGCCCACTCAAAAAACATCTGTTCACCATCTACCGACAGAGAGCCCGTTGTGCAGGGGCTATCTGAACACGGATGAGACGGCAACCCTCGTTATCCTGGTATGCGAGGGTATTGCTGATGAACTGTCACAAAACCTCGGCACTCCGAGGTTGCTCCATGAAGACTGTGAACGTCCTAGGAGACTTCTGAGCTTCTGGAAGGAGCTGGGTTGGCTCATAAAGCCAACCGTCCCACCTGACGAATAACGGATCACCTGCGAGTTCAGAGTGCGTAACAATTCGACACAATAACCTTCACACTTTTCATACAACGTTACATCTGCCCATCTCAATTTTGGAAGGGTCTTAATCTTTTGTCTCTTTATCCTCAGCATTGGTAGCTTCAGCGGTAGCGGCGCCGGCCCCACAGTATTGTGGGTGCCCGTGCCCGCCCCCCCCGCCCTGTCCCTGCCCACCCCCGCCGCCGCCCTGCCCGCCACCGGTGCCTCCGCCGTGCCCTTGCGATCCCTGTGCTCCTCCACCTTGTAAGTATATTTTGTAACTATTCACCATTTTTTTAGGGTTCTCAAGGAAAGTCAGTAGTATCATCATCATTATCAGTCGGAAGAACACATGCTGAACAAAGGTCTCCCCTTTAGACCGCCACGCCGAAAATCAATCCGCCATTTGCATCCATCGGTTGCCCGCGACACTCACGCCTTCATAAGCCTCTGTTGGTTCTAAAATAGCCATACAACCAGCCAAAAGAAGGATTGAAAGATGGTGTTCGTCATCTTAACCTCAACATGAGGAGTATTGCAGGCTTTGTCGTCCAAAAAGGTAAAGCTTTTAAAGTAAAGGAATTATACCTTGGTAAAGGAATTATCAAGTCTGCCCGTACCACCATCAATTATTTTTAAACTAGAACAGAAAATCGAGAAATCCAGCTTATTCACAAGGACTTTAACATAACAGCTCTCTGCAGCAGTCTTAACCAGACATATAGGTCGATCGAAGCTCAATCTACAGGATCATCTATATCCAATCCATGTTGATAAACCATTTGCATTTTTTTTTCAGCACCATGCGGCGATGGGCCAGTCAAGGTACTCCTGCAAAAGAACTGCGTGCCTGAACGTCTGAGGTCCGCTGGCTTCCAAGAAATCGCCGTCCCCGGAGGCACCTTCTACATCAGCGCTTCCCCTGATGTCATCATCCAGCCTCCCCCGATCCTGGTGCGCCCACCGCAACAGGCTGCGATCACTCCCCCGGCTCTGACGGTCCAACCGCCGCCAATCCGACCAGTGACTCCACCCCCGATCTGCGTGAGGCCACCTCCTCTGCCCCCGATAACTCCACCCCCAGTGCTGGCCCGTCCTAGACCTCTTCCCTGCGTGCAGCCGCCTCCGCTAGTCGTCAGAGTGCCGAAACCAGCGCCAATCCAGCCTGCTCCTATCTCTGTGACTCAGCCACGCCCTGCTCCGATCAACCCGCCCCAGATTGTGGTGAGACCACCTAAGCCACAGACGATCCAGCCTCCTACCATCTGCGTGTCGACTTCCTCGTTGAACCAGGGTCAGGCAAACTGTGGTTGCGTGCAGCCCCCTCCCCCTTGTCCTTGCCCCAACCCCTGCGAGCCCCCACCACCACCACCTCCATGCTCATGTGAGCAGATCCCCAGCCCATGCCCGTGCGAACCAACCCCATGCCCGTGCGAACCTCCCCCATGCTCGTGCGAACCACCTCCGTGCTCGCCATGCTAAATAAATAACTTCAAAGGACTTATTTTTGAAACGGCATTCAAGACCTAACTGCTTGGAAAGAATGATGAAGAAGACACAGATGGGGTGGAATGGAGAACTGCAGACCGTCGCCTGAATAATCCAACCGAGGTTTTTGATGCAGAAGACCTCATACTCCATTACCCTTCGAAGAACGCTGACCATCTTTGCAAGAACCACAGAAAATAAAAGAAAAGCAGTGTTACTATTTTCTAGTTAGCTCCACTTGTTCTGCTAGAATTTTTTGTGCTTTACAAAGGCCGTTTTTTAAGAATAAGTTCCACAGTTTAATTTAGTATGTTTTCAAAGATCTCTTAACTGGTATCTTTACGATAAAATTTGGCATGTGATAAAGGAATTAGTAGTTAGACGATTGCCCGTATGAGTTTCGAATGTGTGTGATGTTTACAAATGTATATACTAAGTTTTTATGTATTTTAATAATGAATTATTATACGCAATATGTATTACATGACTTGGTTTGATTTTTTGGTTCCTGTCCTATTATAAAAATAGCCGACTTACAGCCAGTTTCTTCATCAATAGCGAAAGTAATTAAATTAACACTAAAAGTTTAAACTTCCACTACCATTACTAATATAATCAATCTCATTCTTCATGCTAGTTACAGCTTAATTAATAGCCCATAGATTTGCTATAACACAAACGTCATAAGTTTACCTACACCGAAAATAGTAATAAGCTTTTTTTGTTACACAAGAAAAAATTTTGCTGATAATATCAATGGAGAAACTGGCCGCTTACCAATATTATATTACTACCTGAATAATAACGA
This sequence comes from Agrotis exclamationis, assembly GCA_950005045.1. Taxonomy (NCBI): domain Eukaryota; kingdom Metazoa; phylum Arthropoda; class Insecta; order Lepidoptera; family Noctuidae; genus Agrotis; species Agrotis exclamationis. Next base: position 1,030,974 of record OX465445.1, read on the forward strand.
CGATGATTAGTATTATTGCTTATTTTGTAAATGAATATTCATAAACACATTAACACATGTTTAATACTTAAATTCAACTACAACCAGTTCGGCTGATATCCGACCCCAGCATAGTTGGGAAAGTACTAGAGTGGAGACCACGGACTAGCAAGCGCAGCGTAGGACGTGCACCAACAAGATGGACAGACGACCTTATAAAGGTCGCTGGAAGACGCTGGATGCAGGTCGCTTCCAACCGGTATATGTGGAGATCTAAAGGGGAGGCCTATGTTCAGCAGTGGACGTCCTATGGCTGAGATGATGATGATGATGATAGTTGGGAAAAGGCAGGCAAACGTTCAAAAGTAAATAAATTTGGTATTTTTCTAGTCAGTGTGCCTACCTAGCTACATCGAAACACAGAAACATAATCTTGATACATTGAAGGAGCCTGATAAGACCAATGTTTGCCAGAGTTGCAAGAATGTTCGAAAGATTTACCGCGGCCTTGAAACTCAAAAGGCAACTTAAGAAACATAGTAGTTGGATCTGAAACGCTCTCCTTCTCCACCCAAAGTGGTAGATATCATTTCCTACACTCCAAAGAATAGATGGACAAGATTATGAATACAAAGATGGTGATTTATTTTATTGAAATAAATAATTATCTACTAAAACCCAGATGGAGTCACGTTAAGTCATTTATTTCGTAATTAAATAACTTTTTGTTGAAAATGACAGTGAGGAAAAAATATTGTCAATGAAATATTACATTCATACTTAAATTTTATAATTTCTCAAAGGCATTTGATTTCATAAACAATGAAAAACTGCTATAGATACTTGTAGAATGCATGGAGACAATTCTGAATAATTGTCTGTTAATAAAGTAAAACTTAAATGAAAAATAAGTAAATGAGTGCTCCCACCCGGAGCGGGGAGGGACTCGTACTGACTAAAATCCACGGTGTCCTTCAATAGCCCTTTACATTCCAGGTAACACCATCAATTCTTTTTAAACTAGAACAGAAAATCGAGAAATCCAGCTAATTCACAAGGACTTTAACATAACGGCTCTCTGCAGCAGTCTTAACCAGACATATAGGTCGATCGAAGCTCAATCTACAGAATCATCTTTATCCAATCCATGTTGATAAACCATTTGGTCACGGTAATTCGATAAGTCCCGCGACCCCAGCGGGCTTTGGCCCTCTAAAGGGGGCCCCGTCATTATGCTGACACTCTTTGAGGCGCGCGTGGAACACAACGCGCTGTCCACCCGGGCATGGTCCATGGTCGAACAGCGAGTCACCCATTACTCGCCGCCCGCATGCCCGCGCCTACGGTGGCCGGAGATCGTCCCGCGACGTCCGTCGCCGCGGGCGTCTACCTCTGTGGCTGAAGCGGAGGGAGTACGCTGTCCTCTCCCTCTCGCGGCCCGCCTCCTCCTTCGCGAGCATGACTGCTTCGCAGAAGGAGGCGACCGCTTCCCACTCCATCTCGCCCTGCAGCATGGGCTCGACCAATGCCGGGCGCGAGAAGTCTCCGCCTATCGCCGTCGTGAGGACACGGCGGTGCTCTGCCCAAGCGGGGCAGTCCTGCACCGTATGCTTCACTGTGTCCTCCGGGCTTTTTTTTTGCAAGTACCTAGGTTATATCAACACTTTTATGCGTCTTATCATAAAACTAGGAGAAGCTATAGTTTTTCGTACCTGACTACTCTGAGAAGAAACAGCCGAAACAAGCTCAGAGGTCTCTTTTAAAGTCCAGACATTATAATGTAGATCAGGTTATACGAGGACCATGCGGGTGTCTGAGATGGTCTTTTGAAGAAATAACCACACAGATTTGAGTGGACCTGTCCAGTCAGTGCAAGCATGTGTCAATTATCGTGCAGCTTGACTCAGAAAAATCGGGAATTGAACCCAGGACCCCACGTGTTTGCGACCACGAGACCAGTGGGTAGTTAAACGAGTGCTATTAACACACTCGTTCAGGATCAAAGTAGGTAATCTTCGAACTAATTAATCCATTAATTGATGAATTGATTGTTCAATTGAAATGCGTCGAGAATAAAACGATACTCATTTCTTATCTCTTGGGTAATTTTATTGTTTTGAAAATGAACTAGTACACTAGCATTTCTCCGTGCTTTTATCATGACGCGGACGTTGCCTGCATGGATCCGTTTTTTGTTGACTTGGATTGTAGATTTCCCAAGTCGCCGATTATACGAAGGTTTTTGTTGAATATCTAAACTAAAATGAATAAAATAAAAATAAAACTTTTTGAGAAAAACGGAACCGATTTAAAAAACAAACAAAAAAAAATGTGTAAAATAACTTTTCTTCCTGAAGTTGGTAGCAATAGTCAATAGTGTTACATCCTGGGTAAATGTTGCACAACAATTCTTCAAGAAGTATTTTCTTGGGAAAGAAAAGTTCTCTCATGGCGACCACGGACCTGAAGACGCAGCGTAGGCAGGCGACCACTAGGTGGACCGACGACATCATGAGGGTCGCGGGCAACCGATGGATGCAAGTGGCGAATTGTCGTTCGTCGTGGCGGTCTAAGGGGGAGGCCTATGTTCAGCAGTGGACGTCTTCCGGCTGATGATGATGATTATGATGTCAGAGATGTCCAAGATAACATTATGTATTAAATAATCCCTCTCCGTGAGAGGCGGTGGGCGTTATCCACTACACAAGCTCAGCGGATTGGTACATAATACATTGCTAGTTATTGCTTCGCCTACATCTCGAAAATTATGCCATGATTCGTATTGCATTTGTGTTTCAGGTTAAAACTATCTATAACGGGGCCCCTCGTAGGGTCAGCTCAGACCGAGACGTGACGCTGCGCGCACATTTCAATCTCTCTCTGTAGTCGGTCCCTCATGTCTGAGGATCGTGGTCAGCTTCGGAGTTGCATCTGGAGCGGATGATCCGCCTCCACCGGTTTCTGTCCAGCGCGTCCTTTACCACCGAGTAGAATTTAGAGGATGATGATTCCTTCACCTGATCTGTCCATCGAGTTGGTGAAAGACCGCGCGATCGTTTGCCTTCGGTGTTCCCAACCACAATCAGTTTCTCTAAGCTTTCATCGCCTCTGCGCACCAGGTGGCCGAAATAAGAGAGAATGCGTTGTTGGCATATAGTTGACAAGCGCGTTTTTATTCGAAGCTGACTTAGGATCGATGCATTGGTGCGTCTCGCAGTCCACGGTATTCTCAGCATTCGTCTCCAGCACCACATCTCAAATGCATCAATCCTCTGTCTTTCTCGCGCCAAAATGTTTGCACTCCATACAGGAAGATAGTGAATATCAGGGCTCTCTCTCTTCACACATATTTCAATAGAGTTACTCAAAATCTAACTCTATTTCCTACACGATAAGATACACCATTCGCAACGCAGCGCAACGCAGCTGCATTTAAACCCTTTAACCGTCCGAGTCCATCATAGCGACAAATATTTCCGTGCCGCTACCGCCCGTGTCGTATTTATGCGACCGAGAATATTCACTATTTTTGTTGTTTTGTTCGATTTTATTGCATCTATTCTATATCTCTCTATTTATGTACATAGACAGATAGAATAATTTTTACTGTACACCATAACATTTTACAAATCGGAGCTTAAAAGGAGCAGAAAGAGAGGAGTTTTTATTTCACCGATTCATAGCCGGGTGCTAGGAGCAAGGTAATTGAGAAAGAGAAAGAAAGAAAAAAACATTTTTTTATATATATTTAGCCATGCGCTTAAAAGGTTAATAGCGACTCAAAATCTGACTTTATTTACTACACGAAAAGATACACATTTGCGTATCGCTAAGTCACGTCGCACCGCGTCGCGTCCCGGTGTGAACTGACCGTTAGAGGGCCAAAGCATGCCGCGGGATCGCGGGACTATCGAGTATCCGTGGCTCCGGAATTTCTTCAGTGTAATCTCATCGTTGACTTTGTCTCTGACATAGACTAGAGTCTTGAGGAAACACATACCAAATGCAAACGTTTCATCATCATCTTCCTGTCCTTATCCCATTCTACTTGTGGTCGGCGCAACACGTTTTCTTCTTCCATTCTCCCCTATCAGACGTCACAGCATCATTTACTCCTTTTTCTTTCATATCATTCCTTAGAGAATCCATCCATCTTTTCTTTGGCCTTCCTCTTCTTCTCCATCCATCAACATTCATACCCATCACTCTCTTAGTCACATGAGTCTCATCCCTCCTCATCACATGTCCATACCAAGACAGACGATTCCCTTTCATTTTTTCTGTAACAGGCGTCACTTTCAAACTTCCTCTTATAAACTCATTCCTTTCTTTATCCATTCTTTTCACTCCACACATCCATCTCAACATCCTCATCTCCGCTACGTGAAATCGTTTCTCATCCATCTTTTTCACAGCCCAGCATTCCGATCGGCAGACGATCTCCGGCCACCGTAGGCGCGGGCATGCGGGCGGCGAGTAAAGGGCAACTCGCCACCCGACCATGGACGCAGCCCGGGTCGACGGCGCGTTGTGTTCCACGCGCGCCTCAAGGAGTGTCAGCATGATGACGGGGCCCCCCTCTAGAGGGCCAAAGCCTGCCGGGGTCGCGGGACTTATCTCATTACCGTGACCCCGGACTCAAAGGGCTATTGAAGGACACCGTGGATTTTAGTCAGTACAAGTCTGACAGTCCCTCCCGCCCTGCCCGGGGTGGGAGGACTCATTTGATGACTACCATTACAAAGCTAAAAAAAAAGTAGTAGGGATACTCCAAATTCATTCGATACTTACTCATATCGATACTTTCGTTTCGATTCTATTACTAATTTGATACTTTTGTTTCGATACCGATACTATATCGATATCGCTACTTATGGTTGCGATATCGTGTCCCTAACTCCAAATTCATTCGATACTTACTCATATCGATACTTTCGTTTCGATGCTATGACTAATTTGATACTTTTGTTTCGATACCGATACTATATCGATATCGCTACTTATTAGCGATGGGTAGCTATAGCCATAACTAGCCAAATACCGGCTATGAGCAAAATAGCCACGGCTATGATATCCGTCAACACGATAGCTAGCTATCGGCTACTGGTTGGCTAGATAACTGACAGGTTATGATATAGCCGCGTAGCCGCTCGTAACCGCGTAGCCGCTCGTAGCCGCGTAGCCACCACGGAGTATAGCTAACTGCTACGTTTTATAGCCGTCCCGGTATTCGGTAGCCGGGTAGCTAGAGTAGCCAAAATAGCCGATAGCTGTGTGCGCGCTCACTGCGCTACGCGTGTACGATCTTCATTGGTATCGTCGATCTTTTTCTCACAATATTCACAAAATAGATTAGACAAAGAAAGAGCATTATACTTAGTAATTTCGCTCGTTTAATGAACGAACTTATGAAATACGATGATTAGAAAGCTGGTTAGTTATACTAACTATAAATTTTTTATTTATTTTAAACCTGACGGGGTTCAAAATAAATAAAAATTTTATAGTTAGTATTTTGGTTGTGTGAGAGGAAATCATTTCTTTTTGATTTAGGATCGAATTCAGATCGGGCAGTTGATGTTGCATTATTTAAGTCCTACCTAGCTACACCGGCGCCGCTAGTTACTAAACGCTATTGTTCAATAGCCAAGTAGCCAAATAGCTGGCTAGCTAGCTGGTTATTACACCACAAATAGCCGGTTAGCTAAGCTATTGAAATTTCGGCTAGTTACCCATCTCTACTACTTATGGTTGCGATATCGTGTCCCTAAGGAGATCGAAAAAAAAAAAACTTCGATCTCTACAAAAATATGACTTATTTTCCGTCATCACTCCAATCCAATGAGTGTGTCTATGAGGCAAAATAGTTTCGAACCAAAGTATTATGTGTCTCGCGGTAACGAAACCATAGCGCGATTTAATTCGACGACAACGCCATCTATCGAGCTAGTGTACAACTTTGACCTGAGACGAATACCGAATATCCGGCGAGCCCTCAGGGCTCATTTGATGATTTTACCACGATAAAAAAAAACCCAGCATTCCGATCCATACAATACGACAGGTCTAATCACGGATTTGTATATTTTCCCCTTTAACTTGAGGGGCATCCGTGGGTCGCAAGTTGTTCCGGTGACCTGTCGACGTTTCATCCATCCCGAGTTGATCCGGTGTGTTATGTCCCGGTCTACATCGCCATCTCCTTGGACACGTTTAAATTACCTAATTTATGGTTAAAAGAATAAGAAACATAAATCCATCCTTCAATTCATCCTCATAAACACTCGCATTCATAATACTAGATAGTCAAGACAAAGTTTTAAAGAATTCCAAGTTATCTCAGTGGTTAAATCATTTGTAGTCGCACCACGCGTTCAAACTATTCGTTTTGCAAGATTGTAAGAACTATGCTGAAGATATCGACAGCTACTTTACAAACTGACGTTCAAATAAAAGGATTTAAATCGTTAGATCACTCTTCCCGGCTGACAATAACGTAAAATACTCTAATTTTAGTGACTTCTTCCTCTATCGTGGGTGCGTTCGCAATAATAAAAACTCACGTATGTAAATAGTAACCGTCTTACCAAAAAGAAAGATAAACATCTGTTGAACACTTGTCTAAAAATAACTGTCAACGTCAAAACGACATTTCACGTTGATATAAGTGTCGTTTTGCAATAACACTTTTTTAGACAAGCGTTCAACGGATATTTATCTTTTTGTGGTAAGGCGGCTATTCTGTAACGTTCAGGAACCTTCTTCACACAGGTGAGCGAACAATCGAACTTAAGTTTTTGCAGATTCTGAACGAGACAGTAAATCGACGGGTGCAAAGTAAAAAGAGTCATCTACAAAACAGCTACTTTTCAGGAGAGCGCATAATAGGAAAAAATGCTCCCATTTTGTTAATTTTAAACCAAATTTATTGAAATTTTCATCATTGCTTCATTATTTAATAACATATCCACATGTATATTTCATTTCTTCTAATTATGTTTAATTTACGAGATATTGCAGTTGTCTGCATCTACTTTGCGCTTAAAATAAGACAACTGTGTTATCTACCACTTGGTCGTTTCTACGTGGAAAAAAAAATAGATTTAGTAAAGTATGATTAGTATATTTCAATAAATACGAAACATGTAACACTTCATATTATTAGAATTAGTTAATGACCGTTTTACATCTTAAATAAATTAAGTTCAGAACATAAATCTGCGCAGATGTCTTTTTCTACGTCGTCGATTCGGTGCAAGGTACAGATTTAGAAGGAGGTTAAATGTATATAATGTTATTTCTTTATGAAGAACGGAAATAAAATAGCTGAATTGGTGTTGCTCTACTTTATTAGAGAAACAACATTTAAAAGCTATTTGTTTCACAATATGTACTATATAAAAATTACTAATAATATTTTACGAGACAGACATTTTCAAATGACATTGACGTGTTCGTCAATGTCACTCTTCATAGAGCAATAAAAAATAAAAAGATTCAATGAAGGTTTGCTTCATTTACATCTCCCCCCTTAAGTGCTTTGTCTTACAGCATTTTTACAAAATTACAACATAGGGAAATAACACAAAACAAAATAAAAATAACTTAACCATTAACTTAAAATATTAATTCTATGTTTTAATCCTCTTCTCTATCTACTCTACTTAAATCTATGTTTATATTTTAAATATATATTGTAAACCAAATAATAAAAACAAATTAGTATGTTGGTATTGGTATTAGTTTTGTTATGTGAAACAGATTCGATTCACATTTTCTATGACCTGTATCTATTCTGTACACAGTCTTTGATATTTTTTCCAAAATCTTAAACGGGCCTATTTTTAATTCATCCAATTTCTTCCTATTTAATCGGTTTCCATTTTCTACATATACTAAATCTCCTATTTCTAATTCACATTCTTTTCTATCTTTGTCGAATAATTTCTTATTATAGTTATGAGATTTAATAGTATTCTCCAGTGAAATGTTGTTTTATAATGTTATTTCTTTATGAAGAACGGAAATAAAATAGCTGAATTGGTGTTGCTCTACTTTATTAGAGAAACAACATTTAAAAGCTATTTGTTTCACAATATGTACTATATAAAAATTACTAATAATATTTTACGAGACAGACATTTTCAAATGACATTGACGTGTTCGTCAATGTCACTCTTCATAGAGCAATAAAAAATAAAAAGATTCAATGAAGGTTTGCTTCATTTACATGTAATATTTACTTAGGAATCATTCATTTATTATCATAAAAAACGTAACTTCTCATACATTTATGGAAACAAAAATAAAATCAATAAAAATCTTACTGATAATTTATGGAGTGAGGTTCACGGAAGAGGTTCAGGAATCACTGGTCTTTGGTTAAGAATTCAACAGTATTAAAATTAAATCTAGAAAGTTCTAAACTTTAATACTTTATAAAAAAAACTGTTTACTATTATGATAACCCTTTTACTCACTCTTTATCACATATCAAACCAAAACAAACAAATATTCGTGCCGGCCGGCGAAACACATGTCATCTGACTGATGACTCAATATGACTGACCGCTGCCCCCCCGCGCGTCTCGCGTATAAACGGCCAGCGGTAGTTATCCGTATCTACATCGTGCAATTTCACAAAACAGGCGTAGTTGTTATTTTTTACGTGACAAAAATACAAAAAATTTGATGATATTTGTATTTTTGTTTTTGCTATGTTGTAGAACATGATATTTTGAGTTAGTTTTTACAAAAAAACAAAAATCTCAAAATTGCAGTTGACTTTTTTTACTTTGCACCCGTCGAAATGAAATTTTGTAAACATCACGATCTGTATCGTAGCTATTAGTGCCGATTTACTTAAAAATTTCGAATTCGTGTGTGCACTCACTTGGGTGAAGTGAGCTTGTCAACTTTACAGTATAACACTACTCAAAATCAAAGCATTTATTTCAAGTAGACTAGTTACAGACTTTTGAATTGTCAAAGACAAAAAAATATAATTTTTTATAAAATTACAAATTACAAAAAAAAGTCGTCTCCTTCACGTGTTTCTTCGGACCCTCTTCTATGCTACAGTCCAAGTCACAAGACATAAAAACTGTGAAAGTACCGTAGATGTCCATTACAAGAAGTAGATCTCCATGGACACTCTTTTTAGATAGCCAAAATTAAAAACCTTTGATACATCATTCATATTGAGATGGTACATTTTGTGAGAATGATGTAGCCAATTAAAAGTACTGTAGAGATTATAAATATTTTGTTCGTGCGGAAACTAACCAACGACGCGGCAGCAATATGCAGAGTAGTAGCCTTTGTATTATTATCAACTATGCCTCTAAACATTCTGTTTAATTGACAATGTCGTTTCAATAGCACTGTCTCACTCACTCATTCTGAAAACCGTATCTTTCCTTTCATAGAGAATTTGTGAGCTCAATTCTTAGTGCGACCATTCTCTAGCGCAATCTAAGTGCAGTGAATGCATCCAGCTTATCTAGTAATTTAAATCTTTGGCACTTACTATTTTTCTTTCTAACTTCTATGTGGTTCGATCACGTTATACTTAAGTTAGAAAGAAAAATACTAAGTTCAGCTTTTCTAGAGTTCGAGAAAGAATAATAACAGTTATTTTGTTTCCTTGTTAGTTAAAGAAAGAAAATATTTGGTGCCTACGCACTATGAGTATCTGGGTCAGCTTATAGTCGAACCAGATGCAGTTGAATATCATTATTTTACAGGGAGCGACTGACTATCGGACCTCCACAACACAGTAACTGGGTAATACGATACCGCATGGGGTAAGACTGGTTGTCAGACTTTAGAGCTTCTGACTGTTATTAACGACTGTCAAAGATCTACAAATTACAGCTGGAACCAACGACTTTACGTGCTTTCCGAGGCACGGAGGAAACTCGCTATGACAGATGGTCAGCCATCCACAGACCAACCTCGGCAAGCGATGTAATTATTTAGCCACGAGCTCCTCGGACTGTGAGTACGTACATAACAAAAACATCACTACTGTAATCTTGGAAGTGTTAGTCTAAGGTGTACCTAATAGTACATACACATTTCACCAGCTATGATTCTATTCTCAATATGTTATTTTTTACCAATGATTCTCTTATCTAACCGTATCGAATTTGAAAAATGTAAATATTATTTTTGAAAAAAATCTAAACTAAAACCGTTACCATTGTCAGTGTTCCAAATCTAAATAATTCGAAATTTAAAAAGTAATTCTAAAGACCGTTACAAAACTTTTATTTGAGGGTGACAATACATAAGTGATTCTAATGTAAACATACAATTGAAATTAAACTCTTTGTTGAAGGTTGAAAGTTGATTTTAAAATGGCGGTCCAATTGCAAATGGCGGTTCAAAGATTGGAATTTTGAGTATAAAAGGCAATTTTTCCAAATCATTTTCATCAGACGATCGAAAAATGGCGAAGGGCAAAGTCATATGGTTATCGGGTAAATATAAAATTATGTATTTTATATAATTTAATTTAAAATATAATTTTAATTTTTAAATTATTTCTCCTCTAAAAATTATCTTTATTTCATTTTATTAGAGACACAATAAAAAGCTTAGAAAGAGAAGTACGTGTCGATCAAGGTTAAGCAAAGCTTACTTAGGTTAGTTCAAAGATGGGTGGTCATAACACCAAAGCAAGTTAAGCCGTTGATCTTAGTTGACATTTGTAGATCTTTGAGAATCTTGACGGTAAGCCCGATGTTCCAACCACTCTTACCAAAGGGGATACCCAGTATCTGGGTTTTGGAGATCACATAAGCAGTCACTCCATGTTTAATAGGTACTGGTATTGCCCAAGACCGCACTACAGATAAAAAAAAAGTAACCATGAAGAATAAGAAAAAACACTTTAGAATGTCAAAAAAAAACAAAATTTTTCTCCTGTATCGTGGGTCCGTTTACAAACATATAAACTCACATACACAAATACCCAGACCCGAAACAACTACTTGTAGGTTTACAAATATTTGTCACGCAGCGCCACAGTTCTAACACTCAACCTCTGCATCTACCGTGCCGTCAAGATTGCCCCAAATTGACTAACACCTTTTTTCTCCCCAGTTCTTTTCCTGGGCACTGCGCTGGGGCAGCCGTGCCCACAGCCGGAGCCTCAGTTCCCTTGCCCGTGTCAATCCCAGCCGGCCCCACCACCACCCTGTGACGGGGCGCAGCAGATTGGACCCTGCAACCCCTGCGAACCTCCCGTCAACTACGTCTATGGTCAGGCTCCTTCGGGTAAGTCATATATCACCAGGAAGTCGGCATGCCTTAGAACTAAAAATTTGAAAGACATGTGACGATCTACCAACCCGCAATGTGAATAATAAAACAATACCTGGTTCCGAACTCCAAGACATCAAACTACGTAAATCTGGGTTTGTTGCTGCAAAAGAGATTAGTGACACTATCCTCTTCTTTCTGGTGGATATTTAATCATGGTTCCACGAAATATCAATCCGGAGAATGGTCGACCTTCGCGTGTCACGACGCTCCGCTGTACTCTCTACGACGCACCAGGGCGTCGCCACGCACACTTTGGGAACCCCTGGGTTATAGAACTCACCTTGGCAAGGTCTACATTTATGCCAGTCTCATCAAAAATCTAAACAACATTGTCGTCTGTCTATCTTACCGCGAAGACCAGAATGGCCGTATCTAGTCTTTTGTTGGAGAGAGGTGACTTCTGCAAGCCTCCTGTCCTCAATATCTTTGGGTAGGCTCTTCAGGATAAGTGCCAATGAATGATGGCGAGGAAGACGTGTTTAAAACAGTATGTCGAACCATAGAATCCATGAGCAGACTTTAAGACATACGGCAACGTACCATCGAAACATGGTGGTCATCCTACCCATAGATATAAAGCGGTTTACGCTGACTTTTACAGTCGCACGGCTTCGTCAGTCGGACTTTTTGTTTCCTGATAGCTACAACTTTAAGAATTATTTGGAACCTTTCAGTCCACCCAGGGAAAGTAAAGAAAAATTAAAAACGTTTACATGACATGGAAGGAAGACTTACTTGATGATTTTACTATCCACAAAAAATAAAAGGGTCCGACTCTAGCTCATCTGCTTCTAATATCTAATTTTCCATCGTTTCCACAGGATCAATCCTCATCAGACCCGGACAGATCAGGTTCCCGACTCCACCCCCGATCGTGGTGCGCCCCGGAGAGATCAGGCTGCCCCAACCACCCGCAATTTGGGTGAAACCAGCCCCAGTCCAGCCTCCCACTCCCGCGCCCATCACTGTGCGACCGCCTCCGGTACAGCCCCCGACGCCACCACCGTTCTACGTGAGAGTGCCGCCGGTCAACCCCCCACAACCACCCCCGCTGGTCGTCCGTCCCCCGCCTGTACCAGTGCCCAGGCCAGCACCGATCAGGGTAAGAAACTTCTTCTTCGTAATGTAGGATATCCTCGAGAAAGGCAAGCCAAAATTGAAAAGGGATGCCTAAATTTATGAAATTTAAAAGCTCATCAGACTCAGCACCAGCTCACAGGCTCGTGACGCCTAAATCTAGCCCAGAGACAAAATTGAGAGCTAAGATGGAGCGACCTCAAACAACTTTGGCCTCCCTGTAAAAACTGTTTGGCACCGGACTCTGACAGGATAGTCACGAGCTAAGTAGCCGTTTTGAGGCCTACCATCATCATTGTGATAGCTCAGCCATCACCACAGGTTACAGTTAGCTTATGTGTCAGGTAGCAGGTGTCTTCAAGGGTAACCATCGGTTAACAAGAGAATTCTAGATGCACACTAAAAGAACATCTATTACAGAACGACAAGAGTACATTAGCATGAAGAATTCAACAATTTGTAGATATAATCTTAGACATCTACCAACCTGCATGTGTGGTGGATAACAGCCTCTCCAGCATGGCTATTGGCTAACTTGATTGTAACTGACCAGCAGTTGTCAACTGAACTTGGATGGCTTGACACCTCTATATTTTATCGACTGTTATGAGGCTAAGTCGAGGAGTGCCTCAAGAGCGTTAGAATAGTTTTCATTGCAAATGCAAAAGCCAATACGAAATTTACCTTTTGACAGCTATTTGATGGTCACCAAAGCAAGTGATCATCATTTGAACTGTCAACAGAAATACGCCATAGCCTCGCAGGTCTCTTTCGGAGAGGGGAGTCCTGTATCCTAGCCACAAAGGCTGATGAAACAATAACTCGATTCTAACACCATCTTTCATCCCCAGGTCCAACCACCACCAGTGCAGCCCCCAGTGCCCGGCGCCCTCGTCGTCAGACCACCCAAGATCATCGTCCCCGCCCCACCAACCATCTGCTTCCGCCCTAATCCGCCCCAGAACTTCAGAACTTTGGGTGCCGCCACCGTCTGCAGGCTTGCCGCCCAGAATGATGTACCTTCGGATCTTCCTGGACCCTGTGGGTGTCCCTGCCCCCCGCCCCCTTGCCCACCGCCCCCATGCCCATGCCCCCAGCCCCAACCGTGCCCGCCCCCATGCCTATGCCCCTGCTAGGAGGGATGTAATATCTATGTAGATTTATGTATATATAATATATATTTGATTTAGTATACATTTGTAAACTGAGTGAGCGTTCGAAATAAAGTACGGGTAATATGTGCAAGTAAAATATGTTTCTTTTTTCTGAACGAGATGGCAAGATGACCTGGATATATCAGCGTCTCTTTCTACACTTATCTTGCACAGCGATGGACGGTCCAAGGTGGAATTCAAAAAGAGCACTTTGAAAAAAATGGGTTAGGCTTTTGCCCAGCAGCTAAGATCTTATCTTGGTAATAAACAACACGACTTAGACTTTGACACAATGGACTTATCCACAGACAAACATCGGCAAGAGTTTTATTTCATCATCATCATCATATCAGTCGTAAGACGTCCACTGCTGAACATAGGCCTCCCCTTTAGACTTCCAATAGGACCGGTTGTAAGCGGCCTGCATTCAGCGTGATCCTGTGGCCTTCATAAGATCGTCTGCCCACCTAGTGGGTGGACGTCCTACGCTGCGCTTGCCGGTGCGTGGTCTCCATTCGAGAACCTTACAGCCCCATCGGCCATCAGTTCTGCGTGCTATATGGCCTGCCCACTGCCATTTCAACTTGCTAATTTGTTGGGCTATGTCGGTAACTTTGGTTCGTCTATACGAATCTCCTCATTTCTGAGTCGATCGCGCAGAGAGACTCCAAGCATAGCCCTCTTAAGAGTTTTATATAAACTGCTTCTAAATGTGCATTATTATTGCAGAGAAAATAATGCGGGTTTAGACGCACGGCTGGACGTATGGCTGCAACGCAATTGCTGGCAATGCTTGCAGCAATTGCAGCCAGACTATGTAATATTTGACAATGTTTTGAGTCTGGTCCGGCTATATAACCACACATTTTTACCATGCTGGAGACATATTGCCGAGATATACTTAGGTACATAATTAAAATGTTAAAGTATAAATGTCTAAATCTTGTTGATGGTGGAAAATATTGAATTTTTTTCAAATTGAGTTGGCCCAAAACCTAACTGCATATTGCAGTAAAAATATTGACCGTTTAGGAGAAGTTGAAAAACTGGACATGGGTTCGAACCCAACCTGGCGCATTACTTTGTCTAAATTTCATCACCACTGCTCTCAAAACGGTGAAGGAAAACATCGTGAGGAAACCGGAATGTCCTAGAATAGAACTATCAAATTCAAAGACATGTACGTGGCATCTACCAACTCGCACTGGGCCCACGTGGTGGATTATGGCCCACTCCCTCTCACAGAGAAGAGGCCTGTGTCCCAGCAGTGGGAACATTTTATGCTGATGATGAAAAACTGATATCCATTTCCTGTTTGACGGGAAGCAGACCACAATATAGTTAGGAAAAAGCAGGCAGAGTTTGGGAGCCAAAACTTTAAGGTCTCAGAAAACTCTGGGGTTTTTTATTTAGGCCTTACTATCCCCCCGCCGGCAAAGGAGGCCTCCCCCTGGTCTTAGAGAAAAGGAAAGGATAAATTATAAACAAAAAAATCAAATACATACACATTTTATTAGCCAATAAGATAGAATACATACATCAATACATAATTTTATAAAAATTTTGAATAGCACATTTACAATTTTTTTTTCAATTCAGGCGTATGGTTTAAAAAATACAGATTTTAATTGACTGAGATCATTGTGATATAATAAAACAAAACTGGAAAAAAAAACTATTAATTTTTAAAACGACTTCGGTCTACAGAAAGTAGTCGCAAAAAATTCTTTTCGACATTAAACACACAAAAAATACACCTGAAGTTTTTTTTTAGTTTGCCTTTTTCTTATAACTAATCAAAAGGCCATGATATGGGCCTGGTCGTTGTATCTTCCGCTAGAATTAGATGTTATCATCGGCATAGCACCAGAGATCTGTACATTGCTATTATGATAAGCCGAGGAAGTGTTGCTGTTTATAAAAAAGGACGTCCAAGGCCAAGGCCTAAACCTCCGAGGCCTAAACCACCGAGGCCTCCCAATCCTCCGTATCCGAGACCACCGAGACCAAGTCCGCCCAAGCCGAGGCCGTAAGCTGGTGATACGGATTCACAAACGCTAGCTCCTCCTAGTCCTCCAAGGCCGAGACCTAGACCGCCAAGACCTCCAATTCCACCGAGACCGAAGCCCCCTAAACCGAAAGATGGGACGGATTCACAGACAGTAGCGCCACCCAAGCCGTAACCTAAACCGCCCAAGGGTCCAAGTCCCCCGAGGCCTCCGAGTCCACCAAATCCGAAAGCAGGATTAACAGATTCACAGACAGTTGCGCCACCTAGTCCTCCAAGTCCAAGGCCTAAACCGCCGAGGCCTCCGAGTCCACCAAAGCCGAAAGCAGGATTAACAGATTCACAGACAGTTGCGCCACCTAGTCCGCCAAGACCGAGGCCTAAGCCGCCGAGACCTAAACCGCCAAGGCCTAAGCCTCCGAGACCTAAACCGCCAAGGCCTCCTAATCCACCAAGGCCGTAGCCTAGACCAGAAGTAGATTCACAGACAGTTGCGCCTCCCAGTCCTCCCAAGCCTAATCCTCCTAAGCCGAGGCCTCCCAAACCACCAAGACCCAAACCGCCGAGGCCTCCTAATCCGCCAAGGCCATAGCCGTAAGCAGGGCTCACAGATTCGCAGACAGTCGCTCCTCCAAGTCCTCCCAAACCGAGGCCTCCTAATCCACCAAGGCCATAGCCATAACCAGGGTTCACAGATTCGCAGACAGTCGCTCCACCAAGGCCTCCCAAGCCCAGGCCTCCTAATCCGCCAAGCCCTAAACCTCCGAGGCCGTAGCCGTAAGCGGGCACAGATTCACAGACGGTCGCTCCTCCCAGTCCCCCAAGTCCAAGGCCTAGGCCACCGAGCCCCCCCAGGCCGCCGATGCCCCCGAGGAAGCCGAGACCGCCCAAGCCGAGGGGCCCGGACTCACAGACTGTCGCGCCGAGGCCGGGCAGGTAGTTGGGACCCGACTCGCATACTGTGGTCTGCCCTAAGTTCAAGGGGTTGCAGCGTGCGACGCACAGGAATGCTGAAAATAAGTGTAACAAATTAGCGAGCTTGCCCATAATATGCAATTTCTCTACTAACTAAAAAGGAAAATCGTCCTTGCTACTACGATAATAATGATGCAATTCGACTGGCTTACGTCGTGTCGTGGCGAGCGTGTTTTGTTTTTCATCTACGGGTGTAGATAACCGAATGTTTTATGTCATATGTCGTAGTGGTAAGGATGATTTTCACTTTGTCGGTCGAATTGCGTCGCATCATCTAGCTAGTATTATTTAAACGTGAAAGTTTGTTTGGATTGATGTTTGATACTCTTTCACACAAAAACTACTGAACGGATTTAGGTGAAATTTGGTACACAGATAGTTATTAATCTGTATTAACACATAGGATAGTTTATATCGCGATTTTATCTACCTTTGGGATAATTTTTGAGTTATAGCGTGTTCGCTGGCAACTGCCAGTCTACACTAATATTACAAAGAGGAAAACTTTGTATTTTTGTTTGTTTGTTTGTAATGGATAAACTCTAAAACTACTGGACCGATTTAAAAAATTCTTTCACCAGTTGGAAGCTGCTTTGGTCCTGAGTGACATATGACATGGCAATAAGGGGCGAGCGAAGCTGCTGGGAAAAGCTAGTATTTGATAATTTCTAAATTATTATTTACTTTGATAAAAATGATAAACTGTTTGATATGTTGTTTGATAAAGTTACTGGGTTGTGGAGATCCGATAGTCAGTCGCTCCATGTAAAATACTGATATTCAGCTGCATCTAGTTCGACTGGAAGCAGACCACAATATAGTTGGGAAAAGAGAGGCAGAAGATGATTATTAATTAATTGGGGTTGAAACTATAGGACCCCCATGGTCCGAGTGCTCACAGCCTCTTCAGAGTTATTTCAAAAAGACTTGTCGACGCTTCCCGTGACCCAAGAGCTGGCTTTTACCTTGGTCAGAGGCTAAGTATAGCCATACAAAGAGGCAACGCCGCCAGTCTCTTGGGCACATTACCAGCTGACAGCGTTGAGAATGAATTTTTCGATGCTCTATAATAGTTTAGTTTGGTTTTATTTAAATTTAGTACTTTTACATTTATATAGTTTAATCAATAATTATGTATCTATTTGTCTTATGGAATAAAAATCATTAATTAATAAGTTAAAATGATTTGTTACTCACCAGCTAATACAATTGCTTTGGATGCCATTCTGTGCTTTGGACAGTCTGTATCAAATCTCCGGAAATGTTCACCTTTTATACCAAAAAAACTAATTTCTTTTATTATCAATATGATCTTCCACGGCTCAATAAAGTCACCGTAACGGATGATCATCGAAAAAATATTTTGAGTAAAAAACGGATTTCGAAACCTTAATTGAAAAATGTTTTAGAAAACATTTTGGTAATTAAATTCTTTTGAATGTGTAAGTGTTAGTAGTTTATAAAATTAGATCGTGATTCAAACGTTAAGATAGTATCGTAATTCTCTTATAACATAGCTACATATACTCACCCCATTACCCATGGGGGTAGGCAGAAACTACATAGCGTCACTTGCTATGATCTTTACATACTCATTCCACCTCGTCCACATTCATAGATCTGGTCATACACACACGTCGATTGCTAGTACTACACACCCGACCTTTCTGAAGAATTTCACCAATAAGGTCAGTGTTGGCAACAAGTCTCGCCTTTGCAACCTAGTTACTGTATTGTGGAGGTCAGATAGACAATCGCTCTATGTGTCCTTTCATTGGTATTGTTCGTCGTGTCTTTGAGCTCCTTGAGTTATGAGTCGAGATTCACGATAACAAATAAATGCTTGCTGACTGGACAGATCCATTAGAATTTGTGTGGTTTTAAGCTATTGCATAGCTTTTATCGCAGGTTCTGAGCGCGGTTGGTGCGAAAAACCTAACGAAAAAACCTGACCACATTTGACAGCACGTCGTTTCAGTTCGGGAGACTTCGGCAATCATAAAGGTACGAACAGACGTGCTCAAAAAGGTACGAAGAGGGATTTACTTTTTCTTACTGATTCTAAACGGCCAGCTACAAAAGGAGTTTTCACAATGAAACCTACTTATAAAATTCTCCTACAACAAAGAAGTTCTTTATTAGAGTAGTGCACCACAAACATTTTAAATAAATTATATTCTCGTTAAATATACGCGGTAAGCGATTTTTTTCTTTAAAAAAAAAAATGTTATGCAATAGCTTCACCGCGGCAGTCTCCGAGTGCCACATGTATTTTTTTTTTCAAAAGACCATTTCTGACACTAGCCTTAATGGTCCTCGTATAACTGGATCTTATGATGTCTGGACTTTAAAAGAGACTGTGACCTTTGAGTTTGTTTCGGCTGTTTCTTCTCAGAGTAGTCAATAGTATGAAAAACCTCATAGTTGTAAGAAAATACGTGTAAAAGTGTTGATATAACACCATACTTGCATAAATGAACATCATTTCATTTCATATAACATACTGATATTCGACTGCATCCAATTAGATTTGAAGCAGACCACAACATAGTTGGGAAAACATTATAGCTGACAAGAGAAAAGTAGATAGACTTACCAATCAAATTTCAGCTTGGAAACGTACCTGTGGAGAAAACAATACAATAGTTATTATAAAGTAGGTACATTATAGAGCCTAAAACTGAGCGATCAACCCCGCACGGAACGAACATTTGTATCTATGATCTACAAGTAGTTGTTCCGACCGAGAACGGACGAAAGGTGGAGTAGGAAGGTTCTCGAATGGAGACCAGGTGTAGGTAAGCGTAGGGTGGGACCTCTCCCGGCAAGATGGACCGATGACCTGAAGAAGGTAGCTGGCAGTGGATCGGGCGCAGTGGCGCTCCCTGCGAGAGACCTATGTCCAACAGTGGACTGCAATGAATAAAGTAGTTGTTCCGGGTCTGGGTGTTTATGTATGTGAGTTTATATGTTTGTAAACGCACCCACGACACAGAAGAAATTCCTAGTATTGGGCAACAGGTCGGAAATGTTATTGAATTTTTGCGAATTTCTCAGTAGCAACCACAAAGTCAAGCCATTTGTGCCTGGTTGATAATAGGCCCCTCTATTACATGGTACTTTAATCATGACTGCGGTGAAATGTGTGTGTAATATATACGATTACAGGCGTGCTGTTATACGAAGAAGAGTGTCGATGATCTCCATCCGTCAACTGTCTCAAACTCAAACCAAAATTCTTTATTACATTCATGTATTCATAAACGGCTAAATAATTACAGCCGCAAGGGCCGATCTTCCGGGTAAAGCCTCGCTTGCCGAGGTTTCTCTGTGGATGGATGACTATAGCCGTTGTTCCCGGCTGTCATTTGTAGATCTTTGACAGTCGTTACTATTAGTCAGAAAGAAAGAAAGAAAAAAAAAAGCTTTATTGGACTCACACAGGACAGAACAAAAACATACCTAACATTAAAAACAAGGAGGTAAAAATTAACTAAATAAAATAACAAAGGTCCTGTACGAGGCCAAAGAGCCCCTATCTCAGCATGAACTGTGACATTTGACAGGCCTGTTGGTCTAGTGGTTAGTGACCCTGACTGCTATGCCGGAGGTCGTGGGTTTGATTCCCACCCAGGACAAATGTTTGTGTGATGAGCACGATCATTTGTTCTGTGTCTGGGTGAAATTTATCTATAATATTTATCTATAATTATCTATAAACTGCTTTATACATTATCTCTCTCTATACATTAGCAATGCTCGGGGTTTCTCTGGTGGATAGAATTCGTAACGAAGTCATTCGCCAGAGAACCAAAGTAACCGACATTGCGCTTAGAATCAGCATGCTGAAGTGGAAGTGGGCCGGCCACGTCTGTAGGCGGACAGACGGCAGATGGAGCAAACATGTGCTAGAGTGGAGACCGCGAATGGGCAAACGCAGTGTAGGACGCCCCGCTGCAAGATGGGTCGATGATTTAAGGAAGGTGGCTGGCAGCGGATGGATGCGGGCTGCCCAGGACCGGGATGGTTGGCGCTCTTTGGGGGAGGCTTACGTTCAGCAGTGGACGGCAATAGGCTGACAATATACAATATATACATTATCTGCTTACCTACTTCTTACATAGCGTAATGTTTAATTTCATGTCAAGTCACAATTTAATCAATTTCATTACAAAAATATTGATATAATAAAACTTTTAATAAGAAATGAAGCATGACTTCTAAAACAATTGAATTTAAATCGTACTTGTTACAAAATAGAATTGAAATTGGTGTACAATACAAGTAAATGATTTTTAAAATGGCTTTAGCCATTTTAAAAATATAGTAGAGTAAGTATATAAAGAATGTTTGATATGGATTTCAGTTTCATCTAAATCGCAATGAGAAAGTTACTATTTGTTTTATTAGGTATGTATAATAAAATGTATACTAATATTATAAAGTTGAAGATACTTTGTTTGATTAAACGCGCCAATCTCAGGAACTCGACTGGTTCGAATTAATGTAAACCAAAATTGACGGAGATATGATGCTTTTAAAATTGCCAATACGTCACAATTCAGTACATTTTTTACTGAATTCTGACGTCACGAGCCCCCACTCCCGAGTCTTGATGTGTTATATCTTGGTAAATATTCATTGATTTTACATAAGAAAAAATATGTGTCCGTTATTTTTCAAAACTCTAAATATAGGACTAATTAGATTTATAATTTATTGATACTGTCAAATAGCCTATACGTTGATTTGAAAAAATAAAAAATACATGTGTTTATTATTTTTCAATACCCTATGACGGACTAAACAGATATTCAATTTATTTATGCAGTGAAATACTCTATTATATAAATACATTTTTTTCAGGATTTCTACTAAATACTGCTCTAATTAATGCTGGTTTTGCATTCGGATTGGACACAGAGAAGAGACAATTCATATTCCGATATAATTTTGTACCTAGAATACCTCCTAAGCTCACTGATTTACCCATACCCCATTTTAGCTCGGTGATTCCTTACTGACCTAAATGGGGTCTTCGAGGTCTTAAAAGTCCCATTTTGGGGGTCTGAGGAAATTTGTAGTGTCTCTTATGAATTGTGAGACGTTAATGTGTTTTTTTTTTATGATTTAAGAGCATAAGCATGTTCTGAAAAGTTGAGTTAGTTGGGGGTCTTAAAAGTGAACTGATTGTGGTCTCAAAAGTATACCTAATTTGGGGTCTAAAATCTTAAATAACCTTTTGGGGGTCAATATTGTTACAAGTCCTGGCTGTTATTATTTTCTTAACTAAATGGAAATTGTATGAGTTTAGACTTGAGAAAGCGAAGAAGATTTTAACTACAGGCAGAGAAGTTGTATGCAGTCGCGGAATTCATTGAAGAGCGGGACACCCCGCGCCGCTAATGGGGTCCCGTCTCGCCCTCGTAGTATAGCACTGTCCTTATATTTATAGCTGATGTATCATTAAACTTAACATTCAACCCGCGCGCATCAATAATTTAGTGTTAAGTAAGTAGTTGTTAAGAAATAAAATTCATAATTTAATGGTTTTTTTATTCATTTGTTTGAGTGAACCTACATTGTTGATAAGAGTTACTCCTAAACTAGTGACATGACCCGACTTTACTTACGAATAGAGAAAAAATAATTATGGACACCGAGTTTTCCCACTGTCCCCATTACTTACGAGTACCTATAATTTACTTCAATATTTACACGAAAAGAAACAATCACACCACACTATGCCCATAGGTACCACTGCAACTCCTGAAAGCCAGAATCAACAGTGGCAACCACCAGAAAAGTGCTGAGACAATGAAGCTCGACGTGTCCGGGAGAATGAATTTACCTGTCTTAGATCTGAAGAAAAGAGACAGCGAACTTATTCTTAAACATTATTTTTACCGCATCAGGGGATATCGGGAACAATTTTTTATTATTTTATTCATGTTATTTATTTTGTCCCCGTTTTTGGTGATTGATCGGTGGGGATAGTGGATATTTTTTGAAATAAATGATTAAAGTTCTGCTGTCCTCGTTATTCAAGTGTGATCAATGGGGCCAACAGGAACTATTTTTTACCGACTTCAAAAAAAAAAGGAGGTTATCAATTCGACCCGTATGTATGTAATATTATCAGAACTGCCCAGTTTTCATATATGTTAGTCTATATCAGCGTCTGAACAAATGTGCCAAATTTCATAAGTGTATGTATGTATGTATGTTTTTGCACGCATATCTCCGGAACTATAAGTTCGATTTAAGTAATTCTTTTTTTGTTGTACTAGGTATTGTTCAACTTAGGGTACACTGCAAGTTTCATCAAAATCGGTTCAGTAGTTTTAGAGATATGGATTTTTTTATGTTGAGACGGATTACAAGATTAGTGCATATGTAAGAAAATTTTGTATTTTACAAGAATTTGGGTTGAATATGTAATAAATAAACTAAAAAGGGTAAAATAAAAACTTTTTTTTTAAAAAAGTACCGACGGCAAAACAAATACACAAAAGTTTAAAATAACTTTTCTTTCGGATTCGGTGGCTTTGTTTTGTTGTGTCATTGACTATTGCCACCGACTTCCGAAAGAAAAGTTATTTTAAACTTTTGTGTATTTGTTTTGAAGTCGGTACTTTTTTAAAAAAAAGTTTTTAATTATTTAATTAAGTTTCGTTGTAACCGTTTTTGGTGATTGATTAGTGGGGACAGTGGGAATTTTTTGAAATTATTTATTAAAGTTCTGTTGTCCCCGTTAATAAGGATTCGTAATATCGTTCATATGATTTATTGTTTATTTAAGAGCGTGCAGCTGTTAGAAAAGCGTGCATGACGTCACAATATGGCATCATAACATTTTCGTTCTTATCGTGATTACATAGTCAACTGCCATCTATATCTCGGTTGAGCCTAGATGTCCAGGCTTGCTACACTCTCAGCCTGCCTATAAGTCACGTCAAACAGACAGACTTGATTTATGTGACGTCAGACTAAACTGTCGGAGTCAGGACGTGATCGCCGCCCAGATACAACATCTCGTCTCTCATGCGCGAGGTTGTGAGTTCAAAGCAAGCAAGTTTTTCAATGCTTATTTCTGAGTTTATCTTGGATATCAATCATATTGGTGAGGGAAGATACTGTGAGGAAACCTGGACTTATTTAATCAATAGTCTTAAAGCTTTACAAGAGGCATGGTTGGCCTGTGGGATTAGCAGAGACGGTTTAATTAACTCTGACACCAGAGGGTGGCCAATGGCCATTTTATCTTAACACGAAAAACGGAACGGTATATAGCATAAGCATAATCAGAATATAATTTTCCCACTGCTGGGACACAGGCCCACATTTGCGCACATATCCTATTCTCTAAATGTGCGATGACAGCGCCTCCTAGTAACCAATGTTATTTCGGTATTTATAAGATCTCTTAATTCTTGTCAACCCTTTTCATTAAAAATTATAGACACTGGTTCAAAAGCTCTGCTAAGGTAATAAACTAGATCGTGTATAGCTAGCATAAGTACTAGAAAGCTAGCAAATATTGAAAATTACTTAGGTATACATAATATTCTGTTGTTAGTTGCGTAAATATTTATTTTATCAACGATGTAATAAATTACGTCTTAAAAAACTAAAAAGAAAACACTTTACCTTTATGTAACGTGAATGTATATTTAATCTACATAAAATAAACCTTTTTATAAGATAAATATTTTTTTGTTTAACCACGGACGCAAAGAGAGTAAAAGAATATCTTTGAGACTATAATAATAATTATGGTTTTTAATATACTTGGACCTAAAATCTAAATATATAAAACTCAAAGGTGACTGATATAGTGATCTATCAACGCACAGCCCAAACCAATGGACGGATCGAGCCGAAATTTGGCATGCAGGTAGATGTTACTACGTAGGCATCAGCTAAGAAAGGATTTTGATCAATTCTACCCCCAAGGGGATAAAATACGGGAGGAAAGTTTGTATGAAACTTTGTCAATTTTAAACCGATCGGGCTGAGACTTTGCACGCACAAAGCTACTATGACGTAGGCATCCCCTATGAACCTCCTTAGGTTTTCGACTGATTACGCGAGCGAAGCCGCGGGCAAAAGCTAGTTTAAGTATATTTTTAAATGTTTTTTTTTTATTAAAATATTTTAAAATATACTTAGTAAGTGATAGTAATGAATAAAAGAAATAATTTATGCTTTTTAAATCAATAGCGACTTTATTTTATTATTAAATTCAATAGAGCTATGCTACTTTATATGTAGATGATCGGTGCCATATGAAACTATTGCGCATACACAGTACACACACAGTCTTTGCCGGGTTTACATACAATCTGCTGTTGTCACAATGTTTCTTAAAAGTTTTTTATAGGTTTGTTATACTATATGTGTGTGTGTGTGTGTGTTTATCGATGATGATGATAAAATGAGTTAGGGGCCAAACAGCACAACACCTTTCATTTGATAATAGGCACCAGTTGCCTGTTATCAATCAGAGACCACGTTCTCAATCTGTCACCTCACATACCCATATCAAAATCACATCTGCCTAGCAGAATTTATGATGTCACGATGAAAGCCCTCAGCAAGCAGCAACGTATAGCGCAACAATAAACAAATGCTCGGTAGTACAAATTACGAAATAAGGAACGCACGTTACAGTGAAAATTGACACATTGAAATACACGACCCCGAAATAACCCTTTATTCCCGTAGTCCCCTATGTAATGTCCGATGAAGTTAAAGGGGACAATGGGAATTTATACTTTAAAACTATAAATAAAAGGTAGATTATGAACCCTTACAACAACGGATTTAATATGCTTCAGGGCACAGCCTATAAAACTACATTATATTTTGAGCAAATTGGAAGCATCAAACAGACATACGAGTGATTCCACAAAATCCATTTTAATTCAGACATACGGAACCCTAAAAATTAATAATTTTATTAATAAATTACACATCAATGAAATTCAAATTTAAAATAACTACAATATTATATAAACATTCAGACACACACACATAGACACATTTTTATATATAAACGAAGAAAAAGAAGTTTTTATTTGATTATCAAAGTCTATAACTAAATCAGTAGTTGATTTTTAATTTTAAATCAAATGCATTCATTCATTTTAAAATATAAAACCAATTACATACGATTTTAAACTTTACACTATCAAAAATAAAGTGTAATGTTGCCTGTAATAGTAATTTATAAGAAAATTATATATAACGATTTGGACATGCCCAAATGCTTGTTTTAAGAAATGTAGACTGAAGGTTAGGTGTCGAAAATGGTTGTTATAAGTGCATTTATTATATTGATTACATTTGGTAAGTGAAAATGATCATTCTCACACATAAATACATACAAAAAATCACGACTTCTTCCCATTTGGGTAGGCAGAAACTACAGTGGGCCACTTGTTACGATCCTTACCTACTCCTTTCGCCTCGTACACATTCATACATGGTCATACACGCCGATTGCGATTACTACGCACCCGGCCTTTCTAAACCACTTTACTAATAAGGTCAGTGTAGGGCTTTCCCTAGCATCTTTTCCACTCACCTCTGCTTCTCTCTCTTCACTTATCCTCTCAACATGACAGAACCTTCTAATCATTCTCCTGCGTTCCAATTTATTAGTGGTCGTCGCAACTGTCTCCTTCTTTTTAACAATATCATCGTTCACACTGTCTATACATCATTATCTTTAGTCCCCCTCTACTCAAACAGCCATACATTCTTTACTTTCTAGCTATTCACTAAAAAAATCGAATTATCCGGCGTAATGTTGAGGCGACCAATTGGTCGTTTTTCAATTGACAAAAGAATTCTTAAAAAATGGCCACAGTTTGAGATCTACAGATTGGTTGTCTAAAAGTGTCTGGCCAGTATTTTTTATTTTGTTACGTACGTAAACCAACATTGACGAAAATACAACTGTTCCAAAAATCACAAAACGTCACTCTGTCGTATATTTTACATGCATTATGACGTCACAAGCCCCCACTCCTGAATTGGGAAGCGTTTTATCTTTGTCAATATTCATTGATTAAAAAAAAAAAAACAAAAACACGTGTTCATTATTTTTCAATACACTAACTGACTGATTAAACATACTTTCATTTATTTATTAAAGCAGTAAACTACCGTATTATCATAATTCTGAGGAAGGTAATTTCTCATAGGGGTCCAATGGGAAAATTAGTGCCATCGTCCCCTTCACAAAATCATGTTGCGTTTAGGTGAGAGGGGCACTCTAGAACTGCAGGAATGTCCAAATAATTACCACGGTCCTGAAACGCAAAGGGCTTTAGAAGTCATTTGATGACGAGTTTGCGAAAACCGAGCGCAAATCCGGACTCCGTGTCTGGAACTGAGTCGAATAGAAATACCCAAGAGAACCAGAGACGGGTATCAAACCCAGGACCCCATGATTATCAGTCGTACTTGTGAGCACGAGACCAAGGGGGCAATAAACTTGCCTACCCATTGGTCATAGCGTAATGTTAGGTATAAAGCCTTTCTCGATAAATGAGCTATCTCTAACGATAACCAGTCTAGCCAAGGGGTATTGTATTGGCCAGTTATTGGGTTGTGAACGTTAGATAGGCACTGATTTGATGTAAAATACTAAGGCCCTTTTTATCGTGGTTAAATCATCAAATGAGTGCTTCACCGTCGACCACGTCCACACGACCACACCGCTTACTATCAGGCGAGATAATTATGAATGCTTAAGTAAAGATATGAATGCTTAAGTATATCAGCACCATTAGATTTATGCCGGGGTCGCGGGACTAACGGACTACCATGACCCCGGAACGTAAAGGGCTATTGAAGGACACTGTGGTTTTTAGTCAGTACAAGTCTGACAGTCCCTCCTGCCCTGCCCTGGGTGGGAGGACTCATTTGATAATTTTGCCACAATAAAAAAAAAGCCATTACATTACATCAGTGTATTTCTTCCACCAGATTCCTCGCGGCTGTTAAGCAATGCTGTCACCACATACTGCACGATACCCTGCCCGTTCATGTGTCCTGCTCAACCGCCGAGAACCTACGGCATCCAGCTGCCACCCAGGCAAACTCCGACCTGCAGGAATTCATATTATGGTAACTGTTATTGGCCTACCACACGCACAAGCTTCACCACAGTTTTGCCTGCACAAGCCCGGCTTACTACTACTTCGCGTGCCGAAAATCCGTGCTAGCTTACGACCAAAAATCGTAAGTGGCCATTTTCGCGCTCGTCAATCGGTTTATCGTTAGTTGGACGTCAGTTTTAATATTAAAATGGTTAATTGTGGTCGAATATTTCAATCGATTTGGTTTTCCCATGACTAAATAGTTTTTGTGACGTAATAACCGGTAGTTAAAAATGGCACGCTGTGGTTGCCGACCGTGTTTTGTTTTTTCATGCGAGAAGCTTGCGCAGGTAAAACGGTAATAAAGCGTGTGGTAAACCCATTAAGACCGAAACAATGAAACAGACTCTTGGCGAGAAACTCCGAGAACACCCGAGAATGTGAAAGGTTTCTCTACGTCTTTTTTATTTTACGTGACGTTTTGGAGAGATATCTCGCCGTGACTTCTTGCCGTGAGTCTGTAGGCTACATTACGTTATATCTTACTAGGTGTTCCCCGTAGTTTCACCCTCACTGTTCAGCTCCTATTGGTGATAGCGTTATGTTATATAGCCTTCCTCGATAAATGGACTATCCGACACAAAAATAATTGTTTAATTCGAAGCAGGTTTCAGAGTTCAAAGTCAAAGTCACATCATTTATTTCAAATTTCAATTAGGCATCGTGAGAGTCGCAGCACTACGGTGCGTCTTCCGGTCCGTGGTCGACATGAGAGAACATTTCTTCCCCATCGGTTGTCAGTTCTACGAGCGATGTGGCCTGCCCATTGCCACTTCAACTTGCTTTTAGAACTATATCGGCGATTCTGGTTCTTCAGCGCAAAACTATAGTTTTTGCGGAAGACTAATAGTAACAGACGCTAACTACCATATTTCTTCA
Organism: Agrotis exclamationis; assembly: GCA_950005045.1. Classification (NCBI taxonomy): domain Eukaryota; kingdom Metazoa; phylum Arthropoda; class Insecta; order Lepidoptera; family Noctuidae; genus Agrotis; species Agrotis exclamationis. Next base: position 1,059,548 of record OX465445.1, read on the forward strand.
ACAGAACCCGAACAAGTAGAATATGAGGACATCCCAGAAGAGCCACAGCCGCCTCCTCCGCCTTCACCAACCCCTCCTCCCTTGAGAAACCGCCAGCGGCAACAGACCACCCAGGAGCAACCACCAACTCCACCACGCCCAAAACCAAAGCCAAAACCACCCCCGGAAGACCCGAAGCCACCGCCGGAGGACCCAGAACCACCTCCTCCTCCAAAGAAGAAGAATTCTTCGTCTCTTTCACCGGCCCCACCGCCTCCTCCTTCATGTCCATCCATCCAGCCTTCGAGGAGGTTCTTTACGTCACTGTTCTCAATTCCTGGAGCTATTGTAGATACTTTGATCGGTGGAGAAATTATTTTGTAATAAAAATGTAAATATATCAGTACCTAATAAAATTAAGTGTAAGATAGAAAACAAAGTCAATGAAATATAAAAAAAAACAAAGCCACCGACTTCCGAAAGAATAGTATGTAGGTTATTTTATCCTTTTTGTGGTTGCTTTTGAAGTCGGTTACTTTTTTTGAAAAAGTTTTTTTAAACTTTTAAATGATACCATTTATTAAATAGGTACTCAAGTTCGAGCGGAATCGGAGTATGTGATTTCATTCTTTTGATCGCGAATGTAGGTTTTTTTTTAAACGTTGCCCTACATTATGAATTTCTCCTGTATCGTGGGTGCGTTTACAAACATATAAACTCACAAACACAAACACACAGACCCGAAACAACTACTTGTAGGTCATACAAATAATTGTTTCGTGCGGGAATCGAACGCGCGACACGCTGCGCAGCAATCGAAGCACTCAGCCACTGTGCTAACGGTGCCGTCAAATACAGAATAAGTGTCTAAACACACTATGCCGAAGTTATACGCGACTGAAGTTCAGCACAATTACACCTGCAATGCTATTTGAATTACTGACGACACACTATGCCAAAATTACGTCGCGTCATAGCGTACAGCCTAACTTCGGTCGGGCGTAAGTTCAGCGGCAACTTATTCTGTGATCACACATTATACGCGACCGAAGTTCGGTTCGATTACCGACGAAGATCCGGGGGCGGGGAGCAGCAGGGAGCCGCCCGCGCCGAATGTCTGCCGCGTAAGTTCGGCACTTATGGTGTGTCATATCAGCCAAATACGTCGGAACGTAAAATCAGCGGCCGAACTTCGGTCGCGTAACTTCGGCATAGTGTGTTTAGACACTAAAGGGCAAGAAATGAAAACTCACAGTACAAATAAAGGAAAAAACCCTGCGTGTATTATCTTTCGAACACATATTGACGATACATTAATATTAAAATACAATATTAATCTTCCAGAAATAGTGTAGCCTTATCTATTATCTTGAAATAGGTTAAAAATAAATATTATTTTAACGTGAAACAATGGCTGCCTTTTCAATCAATCAAAATGTCAGACGTAACTTAAATATTTTCCTCATATATTTTTTTAGGCAATCCTTTTTAAGGTTCCGTACAGAAAGGGTAAACTCCGTTGTCTATCTGTCTGTCACCAGGCTTCATCTCATGAACCGTGATAGACGGACAGTTGAAATTTTTAGTTGATGTGTTTCTGTTGCTATTTTAACACCTCATACGTACTAAAATATTTAGTAAATATTAAAAGGGTCTCCCATACAATAAACGTGATTTTTTTGCTCGATGTTGATAACGGCAATAGGTTAGTTGTATATTCACTTTATCTATACATATAAAATCAATGCCACTTTTCGTTGTAATGTTATAACTCAAGAACGGGCTCACCTATCCAAACCAAATGTTTAAGCTTTGTTCGGACTATTTAGTAGAATAATTATGGTTTATGTGAAGTTTGCACAAAATCGGACGAGCGTTTCTTCATTTATCACATTTTTTGTAACAAATGATAGTAGTGTATAGTTTGATTATTAATTCGAGTCAGTAAAATGACAAGTGCAACTGTCACTGATACATACAAAATGAAACAAACCAGGAACATTGGAAATGTCATTTTACTGACTCGAATTAATAATCGTATTTTAGTAGTATTGATTCTGTGGCGCTACGAAGTTTGCGGGGTCAGCTACCTGATGGATTGTGGTCAAAAAGAGAAACTAATTTGTCGATTATCTTAGATTTAATTGAAAAGCAATCAGAGCACAGTACATTCACCAAAGACAAATTATGGAAGAGACAGTGACAACTTCCTTTTTAAGTTTGACAGTTCTGGAGGCGTTTACAGAGCTAGTTATTTTATTGCGTTTACAAAGACTTTTTCCAACACTGGCCCTTAAGTTCAAAATTTATTTTAAATATTTAAGGGGGGTTTCAATACAACAGACATTTTTTTTATCACTAGCGGCCCATCCCGGCTTCGCACGAGTGGACATGATATATATTCAGGGTGAATGTAGCTTTCTAATGGTGAAAGAATTGTTTTGAAATCGCTTCAATAGTTTTTGAGTGCATTCATTACAAACAAACACACACACACAAAAATAGAAATCATTCCTCTTTATAATATTAGTGTAGATCGTTCGGAACCCTTCGTATGCGACGACTCGCACTTGGCCGGTTTTTGTACAAAACTGATATAAATGACCACCGTTCTCAAACTGGCATATCTATCTTCTTTCTTATTTAATAAACATGTGTTGCTAGCTTTAATATTTCATTTTTATTACAAACTTTTATTTAGTTGCAGCAGTGCAGTGAGAGCAGTGGTGGCCCAGTGGTATCGGCCTCGACTTACGAGTTGTAGGTCGTGGGTTCGAACCCTGTCAGGCGCATTACTTTGTGTAATTTAATTCAACACCACTGCTCTCAAAACGGTGAAGGAAAACATCGTGAGGAAACCGGCATATCCTAGAACCAAAAATTCGAAGACATGTGACATCTACCAATCCGCACTGGGCCCGCGTGGTAGATTACGGCCCACTCCCTTTCACAGAGAGAGGAGGCCTGTGTTCCCAACAGTGGGAACATTTATAGGCTGATAATGATTTAGTTGCACTTGTTCCGTTGTCTGTCTATAATCAAATCTTGCAAGTTAAATACGACACACTTCCCGGTTTTCAAATGAGCTGAAATTTTGCAAGCATATGTATATCGCGTGACAATGCAATGTTATGATGACATGGAGCTGATCTGATGATGGAGCTGGAAGGTGGTTATAGGAACTCTGTAATGAAACGACGCAGTCACATCCAGTTTGGACTCATTTAATTTTTCTTGTCGACTACTTGTAATGGACATTCTTAGAAATGTTACATTACGGAAAAACAAAAGAGTGCGATTTAGCGAGCATTCTAACGAATGTTCTGGCGAGCTTCTTGCCGAGCCGACTGTCAATCTGACATCATCGTAAAGAAAAAAATATATGTGGCACTCGGAGACTGCCGCGGTGAAGCTATTGAATAACATTTTTTTTATTTTAAAAGAAAGAAATCGCTTACCGCGTATATTTAACGAGAATATAATTTATTTAAAATGTTTGTGGTGCACTACTGTAATAAAGAACTGCTTTGTTGTAGGAGAATTTTATAAGTAGGTTTCATTGTGAAAACTCCTTTTGCAGCTGGCCGTTTAGAATCAGTAAGAAAAAGTAAATTGTTTTTATGACGGATATTTTTATGATTGCCGAAGTCTCCCGTACTGAAACGATGCGTGGTGTCAGGTATTTTCGTTAAGTATTTGGAATTTTTTTGATTCGGTCGCCGCGTCGCGCTGCGCTCAGAGCCCGCGATAAAAGCTATGCAATAGCTTAAAAAGTTTTGACAATCATCGACTACAGCGTTCGTCTAGAAAGATCGTGAAAATGTTCGTAACGATGTTTGGCTCTATGTTCGCTCTGCTCGTTGTTCAGTTCGGCAAAAATAAAAACCGGCCAAGTGCGAGTTGGACTCGCTCATGAAGGGTTCCGTAGTAGCAAGCATAGATTAGGGCTATAATTATATTACAATTAGTAAGTAATATACACAAACAATAAAAATAACTTTGTTTTTCATAGTGTTTGTATGAATGGCAAAGTTATATTTGCGGTTTTTGAAAATGTACTATATCTCAAAAACTACTAACTGTATCTCATCCTAACCAATTTTCGTTAAAAGTTTTTGTTGAGGTCTACATTAGATATTTTTTTTAGTTTTATCACTCTCTTAATTTAGAAGTTACAGAGGGGGGGGGGCACATTTTACCACTTTGGAAGTGTCTCTCGTGCAAACTGTTCAGTTTAGAAAAAAATGATATTAGTAACCTCAATATAATTTTTAAAGACCTATCCATAGATACCCCACACGTACGGGATTGGTGAAAAAAAAATTTTGAGTTTCAATTCTAAGTATGGGGGGCAACCCCAAAATTTGTTTTGTTTTTATTTTTGTGTGAAAATCCTAATGCGGTCCACATAATACATCTACCTACCAAGTTTCAACAGGATAGCTCTTATACTTTCGACAAAAACTACTACCTCTTCCCCTCGGACCTCGATCACGAGCTAACGTGTAACAAATACGCTGCCGCTTGCTATTTTAATTAAATTTAAATTCAATAAATTCAAGTAAAATATTCGGAGTACATAAAATCGAAGAGATGGTCGTTAACGTATAAACTACGAGTACCTACAAGATTAGTGCGGCCCGTCCTCCAACCAAGAAACCCCGCCTACCTAAAGACGCCCAGCCCACTGCTGCAGACATTGGTCAACAGTGGGGAGCTGCTACCTGCGCGGGCGCTGCCTTCAAGTACAGCAAGCAAATCAGGACGCACCTCATTAGGAAGCTCGACCTAAACGCGTGAGTCAAAACAATAACCAAATATATACTGTATCTTTATTGAGTAAGTGCCTAATTACCACCGTGTAAAGACTATTTAATCTTGCACCAACAACTGCGCGCCTGGTAAATTGATGTATGTGCTTATCTATCGTGAAATATTAGTTTGTTGGTTATTTGTTTTCGATACTATTGCTAAATACACAACAGAATGCACTCTCCGCCACTTAATAAAGCACAATCAGTGTCTGATTCGAATATTACTTCTAAAACTTGTGCCTTAGATCGCAATCAGACAAATGTAACCATGAGAGATAAGCGTCGCCGCCTTTCTGATGACAATTATGATGAACTTACGGCTTTCAAAATGGAAATGCGTGAATTACTACGTGACTTCCAAGACACGCAAAGTAAAAAGTTTGACTTATTGAACAAACATTTAGAAGAAGTCAAACTACGGACAGCTTCGATATGCGGCACGAACCAAGAGATTGAAAAAGCTTTGGAAGACATGAATGTCCAGCTGCGTTCAATGCAGACCAAAATCGATGGACTGGAAAAGCAACGGAACAATCTAACTACACAAATAACTAACATCGACCAAAAATGTGATTTCTTGGAGAAAGCTCTCAAAAAGACGAGCCTCGAATTAAAGTATATTCCCCGAACAGATAAAGAAAACAAAGAAACTCTTTTCAAATATGTAACCCAGCTTTCAAATTGCCTCAACATTGTTCTGGGTCCTGGAGATGTGCGTGATGTATATCGTGTACCCAACAAAAAGGATCCAGCGAAGTCAACTGTAATTATGGAACTGTCTAGTACCTTAATCAAAAGCAAATTCCTGGCCTCTGCAAAAACGTTTAACAAACACAACGAGCTGAAGATCAGTCATCTGGGGATAGACAACAACTCCTCTCCACTCTTTGTCTCGGAATCTCTGACCGCCAAAACCAGGCGCCTTCACTTTCTCGCAAGAGACTTTGCTAAAATGGAAAACTATAAATACTGCTGGACATCAAACGGTAACGTGTATGTCAAGAAACAGGATGGTTCTGAATATATTCGTATCAGCGATGAAATACAGTTAAACAAACTAAGGCAGTCAAAATGACTAGAATTTTTGCTCAGATTAATGTTTATCTCTATGTTACTATATTTTTGTGTTTACCTAAATAGTAACGGTCTTGATTATTGTAACCTCGCTGTAACAATTTATTTTAAGTACACACACAACTTACACTTACATATCACTACACAACTTGTATTTCATAATGCCACATATAATACTAACTTCTTTAGCGTGCAAATGAAAACTATTTTATTCTTACATAACTATATTCGAAGGAAAATTAATGAAGTCCTTATATTGTTTCGGTTAGCGTACCTAATAGGCTCGTACTGGTCGTCTTTTTGTAACAGGGCTTCGGGTTATTTTATAGTACTAGTTATATTTCTATTAAAACACAATGCTGGATAACACCTCATATCTCGAAGAAATTGATAGCACGAACCTCTTAACTTGTATTCAGCTTGATAACCCCGAACTATGCAAAGAATATCTCAATGCTGCCCATGATAAACTCACAATCTTAACCCAAAATATACGCAGCATAAATAAGAATTTCGACTCATTACTCGTATTTCTGCAGCGCCTAAAGTTTAAACCTGACCTTATAATACTCACCGAATGCTGGCTTGATGAATCATTTAATGCTATTAATCTAGAAGGCTATAACTGTAATTATTCCAAAAAATATATTAACCAAAATGACGGCATTGTGGTGTTTTCTAAATCAGAACTTTGCGTCCTTGTAACAGAACCCCCTTTCAGTAATGCCAACTGTCTTCAAGTAGATGTTGGCCAGACGCATTCAGTTATAGCAATCTATCGATCACCATCTTTCTATAACCTTAGTAACTTTTTGACTTCCTTGGAAAACGTCCTGAGTAACCAAACTAGCCAGCACTGTGCATTGGTTGGAGACATTAATCTTGATATTAAAGAGACTTCCATTGATCCTCGCGTTGATGAGTATCTAAATCTTATAGCACATTATGGGTATGTTCCCGGACATACTTATCCAACGCGTGGGGCAAATAGTTTGGATCATTGTATGATTAAATCAGGATTATCCTCTACTACAACAATTGTCTGTCATTCCGATATAACGGACCACAGCACGATATTATGTATTATGGGATCATCCGTTTCCAAGAACAAAAGAAATAAAACAAGTACAAAAATCGACTACAAAAACTTAGTTGAAGATCTCAAGAAAATTGATTGGTCTGATCTGTATAATACAACCGACGTTAATTTAGCTATTAAACTCTTTATCGAGAGATTTAATCATGTCCTTAATCAAAATAAATGTACACGTAAAATTAGTAGTGCTGATGTTATTGTAAAAAAATGGATAACACCTGGTCTCTTAAAGTGCATCAGACGCCGCGATGAGTTGCACATTAAAGCCAAAAAAAATCGTGATGACTTTAATCTACAGGAACAATATAAATTATATAGAAATAACTGTATTAATATACTTCATCAACAAAAAACACAATACGAGCAGAACCTTATCGCAGATAGCAAAAATAACATTAAAAAAACATGGGAATCGATAAAAACCATTTGTAATATAAATAAACTAGGCAATACAAGCGATGATTTACTATCTATTAAACCTAATTTTATAGAATCACTGAATGTAGTCAATAAATACTTCAGCTCTATTGGACAACAGTTGGCTGGTGCAACGCTTGGGCGGTTAGGAAAAACTGAAACTGAACTAGCAAATAAGAGGAGACATGCTCAAAATTTCACACCGGGCTCTTTGTTTCTCACGCCGACTGATGAAATCGAGATAATTAAATTAATTGGTACCCTTAAATCTAGTACTGCGGAAGGACACGATAACATTAGTAACAGTATGTTAAAACAGACTAAACATGTTATAGTAAGTCCTTCGACACATATTTGTAACTTGAGCTTATCTTCCGGTGTTGTGCCTGATGACTTTAAGATTGCTCATGTGATACCAATCTTTAAAGCAGGTGATTCGTGTCAACCAGCTAATTATAGGCCTATTTCTCTTCTGAGTGCACTATCAAAAGTGATTGAAAGGGTAGTAAATGCCAGACTGCTCAAATATTTGGAACACAACAGTCTATTGGGCGGAAATCAGTTCGGTTTTCGTGCTGGCAGATCTACGGAGGACGCCGTTACTCAACTTATTGATTCGGTCGTGGGCAAAGTGGATAAGGGACAGCGGTGTATCGGTGTATTCCTGGATCTAGCCAGGGCATTTGATACTGTCTCCCGGCCGATACTGTTAAAAAAATTAGAGGGTCTAGGTATAAGGGGCTTAGCTCTAGACTGGTTTAGATCTTATCTGGAAGGACGAAAACAGCGAGTTCGCATAGGTGAGCATGTCAGTGATCTTGCATATGTTGAGTATGGCGTACCACAGGGCAGTGTTTTGGGTCCTACGTTATTCCTGATCTACATAAACGACCTTTGCTCTCTTGAACTCCGCAATGCTAGCATTTTTACATTCGCGGATGATACTGCCATTATCTTTCATGAGAATACATGGAGTGATGTCGTTTCTGTGGCTCAGGAGGGGCTCAAAAGGGTTGCTGCCTGGCTGGAAGATAATTTGCTGACCCTAAATATCGGTAAAACCAAGTTGATGTGCTTCAGCATTTCGGACCGGTCTGCACCGGACAAAGCACTTCAGGTCAAACTTCACACCTGTGGCAGTATCAATGATGAAAGTTGTCTTTGCTCGCCTATCGAACAGGTGCGTTGTATAAGATACCTAGGGGTCCTAATCGATGAACATCTGTCATGGAAAACACAAATTGATGCACTCGTGAAGAGAACTAGAAAACTCTCTTATATATTTAAAAAATTAAAGTCCATCGCAAGGCCCGAACTGATTCGCACTGTGTACTTTACCTTGTGCCAATCAATATTGATGTATTGTGTTTCTGTCTGGGGATCAGCTAACAAAACTTTCTTGTTAAGGCTGGAACGAGCTCAACGAGCTATTTTAAAAATAATTATCTTACAAAAAAGCCTGGCGTTACTCTACTGATGCTTTGTACTCAGAGTGCTGCGTGCTTCGTGTGAGACAATTATTTATCGTTTCCACATTACTACGCTTCCATAAGCATGCTAGAGAATTGGCCCGTCAGTCATCCAGAACATTAAAATGGGATCGACCAAGGGTAAACTCATCTTTTGCGCGAAGATCTTTTGCATTTCTTGGGCCTTACCTCTACTCAAAATTATACTCACACAATAAATCTATACTCACCTTAACTTACAGCTCATGTCGAAATGTTATCTTTAAATGGCTGCATCCCAAAAATTATGATCAAACCAAACACCTCTTGCATATTCAGTCGTAATATTTGTTACATAATACACAATCATGCACGTGCTTACTCGTTCCACCCAAATACAACCCACACCTCACCTATGCAAACACTCACACACACACACTAACACACTCACACACACACTAACACACTCTCTCACACACACGCACACTTCAAAATTATTGTTATATTTATTCTCTTGTTTTTCTCAATTTAATTTTTGTTTTGTTTCCTTTATAATACAAATTAGTTCAGTGAATTAAAGCTAACATGTTAAACATCGCACGGGAAGAGACTGGACTCCACGACACAGGGTACCCTAGTGTGGAGTCCAGGGAATATGTAAATATCTAGTTAATAAGGATTACTGTTCTTTGGCTACTTGCTTTTTAATATTGTACCATGTTATGCGAACTGAATAAATCTTTAAATCTTAAAAATAAATCTTTAAATCTTTAAATCTTTAAATCTTTAAAAAAAAGCGGCTGTGACATACGGACGGACAGACAGACAGATAGACAGACAGACATGACGAATCTATAAGGGTTCCGTTTTTGCCATTTGGCTACGGAACCCTTAAAAGGGCGATTGCTCGATGTTCTGTGACTGTGTGTCTGAGGTGAATGCTCTTATCAGCACCTTAACACGTTGTATAAATAGAATTTAAGCTTATAACTCTGAATCCTTAGCTTTTAAACTAGGCACTAAATAATAGTTATAATTACTAGCAGTCATAATTTAAATTAAGTTTCATGTAAAATTACTTGTTAAACGTCGAGATTAGATGATTTACGTGCAAAATACTCGCATACGTCAACTAGATTGCTAAAAATATCTGCCTGCTTTCTCCAACTATATTGTGGTCTGCTTCCAGTCGAATCAGATGCAGCTGAATATCAGTATTTTACATGGAGCGACTGACTATCGGACCTCCACAACACAGTAACTGGGTAATACGTATACAATGGCAATGAGCAAAGGCCTAGGTTATCATTTTGTGCCTTCTAGTCACAACTGGGATGTAATTTCAAACTGATGATTAATGTGAATGTTCTGTTAAATTGTATATGTCGAAGAATCGTTATCAGTGGGGTCGCGATATCGGAAATAACACTCACAAAACCTTCGTTAACACTTTTAATTACTTGCTAACACACACCGAATACAAAATAACCAAGGATGCCCGAGATATGGCTCGATTAAAAACTTAGGAACGCGGGAAGTTTATCGTGGACGACGTGGCGTGACCAAGATGTCTACACAGCTTGACGGACCGATTCAAAGTGTTCACTTCACTCAACTGTCCGTCCAAGTGGCCCACCTCACACAGGTTTGCCAACATATCTGTCAACTTCAGTACCTGTCAACGTCGAATACTTGATTAAACTTCCGAATCGATATTCAACTCGACTATTCGCTCGGTGTTGCCATTACTCCACGCTAACCATCCCCAAGTGTAATAACTTGGCGTTCTTAAACGTTATCTGTCAAATCTAACTTCATAGTTCCTCCAATGAGAGATAGATGGCGTTATTCTAAATTAACACTAATCAATAAAGATTCTAAATTGCGTTTCTGTTTTGATTCCACGCCAAAGATAAATAGATGGCGTTATTCTAAATTAACAATAATCAATAGAGATTCCAAATTGTGTTTCTGTTTTGATTCCTCGGCAAATGAAAATAGATGGCGTTATTCTGAATTATTGTGCTTCTGTGTTGGTTCTGCGACATATAAAATCTTGGTTCTTCTAACCGTACAGACAGATGTGTTGCTGGGGAGTTTGTTCCGCCACTTCTTCTTCCCAGCCAAAACACTAGGAAGTGTCGAAGGGGGCCGCTTTGGGGGACTGTCTTATGTAGAAATTGACCTTCAATAAATGACTTTTGATTTTAAACGGAAAGAACAATGCCGAAGTTTCTTTGAGCGATGAAATCGAAAAACAAAGGCATTCGAAAGAACCACAGTCATTTACATAGCTCTAGAACTGACAACCGGTGGGGTAGAAAAGGTTTCGACTGGCGACCACGGACCGGAAGACCCAGCGCAGGCAGGCCTCCCACTAGGTGGACCGACGACATCGTGAGGGTTGCGGGCAACCGATGAATGCAAGTGTCGAATTGTCGTTCGGCGTGGCGGTCTAAGTGTCTAAACACACTATGCCAAAGTTACGCGACCGAAGTTCGGCGGCTGATTTCACGTTCTGACGTTTTTGGCTGATATGACACACCTTAAGTGCCGAACTTACGCGGCAGAAATTCGGCGCGGGCGGCTCCCTGCTGCTCCCCGCCCCCGGATCTTCGTCGGTAATCGAACCGAACTTCGGTCGCGTACAATGTGTGGTCACAGAATAAGTTGCCGCTGAACTTACGCCCGACCGAAGTTAGGCTGTACGCTATGACGCGACGTAATTTTGGCATAGTGTGTCGTCATCGTCAGTAATTCAAATAGCATTGCAGGCGTAATTGTGCTGAACTTCGGTCGCGTAACTTTGGCATAGTGTGTTTAGACACTAAGGGGGAGGCCTATGTTCAGCAGTGGACGTCTTACGGCTGATGATGATGATTATGGTGAAAATCATCAAATTAGCCCTCCCACCCAAGGCGGGAGGGACTGTCAGACTTGTACTGGCTAGAATCCACGGTGAACCTTCAATAGCCCTTTACGTTCCAGGTTACTTGATGAGACAGCCCCGGGACCCAATACTCGCTACTTGGTACACAACTTCTTTAATATAAACCACGATTTTTGGCTACAATTCAAAAACTCAGATTGAAATCAAATTGCGACAATTATTCGTAGAAAAAGTTAGGTTATTACAACTTTTTTAAATTACTCGAACATTGTCGATTCACTGTGGAGTTGAAAAGTAATTAAAAATATCTGAACAAATGATACATTTTTATTGATTTTTCTGCTTTTCTACTTTGTAATGAACTTCTTTAATTTGTCAAGTGCGAGTTGGTCTCGAATATTAAAGGACCATGGACCTTTGAGCCCCGTCAATTTGCTGATAGCTCCTTCATGATATGCCGTCGACCCAGGCTTGGTCCATGATCAGACGGCGAGTGCAGCCGCGAACTCATTTTTTATTTTTTTATTTAAGGCATATTTAGCTCATTTTTAGGGTTCCGTACGTCCGAATACAAAAACGGAACCCAGGATCACTCGTGTGTCCGTCTGTCTGTCGTTTACAGTCAATTATCTCCGAATCTACTAGACCGATTGGGTTGAAATTTGGTACACATATCAATTCTTGTGACCCAAGCACAGAGGTGTGACGTGAATGAGGTAATTTTTGGGGGGAAGGGGAAAATGAAAAAAAAAAGTTTTGAAAACTGCATCGTGTGACATATCAAATGAAAGGTCTTGTTGAGGCAATCTTAAATGTATTTTTTTTATAATTTTAAAATAAAAAGTTTCCAAGTTATTCAAGAAAATAGACGAAATTTGACCATTTCCCCTCCCCCCTTATCTCCGAAACTACAGAACCTAAAATTTTGAAAAAAATACAGTAATTAGTTTTCTACTTATAGATTATAGGAAAACCTATAAGAACTCCATATATGTATATGAGAGGTAATTTTTGGGGGGGAAGGGGAAAATTAAAAAAATATATTTGAAAACTGCATCGTGTGACATACCAAATGAAAGATCTTGTTGAGACAATCTTAAATATATTTTTATTGTAATTTTAAAATAAATAGTTTCCAAGTTATTCAAGAAAATAGACGAAAGGGGTTTGAAGATTTTACTATGGAGCGTGGCATACCTACTGCCGCCATTTTGATTTTTTTTTCAAAATCGCGGCCAGCCATGAAACCTTTATAAATCGATAGCTGACATCAATAACAACAAAAAATATTATGACACCAACCCTCGTAAAGTGTCCGGTTTCTGAGATAATAACCGTGAAAGTTGATCACGTGACATTCACAATGTATGTGTTCGAATGTATCAAGATGTTAAAAATAATAACTTATTGAACGTAATATGTATGTTGCATTATATCTGGATGTTATTTAAACATTATACGTCTGACATAATCTACTTTTTGAACTTAATAACTTATTTTTAGTAAAGTAAAGTGTAATTCTCCCTCGTAAAGTGTCCGGTTTCTGAGATATAAAGTGTTAAAGTTGACCACATTAATTCGGAATAACAAAGGCTTAATATTTCTTTATAAAATATTTTAGTAATTGATAATCCTGGTCTGGTAGAAAAAGAAAAACGTAGAATGTGCCAGCTGCTTCTCTTCCCAGGCAGACCGTAAAAGTCGGTCGAGGGATAGGGCAAAATGTAAGATCCATAGCCCCTCAGCTTAAAACTCTTTCAATGGGCAGCAGCGTTGGAAGACTAATAAGCTGAAATAAATGCGCTCGCCAACCCGCCTGCCAAGCGTGGCGAGTATAGCAATAACCATCCAATGGAAAATCCTTGGGTGAGGCCTTAGTCCAGTAGTGGACTTTCTACGGCTGTTATGATGATGATATGCCTCATGTTTCTGCTTACTGTGGCTATCACACTAATATATCTGGATAGAAGCAATATGTTCTTCAATTTATGTTTGAAGTGTTTAAATATTATAATAACATGACGCCTAAAATTGTTTGATAGGCAAAAAAAATGTTCTAAAAACGGATTTTTAATTTTTCTATCCCTATTTGTGCCAGTATATTAGAAAGAGAGACAGGTTTATGCAACCAATAGAAGACAATTTTCGCGAGTTGACGTCAGTTTATTACGTTATATGCTTAAAATTAGAAATTGTAGTAACCACAGAACCATCACACAATATAAATGTAACGAGAACTGTCAGTTGTATTTTAGACTGAATGTGTAAACCTGTCTCATGTATTACATTTACATTGTTTAACATTTATCGTATAACTATCGTATTGATAGTTCAATCATATGAAGATATTACATTCAAACAAGTGTAGACGGTCTAAAAATAAGTTATTAAGTTCAAAAAGTAGATTATGTCAGACGTATAATGTTTAAATAACATCCAGATATAATGCAACATACATATTACGTTCAAAAAGTTATTATTTTTAACATCTTGATACATTCGAACACATACACTAGCTTACAATTGTGAATGTCACGTGATCAACTTTCACGGTTATTATCTCAGAAACCGGACACTTTACGAGGGTTGGTGTCGTAATATTTTTTGTTGTTATTGATGTCAGCTATCGATTTATAAAGGTTTCATGGCTGGCCGCGATTTTGAAAAAAAATCAAAATGGCGGCAGTAGGTATGCCACAAATCTTCAAACCCCTTTGACCATTCCCCCCCCCCCTTATCTCCGAAACTACTGAACCTAAAATTTTGAAAAAAATACAGGAATTAGTTTTCTACTTATAGATTATAGGATAACCTATAAGAAGTTCATATCTGTATATGAGAGGTAATTTTGGGGGGGGGGGGAAGGAGAAAATTAAAAAAAAAATTAAAACTGCGTCGTGTGACATATCAAATGAAAGGTATTGTTGAGACAAACTTAAAAGTATTTTTTTTGTAATTATAAAATAAATGGTTTCCAAGTTATTCAAAAAAAAATAGACCAAGCTTGACCATTCCCCCCCCTTATCTCCGAGACTACTGAACCTAAAATTTTGAAAAACGTACAGGAATTAGTTTTCTACTTATAGATTATAGGATAACCTATAAGAAGTCCATATCTGTATATGGGAGGTAATTTTTGGGGGGGAAGGGGAAAATTAAAAAAAAAATATTTGAAAACTGTTAGTTAGTTTCCAAGTTATTCAAGAAAATAGACGAAATTTGACCATTCCCCCCCCCCCCCCCTTATCTCCGAAACTACTGAACCAAATTTTTTTTTTAAAATACAGAAATTAGTTTTCTACTTATATGTAGATTATAGGAAAACCTGTAAGAAGTCCATGATATTAAAATAACATGGTAAATCACTCAATATTGTGCGTACCAGTTTGGGTCAGATTTAAAAAAAAAAACGTGATAGGTAACATCGTACGGAACCCTCTTCACGCGAGTCCAACTCGCACTTGGCCGGTTTTTTTATTTATGGCGAGGTAATGATGGGAAATCACACACATAAGGCAAATTTAACACAAAACTAACGTAGCACAAGCGCCAACAACTCCATTTGCGTCTGGCCGCTTGCAAATGAAGTCCTGATGGCGCTTGCACTACGTAGTGTTGTGTTAGTTAAGTATGCCTAAAGAGTATAAATATGTCTCCGTTATACCTCGCGTCCCCGTCTTATACACTGTTCCCAAAGATATAACGCATCTTAATTCGAGAATTGTGGCTAGTAACGTCAGAATAAAATAAAAACTGTACTTGCTTGTGACGTATTGGCAATTTTTAAAGTATCGTGTCTCCGTCTATTTGGTTTACGTAATAAAAGATATTTTTTGATAATTTAACTGGACGAACTAATTAGATTTTTTCAGTCAAAAACCATTATCATATTGACTGTCAAATTCTAAATTAACGCCAGCGAAGTCGCGGACAAAAGCTATCTTGTATGTTACCTACATAAGCGTGGTGGTGAGTAATGGGTGACTCGCCGTCTGATCATGGGCCATGCCCAGGTCGACGCGTGCCTCAAAGAGCTGTCAGCCCCCTTAGAGGGCAAGCCTGCCGGGGTCGCGGGACTCCGTCATCAGGAAACCGTGACCCTGGACCGCAAAGGGCTATTGATCACCGAGAATTTTAGTCAGTACAAGTCTGAGAGTCCCTCCCGTCCTGCCCTGGGTGGGAGGACTCATTTGATGATTTTTTACCACTATAAAAAACGTACATGAGCGCTAATCGCGTACCTAGCACTTGACTTTGAAATGACGTAACCTTTAAACATTGTAACTGTTACTGTTACAAAAACTTTGTCACACCATAACCAAACATTCATAAACTATGCCATTGTTTATACTTTCTTTTTTAAACCATAAACACTTTAAGTTTTAGATATCATAAACAACAGATAAAAATAAGTGTGACTGATTTATTTTTATATTTTTAAATTTAAAAGGATAAACATAATTATTTTGTGAAGTCTTGTGGTTTCCCTAGTCAGTTGGTTTTCGAAGTTGTATTGACATACACCAGTTTTTTTGGGAAAAAAAAGTAATAGCACAATTTTTTTAATTATTTAAAAAAAACAGTTATGTTTTTAAATACAAAACAGTATTTTTTTTATTTACTAACACTTGTAGCAAAAATGTTCAAACTGTTATAAAGAAGAGAGGCAGAAAGCTAATTTAAATTTTAAAAGGATTATGGCCCAATTCGGCTAGGCAACTATTAGTAACCATGGTTAAATTGAAATTTCAAAATATTCTTCGGGATCTATAAACTTATCATAAGGAACAATTTTGATTACGAAACGAAACAAGAAATCGCGAAAAAAACAGTTATCCTGAAAATAAGTTCAATTTACGCTCACCAAACAAAGGCGCTGTTCAAGTTCCCCAAAATGTTTTCGTTGACGAAACGAATGTTTTTTCAATAGTAATCGTGCTAAGGGTACAGATATTTTGCCGAATTAGGCGAACATAAATGTTGATACTGAATGGGTGATTTTTTTCGCGATTTCACTAAGAATAAAGTGTTATCCTGGTGCTTCATTTTGTTTTTTTTTGAACTTCAGAACTGGATTTGGAACAGAAGTTAGTAATGCATCCTACTAACAGAGCAAGCAAGTTTTTGTAAGTATTTTTTACAAACTGTAAACTATTTTAGGTACTTTAAAAACAGTCACACAGTCTCTTACTTTGAGCTTCATAAGCAAGATAGTCCAACGAGCTATGGAGAGGGCTATGCTTGGAGTCTCTCTGCGTGATCGACTCAGAAATGAGGAGATTCGTAGACGAACCAAAGTTACCGACATAGCCCAACGAATTAGCAAGTTGAAATGGCTGCGATGGGGCCGTAAGGTTCTCGAATGGAGACCACGCACCGGCAAGCGCAGCGTAGGACGTCCACCCACTATGTGGGCAGACGATCTTATGAAGGCCACAGGATCACGCTGGATGCAGGCCGCTTACAACCGGTCCTATTGGAAGTCTAAAGGGGAGGCCTATGTTTAGCAGTGGACGTCTTACGGCTGATATAATGATGATGATAAAAAGTCACACAACAGCCCCAGTTGAAAACCAGCTTCAAGCACGTGGCCTAATTTTTTTTGTCGTGTTAAAATCATCAAATGAGTCCTCCCACCCTGGTCTCTGAGTGCTGGCCTTTTAGAGAGACTAAGAGTCACTCAACGAGCGATGGAAAGAGCTATGCTCGGAGTTTCTTTGCGGGATAAAATCCGGAACATGGATATTCGGCAAAGAACCAGAGTCACCGACATAGCTCATAAAATTTGCAAGTTGAAGTGGCAATGGGCAGGCCACATCGCTTGTAGAACTGACAACCGATGGGGAAGAAAAGTTCTCGAGTGGCGACCACGGACCGGAAGACGCAGCGTAGGCAGGCCTCCCACTAGGTGGACCGACGACATCGTAAGGGTCGCGGGCAACCGATGGATGCAAGTGGCGAATTGTCGTTCGTCGTGGCGGTCTAAGGGGGAGGCCTATGTTCAGCAGTGGACGTCTTCCGGCTGATGATGATGATGATGATGATGACCCTGGGATGGAACGAAAGGGACTATCAGACTCCTAATGACTAAAAGTCACCTTGTTCCTTCAATAAGTATACGTTCCAGGGTCTCGGTTACCTGTTTAGTGAGTACCGCGACCCCGGTACATAATTATCTCTGACACCAGAGGTCAGAGACGCTACATTCTCACACGACAAAAAAAATTTTGCTAATTTAACATAAAATAATAATCTTGAGCAGTGGTGGCCCAGTGGTATCGGCCTCGACTTACGAGTTGTAATAGGTCGTGGGTTCGAACCCCGTCAGGCGCATAACTTTGTGTAATTTATTTCAACACCACTGCTCTCAAAACAGTGAAGGAAAACATCGTGAGGAAACCGGCATGTCCTAGAACCAAAAATTCGAAGACATGTGACTTCTACCAATCCGCACTGCGCGTGGTAGATCACGGCCCACTCCCTCTCACAGAGAGGCCTGTGTCCCAGCAGTGGGAACATTTATAGGCTGATGATGATGTTGATAAATAATCTTGATAATTTAAATCTTTAATTCAAAGCAACGCAATCGCTAAATCAAGTTTCAACCGTGTTAAATCTTTTTAAAAATATTTTATTTTTCTACAGAAATATCTTTTATTATAACTTTGACGTCCGATGTTGCCAGTTGTGCCTGCACCATGATGTGTGAAGAAATTAAATCACGTTTTAAACAACCAATTCGTCGCGGACTTGTTTTTCTAAAACAATGTTTAAACATTGTTTCCGCGATTTTCTTGAAATATGGAGGTGTTTACTTAAAGTTTCTCAATTTTGGTAAAAAAGTAGAAAAAAGGTAGGTTTTATTTATTGTTTATTTATTGGACAAACATAGCATTGATTTTTTTTTTTTTGTATTTTAATGACCTGGTCATTCGGACCTTTAAGTCAAGTCTTATTTAATTTTCCAAAACACTGCACTACATAGCATTGACGTTGAACGTAGCAATGCACAATGTTGCCAGCCTTCTTGGTAGTAATCGCGTTGAGTGAGGCGGATGAATTTTTTGACGTCCGGTGAATTTTTTCCTTTTTTGTTTACTTTTTAAAATTTTTTACAAAACAAAAAAAAATGTGAACAAATAAGTAGTACCACCAACAGCATCAAGAACAGGCGAACAGGGTCCAAGCTGCCAGTGGTTAGGGCTCCAGAGACATGGAACCTCCTCACAATGCGAGCCGTATCAAGGAGTACTGCCTTCTGAATCAGGTCCTTGTGCCCAACTACCCAAGGCCTCGAAGGCATTATTATTGTTTTATTATATATCGTTTATAGAAAAAATAGTAACATTAAAAAATAGCAAACAATTAAAAGAGAAAGCCATAAATAAAATGAAATAAAATCTTTAAATAAAACCGGCTAAGTGCGAGTTGGACTCGCCCATGAAGGGTTCCGTTATTCCGTAGTAGCAAGCATAGATTAGGGATATAATTATATTGAGATTAGTAAGCAATATACACAAACAAAAAAAAAAAATTACTTTGTTTTTAATAGTGTTTGTATGAATGGCAAAGTTATATTTGCGGTTTTTGAAATGTAGGTACTATATCTCAAAAACTGCATACTGTATCTCATCATCGAAACCAATTTTCGTTGAAAGTTTTTGTTGAGGTCTATTTATTATTACATATTTTTTTTAGTTTTATCATTCTCTTATTTTAGAAGTTACAGGGGTGTTGTTCAGTTTAGAAAAAAATGATATTAGTAACCTCAATAAAAATTTTAAACACCTATCCATAGATACCCCACACGTATGGGTTTGGTGAAAAAAAAAATTGAGTTTCAATTCTAAGTATGGGGGGCACCCCCAAAATTTGTTTTGTTTTGATTTTTGTGTGAAAATCCTAATGCGGTTCACATAATACATCTTTCTACGAAGTTTCAACAGGATAGCTCTTATACTTTCCACAAAAAGTGGCTGTGACATAAACGGACAGACAGACAGACAGACATGACGAATCTATAAGGGTTCCGTTTTTGCCATTTGGCTACGGAACCCTAAAAACCCGGCATTTGTATAAAAGTATTTACGTTATCGATACTTACTTTTTTTTGGCAGGCAAAATTATAAAAGTTTTGGATTAAGGATAGAAAACATAGAATCAACGAATATTACATTGAATTTGACTTTTCTTGTTTGGATTAATAATTTTGCTAATAAAAAAAATGGTCAACTTTTTTTAAATCTCATTATTTTATCATAGGTTAAGTATACTTTTCTATTACTGATTAACTGTTGTTTTTGTTTCAGGTAAAATTCTAAATGCCAATTAAATGCGGCGCCCGATATGAAAACAATAAAACCGACCAAGGCGTGGATTTTAATATGTAAGTCAGTATATTTTTTTAACCGTAAAAAAAGTAGGTTCTCAGTTCGACCTGTATGTATGTATATATGTTTGTCCGCGATTATCTCGCGTTTGGCTGAACGGATTTTGACGCGGTTTTCAGGAAAGTGTTCATTACATTCTGGGAAAAGTTTTTGTATATAACAATAATGGATATCTCGTGAAGTTGCCACAATAGATCCGTTTTTGTTGCTTACTAGGATTGTAGATTTTCAAAGACGCCTATTATATGAAGATTTTTGGTGAATATCTAAACTAAAAACGGAAAAATAAAAACTTTTTAAAAAAAGGGTTTATATCCCTGAGATACCACATTTGGTATCTGAAACGTCATTACCGTTGAGTACTGAGGAACCATTTATGGTTCGCGCGTACCAGCCAACTTCAACCTTATTTGTATCTAAAAATATGGCTCTGAATCGTTTGAAACAATTTACCCATACAGCCTAGGAGTAGTCGATTCAAACGATACCAAATACTTACTAAAAAAAAACTGGGCAACTCTAAAAAAAAAAAAAAATACCGCATCTTTGTCGATGACTCATTCAACGAAAAAATACAGGTAATTGTGCCGTATAAATTGGTTTATATTGTGTTGTGTAACGTGAAACTTTGGTATGTAAATATTTTCTATACTATAAGTGTATAAAGCAACTTTGTAGATAATCATTTGCTTGAAATAATATCACAAAATTATTTTTTCAGCCAACAAACTATTTCTAACCTCTACCGATTGAATGAACATTGAAAATATGAATTTGCCTCTTTTACAACGTTTTAAGGTCTTGGAAACATTATTAGCAACGTAAAATATAGTGATAATTCATTATTTCATGTATTCAAGGCGTATCTATTCATATTTATTTATATTTCAAACATTTGCAAGTGATGGTCAAGGTCAACTCGACGTAATTGTTTTTGAATTACAATTCCAATAAGAATTTTACAATTCCAATAAGAAAAAAAAAATTTTATTAGATTACTTGTATATTCGTTATATTGGTTCTAAAGTTTCGTGTAAATTGATTCAGTAGTTTTATCAAAAATAAATAAGATACATCAACAGGTCTGGTTGCGGCGAGATCTCTCTTATCTATAGGATATTTATAATTCCAAAGTAGTTATACAAGAATTGTTTATATTGTAATACACAGTCTCGTTCTTCAGGAACACGAAACTGTTTACCGTTTGAGATAAGAGTCAATAGAACTCGAGTGATAAGCGTTTTTGTGAGCGCAGGCCACTCGACGCGCGCGATGACGTAAGTGTGCGGGACGGGAGAGAGTTTACGATAAGCGAGCGCAAGTACTAAACAGGTTATACTTTCCACAAAAAGTGGCTGTGACATAAACGGACAGACAGACAGACAGACATGACGAATCTATAAGGGTTCCGTTTTTGCCATTTGGCTACGGAACCCTAAAAACCCGGCATTTGTATAAAAGTATTTACGTTATCGATACTTACTTTTTTTTGGCAGGCAAAATTATAAAAGTTTTGGATTAAGGATAGAAAACATAGAATCAACGAATATTACATTGAATTTGACTTTTCTTGTTTGGATTAATAATTTTGCTAATAAAAAAAATGGTCAACTTTTTTTAAATCTCATTATTTTATCATAGGTTAAGTATACTTTTCTATTACTGATTAACTGTTGTTTTTGTTTCAGGTAAAATTCTAAATGCCAATTAAATGCGGCGCCCGATATGAAAACAATAAAACCGACCAAGGCGTGGATTTTAATATGTAAGTCAGTATATTTTTTTAACCGTAAAAAAAGTAGGTTCTCAGTTCGACCTGTATGTATGTATATATGTTTGTCCGCGATTATCTCGCGTTTGGCTGAACGGATTTTGACGCGGTTTTCAGGAAAGTGTTCATTACATTCTGGGAAAAGTTTTTGTATATAACAATAATGGATATCTCGTGAAGTTGCCACAATAGATCCGTTTTTGTTGCTTACTAGGATTGTAGATTTTCAAAGACGCCTATTATATGAAGATTTTTGGTGAATATCTAAACTAAAAACGGAAAAATAAAAACTTTTTAAAAAAAGGGAACCGACTTCAAAACCAAACACAAAAAACTGTAAAATAACTTTTCTTTCGGAAGTCGGTGGCCATAATCAATGAAATAATAAAAAACAAAGCAACCGACTTCCGAAAGAAAAGTTATTTTACAGTTTTTTGTGTTTGGTTTTGAAGTCGGTTCCCTTTTTTTCAAAAAGTTTTAAACATGCAATATCTTTTCTCTGTTTCCTGCAATATTCGGGAGTGATTTCACGAAGTGTCGTGTAACAGGAAGATGAGGAATCGCGCGCTATTTGATTTGACCAATAAGAGCGTGTGGCCAATTTTGTTAGTATATTTATACAAGCTGTTAAAAAATCAACGTATGTTTTTTTGATCATTGGGCCACCCTAGAAAAGTTTCCTGTATCGTGTGTGCGTTTACAAACATATAAACTAACATACACAAACGCCCAGACCCGAAACAACTAGTTGTAGATCAAACAAATAATTGTTCCGTGCAGGGATAGAAAATAATACATACAGAAAGTCTTCTAAATAGATGGTAAAGGTAAAAAAAAAACAGTGATCTAAACACGTACCATCATTAATTTAAGTGACGTCACAGATTTGTAACAATTAATTCACTAAAACCACACACTAATGTTTCTTTGACACGCTATATCTATGCTAATTAACAAGCCTAATGATTCATTGCTTAAAAGGCGGTAAATATAGAACAGGGGTGGTGGGTTCGAGCCCAAGCAGGCGCATTCATAATGTTTCTACTGCTGGGACACAGGCCTCCTCTCTGTGAGAGGTAGTGGGCCTTAATCCACCACGCGAGCACAGTGCGGGTTGGTAGATGTCACATGTCTTCTTTATGGTTCTAGGACATGCCGGTTTTCTCACGATGTTTTCCTTCACCGTTTTGAGGTTGAACTCGAGCCCACGACCTTCAATTCGTGAGTCGAGGCCGATACCACTGAGCTACCACTACTCTCAGCCAGGCGCATTACTTTGTGTATTTTATTTCATCACCACTGCTCTCAAAACAGTGAAGGAAAACATCGTGAGGAAACCGGCGATGAAAGGAACCCGTATCATATCGCCAACTTCAAAACTTCGGGCTCTATGATCTACTTAGAAACTATTGAAAAATCCAAAAAAACTTATTTGCCAAACCCGGGAATTGAACCCAGGACTCAAAACTCAACAGTCGCAATTGCAGCCACAAGATATACGTGCTAACCTGTTACTATGTTGTGGAAATCAGGTAGACAGTCGCTCCATGTAAAATACTGATATTCAGCTGCATCCAGTGAGACTGGAAGCTGATGAAAGTTGACATAAACTGGCTTACCGATATGTTTTCAACTCAGAAACTTACCTGGGAATAAAAGGAAAATAATTAGTTATTTGTTTTGAGTCTCAAAATCTATGTAAACATAGCAAAAACATACCGTCGTACCACAAAAACTTTTAAACGTCTGTTGAACACTTGTCGAAAAAAATGTCAGATTATGACGTTGAAAAAAGGTCCGTTTTGCAGTCACACTTTTTTTAGACAAGTGTTCAACAGATGTTTAAGTTTTTGTAGTAAGGCTGTTAGTCTTTTACGGAAACACGATCGGAGGAATATGGGCAAAGTCCTTTATATTTTTATAGAGGAGTGCGTTTTCTTTTACGTAGGTTAGTCATCAAATTAGTCCTCCTACTCAGGGCTGGACGGGAGGAACTGTCAGACTTGTACTGACAGTTCCTCCATGGTGTCCTTCAAAAGACTACTGTCTTTTAACCTTCCCGCATGACGAGAACCTCGTGAAAGCTGAGAAAAATTCTAATCAAACTTGATTAAGCTCACGAACTTGTCGATATTTGGGATATGGATTCAGTAATAATTGTGCCGATAGTCGTGTCAGCCCATGGTTTAATTGGCAAGAGCCTCGGCCAACATCTAAGGAGGCTTTCGTTACTGATTCCAGAAAGCAGTTCTTCTGGATACGATTGTTAGGAGGTTCCTTTCTCTGTAGCCCTGACCGCCCGGTAGCTTGGACCATGTTCCGTTTTTTTTTGTTTTATATAAAAATGTAACGAATAAGTGAAAAAAAGTAAAGACACATTTATCTGTCAAACGATCGAGTCAAGTCCGCCATCTTAGAATTTCTTTCCTAATTTAAATTCAACTCGGAACCTTACTTATTCAAAGTAGATTTAAAAAGAATGTTTTTTTTTGCAATGCCTTTTATTTTAAGGTTTAATTTAATTGTTCAAAGTTTACAATGGAGTCGTGTCTTGGATTTTTATTAACCGTTTTGGAAAGATGAGCTTTGAATTTGTGCATCGGTTTTGACAATTTTTCTGAGATCATTTTGGTGGTATATTATAAAATGTCCAGTTTCGAAATTAACGTAACGTTTGTAGTTAAAGCACTTTCTAAAAATGTGTGAGTGAGCGGGAGATGTTCACTAGTTTTACGTAGGAATCGACCGAAGGGGATGATTTTTGTTATTATTTTTTTGGGTACTATTCTAAGTAGCCTAGGAATCTGGACATCTATAGACAATGGTACAGAACACTTTTTTTTTTTTTGCTTTTTAAAATCATCAAATCCCCAGGGCGGGAGGACTGTCAGACTTGTATTGACTAAAATCCACGGTGTCCTTCATTAGCCCTTTACGTTCCAGAGCCACGGTAGTGGTATAAGTCCCGCGACCCCGGCAGGCTTTGGCCCTCTAGAGGGGGGCCCCGTCATCTTGCTGACGCTCTTCGAGGCGCGCGTGGAACACAACGCGCCGTCGACCCAGGACATGGTCTATGGTCGGAGGGCGAGTTGCCCATTACTCGCCGCCCGCATGCCCGCGCTTGCGGTGGCCGGAGATCGTCTTGCGACGTCCGACGCCGTGGGCGTCTACGACTGCGGCTGGGGCGGAGGGAGGACGCTGTCCTCTCTGTCTCACGGCCCGCCTGCTCCTTCGCGAGCATAACTGCTTCGCAGAAGGAGGCGACCGCTTCCCACTCCGTCTCGCACCGCAGCATGGCGTCGACCAATGCCGGGCGCGAGAGGTCTCCGCCTATCGCTGCTGTGAGGACACGGCGGTGCTCTGCCCAAGCGGGGCAGTCCTGCACCGTATGCTCCACTGTATCCTCCGGGCGATCTCCGCAGTGGTGACACCCAGGCGTTTCTTCCCTCCCTATACGACACAGGTACCGCCCGAAACTTCCGTGTCCGGTGAGGACCTGCGTCATGCGGTAGGTCAGGACGCCGTGGCTGGATAGGCGTATCCAGCCACTCAAAGAGGGGTCTTACCGCCGCGATTGCGGCGTACCCGAATGGTATAGAACACTTAGTCGGTTTTTTTTCATACTAACAAAAAATAACAACTCTAGTTTCATAAATTCGCCTTTAAAGTATATCTACCTAAAGGAGCAATAATTTTTCAACCTAACGCCGCCGACTCTACTAGAATTTTAATTTAATTTGAACACTCAACTTTAATTCGTTCATTTTTTGCGCGAATGTTTCGACTTCGTCATTGTCAAGTTATTTTGTCACCAAGTCTATGTCTTTGTTCTACCTAAAAGGCTATTTAGATTACTTAGAAAAACTTAATTAAGTTATTAAAATAACTTATTTATAAAGAACGATAATAAATAATTTTACAACGTGTGCTTCACACAATCACATTCAACTTAGATATTATAAGATGCCATTCAAAAATCACACTCTAAAAAGTAGGTACTAAACAAGAAAATATTTAAGTAAAATTCTGTACCCTTGGTGAAAACTGATACAACTTGATTGCCTTCTTTAAGCAAAATAGGCCATCTGCACAAAAAAATGCAAAGAATAATAAGCCTTATAACTACTACTTAGGGCTTATTTTTCTTTGCTTTTTTTTAGTAAAGTAGGCAGTGGAGTTGTATCACTTTTCACTAAGGGTACAGAATCGTTTTGTACCTACAAACCATTTCTTTTGAACGACACTGTACGCACACTCATCAAAAAAGTTTGCGATCGCTTAGAAAAATCGAAATCTTTTTGTTACGATAGATTATATTTCTTTTTCTTTATAGATTCTTTATTTAAAAATATAGATTTACAATATAAATAATTTTTAATTTTTTCATTAAAAATAAAAATTAGCTTACGCGAGTTATCACAAACTTTTTTTTGATAATTATGTGTGGGATGCCCACCATGTACCGATTTCTTAATTTTTTTTCATTGCAGGTTCAATTATAATAGTATCAAACGCCACAGAGCATGGACATCCACATCACGACGGGTCTCATCTTGCAGACAGCACAGCATGGAAGAAACATCAGAACACAATTACACCTGTTGGATTGCAGGTAATATCTTATCATCATCATCATCATCATCATCATCTTCCTGCCCTTATCCCATTTTACTTGTGGTCGGCGCAACACGTTTTTTTCTTCTATTCTCCCCTATCAGACGTCACAGTATCATTTATTATACTCCTTTTTCATTCATATCATTCCTTAGACAATCCATCCATATTTTCTTTGGCCTTCCTCTTCCTCTCCATCCATCAACATTCATACTAATCACTCTCTTAGTCACGTGAGTCTCATCCCTCCTCATCACATGTCCATACCAAGACTGTAAGTTCCGTAACAGGCGTCACTTTCAAACTTCCCCTTATAAACTCATTCCTTACTTTATCCATTTTCCAGGTAATATCTTATAATGTATTTTTTTTATCTAACGATTCTTTTTATGTAGTTAAATCATCGAATGCGTCCTCCCACACAGGGCGGGACGGGAGGGACTGTCAGACTTGTACTGACTAAAATCTAGGGTGCCCTTTACGTCCCGGAGCCACAGTTACCTGATAGTCCCGCGACCCCGGCAGTTTATTTAAGGATAGGTTCGCGTTTGACCAATATATCTCCTGATAGTAGTCAATGATGTGGTCGACGATGAAGCACGTTTGTCTAGAAGTAACCTGTTCACTCTTGACTTGAAGACCCCAAGGTTATAGCTATCAAGAAACACAGACCCCAGCAGGGAATACCACTCCTTAGGTGTGCGCACCATAAAAGTATTGGCAAAATGCTTTGTACGTACCTGAGGGATGACCACCATATGACGAGAGATTGAGAGAGAGGTTTCCAGATTGACCACCATAATTGGAAGTTTCGATATGCTAATTCATGTATGGAAGTGGAACTCACTACCTGCGTCTGTGTTTCCGAATAATACGAATGCATACAACGAAATCGCTTCAAAGTTATAATGAACATGCTTCTTCTGGTTAAGCTCAAATCACTCCATCGTAGGCTTTGCCTCTGTCACGTCTGGCTTAGGCTAGAGTCAAGAGCAAACCCATACCAAAAATAAAATAAGAAACATTATAGGCTAATAAATCATCAATAAAAGTCCTCCCAATTTCTCCACAGACACCAGACCACGTGCTCTCAGCTCCAGATCTCGCCTGCCTCTCAGCTGATGACAATATCTTCGAGATAATGGACCAGGCTCAAAAACAATGTAATGGTACAGACATAAGATGCACTTTCTACCATTTTGCAAACCATAGCTATGACAATATTGGGTCTGTAGATATTAACAAAGAAAGATTTGATGATCTGCTCATGAAATTTGATAACTGGCTACTAACTGATGAGAATGTTGAGAAACATGGCGGAAAAATAAAAGAAGATCACGTTTTAGAACCGACTAATGCTGGTGTGAATGAAAATTCTTCTATTCTAAGTGATTTAAAGGGTGTAGATGTAAGTCAAAGTTTACATGTTGATGTATTAGATCATAGTACTAACAAAACGGGTGATGATAGAGCAAATCCTCATCATAATAAACCTCCACACGAAACTCATCATAAAAATCATCACAACAAGGATCATAATAGCGACGCAGCGCAACATTTCAAGAAATATTGGAAAGACTCTAACCATATTGTAATAGAACCAGAATTTAATACTGAACATAAATATTTCGAGGTCTATATACCAAAAGACAAAGTCACGGGAAAACCAAGAACTATTTATGTTGAAGTAGATGAACATAAAAACGAATTTGTTCTCGTCGATGAGGAGATTGATAAAAAACTGAAAGGTGTTAAGCCTATGAGGATTGAATTAGATGAGCTTTCTGATATTGCTGATACAGCATTCAATGAGATAACTAAATCTTCGAATTTTAAAGAACATGTTCATCATCATTTAAATGATGATGAAAAAGCAGTGATAAGTGATATTAGTTCTGGAGTTCATGAACATAAAATATATTTAGATGCAGATTTATTAGAACATATGCATGATAGCATTAATCCAGATGTTCATCATCCTAATATTCACGTAATAGATGCTAAACAGCTACAGATCGCAAACGATAAAACAGGAAAAGATAAGAAAGTTTTAAATGTCATTAAAAATCAAATAGTACCAGACAAGTACATAAATCAGTCACAGTTTCAAATAGAAACGCATTTAGATAATACAACAGATCATAATATTATTAATGATCATTTATTAGAAAGTAGTATTGAAAGAGATAACAATCAGGTTACATTTTATGAAGAAGAGTTCCCTCTTAGTACTGTAGAATTCAATGAAAATAATATCGATCTTAATTCCGAAATAAGACATAATACGAATACAGAAAAATCTTCTTTCAATACTTCTGACATATCTAACAAATATGAAAATAACACTACAAAATATCATGATTTGTCAACAGATCATGAAAATGTTACGTACAATGATGATCATTTGATTGAACTAGAAGAAAACAATAACACGTATCTTGATACTGACTCTGATGATACTCATAAAATATCTGCTCCCAACGCTTTTGATCTAAATCAACCTACTGCTGAAATTGGAAACGGACAAAAAGAAAATATGCCAAAACAATTCATTATTAACATTGAACCTGAATTAAATCCATCGGTAGCTTCAGGAACTTCAGACTATTCTGGGTCCCAATTTCATGCTATGCCTTCTGAAAATCGACGACAAGGTCATATTCTTAATCTTCCTATAGAACCACCAAGTAATATTTCCCCAGAACCTAGTACAATTTACGCTACTGTCCCAATTTTGGAAGAAGACTCAACCAAAGTATTGGAAACTGCCCCCGAAATACCAGCATATTATGCTCCTGTAGATTTACTTACTGGTGGTTCTCAAATAACTCCACGGAAATCTTTCGATGGACATCCTACCGTTTATTCATATAATTCTCCAAAAGATTCTGTTCCTACTCCATCTGTAACACCTAAAATAGTTCAGTTCTCATCACCAATACCTCCCATTGAATGTCCTGTAAAATTTAACTCAGAATCGAAACATCCACCTTTCAATTTTGGTTTCAGCTGGCTTCCTTCAAGAACTGAAGAACTTCATTTGCCTTGTGCTTCAAATCAGCCTACAAACCGTGGTTTGCCACCAAATTCGGTTTCATCACTATTAGTGCCTAGTATTGAAAACTCTGGTGGTTCTCAGTTACCATCAGATCGTAATAGACTTTTCAAAGATTCAAGTATTACATACAATTCTCCGTCAGTTAACTTTGATATTCAAGAACCGTCTTTAACTTTTACACCTTGTGAATCAGATTCCGCTACAGCAATGTCACCAGAATACATCTTGCTATCTAAGTTAGGTTTACCAACACCCAATACTGATTTCGATAGAATGTCTTTTTCTACCCCTTTATCATCAACGCCTTGCAGCTTCCAAGAAGCAGTAAGCTCACCTAACCCGAACCAACAAATTCCACCACACTTACAGCAAAATATACCTTGTCCAATTGATTCAGGGTTCAATAAGATATCACCTTTTGACA
The DNA here is from genome assembly GCA_950005045.1 of Agrotis exclamationis. Taxonomy (NCBI): domain Eukaryota; kingdom Metazoa; phylum Arthropoda; class Insecta; order Lepidoptera; family Noctuidae; genus Agrotis; species Agrotis exclamationis. The sequence goes on from OX465445.1 coordinate 1,089,523, forward strand.
AAAACTCAAAAGATACAATGATTCCATGTCCACCATGCACAAACAGATACCCGTACTCCACAAACCCTTACTTTACAAATCCGTATGTAAGACCATCGCAATTCATACCTTCGTATATGGAACCTTTTCTACCTGCAAAACCTTTTCCACCAGTTTCAAAAATGTCATCACTAGATTCTTTATCAATGTCTTTGGACAACAGTCATCCATGTCAGTCTGAAGACTTCTTAAAAGAAACAAAACCAATGCCTTTCCTGCCATTAGCACCTAACACTCCATTTTCACCCTTAAATTCACTGATGTTAGGGCCTAATTTCCCACCTTGTCTCAATGTTTGGAATAATGTTCCCTATCTACCATATACTGACCGAAATATAAGAAATTATGCACCTTTTGTTAGCAACTATTTAACTCCACCCACTGATCAAAATTATAAACCATTGCACTTGAAAGAAGTTCCTATTTCAATGCCTGAACAGCCTTGCTTAGCCAACAATTTAGCAATAACACCATCAAGCTACATACCATGCTTACCAGTACAAACATCGCCCATTCAAAATGATTTAAATCCGTCATTAGCCTTAGAACGTGATTTAAAAAATCTATCACAAAAATATGGTATATCTCTATCAAAGATTCTTAATTCTCTACAAAAAGATTTGTCGAATAGCAATACTTGTTCATCGACTTTTAATATTCCACATTCTAATTTAAAACTTGATAATGGTTTACAATTAAAAACAAATACAAATGTGGACGGGACAAGCAGAAATAGTGATCTGTTAACTTTAGATTCAACCCTAGTAGGCCCTCATTTAAAACAAGGAAACCCACTGACGCTAGATGCAAATAAATTCCAAGACACTACTATTACAGCAGAAAATATAAGACCAGCTGCTACTCAATATTTAACTATCAAAAATCAACCAACCAACGTCTTACGTGATAGCTCCCTCACAGGTCCACATTTATCAACAACAACTTCAAGTAATATTCTTTTTAATGATGAAAACCGAAATGAAAATGAAGTGGATGTATCTAAATCAGAATTTTCTAACTCTATGTTTTTAGATTCATCACTTACAGGTCCTCATTTGAATATGGGACGTCCACAAGTGATACAAGGGTCTATTGTCTCACAAGATAAAATGTTTGCATCTGATACTAAAGGATCTATTGCAGTATCACCACAAATTAGACCTCAACTGAACCAAAATCAACCTTCGAAATCATTACTTGATACGTCTTTAATAGGGTCTCATTTACCCGGATTGTCTCCGGTAAAACCTTTAATTAGTAATGAAATCCAAAACATGAATGCAATAGTACCTCTAGATTCAGAATTAACTGATTTGACACCTAAAGATATACCTCCAATATACTTTGGCAATGAATTAGACAAGTCAGAAAACGTCCAAAATAAAAAATTCTATCTGGATTACACTGAATATTTGCCCACAAACTTAGTTGGGAAAGGGTTACAATTAAAGGATTCCTCCAATTTTAAACCTTTAGATTCTTCTCTGATTGGTACTGAATTAAAAACAAGAAACTTACCAATTATGACAGACAATGTTCAGAATAAAAACATTCCAGTAGTCTCAAAAGGCAATCTCCATGATGCAAAGAATAAATATGAAGAAAATATTACTGTACCTTCATCATTTGAAACAGAACAAAAGTATAAACCACTAAACACTGATTTAAATCCTAACATTGTCTCTCACGGTACAGAATTTAATGAAAATCAACCAGTTTCAGCAACATATTTAAAAGAAACAGATTTTAAAATTGTAGAACCAATTCCTAATCTACACAATAACAATATACTATTGCAAGAATCAGATATGTCCCTTGTTAATGCTAAAATTCCACATGAAAATTATTTAATAGGTAAAAGTTTACTTCCCAATACAGATAAACCAATAATACCCTCTAAATTCGATTCTTCAATACAACTGGATAACTCTTTAGTAGGTCCAAGTCTGCTAAATGAAATAGATTCTCAATACTTCTCTGGACATGAACAGAAAATTCCTATTGCAGCTACAACTATCCAACATAATATAACCCCCACAAACAAAGGCATTGATTCTAAATATCATCTTGATAGCTCCTTGATTGGTCCATCTTTACATCAGGAAATGGAGTCACAAGGAACTTCAATTGCTTATGATTCTGTCACACCATTAGATGGCTCTTTAGTACCACCAAGTCTATATGAATTAGGAAGAGGAACCTCATCAGTTACAAATGCTAAAAGTCAATTGGATTCATCGTTAACAATGCCCAGTCTATATAATACAGTAGAGTCTTCCGCATCGGCATCTGCCTCAAGTCATTTGGATAGTTCTTTAATAGGTCCAAGCCTAAAACCAGTAGTAGACTCATTAGATGTGTCACATGTCTTTGATTCTGAAAAATTCTATGATAATTCATTAATAGGTCCACATTTAACAACCGCACCTGGTTCAGATGAAAAGTTCCAAACACAATCAGATCTAACCAATGTGAAACTTATAGATTCCTCTCTCACAGGTCCGGATTTAAATTTTGCAAATCAATTTGATCAATCAGATATTTCAAGATATCATAATCCAGAATCGTTTACAACACCAGATGTCGTTCCTGGAATAATAGAAACAACAAATTTCTTAAATTATGACTTAATTGAAGATTCAAGTAAACCATCAATTCATTCATCTGATTTGCGAGAAATGTTATCAAAATTCAAGAATTCAATTACTAAGTCTCAACTGTCAGGATCTGAATGCAAACCCTGTGATAAACTATTATCATCCATAGCTGAACAGTCTTCAATTAATTCAAATACGTCACCTACTTGTACAGATTTGCAATCATTGAATTTCAATACTCTACAAATTCCATTGTCTTTACAAGATCATACAGTTTCCGAGTATTATCCAAATACAATGACATTCCCACAGAAAGAAAAAGCTCCTTGTCTTGAAACAAATAACTATCCAATATCACAAATGTCATCTGAATTACTACCTTACGCTCAAAGTGGACCACCTATTTCACAATATTCTCCATTCGTGCAAAATGTAGGTGTTCCACAAACACCTATTTTACCATATCCCCCACTTATCCAAATTAATCCATCGATTGATCGTAATTGCGTAGCACCACAGTTTCTCAACATACAAAATTCCTACCAAGGTTCACCTGGTTTTAGGCCAATGAAATTATCACCAAAAGAATTGAAATTGTTATCAGATTTAACTTCCCAAGTTCAAATGTATCCTCAACTGTCAATGCCTAATATGTATTCACCAGAAGACGCCATGATACCATCATCAGAATGGACTAGGCCACCAAATGTATTACCTTTAAACAAATACATGTCATCACTTCCAAAAACTGTCCTTACTCCATCGAATTTAGGGTCTACAATTTGTAATCCGGATTACAGCCCAAAAGGAGTTGATATAATGTCACTACTTGATGAAAATAGTTACAAATTGTTACAAGATATGTCTATTTTGCCTTTAAGTCAATCTTCTTTAACACCTAATATCATTTCCAATGCAGTGATTCCACCATCAAGTTATATGAATCCACAGACGGGCTTGTACTATCCCAAAAACATACCCTGTAAGGTGCCAACACCAAATATTCCCCCAAACAATTTGCAGCCTTATTCTCATGCATCTTCAGAGTCTGAATTCTCTGAAATTGTTGGACATTTACCAAAAACAGAATCATTCCCTTCAGAGTCTCTAAAACCATATTTACAATCACAATCCAATGATTACCCACATACTCCAGAATTAATAGAATCAATCCCTTATCCAAGAGAATTTCTACAACAGCAATTGCCTAAACCTTGCTTAGACTCACCAAGTTTTTCATTAGATACAGTGTTACAATCACCAACAGCTTCCGAGGAATCAAACCGATTGCCATGGCCTTCACCACCACCAATTTCTTCTATTACAGCAAACCTATTATCAAATGCATTCACAAAACCTGTGTTACCATGTTATACCAGTCCATCGTCGGTATCAAATGCTAAACCAATTTTAGCCTCGACTGCTAGTTTACCATTAAATATATTGCCGTCTACACCTAGCTGTCTTACAACTCTACCACCACCTATTAACTCTTATTCAGCTGGCGTCTCGCCTTATGCTACTGGTCCTCTTACGCCCCAATCTGTCAGTCCTTATACAGCTAACTCAGTGTTACCAGGCTTTTCTAGTCCATTTAGGCCTTTAAAAACAATGCCACTAACAGACTATCCAAATTCACCAACATCAGTAAACACTAGACCAATATCATCAACAATTTCTTATAAACCGTCTCCAATGTATGCCAGTCCATGTTTACCAGTTCCTTATTATTCAGTGCCACTCAAAAATAGTCCTCATTCATCAGCATATACGAGTAAATTATTACCAGCAAAGACAAATCCGAAATCACCAGCTTACTATGAATCTTTATCAGCACCATGCAGTTCTGTGACAAAACCAATATCATTAGGTAATGTTGCTACACCAGCATATTTTAGTCCAACAACACCAATGGCTATCAGTCCAATAGTGTCAACGTCAGCTGGTATATTATCACCATCATACATAAGTCCTGATACATCAACATACAATTATTCACCAACACTAGCTCCTATAAATACACTGACTAATCCATCAAATGCTCTTTCATCTACTTCTATATCATCAGTAAGTCCAATGCTTCCAGCATATAATCAACCGTTACCTTCAAAGCCTATATTTAACCAAAAATCTGCAAAAACACCGCAAAACCTAGAAAATCTGCAACTATTGAACACACCAATTTCATATGCAAATAATCCGTTCTTGAATGCTAACCAAATAGTTTCTGGTCTAAACAGACCAATACATAATCAGCAAGTTCCAAAATTGTCATCTTTATCCAGTTCACAGGTGGAGCAATATAAACCTAACGAGGATAGTATAGAGTCCAATTTCCAGATAACAGAAGGAACACCTTCTGGAGCTATAGAAGAAAACATGTACATTTATAGCAATGATAAGGGTGATAAATTTTATGAAGAACCTAATGTTAAATATCCCTTAGAATCTCTGTCGTATACTTTACCACCAGAAGAGATAAAAGAAACATTAATTAATGAAAATCCTATAACACCAGAAGATCTTATTCCTTGTGCTCCTTTAACTAATCCTGCTTCAGAATCATCATTACAATCACAGTTATATCAAAGACCTCTTCCAACTCCAGTATATGAAAAACCATGCCTTCCCCCACAACAATTTCTACCATCATCATTTATGGGAACTGTTTCACAAAATATAAATAAAAATAAACCAGAAGTACCCTCATCAGGTCCTTTAAAACGCCCAGTCTCACTACCAACGTCAATTTTGCCACGTCCTTTACTGAAGCCACTATCACCATTTACTCCTGCAACCGATTTCCCTTTATTGTCTTCACCATGTACAGATACATCTTTAAGACCGTACAATATATTACAGACGGACAATTTACCATTATTCTCTTCGCCATACTCATCTGCATCTGGCCAAAACATGTTAACATCACCTATAGATCCAAAAGGAACAAAAAAGACTACTTCATCGAATAAGACACCAGGTTTCTCACAATTTTCACCGTCTGTGTCTTTTGCAACGCCAATATGTTCTCCAAAACCAAATATACCGACTAGGCCTTATAATCTAGATAATTATATTGAATCACCACTAACCAAAGGACAAGGATCTTTAGTAAAACCATTAACAGTATCAAGTTATAACCAATATACATCACCAATCATATCAAGTAATCCACCTTCACAAATGCCAATTACTACTCCATTTATCTCTTCTAAAAGTTTGAAAAAGCCATTCGTATCTCCTCAACATATTTCTTCTACATTACCACCGCAGCTAAAATTGCTAGATAGTTTACCATTTTATGAACCACCGATCAGTTATCAACCATATGTTCCAATACCAACTGGAGTAACCAATTTAGTAAATAATATCTTTAAGAATCCTTCAAAGCCTTTGTCAAAAACTGTGTTACCGTCAGTCAATTTACTTAAACCATTAAGTACTGATCGCAACGCTCCTCAATGGATATCATTTCCACAAAATTATTTACCAGTTTCATCTCGACCTATTCCAACCCCAAGTACTTTTATTTCTGCTCCAAGTTTACCTTATTCTGCAATCAGTCCGGAAAGTTTAAAGAAAGCGCTGTCAAATCCTATAATACCTTCATCATTACTTGTGTCTTCAAATGCAGATTTTCAAGAACCTCTGAAGATATGTTCTCCTTTTAACAATATTCCAAGACACAATTACCCATCACCTGCTGTAAAGAAGCCTTTCCAAATAGCTCCCTATGAAACGTCTAGCAAAGTTTTGGAACCATCACTTCTTCCTCAAAAAATAGTAAAGCCGATCACACAGAATAGTAACCAAAAAGACACAGCACCGTTGTCCCCATCACCTTATCAAAGTCAACCATTTGAAAATACATATCAATCAGTTTCAAACGTGCAATATACGAGTAAACCTCTTCCAAAATTATCACCAATTTTATCTCAATATGCTTCTCCGTCTTCATCACCAATTACTACTCCTTTACCATCACAAACGATGCCAATTACGCAAATAAATAAACCTCGAGCATCTAAATATAGTCTTCCGACTTCTTCTGTATATGATGTTCCAAGTTATTCATCACTTTTAAATAGAAATCCGTACCTAAATCCTATGCCAGATGTATCATCGTATCCTATTCCAAACAATCAAAAGTCATCACTCAAATTAACTCCTTTTGAAAGTAATCTGCTATCAAATATAAGACCTCTAGATTCTCTAGAATCATATTCTTCTCCGATCACAGTCTCAAATCCATTAGTTACGTCTTCTTTATTGAAACCTTTATCAAACATGTTGTCTCAAAATCCAGGTTTAAATCAGTCTCAAAATATGCCTTTTAACTCACAGTATATAGCATCCCCAAGTGCTCCACAGTTATTACCATGTACCAGTCAATTGCTAGAAAATCCATTGCTAAAACCCTTATTGACCAACTTCCAAAATTATTCCCCATCAGTGCCTATGCCTTCCTCAAACTTAAACACAGCGTTCCCTGAAAGTTCTCCTACTTCATCACCAGCTACAAATAATCAAGTATGGTCTGATCCTGAACTATCTATCTCCGAGTTAGCCAAAACCTATGGACCGGTTAATCCACCAACAACACCGTATGATTTCTCAAAATTACCTCTTTTTAAACAAAATGAGTCACCAGTTTCTATGCTTTCAAATTCAAATTATGATTCGCAAGGCCCTCCACTAAATCTACCAGTCAAAGCAAACCATTTAAACACTATCACACCTGTTGAAATTTCAGCCATTTCTTCTTCAGAATCGTCACAGTTATCTCTTGATACAGAACCGGTAGAAGACATAAGACCATGTGAATTAACATCTGGTAATATGAAAGATACATTGTCTAAGTTACCAATTAATTTTAATCAGCAGAACAAGATATATCCTGGTTTAATGCCAAAATATTTGTCATTGCCACAATCAATGTACTTCTCGCCATCTTCATTCAAATATAAATCTTTAACACCAAAGCCATCCTTTTCTTTGACTTCAATAACACCAGAGGATATTGAACCTATAGATACAAAAGATTTTAACCCGATATCATCAATTAAATCTGAATTATTACTTGCAGACTTCTTTTCAATTGACAAAAACGCACCAATATCTAACACGCCATCAAATTACCCAAATCTCAATACTTTACCATCATCTACATGCACTGTTTTACCAAATACTGATTTTTCTTCTCCTACTTTCAAGCCATTACCACCTGAGTCACTGCAAAATTTACCATCGATGACCACAGAATTAGATATGTCAAAATTCTTCCCTTACAATTCTCCAAATACAGAGTTCCCTCATTCCTCATACAATCAGTTACCACTTATACAAAAACAATATTATAACAATCAAACACCACAGCAATTGCCAGTATACCAAAATTCAAAAGAATATAAAGAGTTAACCCAAAATCTATCACCTTATCAAATGTCATGTGCTTACACTGAACCTCAATTGACTAGCCCGTTGACAAGAGGACCAGATCCAATCTCAGAGATACCTCTTTATACTGAACCAATGGCTTATAATCCCGAAAATAATCTTCAATTACCAATTTTCTCAAAATCTTTACCTCTAAAAGAAACTGCGGTAGAAACACAACCAGAAATAGAAAATCTTTTAAATAAGTATAGATATTTTAATAAAATAAAGCCTCAAGGAGCTAACAGCTATGATTTTAAACCGAAACCTACAACAGTTGAAGTACCTCCAAAACTTGATTACGGAAATCCTATGTTTAAACCAAAAGAAGCTTACACAGAATACACAGAAGATTCAAAATCCAATGCTGAAAATAACTATATTACTGAATTAGACAGTATAAACGAAAATAAACCTTATAATTTCGAAGCTAAAGCTACTTATAAACTTCCAGAAACAATAAAAGATTTGAATGTGCCTGATTATAACAATAATAACGCACAAAGACCACAAAGATTATCGAATTTAGATCATTTCTATGAAAACAATAATATAGGAAAAACTCCACAAGTTAATAGTATAGCTACTTATAATACTTTACTTAAAGATTCTACTATCGATGTCGTAAGTCCCTCTGTTACAAAATACCCAGAGATTTTGAAAGATTTAACAAACATGCCCACTAAAAATTTCGGATCTAGATCTAAGCTAGATGATTCTTTACTGAAACCAACTGAATACTATCCTGAAAAAGCTGAAAATTCTCCGAAGTATTATCCTCAAAATTATTTAAGCTCTTATGCTCAAATGAAACCTACGAATACTATTGAAATTACTGAAACTTCTGATATACCTCCTACTTCATCTAATCCTTTTAACAATATGGAAGATATCAAATATTCCGGGTATAAGACTTATCAAATACCTTCTTTGAAATATCCTAAAACTTTGCAAAATCTAGAAATACCTGCTCAAATGTATAGTCCATCTTTCTTATCATATGCTCCTCTCAATCCTACTGCCAAATATTTGAATCGATATCAAAATTTATATGCGCCCAGACGTACAGGAATACCTAAACCTGATATTCAGGCAAAACTAGGTCTTGATACTGAACAAGAAAGTCCAAAATTTAATAAATATGATACTATAGAAGACGAATTAGCAGCTATAATTACTCAGTACCAAGCACAAGTAGAAAACAAAGTACCACTTCAAACAAATTTAGGACTGAAAACTTTGAGTCTGAAAGAAAGTCCTGAATTGAATAAATATAACAATACAGAAAATAAAGCAGTACCTGTATTTCAGCGCCCAACTCCAGAAACGCTGTCATCTCCATTTTATTCTAAATTAGGATTACATGCTTCTGAAGAAAGTCCAAATTCCAATGAAAATGACACTACAAAAGATGAATCAGTAGGTATAGATGGTATTAAAGAAAATAATGACTTAAAAACTAGTTTAATAAACTACATTACGAAGGCAGACGAAATAAAAAATAAGTTAGAAAATAATAATAAAGAATTGACAATACCTTTAGGTAAAATAGCTATAATAAAGAAAGAACCATATGAAGCTGACACTATAACAACAAATAATCCATCTATAGGATTAAAAGTATGGAAATCTAACGCTAAAATAGTACAAGCCGAATTGAATCTTAAATTCAAAGATCTATCCGTTACAAATTTCATGCCAGTAGTAGATAACTTAGACAAGTACGATATGGATGAAATTCGCAAAATAGTTAAAAATTACATCGATGAGAAGTACGGTAGACATATTGAAATTAAAGAACCGTTCACTGTAGATAATCAGTACACAGTGATAAAAGAATTTGATCACAATTCTGTTAGCAATAAGTATAATTTACTTTGGCCGACTAAGTATGTATGAATGTTTGTTCGTCTAGCTGTCTCATTTTAACAAGAGATAAGAAAGAGTTGATATACAGTTTGGTATTCACTAAGCTATTGACCTCTGTTTCGACGGCGAACTCGTCGTAGTGTACAGATGATTAAGAGAGATGCCACACGAGCGCTGCGTCAACGCAGCGCAATGTTTCAGTTTTCGATATGCAATATTTTAATACTGCGCCACCGTTTCAACGCAGTTCATTTAGATCCAGCCTGTCCCTCGCTGTCCTCACTCAGTGACGCCCTAAGCCGAGGTTCGTACCCCACAGGGGGTGCCCTTAGCGTGTGGTCACTTAGTTTGTAGTTTTTAGTTGTAAACCCCTGGCTAGAGGCCTTTCTTTTTTTTTTGAGTGAGTCCTCCCGCCCAGGGCAGGACAGGAGGGACTGTCAGACTTGTACTGACTAAAATCCACGATGTTCCTTCAATAGTTACCGAGTGAGACAATCCCGCGACCCCGGCAGGCTCTGGCCCTCTTAGGGGGCCCCGTCAGATTGCTGACAGCTCTTTGAGGCGCGCGTGGAACACAACGCGCCGTTGACCCGGACATGGTCCATGATCGGATGGCGAGTCACCCATAACTCGCCGCCCGCATGCCCGCGCCTACGGTGGCCGGAGATTGTCTTGCGACGTCCGACGCCGTGGACGCCGTCTCCCGCGGCGGCTGGGTCGTGAGGTGGACGCTGTCCTCTCCCTCACGCGTTCCGCCTCCTCCTTTGCTAGCATTACTGCTTCGCAGAAGGAGGCGATTCCCATTCCGTCTCGAACCGCAGCATGGCCTCGAACAGTGCCGGGCGCGAGAGGTCGCCGCCTATCGCCTCCGTGAGGACACGGCGGTGCTCTGCCCAAGCGGGGCAGTCCTGTACCATATGCTCTACCGTGTCCTCCGGGCGATCCTCGCAGTGGTGACACCCAGGCGTTTCTTCCTTGCCCATACGACACAGGAACCTCCCGAAACATCCGTGTCCGGTGAGAACCTGCGTCAGGCGAAAGGTGAGGACGCCGTGACGCCTCTCCAGCCACTTCTCAAAGAGGGGTCTTACCGCCGCGATTGCGGCGTGCCCGAACCTAGGTTGCGACAGTCCTGCGACCTGGCTGGAGGCCTTAGAGTCATTTAAGGCATCCACAGTAAAGTCCAGTTAAGCAGCTCACAACCTACCCTAGGTTGACCTGCGAGATGCCACTCAAAAAGAAAATCGTTTCAACGCAGTTCCTCTCCAAACCTTGTCTCCATATCCTTGTGCGTAGCGTTGCCGTCCGTCATTATAACGCACGGAGCATCAACGGTCAGTCAACGCAACGCACAACGCCTGTGTGGCACTCTTAAGGCTTTGCCAAACAGCATGTTAGCGAGCTTGCCCGTGCTATTTTTACTAACTAAAAATGAAAATCGTCCTTGCTGCTACGATTATATTGATGCAATTCAATTGACTTACGTCGTCGTGGCAAGCGGGTTTTGTTTTTCGTCTACCCATAAATAACAGCACGTTTTATGTCATAATATGTCACTTGAAATGTGTCGAAATCGACTTATATTATTTTCATAGTAAGTAAGCACGCCAAGGACACGCCACGCTACCGTCGCGCCACGACACTTTTTGGCAAAGCCTTGATAAAAGAATGCTTGCCTAAGTATCTTATTTACAATGTTATACAATTAAGAATGTTGTACCAATAAAAAAGGAAGTATAATTTAATGTAGAGTTAAATAAATAATGTTGTATTTAAGATCAATTTAAATAAGCTAGCAAATCTATGTCTACATCGTAATATTTTAATTAGAATTTAAAACCGAATATTTACCATTCATAATTTTGTTTTAAACACGATGTATATTCCCACTGCGACGCATACCTCAGCGGCGCGTAGTGCGTTGCTATTTCTCATTTAAATACGCGACCGAACGTACGCGTGACGTCAGCGTAAAAGGAATACAGGCCTTATCTACTCCGACGCAAAATACCGCTATATTTATGTGTCTGTCTGGGGCACCGTAGCTCTTGAATGGGTGAACCGATTTGAATGCGGTTTTCATTATTTTAAAGCAGGTTTTCTAAGGTGGTTCTATGACACGTTTCATCATTAGGAGTGTGCTTAGGAGGTTTTTCAACCGACTTCAAAAAAGTATGACGTTCTCAATTCGACTGTATTTTTTAAGTTTGTTTGGTTTTGTTTCATAGCGATACCCATCACGTTTATATTTTCGCTAGCTTATTTAATTTGATCCCTGTATAATTTATACATAGTTTTAATATAGTATTTAAGAAAGAGATTCTTTGTATATTAATAAATAATTTAATTTGATATAAGTATAAATCGTTATGGCCAAGAGATTAAAACCTCGCCTCTCTGCAAGGGGTTGTCAATTCAATTCCGAGCAAGTAACAATGTGTCTTTTTCAATTCATAAATGTACTTTTTAAGTTCTGACATAGATGATGGAAAACATTGTGAGGAAACCCGGAATTTATATACCTAATTTTAAGTCTAAAGCCATGTCAGAGGCCTTGCCACAGGCGGCTTAATTGGCGACACGACACGGCACGTTTGGCGCAGTGGCTCAGTGTTCGACTGCTGCGCAGCGTGTCGCGGGTTCGATTCCCGCCCGGAACAAATATTTATATGATCTACAAGTAGTTGTTCCGGGTCTGGGTGTTTGTGTATGTGACTTTCTACATTTGTAAACGCACCCACAACACAGCAAGAGAAAGGCATAGTGTGAGGCAATGTTTAAAAAAAAAATAACTCTGACATTATAGGGTGGCAACTGGCCAAATCCTATAAAAAAAGTAAAGAATTTATGTACTCAAAGATATTTTTAAAGAAACGAAAAATTCAGTTGCGAGCAGGGCTCGAACCTGCGTTCTGGATAGGTACTCCAGACGCCTTAACCACTAGGCCATCGCAACCACTACTCACAAAGCTGAATTTCTCGTTTCCTTGTTTTTTGAACGCTGTTTACTTAATTTATGTACTTAATGTTTTTAAGGGTGATTGATATTTTTTTATGTAAATATAAGACTGAATGTTTAAGAAATTAAATAAATGTGATATGAAATATATTTGTATATTATTTATTATAAATTCTATCCCTACTTTAGCAGTGGTATCGTCGATGTTCAAGGCTCCAGAGTTGTTCCGGGCCTGGGTGTTTGTGTATGTGAGTTTAAATGTTTGTCATCATCATCATCAGCCGAAAGACGTCCACTGCTGAACATAGGCCTCCCCCTTAGACTTCACGACTTGCATCGCACGGTTGCCCGCGACTCTCACGATGTCGTCGGTCCACCTAGTGGTCGCCTACCTACGCTGCGTCTTCCGGTCCGTGGTCGTCACTCGAGAATTTTTCTTCCTCATCGGTTTTCAGTTCTACGAGCGATGTGGCCTGCCCATTGCCACTTCAACTTGCAAATTTTATGAGCTATGTCGGTGACTCTGGTTCTTCGCCGAATATCCATGTTCCGGATTTTATCCCGCAATGAAACTCCGAGCATAGCTCTTTCCATCGCTCGTTGAGTGACTCTTAGTCTCTCTAAAAGGCCAGCAGTCAAAGACTTAATGTTTGTAAATGCACCCAATGTATAGGAGAAATTTATAGCGTGGAGCTAAGTTATTTTTTTGAAAAACACCGAACATTGCATTGTAATTATCAATACATAGTCTCTCACGTTTTCATGGGTCCAGTTAACCAAGTATCATTGTATTTTATTTATTTTTCTCTTTTGTAAAACCTTTTCCATACACTTAAACATTTCTAAGAACCCTTTTAAGGGTTACAACCCCGTAAATGACCCCGCAACCCAAAAACCCTGTTTTAAAAAGGGTCATCCACAAGAATGTAGCAATTTTACAAATGAGTAAGTAAAAAGTTTTGAGAATCACCCTTTTGAGAAGTATGGCGGACATCGTTTGAATATTTTCGTGTTTATTATGTTGTTGTTAAATGGAATTTGAGAATTGATAACTTAAAGAATTACACTTAAATAACTATATGCTCGGTGTTTCTCTACGTGATCGAATCCGAAATGAGGAGATCCGTAGACGAACTAAAGTCACCGATATAGCCCACCGGATTAGCAAGCTGAAGTGGCAATGGGCAGGCCATATTGCTCGCAGAGCAGATGGCCGATGGGGTCGAAAAGTGCTAGAGTGGAGACCGCGGACTAGCAAGCGCAGCGTAGGACGTCCACCAACGAGGTGGACAGACGACCTTATAAAGGTCGCCGGAAGACGCTGGATGCAGGTCGCTTCCAACCGGTAGGTATATGTGGAGATCTAAAGGGGAGGCCTATGTTCAGCAGTGGACGTCCTATGGCTGAGATGATGATGATGATGATGAACTATATGATCAACTGCCTGCCTTTTCCCATCTATGTTTTGTTCAGTTTCAGCAGTCTAACAGGATGCAGCTGAATATCAGTATTTTACATGGAGCGACTGACTGTCGTACCTCCACAACACAGTAACTGAATAATACGATACACCATGATAAGACTGGTTGTCAGACTTTAGAGCTTCTGACTAACAGTAACGACTGTCAATGATCTACAAATCTGCAATCTAGGTACTGACCCTTAGTGTTCTGTGATTTTAACTCTGCATTTTCTTCTTTCTATTTCTATAGCGCGAGCCTATTTAATAAATATAGCCTACAGTCAAAAAATTAGGTAGGCTTTCTAGCTCGAATTTAATATCCTATCTCGACCCGCATATACAACATGTATTCTACAATATGAAAAGAAAGAAGTGGACTTTTAAACCCAATAACACAGCCTGCCCCGACAATCGAACCTAAGGATTCACGCTTAACAGCCACACGAAGATTCCATCGCCATTGGTACTAAACTTTTTTTTTTAGCGTGGTAAAATCATCAAATGAGACCCCCACCCCGGGCAGGGCGGGAGGGACTGTCAGGCTGGTACTGATTAAAATCCACGGTGTCCTTCAATAGCCCTATGTGTTCCGGGGTCACGGTAATGAGATAAGTCCCCCAAAACAAACTTTGTGAAATATAATTCTTCGCCGAAAAAAAGATTATTTACAACGTTTCCTCTATAAAAGTGAAAAATTATTCCTTTGTTACAAAAAAGTTTTCAGTTATAAAACAATGACTGTAATTTTGTTTTTCTTGCGGAAGATCTTTTTGTTTTATTTCCTTTAAAATTACTTAAAACTTTAGGAGGTATGACGTGAAGTCACGGAACTGGGGTCTACTTTGAGTCCGCGAACGAAGACCCCAGTACCTGGGTCTTACACGGACGTAACTAACGTCAAAATCAGATTTACGGACGGATAATACCGCCACGCCTTCTACACAGTCCCATAATTTCTGGAACATTACAGACCCATCTCGAACCATCTAGATCAGGGTAGAATTCTCTAGAAACTTCCAGTTCAAGTTTCAGTAGAATTGTCGAGAACCTTGTGGAACTTTCGAGAAGTTTGTAGATTGGTCTCGCAATGCGACCGACATAACAATTTGTTTCTTAAGGGCTGATTTTTCAATAGTCAGATAACTTTTATCTGAGGAATAAAAATGGCGGTTTGACAGCTTATCTAAAGAAAATATGTCAAATCGCTATTTTTATTCCTCAGATAAAAGTTATCTGACTATTGAAAAATCAGCCCTAAATCAACCAAATAATATCAACCATAGATTCTATATTGTCTATTTATTAATCTTTTACAATAATATTCTTGATGCTTACGTTCCGGGGTAAGGCTCCTATCCCACCGCTAACGAGTAGCGACTTTCTATAAACTAATATTGGGTCAGAGCCCATTCGTCCCCCAAAATTCGTACCCCAGCATAAAAGTTGTGGATTCGGCCCCTATATAGGTGCCCATTGGTCTCCTGGTAGGGGACCAATTAATATTTTAATGAAAAATATTATTTTTAAGGTACCCATTCGTCCCCTCTAATATATATACAACATAAGTTAAAGATTCGGCACCTATTTAGGTGCCTATTGGTCCCCTGAGATAAAATTAGCTATATTTTACATAAGAAACGGTTAACATAGTACACTTGTGAACAGTTTATTAACGGAATTAATTTAATAAATCATAACAGATAATTGAAAAAAGAGCTATGATGAATGATAATCCGTCATGATAATAATATACCTCGATACCTCCCACGTAAGTTGTTGTAACCCACAAAATGCATGTTTTACGTTTTTTAAACTAAAACGCCTATTTTTGCCTACTTTAAATGTTAAGAGTAAAAGAAATAAAAAAATGCAATTTTTAAGTATATTTACCAGACGTATAAAGTTGTATCATTATTACAACGGCGGCGTATAACATTGTATCCACCTCCGCAACGGTTAACGCGGGGCGCGTCGGGCGCTCGCGTCACGTATGTGTGACATACGACAGTTCATCCCGGACTACCAAAAGGGTGTAAACTGTTGTATAGATTACTTACAACAACTTACGTCGCTTAGAAGATACTAAATCAGCGTTGTATCATCACATACAACACTTTACCTTGTTGAAAAATAACAAATTATATGTGAAGTAATACATACAACAATTTACGTCGGCATCACATACACAAATATGTATTGGATGTTGACATACTATATTTTACGTTACTAAAATATATTTTTTTAGTTACATACAACAATATACGTTTTTAAACTCTTCAGATTTTCATTACCGAGCAAAGGTTACCACCGCTTTTTTTAATTTTTCCATGTCTGATTAGCCTCATGGGCCGAATCGAGGTCTATTTAGCAATAGATAGGTACTTACTAAATTGATACTTACCACTACAGTTTAGTACAGATTCTCCATTGCCAGTTACTTTAATGAATCTGAGACGAATGAATTAGCTAATATTACATTTTTAAGCACTATTTATTTATTTAAATAGAACGGCCGAAGCCAATTACACTATTTAATAATACAAAATCCAATTAAACTATAACATTTACACCTTAAAATTAATTTACCACAGTCACGCATTCATTTTACAAAATTTCAGACATTCTGACAGTATCATCTTCCATTCATCCGCAAATACATCAAGATCAGTGTCTGAGTTCAGGAGAGCGTTAATCGCGGTTAACGTACGAGGAATAGGTGATTTAGAGTGCGCAACTGTCCGGCAGTATGGAACAGCCAGTAAGCGGTGTTTTCTGCCTGTCTGGGACAAATAAATTGCAAATTACAATATGCAGGTCAGGATCATCAATGATTCCCCTAAGAATTTTAAGTGCTACAGTCATCTGATCGCGTGACCGTCTGACTTCTAGAGAGTTGAAATTCAAGCAACCCAATAGAAATTTAGTGGGATACAAGAAAGATAAAACCCGTACAAGTGCTTGTAAAGGTATCTGAGGAATGCTTTTTGAACTTTCTCGAGAGCTAAAGCATACTGCTTATCAAACGGACTAAATCTGTCAGTGACCAAGTTGTCAATAAGGCACTAGAAAAGATGGGTACATCGATGTTACAACGGGAATACCGATTCAAAGGGGTAAGCATTAAAATCATCTTCTTAAAAATACTGGATCTGTCGAAACTAACGTATGTGACCACATAAAGAGCTTGCAACCAGTTGAGTCACATTATACAAGAAGGTGGTCAGACAGACTATCTGCACAGCCGCTTTCGATTTTCAGAGGATTCTAAATGCTCCTCATGGTCAATTATGTGTTTTATATTACAAACGCAAGTTATCAGTTTTCAATTTCACTGTTTTTGACGCCACAAAGAAAGAGGCTTATTGCTACATGTGGCATGAGGCAGAAGCCACCCGTGGTGCCAATGAGGTTTCAAGTTGTTTGTCTATCTGTCTCACTTTTTTGAAAAAAAGCGGGGTCTTACAGAACCCGCCATCCCCTTCGAACCTAACCTGTCCGTGTCGGGGCGCCCACAAGTCCCGAGCTCGCTTCGCTGCTCTTGATCCCAAGTTCTCCTAATAACAATACCAATCGTGAAGGCAAACAATCAAAGTCCAGAGGACTCATCGTTGTGGCCTGAAGCGCGCCAAATTGTCTCCGCGTCTTTGAGCATGTTTTCATTAAAATTATAAACAGATGTATTGAATTGGTAACAAATACTATTATTTTAATAACTAATTGAGTTAAACTGTAACTACTGTACTGGTGACAAAATAACAAATAAAAATAATTCGCAGTCAGGGATCGGTAATCGATTTATTTGGTGACAGATCTACCTACCATTATGAGCACAAAGCTATTATTTAAGTAATAAAACAATTACATATTATAAGAACGAGATTAATATTCACGTAATGCACCACAATTTTATTGGTAATCCATCTGTTATTTTACACACATATTAACATTAGTTTGATAATTCATACCTGGGAACACTTTTTGTTTATCTGAGAGCGGAAATATTTTGTGGTGATAGATTCTATTAATTAGGTGATACAACTTGGTGACAAATATAAATTTTGGTGACAGAAAATATAGTACCGTTTTTTATTATTACTTTTCTTAATTGTAATTGTTTACCTGTTTAAAGACTGATGTGACAGGAGGTATTATTACTAATTCAGATTTACTTTAGAGAATGATAATTTTTATTTTATTATAATACTCGTAATAAATAACATCTTATTATGCAAACATGGTTTTTACTAAACCCTGATACCTAATTACACATACCGCCACAAAATATTAAATTTATATCAACGAACACTATAGTATTTAGCACATACAATTAAAAGCAACTATTGTTTTCCAGTGTAAATGATTGTAAGTATCCTGTACAACATTTAAGTGAGGTAACACTACACTCTAGAATGTTGTATGAACAAAATCTCAAAAACTACAGGTATTTAAAAAAAAAATCTTAGGTAAGAATTGAAACTACTTTAAAATATGTGTGTATGCAAAATTTCAAAGGAATATATTGAAGCATGACTATTTTCTGCGAGTGTTTATCTTTAAAACTCCCTAGTGTAAAATTACAATTTTGAAGATACAACAACTTACGTGGGAGGTATCGACCTGTCGATAGGCTTACAATGTAAAATTGTCTCTCTACGAATGGCTTGTTAAAAAAACGGGTTACAAAAATAATAGATAAGGTGTTTTTTGTTTGTATGTTATGGCTGCCTATTGGTGGTGGTGGTGGTGGTGACATATTGGTTCTTGAGTTCGCCTAACGAAATAAACAATACTATTAATATTATAATAATAATATTTTTGACATATAATTGAATCGAATTATCTCATTTGAATCCTGGAATATGATTAGTATTATTATTGATGGTAATTCACTATAAGGTTCACACTTTTATATATATTTTTTTCAGAATTAACGATATTGTATTACCTATATATAATTATAATAAAAAAGAACCTATATATATACTACTACTATACTACATTTAAAAACTAAAATTAAAAGTAAAATATTTACAAAAATGACTATATTAAAAATTTATGGTGGAATACTTATCATATTTTGAATAAAAAGTCAAAACTAAATTATTTACTCCTAAATATGTAAAGCAATTTTTTATCAGCAATTATTATTTTATCATGTTATTATGTTCTTGTATTCACTCAATGTGGAGTCGTTGTCACCCTTTTTAACCGACTTCAAAAAAAAGTAGGTTCTCAGTTCGACCTGTATGTATGTAGGTATGTATGTTTGTTTGGCTGAACGGATTTTGTTGCGGTTTTCAGCAAAGTGTTCATTACATTCTGGAGAAGGTTTTAGTATGTAACACTAATAGATATCCCGTGACGTTGCCCGCGTGGATTCGTTTTTGCTTACTTGGATTGTAGATTTTCAGTGACCATTGCATGTTTTTCCGCGATTATCTCGCGTTTGGCTAAACTGATTTTGATGCGGTTTTCAGAAAAGTGTTCGTTACATTCTGGGGAAGGTTTTAATATATAAAAATAATGGATATCTCGTGAAATTGCCCGCATAGATCCGTTTTTATTGCTTACTAGGATTGTAGATTTTCAAAGTCGACGATTATAAGAAGATTTTTGTTGAATATCTAAACTGAAAAGGGAAAAATAAAAACTTTTTATAAAAAAGGGAACCAACTTCAAAACCAAACACAAAGAAAATGTAAAATAACTTTTCTTTCGGAAGTCGGTGGCCATAGTCAATGAAATAAAAAACAAAGCCACCGGCTTCCGAAAGAAAAGTTATTTTACAGTTTTTTTGTGTTTGGTTTTGAAGTCGGTTCCCTGTTTTCAAAAAGTTTTTTTAATGTACAAAAATAATGAACGTTCTAACATTAATTCTGTTTTGCTAACATATTTTTTTTATTTTACCCTTTTCTGCGCGACTGTACCAGGACTACCAAGCTGCAGTATACACATATATACATGTACTTATGTTAGAAGAATGAATTAAAATAAATTTTCTCCAGGAGACGAATGGGCCCCTCAAAAGTTCCAGGGGACGAGTGGGCACAGGGTGCGAATCTTAGGGGACGAATGGGCTCTGACCCCTAATATTATAGAGCCGAAATTTTGTTTGGATGAACGTGCTAATATCAGGATATCTCATTTTGTCTATTTATCGAAGAAGGCTATGGGCTATTTAACATCTATACGCTATACGCTATGACCAATCGGAGCTGAGCAGCGGGCCAGGGGGAACACATAGTCACTATTATAAGTATAACTAAAGCCAAGTACGAGTCCTATGAGGTTTCCCAGAGGCTGCTTCATTTTTTTAAACTTTGCCCCACAATAGGAATTTCTTCCTGTATCGTGGGTGCGTTTACAAACATATAAACTCACATACACAAACACCCAGACCCGAAACAACTACTTGCAGATCAAACAAATATGTGTTCCGTGCGGGAATCGAACCCGCGACACGCTGCACAGAAGTCGATCGCTCAACCACTGCGCCAAACATGCCGTCTTAAGACACAACCCCGGAACGTAAAGGGCTATTGAAGTATACCGTGGATTTTAGTCAGTACAAGTCTGACAGTCCCTCTTGCCCTGCCCTGGATGGGAAGACTCATTTGATGATTTTACCAAGGTAAAATATAAAAAATCCAAATCGCTTCTCGCTAATCGCTAGCAGTGCGACAAACGCTTCGAACCGAAGCTCAAAGATCGACTTTGCAAGATCATGCATACTTACAAAGTTAATGTAATATTTATACAAAACTTCAACAGATTCGACTCATCCATTTCAGAGTTGTTCTTTTTAATTATTCAGTGGTTTCCTCTTATAGGTACCTGTGTTTTGTTTTATAAGTCTTTTTCTTTCAAGAGTAGCTAGTCGGTCATTCTTCCATACAAACCTCTTATGGTTGTTTGATGGTGTATATTCAAAATAAAAAAGATAATCTGCATTCATCTCGTCACTATCTATAGCTCTTTATGGAAACAAATATGAATAAAAAAACCATACATTGTAAGTTATGAGTATCAAAACTTCCTTATTTCAACACTAATTTTAACTTATTTTAGGGGGAAATAAATGATAAAAGAAAACGGAAAATTGTAAAACAATTACCATACAGGGATAGATTATTTGTTCAAATTTACAAATAATTTTATTTTGAACAGATGTAATCAGTAGTTTTTTCATAATATCCATATTCCCGAAGGTCTTTTGAAAAGTTGCTGTCGTCCATTCTTCAATGAAACCACGCGTGTTTGAGTCAGTCGACGGTTGGAGTTGGAGTATGAGTGCGTAAGAGCTCTAGCTTCTTACTGGTCATCACTCATCCATCTCATTCGCACATGATGTTGGATGAAATAGCAAGCATTTTAATCCCGCTCACTTGCCGTCGAGTAGGGTACCATTAGGCCGCTGCCTCGAATCTTGCGGGCAGCGGGGCGGCAGCGGCGGCGGCGCGGGAGCGGCAGGATGTTATGCGTATAAACAAATGGACCGACCCTCGAAAACAGCGGCGCGGCAGCGGGGCGGGAGCGGGCAGCGAGCGGTGTACTTTGACAAGCGGTGACCGCCCGCGCGCCTGCGCTGTAGTGTTTTGCCCACAATAAATCGAGCGTTAGGAATAAATTTGAATAGGTGCGTCCCCACAGAGCGCGCAGCCTCACGTGGCATTTTCCGCGCAAAGCAGCTCGGTTGGTGTGGACGTGTTTCGGGCGAGACAAGTGACAGCGCTGCCGCGGTCGAGCTACCGAGCGCCCGAGCCATCCAGTGTCGCCTTTTGTTTTGCTCGCATATATTGTTTCGTGCCTCAGTCGAAAAACAATAGACGCGTCCACACAGAGTGAGCAGCTTCGTTTGTCAGTTTCCTCGCGCGGCAAATGCTTCGCGAGGCTGCGCACTCTGTGTGGACGCACCTAATCAAAAAGATGTTGCCGCCATTGTTCAGACATTTCGTTCGCGAATAAAAACAAATATCTCGACGACAAAATCACGAACACAACATTACGCGGCTATAGTGACGCGTGATCTGCCCGCTAGTTTCGAGAACGGGTCTGCGACGGCCGCGCCGCTCCCGCGCCGCCGCCGCTACCGCCCCGCTGCCCGCAAGATTCGAGGCAGCGGCCTTAAGAATAGGCAGTGTGACGATCTGAGGCCCTTTAACTATGCTATTCTTTATAAGAAATCACATCGCTGAACTCAACGATGTGCTCTTGACGCGACGGCTTTCTTTCCTCCAATTCTTCCAATCGCTAAGCGCGAGTGCTCACCGTTCACGCCGCACGATTGGACTGCAATGCACCCCCGAACAATTAAATTATGGTTCGGGGGTCAGTAACCGGTGTGGCACGAGAAGTCGAAGCACCTGGAATTTGATCTAGGTCACTGGCGCTTATTGTCGCGTTAACTGCAACTTCTGAAAGCCTAAATCAACAGTGGCGATAGCCAGGTCGGGAAAAAAGGCCATAGTTTTTATGGCCTTTTTTCCATATAGACATGAAACGAACTCACCAAGAAAGAACGGCAACTTTTGCGTACTGGTAGAACACAGTAAAAACTGTTTGGAACCCGCTCCAACCTCTCATGTGATTGCTTAGTCGTCACCTGTGGTCACCTGTGGTCACCTGCGGTGAACAGTGCGGGCAACGGTATCATGCTATCCTGTAGTACCCAATAGGCTGGCCTGTGTTGCCTTTGTCCGGAACCGTGAACCGTTAGAAGGTGATGAACTTTATCAATCCATTCACTATGTCCACGATTTTCGCCAATTATATTTCTTTAGGTCTTCATATCAATATCACAGCTGTGCCAAAAATAGAGGTATGCTAACGGTACCCAGGCTGAGGGCGTAGATCCTGGAGAGCAAAAATGGCGAGACCAGGATCACAATTGGCCGGACCAGGGTGCAGTTTAAAGGTGAACGCACACTTATCCGAGCCGAATGCGTCGAAACACTTCCCGCGTCGAATCGTCCGAAGTGGAAGTGTGCGAGGTTTCATGAGATTTCATGTACAGAATTCTAAAATTCGTTCGACTCGTTCGACGCGTTCGGCTCAGATAAGTGTGCGTTCACCTTAAGAAGCTCAAATTGGACGCTTGAAGGCTAAAGGCACGTGTAAAAGACCATTGGATCACCGAAATAGTGAAAAAATTTGCAGGAATTATGTACGAGTACAACGCCCCTTAGAAAAGTTCTAAAGAAATAAGATAAAACGAAAAGTAAGAGAATCGAACCTACAATAAAATTACAAAAGTTGGAGTATATCAAGAAGTTAACTCGACTTTATAAGTCGGAAGTCTATCGACTTTAATCAAACCGAAGACGCAATACGTCACCGAACTTTAACTGATAGATTTGTTTGATGCCACGTACATATTATACGACTTTTTTGGGGTGGTAAAATCATCAAATGAGTCCTCCCACGCAGGGCGGGGTGAGAGGGACTGTCAGACTTGTACTGACTAAAATCCACGGTGATCCTACAATAGTCCTTTACGTTCCAGGGTCTCGGTTAAATCTGATGAAACAGTCCCGCGACCCCGGCAGGCTTTTGCCCTCTAAGAGGGGCCCCGTCAGATTGCTGACATCACTTTACTTTTCTACCGTGGCAGCTAAGAGATGACCAGTCCCAACTGACAGCGCCATTCAGCTCAACCATTTTGAAGGGAACTAAATCTAATAGCACTTTGCACGAACTGACAATCGAACAAGGGACCTCCTGCTAAGCTATCGTACGGCCACTAAACCACCCAACTCTACTTCACACGTAATATTTTCCGCGAACGGATAAGATCTCGCATGTTGTAAACTTAGTTGAACATTGTGTCAACAGCAGTTTTATTTTCAATATGCAGTGCCTTGCATGTCGTGGCCACAGTATTATAACTATTATATTGATTTTAACAAGGATTGGGTTTGCTGAGAACTTCGCACATTTATTTAACCATTCTTAAAGTCGCATCGAACATTCGTTTTAAGAAAATGGGTAAAAATATTGATACCTATGTTGGGGTCGGTTTTCAGTCGAACCAGATGCAGCTGAATATCAGTATTTTACATGGAGCGACTGCCTATCGGACCTCCACAACCCAGTAACTGGATAACACGATACCGCATGGTAAGACTGGTTGTCAGACTTTAGAGCTTCTGACTAACAGTAACGACTGTCAAAGATTTACAAATGACAGTCGGGAACAACGGCTTTACATTCTTTCCGAGGCACGGAGGAAACTTGCTTTGGCAGACGGTCTCCCATTCACAGACCAACCCGGCAAGCGCGGCTTAAACCGGAAGATCAGCCATTTTGAATTCCCTGCCGAGGTCTTTGTTTCCCGATAGCTAACGTACATACCTAACGTTCATTAAAGCTAGTATTATTAAAAATTAATAGCTTTTACATAACCAGTTTGCCATTAAACCCTGCCCCATAATTATGACCTAAACTACATAACGTACTGGCGTACGTAATTATATGGATCAAATTGAATAAGCTACCGAAAATATAAACGTGATGGGTATCGCTATGAAACAAAACCAAACAAACTTAAAAAATACAGTCGAATTGAGAAAGTCATACTTTTTTGAAGTCGGTTGAAAAACCTTCTACGCACAATAAAATAGCTAATAATCTTAAAACGGCTGAACCGATGTTGATGAAACACATCATAAAACCATCGTTAGAAAACCTGCTTTAAGATAATGAAAACTGTAGTCAAATCGGTTCACCCATTCAAGAGCTATGGTGCCCTAGACAGGCACGTGCATAGCGGCATTTTGCGTCGGAGTAGTTAAGGCCCGTATTCCTTTTACGCTGACGCCACGCGTACGTTCGGTCGCGTATTTAAATGAGAAATAGCAACGCACTACGCGCCGCTGAGGTATGCGTCGCAGTGGGAAATACGAGTACATCGTGTTCAATACAAAATTATGCATGGTAAATATTCAGTTTAGGTTCTAATTAAAAAAATAAAATGTAGACATAGATTTGCTAGCTTATTTAAATTGATCTTAAATACAACATTATTTATTTAACTCTCATTAAATTATACTCCCTTTTTATTGGTACAACATCCTTAATTGTATAACATTGTAAATGAGATACTTAGGCAAGCATTCTTTTATCAAGGCTTTGCCAAAAAATGTCGTGGCGCGACGGTAGCGTGGCGTGTCCTTGGCGTGCTTCATCATCATCATCATCAGCCGGAAGACGTCCACTGCTGAACATAGGCCTCCCCCTTAGACCGCCACGCCGAACGACAATTCGCCACTTACATCCATCGGTTGCCCGCGACCCTCACGATGTCGTCGGTCCACCTAGTGGGAGGCCTGCCTACGCTGCGTCTTCCGGTCCGTGGTCGGCGTGCTTACTTACTATGAAAATAATATAAGTCGATTTCGACGCATTTCAAGTAGGTACTTGAAATGCGTCGAAATCGACTTATATTATTTGTAGTGAAAAATCATCCTTACCACTATACGACATAATTATGACATAAAACGTGCGGTTATTTATGGGTAGACGAAAACAAAACACGCTCGTCACGATGACGTAGGTAAGCCAGTTGAACTGCATCAATATAATCGTGGCAGCAAGGACGATTTTCATTTTTAGTTAGTAGAAATAGCACGGGCAAGCTCGCTGACATGCTGTTTGGCAAAGCCTTAAGAGTGCCACACAGGCGTTGTGCGTTGCGTTGACTAACCGTTGACGCTCCGTGCGTTATAATGACGGCAACGCAACGCACAAGGATATGGAGACGAGGTTTGGAGAGGGACTGCGTTGAAACGATTTTTTTTAGGGTAGGTTGTGAGCTGCTAAACCGGACTTTACTGTGGATGTCTTAAATGACTCTAAGGCGTCCAGCCAGGGGTTTACAACTAAAAAACTACAAACTAAGTGACCACACGCTAAGGGCACCCCCTGTGGGGTACGGACTTCGGCTTAGGGCGTCACTGAGTGAGGACGGCGAGAGACAGGCTGGATCTGAATGAATTGCGTTGAAACGAAATCCTATACTGACGCTGCGATAACGGAGATACTTACATTGACGCAGCGCTTGTGTGGCATCTCTCTTAATCATCTGTACACTATGACGAATTCGTTGTCGAGCCACAGATCAGTAGCTTAGTGAATACCAAACTGTAAATCTACTCATAACTGTCTCTTGTTAAAATGAGACAGAAGAACAAACACTCATACATAGTTAGTCGGCCAAAGTAAATTATACTTATTGCTAACGGCATTGTGATCAAATTCTTTTATCACTGTGTACTGATTATCTACAGTGAACGGTTCTTTAATTTCAATATGTTTACCGTATTTCTCATCGATGTATCTTTTAACTATTTTGCGAATTTCATCCATATCATACTTGTCTAAGTTATCTACTACTGGCATGAAATTTGTAACTGATAGATCTTTGAATTTAAGATTCAATTCGGCTTGTACTATTTTAGCGTTAGATTTCCATACTTTTAGTCCTATAGATGGATTATAATCTACCACGAGGGCCCAGTGCGGTTTGATAGATGTCACATGACTTCGAAATTTTGGTTCTAGAGCATGCCTTATTCCTCACGATGTTTTCCTTCACCCTTTAGAGAACAGTGGTCATGAAATAAATTACACAAAGTAATGCGCCTGGCTGAGTTCGAACCTACGACCTATAACTTAAAGTCGAGGCTATTAGCACTGGGCCAGTATTGCTCCTACTTCAATAGAACAGCTATAATGATTTTAATTTCCATGCGCCGTATATCACGGTGGAACAAGGCACTAACCACCTCTACGATGTATTGTTATGAGACACGCGAGCTAGGGGCCTAACATAGCAGGGTTGTCACACAAACCAGCTATTATAACCGTGGTTTTACCACCTCGACTCTGAACGAATCGGATCGAACCAGCGACACACAGTAAGAGCAGTCAATCGCACATATAGACAAATAAGGTAGAAACTAGTTTAGTCGTATCTTAAAACAAGTCCCGAGTTTTCGCAATTACTCAACTGATATTAATGAAACTTAGATGAGTCAATTGTGCCGTCAAAACAAACCCGCACTCATTTTTTATCGGGGTAAAATCATCAAATGAGTCCTCCCACCCAGGGCAGGGCAGGAGGGACTATCAGACTAGTACTGACTAAAATCCATGGTGTCCTTCAATAGTCCTTTACGTACCTAGGTAATTCGTGAGTCCCGCGACCCTGGCAGGCTTTGGCCCTCTAAAGAGGGTGCCCCGTCATAATGCTGACACTCTTTGAGGCGCGCGTGGAACACAACAATGTGGATCCATGGTCGGACAGCGAGTCGCCCATTACGCGCCCCTCGCATGTCCGCATGGAATATTCGCACTGTGTGTATGTTTAATAAAAAAAACTTTTTTAAAAAAAAGTACCGACTTCAAAACAAATACAAAAAAGTTTAAAATAACTTTTCTTTCGGAAGTCGGTGGCAATAGCCAATGACACAACAAAACAAAGCCACCGACTTCCGAAAGAAAAGTTATTTTAAACTTTTTTGTATTTGTTTTGAAGTCGGTACTTTTTTTAAAAAAAGTTTTTATTTTACCCTTTTTAGTTTATTTTTACATATTCAACCCAAATTCTTGTAAAATACAAAATTTTCTTACATATGCACTAATCTTGTAATCCGTCGCAACATAAAAAAATCCATATCTCTAAAACTACTGAACCGATTTTGATGAAACTTGCAGTGTACCCTAAGTTGAACAATACCTAGTACAACAAAAAAAGAATTACTTAAATCGAACTTATAGTTCCGGAGATATGCGTGCACAAACATAAAAACATACATACATACATACATACATACATACATACATACATACATACACTTATGAAATTTGGCACATTTGTTCAGACGCTGATATAGACTAACATATATGAAAACTGGGCAGTTCTGATAATATTACATACATACGGGTCGAATTGATAACCTCCTTTTTTTTTTGAAGTCGGTAAAAAAAAACAAAACTCAAACGTGCGTATACAAGACTTATGCGAAATGCTTCACTAAGTCCGCCCCACACGATCGAGCTTACACGCACCGAAAATAAAGTAAGTCTGAATCGCTACCACAAAAGACAAATACTGTTTTTACAGGATTTATTTACTTGTACCTATTAAGTTGGCTCAAAATAGTCTACAGGGAAATCATTCACAGCGCAACTTTGCAGACTATGGAAGGAAATAAATTGTCAAAGGTTTGTAACAAAAGGTATTTACAAAGGACACGTATGATGTGATGAAAGAAACTTAGTAGCAACCACGGTGTTCGCGGAACTAACGAATGACTGTGACCGCGGAACTTAAAAGACTATTGAAGGATACCGTGGATTTTTGTCAGTACAAGTCTGACAGTCCCTCCTGCCCTGCCCTAAGTGGGAGGACTCATTTCACGATGAAAAAAGCTAACACGGAGTCAAAATCTGTGCCCGGTTGACGGCAATATGGTCGCCCTATATTACACGGGACGTAGTGTCTAAATACACTATGCCGAAGTTACGCGACCGAAGTTCGGCGGCTGATTTCACGTTCCGACGTATTTGGCTGATATGACACACCATAAGTGCCGAAATTCGGCGCGGGCGGCTCCCTGCTGCTCCCCGACCCCGGATCTTCGTCGGTAATCGAACCGAACTTCGGTCGCGTATAAAGTGTGCTCACAGAATAAGTTGCCGCTGAACTTACGCCCGACCGAAGTTACGCTGTACGCTATGACGCGACGTAATTTTGGCATAGTGTCAGTAATTCAAATAGCATTGCAGGCGTAATTGTGCTGAACTTCGGTCGCGTAACTTCGGCATAATGTGTTTAGACACTTAGATATATCAAACCGTCACTTTCATTCAATTCAACATTATTTGTATGACCTACAAGTAGTTGTTTCGGGTCTGGGCGTTTGTGTATGTGAGTTTATATGTTTGTAAACGCACCCACGACACAAGAGAAATTCCTAGTGTGGGAAAACGTTTAAAAAACTGCGTTTTACTCCCTTCTTAGAATAAATCACTTAATTATTACTAAAATAAATAATAGTATGTTGTGACAGCCCTACCCAACCCCTCTCGGCCATAATAAAAATAATTGTAAAAAGCGCCATCTATATTCCTATTACTGCAACTGAAAATAGATTTTTTTATTTGGACATTTTTAAAATAGACCAGTATTTTTATTCAACTGTTGAACACTGATTTAGGTGACAAAAAAATTAAAAATATTTGTTCTTTCCGGGAATCGAACTGAATGCGCCAAACATGCCATTATTGAATTTTTAAACTGGGAGTGGATGGCTATATCCGAAACTAGATGAGGAAAATGTTGAAAGGAGTCTCGAGGCCGATTTTGACGAAAACTAAAGCTGCATCATTGGATTTTAGAAAAATAAATAATCTTGGCCAGGAATTGAACCCGCTGTACTTATTATTACACTATTCGATAGTGTTGGTAATACACTTCTGGACACATCTATTGGCCCACCTTGTATTTTCAGTTTCGTTTGGTCCTAGCTACAATTTTATATTAGGTCAAGCAAAAAGTTTTTATATGCAGTTTTGAACCTGGCACATTCACAATTTCATTCAATAGTCTTTTTTTGAATTTCGAACACAGAATTTAAAGAAACATAAGACAATTTGGAGCCTGTTTGTTGATATCAAACAATCGAATACTAAGAAAACTTGGTTTTATTGGTTTTATTGGTTTACTTGGATTTAATTCTTGAAAAAGTGATTGATATCTTTGGTTTTGCAACAAACATTACTAATTCTTAACATTAAGGTGAGGTTCTATCAATAACTATGGATACTTCACCTGAAGTCGCCGCCCAAGCTGTGGCACTTATTCAGGCCGGACACAGCCAAAGAAACGTGATTGCTCAACTTAATTTAAGTCGATCTGCGGTCCGAAATGTTTATCGGAGGTACCTAGAGACAGGCGGCTTTGTTCGTCGCCAAGGAAGGCCACGATCTCGGGTCACAACTGAAAGGCAGGATCGATTCATCGTGACGACCAGCTTGAGAAATCGTCACCTTACCTCCATTGAGATACAAAACCAACTTCGCGACTTCCACGGAGTATCTGTGAGCGCTCGAACTGTTCGGAGAAGGTTAAAAGAGCGCGATATGGTACCACACAAGCCAGCTAATGGGCCCAAACTAACGCGAGCCCACCGAACAGCGCGCCTTCATTTCGCACGCAGTCATTTAAATTGGACACAGCAAGATTGGAGCCGTGTACTCTTTTCTGATGAGTCTAAAATTATGTTACATGGCAATGATGGAAGGAAGAAGGTCTACCGACTGTGCGACTGTGCGAAGCAGCTCGGTTGGTGTGGACGTGTTTCGGGCGAGGCAAGTGACAGCGCTGCCGCGGTCGAGCGACCGAGCCATCCAGTGTCGGCTTTTGTTTTTCTCGCGTATATTGTTTCGTGTCTCGGTCGAAAAACAATAGCCGCGTCCACTCAGAGTGAGCAGCCTCGCTTGTCAGTTTCCTCGCGCAGCAAATGACTCGCGAGGCTGCGCGCTCTGTGTGGACGCACTTAATAAGGATCAAATTCTGGGAAGTAATGCTATACTTACGGCAAACGAATAGGCACAGCACTGCATAATTTATTTACAAAATGTCAATGAAGTAATAATTTTAAATACCACCGGTAGAGGGCGCCAAATGTCAAGATAATGAAAACTTTTAAATGTCAAGAATATTAAAGATTTTTTAATTGTTGCTGACTGTTTTCAATATGAAAAACTAGTTGTTCCCCGCGGTATCTTTTTGGTCGTAATAATTATGATGTTATGTAGCTTAAAGCCATCCTCGATAAATATATTATCCAACACAAAAATGTTTTTTTTTTTCAATTCAAACCAGTAATTCCTGAGATTAGCGCGTTTAAACAAACTGTTCAGCTTTATTATATAAGTATAGGAGTACCTATAGATAATTATGTTTACTAAATGCTAGTTTCGACGCTGGGGCAGCGTTGCAAAAAGATGTAATCCTAGAGAAGTTCCTTATCGCGCGTTGCGAAAGGGCGCTAGACGGAAAAAATTAAGACGAAAAGTTGTAACGACACTTTTTGCTATAGTAAGCTATTGTAAGCCGTGCGGTGTGCACATGTTTTTCTGTCTGTCTCTCTCTCTCTCATATAGAAAGCAAGCCAGATATTTTCGTTTCGTCTTTCTATTTCGCATTGAACAGTGTGGTGTCGCAACGATTATTTTTGTTGAGTGTATACAGTAACTTCGTTCCATCCGGGTGTCCCTTGACACCTCTCAAGTTTTTTTGTGTTAAAATCATCAAATGAGTCCTCCCACCCAGAGAAGGGCAGGAGAGGCTACCAGACTTTTACTGACTAAAATCCACGCTGTCCTTCTATAGCCCTTTACGTTCCGAGGACACCGTAGCTCCTACGACCAACTTGGATGAGGTGGAAGGAGTATGTAAGGACAAGGATCGTAGCAGGTGACGGCCTTTAGTTTCTGACTACCCCTATGTACAAGAGGCGTCAATTTATGTATGTATATACCCTACAACCACAATTTTGAAAGGGTGTGATTTCAATTAGTAATTACGCAGAGCTTTTGTTGATGAAAACAAGAGCACAGCGTGTGGTCGTGAGTTTGAACCCCAGTCGATGTAGTATTGTTTTAGAGGTATTAAGAGCGCGTATTCTGAAAGTTGGCAACGTCGCAAATAGTAGTCAGATATTAGCAAGTTTTAATTAATTTAGCAATGCTACTGTATGGAAATAAGAAATATGGCTCTGAGTGCATTATAAAAGATGAATGAATGAATTATGAAGATGTAAAAAAAGTATTTGGAAACCTTCCAAATGCTTTTTTTACACCTGAAACGGTGACAACATCAAATTCAGTGTTTTAATTGCATTCCTATATCAATTTTTTAGTGCACTATAGAGCCATATTTCTTTTTAAGCTATTGCATATAGCTTTTATCGCAGGCTCTGAGCGCGGCGGGCGCGAAAAACCTAACGAAAAAACCTGACCACATTTGACAGCACGTCGTTTCAGTTCGGGAGACTTGGGCAATCATAAAGGTACGGACAGACTAGTTATTGTTCTGAGGGACTGACGTGCTCATAAAGACCGTACGAAGAGGGATTTACTTTTCTTACTGATTCTAAACGGCCAGCTACAAAAACTTTTTCAAAAAAAAAATGTAACCGACTTCCCACAAAAAAGTTCTAAATAACCTACAAAAAAACTTTTCTTTCGAAAGTCGGTGACTTTCTCTTTTATTTCATTGACTTTTTGTCACCGACTTTCGAAAGAAAAGTTTTTTTGTAGGTTATTTAGAACTTTTTTGTGGGAAGTCGGTTACATTTTTTTTTTGAAAAAGTTTTTTATTTTATCCTTTTTAGTTTCAATATTCAACCTTCTTACATGTACACTAAAATATTGTAATCCGTAGCACCGGTGATAACATCGTCCATGTATGTACTCTTACACAATGAGCTAAAAATTAAAACTGCTGCACCAAAGTAAATGAAAATTTTATGGGACCAAATGGCAGATATACTGTATCGAACAAAAAAAGAATCATCGAAATCGGACCAGAAACCTCGGAGTAATCGGTGTAGACAATGTTGAAAACTTTTTAGGTTTTCGTTGTTTTTTGTTGATTTTTCAAAAAGTGCTAGTCCGATTTCGATAAAATTTTAATGGGACCATTCAGGAAGTATACCCTTTCCAACAAAAAAAGATTTTTTCAAATCGGTTGGTAAACGACGGAGTTATGCCCGAACAAACATAAAAAAAAAAAAAAAAAATATAAACATCCGAATTGAGAACCTCCTCCTTTTGGAAGTCGGTTAAAAAGGAGTTTTCACAATGAAACCTACTTATAAAATTCGCCTATAACAAAGAAGTTCTTTATTACAGTAGTGCACCACAAACATTTTAAATAAATTATATTTTCGTTAAATATACACGGTAAACGATTTTTTTCTTTTAAAATAAAAAAAAAATGTTATGCAATAGCTTCACCGCGGCAGTCTCCGAGTGCTACATGTATTTTTTCTTTTTTTCATACAGTTTTACCAAATTAATTAAAACTAGTAAATATTTGACAGCTATTTGGGACGTTGCCAACTTTCTAGTTACGCTCCCTTAATTTTCGTAAAGAGTACCCATGAATTCTAGCGACGTAATATAATATAATATAATATAATATAATATAATATAATATAATATAATATAATATAATATAATATAATATAATACAAACTAACATAGATAAAGAAAACTCGTTTAAATGGACAAAGAAACAACAAATATCACCCTCCATAGAATCAGCAATATTCGCCATACAGGACCAAGCTGTTATGACACGCCAGCATCAGCGCGACATTTTAAAAGAAAACATTGATGGTAAATGCCGCCTATGCGAAAGCAAGGATGAAACCACCCAACATATTATATCGGGGTGCGAAAAGTTAGCAGGCGCCTACTATGTCAAGCGACATAATAGCTTGGTTCAGTATGTACATTGGTGTCTGGCAAAGAAACATAACTTTGAGGTATCGAATCTGTGGTGGAAAGAAGCACTGACACAGCCACAAGTTAAAGAAAATGAACAGGCTAAACTCATGTGGGAAATACCGATACAGACAGATGTTACTGTAACGCACAATAGACCAGACTTGATATATGTAGATAAAACTAATAATATAACACACTTGATAGACATTTCTGTACCTTCAGATTACAATATAGGAGCCAAAGAAATAGAAAAGCTAAGCAAATACCACTTATTAAAGACCGAGATTCGACGCCTATGGGGCACGCAAACCACTGTGATCCCAATAGTAGTGGGAACGACCGGAATAGTAAGCAAAAGCTTACAAAGATACATAGACCAATTAAACACAACAATAGATATAACAATTTTGCAAAAACAAGCAGCCATACACACAACTATCATACTAAATAAAGTAATGGGAAACACAGTGTTTGTGAACAGCGCATCAGACTCACAGGAGCCCACGCCAGACACACAGCAAACATCACACACGTCATTAGCAGGCACACAACAAACATCACTCGTAATAACCTCACAGCAATCATCTATCACACAGCATTCATCTACCTTGTATACATCAAACACACAAAATCAACCAACAACTAGCACAACCAATAGACGAAGAAGAGGAAGAAGAAACAGGTAGTGGGGAAATGGATATCTTTTTTCTTGCGGGCTGCGGGACGGGATATCTATTCAACCGACCGACACAAGGTCGAGAATCGGAAGACCGAAAAGAAAACAATAATATAATATAATATAATATAATATGCCCCCTACAAGTCTAACTTCACGTCCGGCCATAACACCTAGGCCACGTGGGGGGCGGACATCAGCGCTTTTTAGCAAAAAATACTCACTGATGACAAACGAAGCACTAGCACTACCTTCATAATGGAGAGAAATAATAATAGTACACGTATAGGGCCGCTGCCCGGGGGTGAGCGCCGGGGCACGTCTGGAGCTGACGCTGGACGTGACAGCATACGGGCCGTCAGCGGCTCTCCGCTGAACAGGCGGGCGGGAGTCGGGGAACCCGAAGATATTACAGCCGAACAACGGGGTGGGGTAGTAACAGATGATGCTTTGCAAAGTGGGGCTTCCACGCCTATCGAACACTCTGCCGGCTCATCTGGGGAGACCATTCAAGAATTTAATGCAGATAGACGGAGAAAATGGTCGACAGAGGAATTGAGGGAGTTAATGTATTGTTTCTTCAAAGCAAAATCCGAAGGGCCTGGTTATATTAACAGATTATACACATTATTTAGAGACAGAAATCCTAACAACCCAAAGATACACAAATTTAACGGCAATACACTATCAAACCAGGCACGTAGAATAATAAACCAAAATGTATTATCGCAAGAACTACTCAACCGCATAAGAGATGAAGCTGAGGGTAGGTTAATAGAAAACACTGAAAACACAAATGACACGACAGAACTAAACTTAGCAATAGACCAGTTCAATACACAACATAACATAAGGGATACAATAGAAACAAATTCAGTAACTTGCACATCACAAACACAACATAATTCAAACACACAACCTACACTGGAACAAACAGAATTAATAGACCAACTTACTAGAAATATAATAGTCACTGAAGATCAAGATCCATTAATATTGAACTTTCTACAAGTATTAGCTGAAACTAGAGAAACTCTAATAAAGGACAGACACTCATTACCCAAAGCAAAAATAAATAGGCATTTTTTACAAAACCTACATAAACTCAACAATTATTTACCAAATTTATTAGTAACTACAGATACACTTACAGAATTAAATAATGTTATTTATGCTACTGCCAAAACATTAATAATGAACAATAAGCAAATACCGTTTATACCTAAAAATACAATTAAATCAAAAACAGAGCCACCTTGGAAGAAAAGAATAAAAAATAGAATAGAAATAATTAGAAAAGAACTAGGTCAGATTGTAGAAATAGGAAGAGGCATAAATACTCGTAGAATGAACAATATAAAAACTAAGTTATACAGTAAATACAATATACAAAGTGAAAATGAACGAAATAACACCGAAGAGATATTGAAGCAAAAGATTAAAGCACTAGCTGGTAGAGTAAAAAGGTATGAGGAAATAAGCAATAGAAGAGAACAAAATAGGTTATTTTATGAAAATGAACACAGATTATATAGAAGCTTAGGTAAATCTAGCACCACTAATGACATAAAGCTACCCAGTAAAGATAGTGTAGAAGAATTTTGGAAATCGATATTGTCTAAGCCCATGCAATACAATAAAGACGCAAAGTGGATAGAGGAAATAGAAGTTTCATCAGACAAGATAATCACAGAAGAATCACAAGAAATTACTGAAGAGCAAGTTAAAACAGCCATTAGGAAATTGCATAACTGGAAGACACCAGGAATTGACAAAATACATAATTATTATCTAAAATATCTCACTACTACACATAAATATTTAGCTTCAGTATTCACAAATATTATAGGGGGTAGGGAGCAATTAGAAGAATGGTTTACTACAGGACAGGTAATTTTAATTCCAAAGAACGAAAACACTGAAAATCCTAAAAACTGGAGACCAATAGCCTGTTTACCTAGCATTTACAAATTATTAACATCTGTACTAGCCAACCAACTGTATAAACATTGTCAGGAGAACAACATCATGGCGATAGAACAGAGAGGGTGCAGACGCGGAGCCCGAGGTTGTAAGGATCACCTCATGGTCAACAAGGCGATTTTAGAGGACGCACATCAGAACCAAAAGGATTTGAGCATGGCATGGATAGATTATCAAAAGGCATTCGATAGTGTGTCCCACGAATGGCTTCTGAGAATCTTAGATATTTACAAATGTCCACCCATGATCAAGGCTTTCCTTAAAATGTCGATGCCCACATGGAAAGTGATCATGTCAGCTCGCGGAACCAATGAGTCTTTAACAACTGAACCGATTTCCATCAAACGTGGCATATTCCAGGGAGACTCTCTGTCGCCGTTGTTGTTCTGTCTGGCAATTAATCCAGTCTCATTTATCTTAAGCAAATATGAAATGAAAGGGTACAAACTTAAAGACAGCTACTGGGTCAATCATTTATTGTACATGGATGACTTGAAGATATACGCCAACAATAAAAATAATTTAAAAACTTTACTAGATAGTGTAGAAATATTCACAAAAGACATAGGTATGAGTTTCGGTTTGAATAAATGTAATACAATACACATTAAATCAGGATGTAGAAAAAATACAATAGGAGAAGGACATATACTACTAAACGGAGAAGCATTTGAACAACTAGGAATAGATAGTACATATAAATATTTAGGAATACACGAATCAGGAAAAATAGAACATAGCAAGATTAGGGAACAGGTTACTAAAGAATATTTTAAGAGGACTAAAAAGCTACTGCATACACATTTGAATTCGCGAAATATCATTAAAGGGATAAATACTTATGCAATACCAGTTCTATTGTACTCATTTGGAATAATTAATTACAAGAATAGTGATCTAAAATCAATAGATACAAAAACCAGGAAATTATTATCAATTAACAAAGCACACCGACAAAAAGCAGATATAGAAAGATTGTACTTACCTATAATAGAGGGGGGTAGGGGGTTAATTAATGTAGAAGATATGTATAAAACACAGATACTTAAATATAAACAATATCTAGAAAGAGAATATGACGATTTAATTACAATTATAGTACAGCATGATAAAAATAGGAATAAATATTCAATATTCAAAGAAGCACAAGGAATAGAAAGTGAACTACAACTACCACAAAATAATATATATACCGATAGTGAAATTAAACAAGCAATAATCAAGAAGCATAATGATAAATGGCGCAATAAGCAACTACATGGACAGTTTCCGAAAGCAGTTCTGGATCAAACTAACATAGATAAAGAAAACTCGTTTAAATGGACAAAGAAACAACAAATATCACCCTCCATAGAATCAGCAATATTCGCCATACAGGACCAAGCTGTTATGACACGCCAGCATCAGCGCGACATTTTAAAAGAAAACATTGATGGTAAATGCCGCCTATGCGAAAGCAAGGATGAAACCACCCAACATATTATATCGGGGTGCGAAAAGTTAGCAGGCGCCTACTATGTCAAGCGACATAATAGCTTGGTTCAGTATGTACATTGGTGTCTGGCAAAGAAACATAACTTTGAGGTATCGAATCTGTGGTGGAAAGAAGCACTGACACAGCCACAAGTTAAAGAAAATGAACAGGCTAAACTCATGTGGGAAATACCGATACAGACAGATGTTACTGTAACGCACAATAGACCAGACTTGATATATGTAGATAAAACTAATAATATAACACACTTGATAGACATTTCTGTACCTTCAGATTACAATATAGGAGCCAAAGAAATAGAAAAGCTAAGCAAATACCACTTATTAAAGACCGAGATTCGACGCCTATGGGGCACGCAAACCACTGTGATCCCAATAGTAGTGGGAACGACCGGAATAGTAAGCAAAAGCTTACAAAGATACATAGACCAATTAAACACAACAATAGATATAACAATTTTGCAAAAACAAGCAGCCATACACACAACTATCATACTAAATAAAGTAATGGGAAACACAGTGTTTGTGAACAGCGCATCAGACTCACAGGAGCCCACGCCAGACACACAGCAAACATCACACACGTCATTAGCAGGCACACAACAAACATCACTCGTAATAACCTCACAGCAATCATCTATCACACAGCATTCATCTACCTTGTATACATCAAACACACAAAATCAACCAACAACTAGCACAACCAATAGACGAAGAAGAGGAAGAAGAAACAGGTAGTGGGGAAATGGATATCTTTTTTCTTGCGGGCTGCGGGACGGGATATCTATTCAACCGACCGACACAAGGTCGAGAATCGGAAGACCGAAAAGAAAACAATAATATAATATAATATAATATAATATAATCTGATGACAAACGAAGCACTAGCACTACCTTCATAATGGAGAGAAATAATAATAGTACACGTATAGGGCCGCTGCCCGGGGGTGAGCGCCGGGGCACGTCTGGAGCTGACGCTGGACGTGACAGCATACGGGCCGTCAGCGGCTCTCCGCTGAACAGGCGGGCGGGAGTCGGGGAACCCGAAGATATTACAGCCGAACAACGGGGTGGGGTAGTAACAGATGATGCTTTGCAAAGTGGGGCTTCCACGCCTATTGAACACTCTGCCGGCTCATCTGGGGAGACCATTCAAGAATTTAATGCAGATAGACGGAGAAAATGGTCGACAGAGGAATTGAGGGAGTTAATGTATTGTTTCTTCAAAGCAAAATCCGAAGGGCCTGGTTATATTAACAGATTATACACATTATTTAGAGACAGAAATCCTAACAATCCAAAGATACACAAATTTAACGGCAATACACTATCAAACCAGGCACGTAGAATAATAAACCAAAATGTATTATCGCAAGAACTACTCAACCGCATAAGAGATGAAGCTGAGGGTAGGTTAATAGAAAACACTGAAAACACAAATGACACGACAGAACTAAACTTAGCAATAGACCAGTTCAATACACAACATAACATAAGGGATACAATAGAAACAAATTCAGTAACTTGCACATCTCAAACACAACATAATTCAAACACACAACCTACACTGGAACAAACAGAATTAATAGACCAACTTACTAGAAATATAATAGTTACTGAAGATCAAGATCCATTAATATTGAACTTTCTACAAGTATTAGCTGAAACTAGAGAAACTCTAATAAAGGACAGACACTCATTACCCAAAGCAAAAATAAATAGGCATTTTTTACAAAACCTACATAAACTCAACAATTATTTACCAAATTTATTAGTAACTACAGATACACTTACAGAATTAAATAATGTTATTTATGCTACTGCCAAAACATTAATAATGAACAATAAGCAAATACCGTTTATACCTAAAAATACAATTAAATCAAAAACAGAGCCACCTTGGAAGAAAAGAATAAAAAATAGAATAGAAATAATTAGAAAAGAACTAGGTCAGATTGTAGAAATAGGAAGAGGCATAAATACTCGTAGAATGAACAATATAAAAACTAAGTTATACAGTAAATACAATATACAAAGTGAAAATGAACGAAATAACACCGAAGAGATATTGAAGCAAAAGATTAAAGCACTAGCTGGTAGAGTAAAAAGGTATGAGGAAATAAGCAATAGAAGAGAACAAAATAGGTTATTTTATGAAAATGAACACAGATTATATAGAAGCTTAGGTAAATCTAGCACCACTAATGACATAAAGCTACCCAGTAAAGATAGTGTAGAAGAATTTTGGAAATCGATATTGTCTAAGCCCATGCAATACAATAAAGACGCAAAGTGGATAGAGGAAATAGAAGTTTCATCAGACAAGATAATCACAGAAGAATCACAAGAAATTACTGAAGAGCAAGTTAAAACAGCCATTAGGAAATTGCATAACTGGAAGACACCAGGAATTGACAAAATACATAATTATTATCTAAAATATCTCACTACTACACATAAATATTTAGCTTCAGTATTCACAAATATTATAGGGGGTAGGGAACAATTAGAAGAATGGTTTACTACAGGACAGGTAATTTTAATTCCAAAGAACGAAAACACTGAAAATCCTAAAAACTGGAGACCAATAGCCTGTTTACCTAGCATTTACAAATTATTAACATCTGTACTAGCCAACC
Source organism: Agrotis exclamationis (assembly GCA_950005045.1). Classification (NCBI taxonomy): domain Eukaryota; kingdom Metazoa; phylum Arthropoda; class Insecta; order Lepidoptera; family Noctuidae; genus Agrotis; species Agrotis exclamationis. The sequence goes on from OX465445.1 coordinate 1,130,198, forward strand.
AACTGTATAAACATTGTCAGGAGAACAACATCATGGCGATAGAACAGAGAGGGTGCAGACGCGGAGCCCGAGGTTGTAAGGATCACCTCATGGTCAACAAGGCGATTTTAGAGGACGCACATCAGAACCAAAAGGATTTGAGCATGGCATGGATAGATTATCAAAAGGCATTCGATAGTGTGTCCCACGAATGGCTTCTGAGAATCTTAGATATTTACAAATGTCCACCCATGATCAAGGCTTTCCTTAAAATGTCGATGCCCACATGGAAAGTGATCATGTCAGCTCGCGGAACCAATGAGTCTTTAACAACTGAACCGATTTCCATCAAACGTGGCATATTCCAGGGAGACTCTCTGTCACCGTTGTTGTTCTGTCTGGCAATTAATCCAGTCTCATTTATCTTAAGCAAATATGAAATGAAAGGGTACAAACTTAAAGACAGCTACTGGGTCAATCATTTATTGTACATGGATGACTTGAAGATATACGCCAACAATAAAAATAATTTAAAAACTTTACTAGATAGTGTAGAAATATTCACAAAAGACATAGGTATGAGTTTCGGTTTGAATAAATGTAATACAATACACATTAAATCAGGATGTAGAAAAAATACAATAGGAGAAGGACATATACTACTAAACGGAGAAGCATTTGAACAACTAGGAATAGATAGTACATATAAATATTTAGGAATACACGAATCAGGAAAAATAGAACATAGCAAGATTAGGGAACAGGTTACTAAAGAATATTTTAAGAGGACTAAAAAGCTACTGCATACACATTTGAATTCGCGAAATATCATTAAAGGGATAAATACTTATGCAATACCAGTTCTATTGTACTCATTTGGAATAATTAATTACAAGAATAGTGATCTAAAATCAATAGATACAAAAACCAGGAAATTATTATCAATTAACAAAGCACACCGACAAAAAGCAGATATAGAAAGATTGTACTTACCTATAATAGAGGGGGGTAGGGGGTTAATTAATGTAGAAGATATGTATAAAACACAGATACTTAAATATAAACAATATCTAGAAAGAGAATATGACGATTTAATTACAATTATAGTACAGCATGATAAAAATAGGAATAAATATTCAATATTCAAAGAAGCACAAGGAATAGAAAGTGAACTACAACTACCACAAAATAATATATATACCGATAGTGAAATTAATCAAGCAATAATCAAGAAGCATAATGATAAATGGCGCAATAAGCAACTACATGGACAGTTTCCGAAAGCAGTTCTGGATCAAACTAACATAGATAAAGAAAACTCGTTTAAATGGACAAAGAAACAACAAATATCACCCTCCATAGAATCAGCAATATTCGCCATACAGGACCAAGCTGTTATGACACGCCAGCATCAGCGCGACATTTTAAAAGAAAACATTGATGGTAAATGCCGCCTATGCGAAAGCAAGGATGAAACCACCCAACATATTATATCGGGGTGCGAAAAGTTAGCAGGCGCCTACTATGTCAAGCGACATAATAACTTGGTTCAGTATGTACATTGGTGTCTTGCAAAGAAACATAACTTTGAGGTATCGAATCTGTGGTGGAAAGAAGCATTGACACAGCCACAAGTTAAAGAAAATGAACAGGCTAAACTCATGTGGGAAATACCGATACAGACAGATGTTACTGTAACGCACAATAGACCAGACTTGATATATGTAGATAAAACCAATAATATAACCCACTTGATAGACATTTCTGTACCTTCAGATTACAATATAGGAGCCAAAGAAATAGAAAAGCTAAGCAAATACCACTTACTAAAAACCGAGATTCGACGCCTATGGGGCACGCAAACCACTGTGATCCCAATAGTAGTGGGAGCGACCGGAATAGTAAGCAAAAGCTTACAAAGATACATAGACCAATTAAACACAACAATAGATATAACAATTTTGCAAAAACAAGCAGCCATACACACAACCATCATACTAAATAAAGTAATGGGAAACACAGTGTTTGTGAACAGCGCATCAAGCTCACAGGAGCCCACGCCAGACACACAGCAAACATCACACACGTCATTAGCAGGCACACAACAAACATCACTCGTAATAACCTCACAGCAATCATCTATCACACAGCATTCATCTACCTTATATACATCAAACACACAAAATCAACCATCAACTAGCACAAACAATAGACGAAGAAGAGGAAGAAGAAACAGGTAGTGGGGAAATGGATATCTTTTTTCTTGCGGGCTGCGGGAAGGGATATCTATTCAACCGACCGACACAAGGTTGAGAATCGGAACACCGAAAAGAATACAATAATATAATATAATATAATATAATATGCCCCCTACAAGTCTAACTTCACGTCCGGCCATAACACCTAGGCCACGTGGGGGGCGGACATCAGCGCTTTTTAGCAAAAAATACTCACTGATGACAAACGAAGCACTAGCACTACCTTCATAATGGAGAGAAATAATAATAGTACACGTATAGGGCCGCTGCCCGGGGGTGAGCGCCGGGGCACGTCTGGAGCTGACGCTGGACGTGACAGCATACGGGCCGTCAGCGGCTCTCCGCTGAACAGGCGGGCGGGAGTCGGGGAACCCGAAGATATTACAGCCGAACAACGGGGTGGGGTAGTAACAGATGATGCTTTGCAAAGTGGGGCTTCCACGCCTATTGAACACTCTGCCGGCTCATCTGGGGAGACCATTCAAGAATTTAATGCAGATAGACGGAGAAAATGGTCGACAGAGGAATTGAGGGAGTTAATGTATTGTTTCTTCAAAGCAAAATCCGAAGGGCCTGGTTATATTAACAGATTATACACATTATTTAGAGACAGAAATCCTAACAATCCAAAGATACACAAATTTAACGGCAATACACTATCAAACCAGGCACGTAGAATAATAAACCAAAATGTATTATCGCAAGAACTACTCAACCGCATAAGAGATGAAGCTGAGGGTAGGTTAATAGAAAACACTGAAAACACAAATGACACGACAGAACTAAACTTAGCAATAGACCAGTTCAATACACAACATAACATAAGGGATACAATAGAAACAAATTCAGTAACTTGCACATCTCAAACACAACATAATTCAAACACACAACCTACACTGGAACAAACAGAATTAATAGACCAACTTACTAGAAATATAATAGTTACTGAAGATCAAGATCCATTAATATTGAACTTTCTACAAGTATTAGCTGAAACTAGAGAAACTCTAATAAAGGACAGACACTCATTACCCAAAGCAAAAATAAATAGGCATTTTTTACAAAACCTACATAAACTCAACAATTATTTACCAAATTTATTAGTAACTACAGATACACTTACAGAATTAAATAATGTTATTTATGCTACTGCCAAAACATTAATAATGAACAATAAGCAAATACCGTTTATACCTAAAAATACAATTAAATCAAAAACAGAGCCACCTTGGAAGAAAAGAATAAAAAATAGAATAGAAATAATTAGAAAAGAACTAGGTCAGATTGTAGAAATAGGAAGAGGCATAAATACTCGTAGAATGAACAATATAAAAACTAAGTTATACAGTAAATACAATATACAAAGTGAAAATGAACGAAATAACACCGAAGAGATATTGAAGCAAAAGATTAAAGCACTAGCTGGTAGAGTAAAAAGGTATGAGGAAATAAGCAATAGAAGAGAACAAAATAGGTTATTTTATGAAAATGAACACAGATTATATAGAAGCTTAGGTAAATCTAGCACCACTAATGACATAAAGCTACCCAGTAAAGATAGTGTAGAAGAATTTTGGAAATCGATATTGTCTAAGCCCATGCAATACAATAAAGACGCAAAGTGGATAGAGGAAATAGAAGTTTCATCAGACAAGATAATCACAGAAGAATCACAAGAAATTACTGAAGAGCAAGTTAAAACAGCCATTAGGAAATTGCATAACTGGAAGACACCAGGAATTGACAAAATACATAATTATTATCTAAAATATCTCACTACTACACATAAATATTTAGCTTCAGTATTCACAAATATTATAGGGGGTAGGGAGCAATTAGAAGAATGGTTTACTACAGGACAGGTAATTTTAATTCCAAAGAACGAAAACACTGAAAATCCTAAAAACTGGAGACCAATAGCCTGTTTACCTAGCATTTACAAATTATTAACATCTGTACTAGCCAACCAACTGTATAAACATTGTCAGGAGAACAACATCATGGCGATAGAACAGAGAGGGTGCAGACGCGGAGCCCGAGGTTGTAAGGATCACCTCATGGTCAACAAGGCGATTTTAGAGGACGCACATCAGAACCAAAAGGATTTGAGCATGGCATGGATAGATTATCAAAAGGCATTCGATAGTGTGTCCCACGAATGGCTTCTGAGAATCTTAGATATTTACAAATGTCCACCCATGATCAAGGCTTTCCTTAAAATGTCGATGCCCACATGGAAAGTGATCATGTCAGCTCGCGGAACCAATGAGTCTTTAACAACTGAACCGATTTCCATCAAACGTGGCATATTCCAGGGAGACTCTCTGTCGCCGTTGTTGTTCTGTCTGGCAATTAATCCAGTCTCATTTATCTTAAGCAAATATGAAATGAAAGGGTACAAACTTAAAGACAGCTACTGGGTCAATCATTTATTGTACATGGATGACTTGAAGATATACGCCAACAATAAAAATAATTTAAAAACTTTACTAGACAGTGTAGAAATATTCACAAAAGACATAGGTATGAGTTTTGGTTTGAATAAATGTAATACAATACACATTAAATCAGGATGTAGAAAAAATACAATAGGAGAAGGACATATACTACTAAACGGAGAAGCATTTGAACAACTAGGAATAGATAGCACATATAAATATTTAGGAATACACGAATCAGGAAAAATAGAACACAGCAAGATTAGGGAACAGGTTACTAAAGAATATTTTAAGAGGACTAAAAAGCTACTGCATACACATTTGAATTCGCGAAATATCATTAAAGGGATAAATACTTATGCAATACCAGTTCTATTGTACTCATTTGGAATAATTAATTACAAGAATAGTGATCTAAAATCAATAGATACAAAAACCAGGAAATTATTATCAATTAACAAAGCACACCGACAAAAAGCAGATATAGAAAGATTGTACTTACCTATAATAGAGGGGGGTAGGGGGTTAATTAATGTAGAAGATATGTATAAAACACAGATACTTAAATATAAACAATATCTAGAAAGAGAATATGACGATTTAATTACAATTATAGTACAGCATGATAAAAATAGGAATAAATATTCAATATTCAAAGAAGCACAAGGAATAGAAAGTGAACTACAACTACTACAAAATAATATACATACCGATAGTGAAATTAAACAAGCAATAATCAAGAAGCATAATGATAAATGGCGCAATAAGCAACTACATGGACCACAGAAATATTAAAAACAGGAGAAGTGGCAAGGGGGCGTGTCCGCGGCCACGTCGTGCTGAGCGTACAGCTCAGCTAGTGAAAAAATGGCCGTCACCGCGAGTTAGTGTGTTGTCAACCGCGTTCGTAAAAAAAACGATTATGCCGTCTTGTTCGGTGGTTTCGTGCAAAAATAGAAGCCAAGACAAAAATTTTAGAAGTCATGGCATCAGTTACCACAGGTAAGTACAAGTATTTTACAATATTTGTCTTAAAAATCACGAAAAACAACAATACCTAAAATATATCTGACTTGTACTACTTTATTTTTGTTTTCTTGTATTACTCCGACTGTATTTAGTTTGCATTAAATACATTGCTCTTTTACAACCACCTCAGTCTGTCACTGAGTGACTGAACAAGCAATGTAAAGCTGACATAACGAAACATCATTAAACCGTAATGTCGCATGGTACCTCCGCTGCTCCGGTCCGCCGTATTTGAATGCGACTAGTGATGTGCTCGTGCAGGTTTGACAAAGTCTATCGACAAGAAGGTCGACTGCGAATGTTTTATTACTATTTCAGATTTTTCTTCAATTTATTAACTCTTGTGACCGGTTGGAAGGCCGATGTGGTTCTATGCTTTTTTACCCATTTTGAGGGGTTCCGTAGTCAACAAGGAACCCTTATAGTTTCGCTATGTCCGTCCGTCCGTCTGTCCGCAGCTTAGCTCAGAGACGCTCAGTACTAGGAAGCTGTAATTTGGTGTAAATATATGGATTTGTTGCGCCGAAAAAGTGGTAGAATAAAATCTCGTAAAATATTTTTTTTAGGGTACCTCCTGAACACGTAAAGTGGGGATGTTTTTTTTTCTATGAAAAAAATCACAATTGTAGTATAAATAACGAAGTTTAAAAGAAAATTATCATGACTAAGTAGGCTTTACAAGTTTACGAGTAATAGTCGACCAACTTATAAAATATACTTGGATAAAATATTTTCCTAAACAAAATGTATCGGAGAACATGTTCTTCAACTGCAAATGTAAGTTTGTCAACTTTATTTTTACAGCTAATGATAGTTGGGTATGTTTTGGGGATAGGTAGGTTTTTATTGTCAACTATTTTTAACTAACTTAAAAAAAATGGAGGAGGTTCTCAATTCGTCGTAATTTTTTTTTTATGTATTTTCCCCGATTTCTCAAAGACGCCTGGACCGATTTTGAAAATTCTTCTTTTGATTTAAAGAGTACACCTTCCAATTGGTCCCATGATCATCAAGTCAGGATCTGATGATGGAATCCTGGAGAAATCGTGGGAACTCTTTAAATCATTCTTGAAGCGATGTATTCGAATTACTATGTAACGCTGGTTTTAAATCTTTGTTACAGCCGCTTCCCTCTACACGCGGTGGTACTCAAATAGACAACATCTTTTCCAACTTTACCTGTGAAGTTGGTTTTTATAACTCCTTCTACAGTTACCATCGTCCTATGTGGGCCCGTTTTTAGATGTTATGAGTTGGCTACTGAATCACTATCACTTAGGTACCCAATAAATGTTAATGCGTAAATTAAAATCAAATTCAGCGAATCAGTTTAGTTAGTTCGCATAAGTATTTTGATGGGCAACTACGGAACCCTACACTGTGCGTGGCCCGACACGCACTTGGCCGGTTTTTAGGGTTCCGTAGCCAAATGGCAAAAACGGAACCCTTATAGATTCGTCATGTCTGTCTGTCTGTCTGTCTGTCTGTCTGTCTGTCCGTGTATGTCACAGCCACTTTTTGTCGAAAGTATAAGAGCTATCCTGTTGAAACTTGGTAGAAAGATGTATTATGTGAACCGCATTAGGATTTTCACACAAAAATCAAAACAAAACAAATTTTGGGGGTGCCCCCCATACTTAGAATTGAAACTCAAAAAAAAATTTTTCACCAAACCCATACGTGTGGGGTATCTATGAATAGGTCTTTAAAAATGATATTGAGGTTACTAACATCATTTTTTTCTAAACTGAACAGTTTGCGCGAGAGACACTTCCAAAGTGGTAAAAAGTGTGTCCCCCCCCCCGTAACTTCTAAAATAAGAGAATGATAAAACTAAAAAAAATATATAATGTAGACCTCAACCAAAACTACCAACGAAAATTGGTTTGGATGAGATACAGTTAGCAGTTTTTGAGATATAGTACATTTTCAAAAACCGCAAATATAACTTTGCCATTCATACAAATACTATGAAAAACAAAGTTATTTTTATTGTTTGTGTATATTACTTACTAGTCTCAATATAATTATATCTCTAATCTATGCTTGCTGCTACGGAACCCTTCATGGGCGAGTCCAACTCGCACTTGGCCGGTTTTATTATTTTACAGCGTAGTAGTGCGTTACCAAAGATCGTGAAATAAGTTCATTAATGTTTAGTAAAGTAATCTATAGAATGTCCTTGGGTTTCGTCACTTGTTATGGTTATGATATTTAACTGAAGTCTTCATAAATGCACCATTAGCTTCCTATGCATTATAATAATTAGCATCAATAGTCTTATTGATGTACTATGCCCCAGAATTTCTAAGGAGGGTTTGGAGACGCTATATTGTGACGTGATGCAAGTTTTATTATCACTTGCACCCTTCTTTCATGGGGTAATGTCTAAAATGCTGTAATAAGCTACCACAAAACGTTCTTGAACAAAATGAAACTAAATTCAAAACATGCATTAAACGCACACTTTGTAACCAGGCATATTATAAACTGAGCGACTATATCGCTGATAGAAATGCTATGTACCATATAACGTACCATCTCAAAATGAATGGTGTAACAAAGTATCTGTAATAATTTTGGCGATCCAAAAAGAGTGTCCATGGAGTTTTTTGTCCGTTCTTCTCCATAGAGATTTACTCCTTGTAATGAGCATCCACAGTACTTTCACAGTTATTATGTCTTGTGACTAGGATTGTAGTTGTAGCACCATAATTTTGTAGTGTTTAATTATTATTTTTTTGTCTTTGACAATTATTCAAAAGTGCTTGTAACTGGCCTAATTGAAATAAATGCTTTGATTTTGAACTACATGTAACTGTGTCATTTGATTTGTATTTTTTTTTAATATATTGGTTATTGTTGGTTTCATATTGTTTTCATTTACTTTATTTCCAAAACCTTTGTAAAAAATTATCGATATGTTTATCGATAACACTTCGATTTAGTCAAGCACTGTCGTATGAAGTCGTATCCGCCCCCGTGTCCCGACAACACACAATGATAATTGTTTTAGTGTGAGTAAATAATACGAAAAAAGTACGCTGAGGTTTAAAGAATAAGGTTTATATTTAAATGACTGAGCTATCGAAGGCGCGTGTGTGCACTTGTTCGTAGTATTGTTGTGACAGAACTGTGTGCGCAATATTAGAGTAAGGGAGGGGCAACTGTGGCTTCATCGGTTTTCTATACATTTTGAACTCCACGCCATATCTCCTTCTTTATTATATCTATGACATGGACAGTTTCCGAAAGCAGTTCTGGATCAAACTAACATAGATAAAGAAAACTCGTTTAAATGGACAAAGAAACAACAAATATCACCCTCCATAGAATCAGCAATATTCGCCATACAGGACCAAGCTGTTATGACACGCCAGCATCAGCGCGACATTTTAAAAGAAAACATTGATGGTAAATGCCGCCTATGCGAAAGCAAGGATGAAACCACCCAACATATTATATCGGGGTGCGAAAAGTTAGCAGGCGCCTACTATGTCAAGCGACATAATAACTTGGTTCAGTATGTACATTGGTGTCTTGCAAAGAAACATAACTTTGAGGTATCGAATCTGTGGTGGAAAGAAGCATTGACACAGCCACAAGTTAAAGAAAATGAACAGGCTAAACTCATGTGGGAAATACCGATACAGACAGATGTTACTGTAACGCACAATAGACCAGACTTGATATATGTAGATAAAACCAATAATATAACCCACTTGATAGACATTTCTGTACCTTCAGATTACAATATAGGAGCCAAAGAAATAGAAAAGCTAAGCAAATACCACTTACTAAAAACCGAGATTCGACGCCTATGGGGCACGCAAACCACTGTGATCCCAATAGTAGTGGGAGCGACCGGAATAGTAAGCAAAAGCTTACAAAGATACATAGACCAATTAAACACAACAATAGATATAACAATTTTGCAAAAACAAGCAGCCATACACACAACTATCATACTAAATAAAGTAATGGGAAACACAGTGTTTGTGAACAGCGCATCAAACTCACAGGAGCCCACGCCAGACACACAGCAAACATCACACACGTCATTAGCAGGCACACAACAAACATCACTCGTAATAACCTCACAGCAATCATCTATCACACAGCATTCATCTACCTTATATACATCAAACACACAAAATCAACCAACAACTAGCACAAGCAATAGGCGAAGAAGAGGAAGAAGAAACAGGTAGTGGGGAAATGGATATCTTTTTTCTTGCGGGCTGCGGGACGGGATATCTATTCAACCGACCGACACAAGGTCGAGAATCGGAAGACCGAAAAGAATACAATAATATAATATTCCACAACTATCACACAACGCCATCTAGTCCCAAGCTAAGCAGAGCTTGTGTTATGGGTACTAGACAACTGATAAACATACTTATATATTTCTAAATACATACATATTATAGATAAATTACACCCAGACACAGAACAAATGATCGTGCTCATCACACAAACATTTGTCCTGGGTGGGAATCGAACCCACGACCTCCGGCATAGCAGTCAGGGTCACTAACCACTAGACCAACAGGCCAGTCAAAATAGTAATAGTATGGATGACGATTATAATGATTACAATTTTGATTTGTTTAATTTATTTATGACACTAATTCAAACTTAAACATAATAACACTACCCGTGCGTGATAGTACAAGTTTCTTCAGCAATGGTATGCACTAAGTAAGCTGACTTACCTCTTAAACTGTGATGCGGGTTGGAGACTCGATATGTGTACCTGAAATAGAAAAAAATATAAATATCTTACTTCTTATCTTACCAATAATAATATTAGGTCTTAATAATAAGTTATAATAGGTAAGTATTTTAATATAAGGCATTTAAAAACGTGGATTAGTTTCCAAAAGTAGTCATTCATTTGTTTATTGATTAGTGTTACATTTTCATCGCATTTCAATCTTTTTCGTCAGTATGGATACGTTAAAAATTCGTTCGAGTCGTGGCAGCAACGCGGCACAAGCGGCTCGCGACATCAACGACGTTTACGGAGCTAACACTACAAACCAACGCACCACCTGTTATTGGTTTGCTCGCTTCCGTTCTAGAAATTTCGACCTGAGAAATGAACCACGCGGTCGTCCGAAGACTTTGGTCGACAATGACGAATTAAAGGCAATTGTGATACACAATCTACGGCTGAATTAGCAGCAGCTTTCTACGTTAGCGTCAAAACAATATTGGTCCATTTGCGTCAAATTGGCAAGGTAAAAAAGCTTGACAAATGGGTGCCCCACGAACTCAATGATCGCCAGCGCGAAGTACGCGTCGAGACGTGCCTTGCACTGCTCAACAGACACACAAATGAAGGAATTTTGAACCGCATTGTTGCCTGCGATGAATAATGGATTCTGTTTGATAACCGCAAGCGCTCAGCAAGTTAGTTGGATCCTGGTTCAGCACCTAAACAATGCCCTAAACGAAAACGTACCCCTAGAAAAGTGATGGTCACTGTTTGATGGTCTAGCGCCCGGTGTGATTCATCACAGCTTCTTACCAAACGGGGTGAGCATTACTGCAGATGTGTACTAAGAACTGAACACAATGATGGAGAAGCTGGCACATCTCCAACCAGCATTGGTCAATCGCTCGTCTCCGCTGCTCCTGCACGACAACGCGCGACCTCATACTGCACAGCAGACGGTCTCCAAGTTGCAAGAACTGGGGTTGGAAGCTCTCCGTCATCCGCCCTACTCACCAGACCTTGCGCCTACAGACTACTACTTTTTCCAGAATTTGGATAACTTCTTGGCGGGAAAAAAATTCAATACCCGAGAGGCAGTACAAAATGCCTTTGAAGAATTTGTTGCCTCCCGTCCAGCTGATTTCTTTAAGAAGGGCATCAATAAACTGCCACTGCGTTGGCAAAGATGCATTGATTGCATGGGTGATTATTTCGATTAATACAAATAAAAAATACATGAAAATATATCGTTTAAATTTTTTCATACAAAACGGCAATTTCATAGGTTATTAACTTCATAGGTTATCAACATCAAAAAATTTCATAGGTTATCAACCTATTATTACAAATGCGAAATTTTGTGAGCATGAATTTTGCCCCACACCTGGAATTTCTTGTGTATCGTGGGTGCGTTTACAAACATATAAACTCACATGCACAAACACCCAGACCTGGAACAACTACTTGTAGATCATACAAATATTTGTTCCGTACGGGAATCGAACCTACGACACGCTGCGCAGCAGTCGATCTCTCAACCATTGCGCCAACCGTGCCGTTTGTTTTTATTTAGTCTGAAAGTTGGCAACGTCGCAAATAGTTGTCAAATATTACCAAGTTTTAATTAATTCAGCAATGTTACTGTATGGAAATAAGAAATATCGCTCTGTATTGCACTAGAAAATTGATATAGAAATGCAATTAAAGCACTTTTGATGTTGTAACCGTTGCAGGTGTAAAAAAAAGCATTTGGAAAGTTTACATATACTTTTTGTTACATCTAAAACTATATATTCGGTGTTACGATATTAATTATTGCATTCCCTTATCAATTTTTAGTGCACTACGGAGCCATATTTCTTATTTTCATACAGTAAATTTACCAAATTAATTAAAACTTGTGAATATTTGACAGCTATTTGCGACCTTGCCAACTTTCTGGTTATGCGCCCTTAAGTCGCTTAAAAAGCCTCCGTAGGTGATCATTATAATTGTCGTATTTCGCACTACACTGGGTTTTTCATTCATCTGCCCACACCGTGACCTTTCTTTGAAGACTCAAGCCCTATTATAATTTCTAGTTTCCAATTACTTGGTCTTCTTTTGGATGGTAATCATTAAATGAATCACTCACTGGATAGAGCAGAAGAAACTGTAATCATCTTCATCATCATCATCATATCAGTCGTAAGACATCCACTGCTTTTTTGACAGGCCTGTTGGTCTAGTGGTTATTGACCCTGACTGCTATGCCGGAGGTTGTGGGTTCGATTCCCACCCAGGACAAATGTTTGTGTGATGAGCACGATCATTTGTTCTGTGTCTGGGTGTAATTTATCTATAATATTTATGTATTTAAAAATATATAAGTATGTTTATCAGTTGTCTAGTACCCATAACACAAGCTCTGCTTAGATTGGGACTAGATGGCGTTGGGTGATAGTTGTGGAATATTATTATTATTGAGAGCAGTGGTGGCCCAGTGGTATCGGCACCGACTTACGAGTTGTAGGTCGTAGGTTCGAACCCAGCCAGGCGCATTACTTTGTGTAATTTATTTCATCACCACTGCTCTCAAAACGGTGAAGGAAAACATCGTGAGGAAACCGGCATGTCCTAGAACAAACAAATTCGAAGACATGTGACATCTACCAACCCGCACTGGGCCCGCGTGGTAGATTACGGCCCACTCCCTCTCACAGAGAGGAGGCCTGTGTCCCAGCAGGCTAATGATGATGATTATTATTATTACTGCTGTAATAATTTTGGCGATCTAAAAAGAGTGTCCATGGAGTTTCTTGTCCGTTCTTCTCCATAGAGATCTACTTCTTGTAATGGTCATTCGGTACTTTCATAGTTATTATGTCTTGTGACTGGGACTGTAGGCCTGTAGCACCATCATTTTGTAGTATTTAATTATATTTTTTTGTCTTTGACAATTCAAGTGCCTGTAACTGGCCTACTTGTAATAAATGATTTGATTTTGACTGCTGAACATAGGTCTTCCCTATAGATTTTCCATTAGGACCGGTTGTAGCGGCTTGCATTCAGCGCAATCCTGTGGCCTTCAAAGATCGTCTGCCCACCTAGTGGGTGGACGTCCTACGCTGCGGTGGACAGTAAGATTCTTGCTGAATAAAAATCTACACTATTCCTGGAATTGCCCTTTGCGTTCGAGGGTAACAGTTACCTTTACAGACGGTCCCGCGAGTTTTCAACACCTACGCAATTTCACTCAAAAAAATAATAAGGCCGAAATATAGATATGCATTTAAAAAATGATCGAACCCGTATTTTTTTTTTAATTTTCGAAGATACAACGCTTCTTATAAGATCACAAAACGTCACTCGGTCGGTATAATTTTACAAGCTTTATGACGTCACAAGCCCCCACTACCGAATTTCAATGTGTTTTATCTTGGTCAATAATAAGTGATTTAAAAAAAAACAATAAATAGGAGTTGCATTATTTTTCAATACTAGTAAAATACGTTGTATAAATAAGTACGCTTTATCCAATACGGAAATCGAACCAGGGCCTCAGCTTTCGCGACTACTACACCAAACAGGCATTTACAAACGAAATTACAACTTCTAAAGTACACTACTAACATTTCTGCTGATCCCATTTTCTTTAAAAGCTTTAAATTGACAGGCGTACCCCATAATGACATTTGATGCCACCCCATGACATATGATTGAAGAAAATCATACCAAAAACCCTTACCTCATTGAATTACTATGCTTCAAACCCTCACAGATGTGCAAAACAACCGAATTTACACTTTAAAACTAGTGACACACAGTCTAAAATCTCTTGTAAAAGTTTTGTAGTACACAAATTGGATATTTTTTGAAGTTTTAAAGGAATATGTGATGTATTTATAGTGTTGTAAGGTTGAAATTAGTTTGTAGTGTCAGTTTTGAAGTGCAAATTGGTTTTAAGTATGAGTTTTTAGTCAAAGGATTTTGTTATTATTGTGTTTGCATGAAAAACTAGTGATTTTCACTGGTTCCACTTATTTTATAAGACATACATTTTTACCACTATATCTACATAGCTAAGATATATGACGGCACATTTACGCAGTGACTTTTTTTTTACGTGGTAAAATCATGAAATGAGTCCTCCCACTCAGGGCAGGGCGAGACGGACTGTCAGACTCGTACTGACTAAAATCCACGGTTTCCTTCAATAGCCCTTTATGTTCCGGGGTCACGGTAATGAGATAAGTCACGCGACCCCGGCAAGCTTTGGCCCTCTAGAGGGGGGCCTGAGGCGCGCGTGGAACACAACGCGCCGTCTACTCGGGCATGGTCCATGGTCGGACAGCGAGTCGCCCATTACTCGCCGTCCGCATGCCCGCGCCTACGGTGGCCGGAGATCGTCTGCCGACGTCCGACGCCGTGGGCGTCTACCACTGCGTTAGCGCAGTGGCTGAGCTATCGACTGCTGCGCAACGAGTCGCGCGCGGGTTCGATTCCCGAACGGAACAAATATTTGTATGATCTACAAGTAGTTGTTCCGGGTATGGGTGTCTATGTATGTGAGTTTATATATTTATAAACGCACCCACGGCACAAGGCACTCTAGCCCTTGATATAAGAAATCAAAAGTCATTAGGTGCGTCCACATAGAGCGCGCAGCCTCGCGAGACATTTGCTGCGCGAAGAAACTGACAAGCGAGGCTGCTCACTCTGTGTGGACGTGTCTATTGTTTTTCGACCGAGGCACGAAACAATATACGCGAGCAAAACAAAAGCCGACACTGGATGTCTCGGGCGCTCGATCGCTCGACCGCGGCAGCGCTGTCACTTGCCTCGCCCGATACACGTCCACACCAACCGAGCTGCTTCGCGCGCTGCTGCGATCGAGCGACCGAGCGCCCGAGCCATCCAGTGTCGGCTTTTGTTTTGCTCGCGTATATTGTTTCGTGCCTCAGTCGGAAAACAATAGACGGTCCACACAGAGTGAGCAGCCTCGCTTGTCAATTTCCTCGCGCAGCAAATGCCTCGCGAGGCTGCGCGCTCTGTGTGGACGCACCTATTGGCAAAGGCCAGCAGTTGGAAGATACTCTTAAATAAATCATCGTTATAAGACGTCCACTGCTGAACATAGGCCTCTCCTAATATACTTCCAATAGTACCGGTTGTCGCGGCTTACATCCAGCGTGATCCTTTGGTCTTCATAAGATCGTCTGTCCACCTAGTGGGTGGACGTCCTACGCTGCGCTTGCCGGTGCGTGGTCTCCATTCGAGAACCTTACGGCCCCATCGGCCATCAGTTCTGCGTGCTATATGGCCTGCCCACTGCCACTTCAACTTGCTAATTCGTTGGGCTCTAACAGCAACTTTGGTTCGTCTTATCTCCTCGTTTCTGAGTTGGTCGCTCTGAGAGACTCCGAGCATAGCCCTCTCGACAGCTCGTTGAACTATCATGAGTTTCTGAGGCCTATAGTAAGAAACAAATATATTGGACCACTATAAAGTCCCCTTGTAAGGTTCACTCCTATAATACTTCTAAAATAAAAAGGTTTGATCCCCGAAGGGCTCGCGTTTTACCAACAAATTGCATTTGAAATTGACGGCCCCTAAATCAAACGGGGTTCCGTAAAAAGCTTTGATTTTAGTGATAGGAAAGTTGTGTTATTATTACATACATACATAATATATACTCATCATATGCCTGCCTTTTCCCAATTATATTGGTGTCAGTTTCCAGTCGAACCAGATGCAGCTGAATATCAGTATTTTACATGGAGCGACTGCAAATCGGACCTCCACAACCCAGTAACTGGGGAATACGATACCCCATGATAAGACTGGTTGTCAGACTTTAGAACTTCTGACTAACAGTAACGACTGTCAAAGGTCTACGAATGACATCCGGGACCAACGGCTTTACGTGCTTTCCGAGGCACGAAGGACGCTATGACAGATGTACATGGTGGTAGTTAGAAACTACAGAGCATCACCTGGTATGATCATTACATACTTCTTCCACCTCATCCACATTCATACATCTGGTCATACTCATACAAGCACATCAGTTGCGAGTACCATATTCTCTTGTTTGTATTGGATGATAATTATAAGTATACGAGTAAGTATACCTCTTTTTTTTTCGTTGTAAAATCAGTCCATGATCGGGCTTTCACCTCCAGGGTAACAATGTATTGCACGCGGCTAAGCAGCATTTGGAGAGCAGTGGGTTAGAACCCAGCCAGGCGCATTACTTCGTGTAATTTATTTCATCACCACTGCTCTCAAAACGGTGAAGGAAAACATCGTGAGGAAACCAGCATGTCCTAGAACCAAAAATTCGAAGACATGTGACATCTACCAATCCGCACTGGGCCTGTGTGGTAGATTATGGCCCACCCCTCTCACAGAGAGGAGGTCTGTGTCCCAGCAGTGGGAACATTTATAAGCTGATGATGATGACGTACATTGCTACCGTTTTATTCCGTGCATTTCCGTTCATTTGACAGGCCTGTTGATCTAGTGGTTAGTGACCCTGACTGCTATGCCGGAGGTCGTGGGTTCGATTCCCACCCAGGACAAATGTTTGTGTGATGAGCACGATCATTTGTTCTGTGTCTGGGTGTAATTTATCTATAATATGTATGTATTTAGAAATATATTAGTATGTTTATCAGTTGTCTTGTACCCATAACACAAGCTCTGCTTAGCTTGGGACTAGATGGCGTTGTGTGATAGTTGTGGAATATTATATTATATTTCAGAAAGGGCAATGACCGCTATTGCCGAGCTGATTACGTCATCTATACGTTATATACTCCCCCTCCCTGTTATATATTTCTTAAGAACATCTAATCTACTATAAAGCGCCTCTCATTAACTACCTCAAAGGTATTTAAGGTGCCAAATGATTATTTAATCGTTTCTTAATGACAACGTATTTCAGAACCTCTTCAATTGACGAAATCTTGTATTTCTCTCGCGAAAATATAAATAATTTTCTATTTTGTGAATAATAATTTAAAAATCGGAGCATCTCTTATTTGACAATTGGAATACCCTTTCTTTGTCATGACGAAAAACCTTACTTTTAAAGAGGCTTCCGGCGACTGGGACCGCAATAAACTGACACCGCGGTCCCAGTCGCCGGATGCATTTAATTTTAATATTTGTATTCCGTCGACTGGGACCGATCCATAAATTGAACCAGAACGGTATAGTCAGACGAAAAATGTCTATGGAAATTTTCTTGTTCAATACAAACCAGGAAAGTAATAGGCTAGCATAGGTTCAAAGTGGTCTGTATTAATATTATTTTCGGCAGGAATAGGTTACCTGAAATTGTCTTGTATCGACTCAGAAATATTTAAATAAATACCACTTTGAACTTATGCTAGCCTAGTACTTTTGCTGGTTAGTCAATGAAAAAGGCAAATTCATGCTTAGAATTATTTAAATAAAGATAGGTCTTTATTTAGATAATTCTAAGCATGAATTTGCCTAAGTTCAGGATAGGTCCTGAACTCATGCTAGCCTAGTACTTTCTTTTTGGACAATTGGGATTTTGTTCTAAAAACTTCCCACTGGCGACAAACTTGAAAAATATTCCCTTTAGTCAGCAGTGAGACAATAAGAAGCTAACAAAAAGTACTAGGCTAGCATGAGCTCAAGATGGGTCTTTATTTAAATAATTCTAAGTAGAAAGTTTCCTGAAACTGTCTTTTTCATTGACTTACCAGCAAAAGTACTAGGCTAGCATAAGTTCAAAGTGGTATTTATTTTAATATTTCTGGGTCGATACAAGACAATTTCAGGTAAACTGTTCTTACCGAAAATTATTTTAATACATACCACTTTGAACCTATGCTAGCCTATTACTTTTCCTGGTTTATATTGAACAAGACAATTTCCATAGACTTTTTCGTCTGACTGTACCGTTCTGGCATGAACAATAGATTTTTTATTCTTTTATGAATCGGTCCCAGTCGACGGAATACAAATATTAAAATTAAATGCATCCGGCAACTGGGACCGCGGTATCAGTTTATTGCGGTCCCAGTCGCCGGAAGCCTCCTTTTAAATAGCTTTTTCAAAGGAGAATGTCCATGTTGCATCAAAATCAAAGTTTATTTTTAACCGACTTCAAAAAAAGGAGGAGGTTCTCAATTCGGTCGGTATGTTTTTTTTTTTTTTATGTATGGACTCCGAGGTTTCTGGTCCGATTAGTGTATGTGTATCCGATATGTGATGATTTTTACTTTTTGAGTGTTTGTTACGCGATTACTCCGCCAATCGTAGACCGATTTTCAAAATTCTTTTTTTGTTGTACGAGGGATAGTTCACTTTAGGGAACACTGCAAGTTTCATCAAAATCGGTTCAGCAGTTTTTGATAGGGAATTTTATTAGCTTATTGTGTACATGAGCGATGTTAATACCAGTGCTAAGGATTACCAAATTCTAGTGCACATGTAAGAAATGATGTATTTGACAAGAATTTGCGTTGAATATTTAAACTAAAAAGAGTAAAATAAAAAACTTTAAAAAAAAAAATTAACCGCCTTCAAAAACAACCACAAAAAAGGGTAAAATAACCTACAAAATAACTTTTCTTTCGGAAGTCGGTGGCATAAAAGACAACGAAATAAAAAAAACAAAGCCACCTACTTCCGAAAGAAAAGTTATTTTGTAGGTTATTTTACCCTTTTTTGTGGTTGTTTTTGAAGGCGGTTAAATTTTTTTTTAAAAGTTTATTTTTAAAGACTACATTGATCATATTAGGTATACTAGCTTCTGCCCGCGACTTCGTACGCGGATCCTGTTGCTTATGCCAGCGACAACGGAGTCGTCAAAATCGAAGATCTGAAAAGTCTGATGTCCAATAGAGCCCGGGTAAATAATAAATGGAAGTTCTGGCCAGTACAGTCAGATTTTTAATGATATACCATCGTCATTGAAAATCAGTCCTAAAGTCTTACCGCCTTCACCGCGTGGAGGTACTCCCAGTTTATGTTATTTTATAATTAATTATACAGGGTGAATTTTTCAACTGGGCGTGGATGGCTATTTCCGAAACTATGAGGAATATCAAAAAACGTTGAAAGTAGTCTCGAGGCCGATTTTGACGAAAACTAAAACTGCATCATTGGATTTTAGAAAAATTAATAATCCTGGCCAGGAATCGAACCCGCTGATTTTGGAAAAAAAAAATCACACCCTATATTGTTTACCCTGTATTGTTCACCCTGTATAGTTTGCCCTATATGATGACTTCCCAGAATTTGATCCTTATTAGCAACACTATCGAATAGTGTAATAATACAGGATGTGATTTTTTTTCCAAAATCAGCGGGTTCGATTCCTGGCCAGGATTATTAATTTTTCACACTCACACATTTCGGCTCGTAGCACATTGCTACGGAATAGAAATACAGTACTGTAATATTTCGTAGTAGTCAAATAAATGAAATAAATGACTAAAACACTGAACCAATCATCTTGAAATTTAGCATAGACGTTGTCAGGTGTACAGAGACTGCGCGAGCATCGGACAGCGAGTAATGGGTGACTCGCCGTCCGTTCGTGAACCATGCTCGGGTTGAACGGCGCGTCGTGTTCCACGCGCGCCTCAAATAGCTGTCAGCAATCTGACGGGCCCTTAGCCTGCCGGGGTCGCGGGACTGTCTCATCTAGAAACCGTGACCCTGGAACGTAAAGGGCTATTGAAGGATCACCGTGGATTTTAGTCAGTACGAGTCTGACAGTCCCTCTCGTCCTGGGAGGTCTTATTTGATGAATACCACGAAAAAAGTAGTGTTCCCGAGAAAAACTACAGTAACGTTCATATGATAATATCAAAATAAATTATCAAATTCTAAGTTAACGCAAGCGGAGGCGTGGACGAAAGCTAGTATTATTTTATATGTATTATTAACGCCCACAACTAATTACTTTTCATTTATTATTAATCGTTTTTCTAAACACTGTAATTTTCTTTAGTAAAACGTCTCTGAATCATTTATAAGTAACTAGAAATTATTTATTTTCATACTGACATAAAACAGAATTAAGTTAAGAAATATACAGGGTGTCAGAGACATCGACGCACAAACGGATACCATGGGTCCAGGACATGATTCTGGACCCCCGTGTTGGAATTTTTCGTCGGTTTTTTCCTACATTTTTTATTTTTTTATGTTTGTTTTTTTTTTTTAATAGTGGGCCGCGCTTAAAGTACTACAGGTACTGTGGTACTGGATACAGTATTTAGGTATACGATGACCTTTCATTATAAACATCTAAGAAGACACCATTTCTAGTTTTATTTACATTGCTACTTTTAGTGAAAGTAGTGAATTAATTACTTTTTTATTAAAAATCTCATTGGGTTAGGTAAGAATAACGATTATGAACAGTGTGAAGTAAAAAAAAAACTCCATTTTTTTTTTATTTAGAAAATTAGGAAAAAACCGATGAAAAATTCCAACACGGGGAGGTCCAGAATCATGTCCTGGACCCATGGTATCCGTTTGTGCGTCGATGTCTCTGTCACCCTATAAAGGAACGGAAGGCGCGTTTAATGCGCTTGGCTGGGTTCGAACCCATAACTTGCAAATTGTAAGTTGGGGCCTACACTATCTGGGACACCACTGCTCATGGAAAAAACACAAATATCAATAGAAAAAAAATTACAAATTAAATCTGCCGACTCCCATGATTTTAGTACAAGCATTATATCTAATTTTAATCTACTTGCAAGTAAAATGGCAATAATAACTAAAGAGTAATGTTCAAAAAATAAACAGAAAAGAAAAACATTCAAAGGGCGTCAAAGAATTCGTCCACATCGCTGTCAACGGGAACAGTGCCCAGAACGCTGGCAGCATTGCCACGTTGTATGGCAATGCTAATTGATGATCCCATGATTTTGATTAAACTCATATTAATTATCTGCTTGCCTTTTCCCAACTATATTGCGGTCGGCTTCCAGTCTAACCAGATGCAGCTGAATATCA
The DNA here is from genome assembly GCA_950005045.1 of Agrotis exclamationis. NCBI lineage: Eukaryota > Metazoa > Arthropoda > Insecta > Lepidoptera > Noctuidae > Agrotis > Agrotis exclamationis. The sequence continues at coordinate 1,151,620 of OX465445.1, forward strand.
GTATGTTACATGGAGCGACTGACTATCGGACCTCCACAACACAGTAACTAGGTACACGATACCCCATGGTAAGACTTTAGAGCTTCTGACTAATAGTAACGACTGTCAAAGATCTACAAATGACAGCCGGGAACAACGGCTTTATTACATGCTTTCCGAGACACGGAGGAAATTCGCTATAATAGATGGTCGCCCATCCACAGGCCGACCTCGGCAAGCGTAGCTTTACTTTGATGATCGACATGTGTGACAGTTATTATTTAGGCACGAGATCTTAAAAATATAAAACGTATAAGAAATATGTATCGATTATATACGAACACACATTGACGCTTATAGTAAGCATTACTTAGTCAATTTTTAGAAATAAAACTTCAATATTTTCTTGAAAGAAACGCTAAAAAATCTGCCGAAGTCTGTATTTCCCGATAGCTACAACGTTGTGTTGTTCAAGTCTGTAGTGAATTATGTTAGTTCTAGTGAAGTGCTTCAACATCAACCACATCATTGAATACCATCATGAGAAATAGTGTACAAACGCGAGACTAATGCTAAAAGTTAAAAAAAGTAATCTATAGTCGAAATTTCACATTCGTAACCTTTTTATTCTCAAAGATTTCACACTATATCGCTTCTATATAGAATTATAGACAGCCATGCGCTTATTGAAGTTGAGTTTCTACCTACATATAACCTATGTATATACTAACACTGCTTTCATACAAGCCCAAACGCTAGGTAAAGTGTTATTGAATCAAAGTGTTTTTAGGTTTTTCTATCAAGGAACTTCTCAATAGCAGCCATGGAGTCTAAATTCCAGGTTAATGGCAAAAACCTCGCCTCCTATTACATGTTACTTAAACATAGCTGGTGAAATGTGTGTGTACTATTATGTACAATTCTGATTTATGTGAAATTATATGTGAATGTTTAGCTAGTTCTAAAAAATCTTCTAGTGTTTATAATATAAGATTTCTGAGCTTTTCTGTGTATAAACCTAATGAGTTAGTTTGAGCTTCCCGTAAGCTAGACACGCCAATTGAACGTACATAACAACTGGAACATTATTATCACTATTCAGACCCAATTTTAGAATGAAAAATAGCATAATTTTGTATAAAATCTATCTTAAATAAACTCACCAGTATTTCAGGAGGCTACACCCAAAAAAAAATCACTGAAAATCCTGTTTCTTCAGCTCTGAAACACTACAGCCATCTTGGCTGAAAATTTTCGTCTGAATATCCGTGGAAATGCACTCACACACACTGAAAATCACTTGAAAACACTGATGGAGAAATTTACACTTATTTTTATATATATTTAGTGTTGATTTTAGTTTTTTTGATGGGTTTTTTCAGGTTTTTTGATGACGGAGCGCGCGTGCGTCCCCCTTTAGTAACCGGCGCATACTGGCGAAGGTTCGATATTTTTGAACAAGGAGCTATGAATGAGGGGTGATTGGATATGACGCTTTTGCTGTATGGGGGTTGTAATTGTTTTGTGGGATTTGACTGGTTCTGTCACTGTTTAGAGGTTTTTTGTTTAATTATGAAAAGATATTGATGAGATTACAAAAGGTGTCTCATCAGTTAACCGTGACATGGAATGAAAACGGCTATTGAAGAACACCGTGGATTTAGTTCGCTGAAAGGATTAATATTTTTCTAATGCCATTTTAGTGTATTTTACACAAATTATTTCAATTTTAAATAAAGTTTGTTTCAATCAGTTTCTTCACAATGTGTTATGCATTTTGATTCTAGCCGTCGTACCACAAAAACTTTTAAACGTCTGTTGAACACTTGTCTAAAAAATGTCAGATTAAGACGTTAATATAAGGGTCGTTTTGCAGTCACACTTTATTTAGACAAGTGTTCAACAGATGTTTAAGTTTTTGTAGTAAGGCTGTTGGTGTTTAAAACTTACTTCTTGTCATTTTTAATTAAAACTAACAGAACACAGTCACAGCATCAAAAAATTAAGCACAAAGCTTCTAAATCGACTACAAAAACTGAAAATTTCTAGAAATAAAAAAATAACAGCAACAAAACTTACGAAACGAAATAAAAAAGGTAAACTAAGTTAAGTTATTCAAAAATTCGAAGACAAATCTTAAAGAAGCTTACAAGTTTCACTTAAATAAAATCCCTTTTAACTCTACTCAAGATAAAATATGCCACCTCCATACTACCCCATAGTTAGACTCCATGTTCCACGCTAGAGAGAAACAGACAGCGAGTGAAAGAGACAGCGCATCGGCGCGAGTTTCTTTAACAAATATATTTATAATTGTTATTGTGTTATATATTTATTATAATTAGTTATTCATTTCGAAGTTATTTTTAATGACGTAGTGTTAGTAAACTATACGTTTTATAATATTTTTTTATTTTTATTAAAATTTTAAACATGCAAAAATCGCCTTCTTCTCCTGGCGGTAGACAGAAACTACAGAGCATCACCTGCTATGATTATTACATACTTCTTCCACCTCATCCACATTCATCGACAGGCCTGTTGGTCTAGTGGTTAGTGACCCTGACTGCTATGCCGGAGGTCGTGGGTTCGATTCCCACCCAGGACAAATGTCTGTGTGATGAGCACGATCATTTGTTCTGTGTCTGGGTGTAATGTGTCTATAATATGTATGTATTTAGAAATATATAAGTATGTTTATCAGTTGTCTAGTACTCATAACACAAGCTCTGCTTAGCTTGGGACTAGATGGCGTTGTGTGATAGTTGTGGAATATTTTATTATTTATATATCTGGTCATACACACACGACGATTGCTAGTACTACACACCCGACCTTTCTGAAGAACCTAACCAATCATCATTTGCCTGCCTTTTCCCAACTATATTGTGGTCTGCTTCCAGTCGAACCAGATGCAGCTGAATATCAGTATTTTACATGGAGCGACTGACTATCGGACCTCCACAACACAGTAACTGGGTAATACGATACCCCTTAGTAAGACTGGTTGTCAGACTTTAGAGCTTCTGAATAATAGTAACGACTGTCAAAGATCTACAAATGACAGCCGGGAACAACGGCTTTACGTGCTTTCTGAGGCACGGAGGAAACTCGCTATGACAGATGGTCACCCATCCACAGACCAACCTCAGCAAGCGCGGCTTAACACGGAAGATCGGCCTGTGTGGCTGTAATTATTTAGCCACGAGCTCCTCACTCCACACTTTCAAATAAAACTACAATAATAAAATCAACAATTTATCTACTACGGCGTAGCAATCCGTAGACCGTCTACGTAAAATGATGTAGCACTTACTACGGCGTAGCGACGTAGCTCCGTAGACAAACGTTTTGATCAAGTAATTCCTCCTATCAAATATAGTAAAAGTTACTCGACTTTTAAATCAAAATTGAAGGTATTTTTGCTAACACATCAAAAAGATTTTGAAGACATTCGAGCCGACATATCTGCAATATAAAAGAAACCGTTATGTATCTTGTTTTATATTATTAACTGACTAGCACTTCATTTATCCCGGTCATGTAGGTAATTACTTTATTAACTTTTATTGTTTTTGTTGCAATCTCTGTATTAATTTAATTTATTTTTTTTTCATTTTGTATTATGTACTGTAATGTTGTATTTATATAAGTATTTGCGTATTTGATTTCGAGCGTATGGCACTCGTGGGCTGCAGCTGAAAATCAGCGTCAGGTGGCAGACTTTGTTTTGCCACTTGGCATTATGCTGAGCTGAGGCCCTTTTGGTATTAAAAGATTTGTTTTGTTTTATTTTTTAGTTTTAAGTTTTAATGCCAATAAACACAGTTTTCTTTCTTTCTTTTCTTTCTTTCTTTAAGTATGTGAAATTGAACCTTATACACTAACTAGATTATAAAGTAGTATTATATCTTTGGTGTTATTCAGTCGCTCCATGTTACATACAGATATTCAGCTGCTTTCAGTTAGACTGGAAGTAGACCACGACATAGTTGGAAAAGTAAAAAAAAAACTAGAAAACGGTTTTTGAGATTCTTCGTGGCTAAATAAATTACAGCCACACAGGCCGATCTTCCGTGTTAAGTCGAGCTTGCTGAGGTTGGTCTGTGGATGGATGACCATCTGTCATATCAAGTTTCCTCCGTGCGAGGAAAGCACGTAAAGCCGTTGTTCCCGGCTGTCATTTGTAGATCTTTGACAGTCGTTACTATTAGTCAGAAGCTCTTAAATCTGACAACCAGTCTTACCATGGTGTATCGTATTACCCAGTTACTGTGTTGTGGAGGTCCGATAGTCAGTCGCTCCATGTAAAATACTGATATTCAGCTGCATCTGGTTCGATTGGAAGCAGACCACAATATAGTTGGGAAAAGGCAGGCAGATAATGTAATAGCTCAGGTACTTTGCCATCAGTCATACAGTTTTAACCATACGTCTAAAAACATGGTCTGAAGCACACATCCTGACATGCTGCTCGGGGCTGATGTATGCACCGGCGCGATAAAATATGACTCCGGAGGCGACCTACACCAATGTATGGGCAAGAGTGGACTACGACCGAGAAGACTTGATAATTCTCTTTTTTTTTTTAACGTGGTAAAATCATAAAGTCAAAGTCAAATCATTTATTTCAATTATGCCATCAAAGAGGCACTTTTAAACGTCGATTATTAAAATTAAAGGAAATGGGAATGGATGGGATTGATTCTACATCACTTCGCAAGGGTAGAGACCTCCTGCCCAGGGCAGGACGGGAGGGACTTCAGACTTATACATAAAGGGCTATTGCTAATTGGCTATATATAAAGGGCTAAGTAATAGGATATTTGAATAAAAAAAATTAATAAGTCCGTCGCGTGTTAGATAAACAAAAAATATTTGACACGTATTTTTTCTATTGTCACTTCAACGAAAATTGACGAAGATACGACGCTTTTAAAATTGCCAATACGTCACAAGCAAGTACAGTTTACTTGCTTGTGACGTCAAGAGCCCTCTCTCGAATTTTAATGCGTTATATCTTTGTAAATATGCAATGATTTAACAAAAGAAAAACTACGTATCCATTATTTTTCAAAACTCTAAGTGACGGACTAATTAGATTTGCTCACAACACACAGGTGGATCTCCAAGGTTAAGCCGCGCTTACCGAGGTTGGTCTGTGGATAGGTGATTATCTGTCATAGCGAGTTTCCTCCGTGCCTCGGAAAGCACGTAAAGCCGTTGTTCCCGGCTGTCATTTGTAGATCTTTGACAGTCATTACTATTAGTCAGGCTCAGAAGCTAGAAAACCTGACAACCATTTTTTTTTGGAAAAATTATCTCCACACTTTGAATGTCTCCTGTATCGAAGATGGGTTTACAAACATAGAAGTTCAAATACACATCCAGACAAACTATAGCATCGTCATCTTTCTTTCCTTACACCATTTTATTAGTTGTCGGCGCTACACGTTTTTTTCTTCCATTATCAGACGTTACAGTATCATTTACTCCTTTTTCATTCATATCATTTCTTAGACAATCCATCCATGTTTTCTTTGGCCTTACTCTTCCTCTCCATCCATCAACATTTATACTCATCACTCTCAGTCACATGAGTCTCATCCCTCCTCATCACCGGTTCCCTTCGTGATCAAACAAGCAAGACACAAAATAAAATGTCAAAGTATCAAGCTCACTCATTCTCGTACAAAATCGATCGCTGCCGAAGTTATCCGAGCGCTCCCGAACATGTACGACGCCATTGTATTAAGCTTCCTCTATTCACCTTTGATGATGACTTTTTGATCGCTTTGGGTTCATTATTAATAAGAAATAAAAAGTTTTTTAAGTAAGTTACCCCGCACGTTAGACGACTAAGGCATATTATAGGATATTATCGGTTGCAGGAGTGTCTAAACGGGTAATCGTGGAACGTAAAGGGCTATTCTAGCAACATTGTGGATTTTTAGCGGAACTCTTTGGACCAAGTCATGACGGGTCTCTCAGGAACGCATAAAATGACAATTTGATTTAAAATAATAAAATAGAATATATATTTTAATGTATTTGGATGGTCATTATATTTTCAAAAATTGATCAATAGGTGCGTCTGCGTCCGCACAGAGCGCGCAGCCTCGCGAGGCATTTGCTGCGCGAGGAAACTGACAAGCGAGGCCGCTCACTCTGTGTGGACGCGTCTATTGTTTTTCGACCGAGGCACGAAACAATATACGCGAGCAAAACAAAAGCCGACACTGGATGGTTCGATGAGGCTCGGCCGCTCGGTCGCTCGACCGCAGCAGCGCTGTCACTTGCCTCGCCCGAGACACGTCCACACCAACCGAGCTGATTCGCGCGGAAAATGCCTCGCGAGGCTGAGCGCTCTGTGAGGACGCCCCTAATAAAAAAAACGTTGCCCCACACTAGGATTTTTTTCCTGTATCGTAGGTATACATAGACACCCAGATCCAAAACAACTATCATAAAAATATTAGGTCCGTGCGGGGGGCGGTCGCGGGACTAAAGAAAACCGTGATCCCGGAACGTAAAGGGCTATTGAAGGACACCGTGGATTTTAGTCAGTACAAGTCTGACAGTCCCTCCCGTCCTGCCCAGGGTGAGAGGACTTATTTGATGATTTTACCACGATAAAAAAAGGTCCGTGCGGAGATTGAAGCCGCAACACTCTGGGCAGCAGCCGATCGCTCAGCCAGCTGCACCAACCGTGCAATAATTGGATAAATATAAATTAGTCTACATTTTGTAAGCAACAAGCCTTCATAATCTCGACGGCAGTTCACATTCAACTATAATAATAACCATTTTCTTTCCATTAGACTCTCTAATTTGTGTAATGTTACAATAAAAATATCTATAGATAATGATGGACCAACAATATTACTTTATAATGTACTTTAGTTGTTGCTAATGGTCGCGGACTGTCTCATCAGGTAACCGTGACTCTGGAACGCAAAGGGCTATTGAAGGACACCGTAGATTTTAGCCAGTACAAGTCTGACAGTCCCTCCTGCCCTGCCCTGGGGGGGAGGACTCATTTGATGATTTTACCACGATAAAAAAAAGGAGACCCGTCATCATGCTGACAGCTCATTGAGGTGCGCATGTTCCATGACCGGACAGCGAGTCGCCAATTACTCGCCGTCCGCATGCCCGTTGCTCTCAAACCTGCGACTGGTATATTACTTATCACAAAAACATAATTAAAACCAAAAGAAAACAATTTGATTAGCTACAACAACGTACCCCTTTTGAACAACATACAATTCATCATGGGACACATAAAGCGTCATGTTTTTCAATGTTCTGCCGTCCCCCTTAACATTAACACGCGTAATGATATTACTGAGATTAAAATACAATCTCTGGCGGGGCACAATTTGTGGCGTCGACTGTACGTTTAGATGTACAGATGGGTAGAAAAGTGTTGGTAAAAAATACTACTAATAATATTAATAAACCTTGGAGGATGCATGTATACAGGGTGAATTTGTCAACTGGGCGTGGATAGATATATCCGAAACTATGAGGAATATCGAAAAACATTGAAAGGAGTCTCGAGGCCGATTTTGATGAAAACTAAAACAGCATCATTGGATTAAAAAAAATCTTGGCCAGGTATCGAAGTCGTTGATTTTGAAAAAAAAATCACATCCGGTGTTATTATACCTAAGAGCCTATGCACACCACGTTTATTAAATGCGCCGTTGACGCGCGTTTGTAGCGATACAGACGCGATGCGATATGCGATATAGCGACAACAAACTGCTCTGTTTGACAAAAGCGCACCGTTGACGCGCGTTTCTAAAACGCGCATCGGCCCTAAGAGGTTTATGTTTTAATCCAGGTTGTATTCAAACATAAACCGTCTTACCACAAAAAAAAAGTTAAACATCTTTTGAACACTTGTCTACAAAAACTGTCAACGTCAAAACGACATTTGACATTGATATAAAGGTCGTTTTGCAGTTACACTTTTTAGACAGGCGTTCAACAGATGTTTATCTTTTTGTGGTAAGACGGAAAATGTTGCCGTGTATTATTTTCGAGTTATAGCGAGCGAAGCCATTGTAACAACTAGTTATTGTCCACTTCCGAAAAAAAAAACGATTAAGAGAGCTTTTGAGCCATATTTTTTAACGGTAATATGGTTGTGACAGGGAAGTTTGAAAGTGGCGCCTGTTACAGAAAAAAATAAAGGGAATCGTCTATCTTGGTATGGACATGTGATGAGGAGGGATGACACCCATGTGACTAAGAAAGTGATGAGTATGAATGTTGATGGATGGAGAGGAAGAGGAAGGCCAAAGAAAAGATGGATGGATTGTCTAAGGAATGATATGAAAGAAAAAGGAGTGAATGATGCTGTGACGTCTGATAGGGGAGAATGGAAGAAGAAAACGTGTTGCGCCGACCCCAAGTAGAATGGGATAAGGGCAGGAAGAAGAAGAAGAAGATGGTTGTGACGGTAAAAAGGGTAATTTCCGTAGTTTTATGAATTTTTCTATTGTTATCTCAGTTTTTTGTCAAAGTTCTTGTTAATACTTGTACTTATTTTGTTGTATTTGGTTAGGTTGGAAGCCAAACACAGCATATTTTAAAAGCTTTTATTTACTTTCACCTGTCTTGTTGTCTGTAATCAAATTTTGCAAGTTAATTTGGTCCACTTTCCGGTTTCGTGTTGTACTTCCTAGCATAACCGTGAACATAACCATTATAACTTTTGATGCTAATCAATTCCTTTTAATTTGTACTATTATGTACCACTAATAAGACATTTTGTACCTCTCAGTTACCGTAGATATGCAGGTCTTGCTAGGAAGATTGCTGCCCAGCACGATCATGCTAAAATTCCAGCTGGCATTGAAGTTGAAGACACGGCAGTAAGCCTATTAATTTGTACTCATTTTTGACGTCAGAAACTCGGGACAATAAACAAACAAACAAGGAACTAACGTTGTGAGAGACTGGTGCCTGAAGTAGGTTTCATTAGAACCTGTATCACAGGTCACCAGGGCCCTCCCTCGGCTACACACTTGTAATTACCCGTTTGATTACATAGCAGTGTTTTGAGCGATAAATTGAATTTACTTAAGAACACAAGCAAAAAAAATATTTAAAATAAAAAGAACTTATACTAAAATAGGTCGGAATACCAGAGTGGGTGTGAGTGAGTGTGTGTTGAGTGTAATGAATGGTGTATGTGTGGGGTGTGAAGGATAAGAGTGTAGAAGCAGCCAACAAAGAGTTGAGATATCAGATGGTCTATTTTAACGGAATTAGTAATTTCTCTGTGTCGAAGTAGTCTAAAGTTTTCAAATATTTTGTGACTAAGGTTTTACAATTAAATTTTGTTAAGGGATATATGTCGAGAATGTTATTTAATTTATTATACAAAAAAGGTCCGAGAAAAAAGAAGAAGTTACGCGAGTGTGAAGAATTGAATGATTTAGTTTGACAAACCCTACCTTTACGCCGCAAGTCCTTGTGAAGAGTCGGATCGTATTGCAATAGGGAGTGTTCTTTCAGAACCGTTCTCAATATAAAAGTTTGTCTAACCGTGAGTACATCCCAATGCTTGAAAAGATCTACCGTGGGATATAAGTAGGGAAAACCGGCGGCAACTTTCAGAACAGCACGCTGTGCCCTTTCAACTTCAATGAGGTGGGTTTTAGCGGCACCTCCCCAGGATGTGATGCAATAGTCGATAAGAGATTGGCATAAGGCATCATAAACCATTTTTGTTAATCGACGATCCGCTGCATGTCGAAGGGTTTTGAAAACATAAATAAGCTTTCGCAACCGCGTTACAAGAACTTGTATTTGTGGTTTGAAGGTCAGGAATTGATCGATAATGATACCGAGGTATTTTATTACATCTGTTTTATGGAGAAGGGGGCAGGAGCACTGTGAGGTGTAAGGTGCGCAAGCGTGGTACGTAATACCTAGATGAGGTGGAGGCAGTAGATTTGACCGATGAGCAAATGTAATATATTTGGTTTTATTAACATTCAGAGTCAGAACGTTGGATCGTAGCCATTCACAAACTACGTTAAAACCCTTTTGAGCAGTCTCAAAGACCTCGTCCCAGCTTTGTCCACTAAAAAAGAGGGCAGTGTCATCAGCGAATGTAACAATTTTGCCCCCATGAAGTTGGAGCTTGCAGAGGCCGTTGATGTACACCAAGAATAAGGTTGGGCCAAGGATGCTGCCTTGGGGCACTCCGTATTCGACGCAAACTTCATCACTCATTCCATCGCCAATACGGACCCTCTGTTTCCTTTCTGAAAGGTAGTCCTTCAAAAGTTCGAATGGAACACCTCTTACACCAATCCCCTCGAGTTTAGACAGTAGGTGAGGGACAGAGACTGTGTCAAAAGCTTTTGCCAGATCAAGGAACACCGTTAGACATTTACTCCTATTGTCTACATTGGTAACAACGGAATGCAAAAGCTCATGGACCGCGTCATTGGTTGATTTATTGCATCTAAACCCAAATTGACTCGGAGCAAGAAAATTATTCGTTTCTAGATAGTTAGTAAGTCGTCGATTTATGAGTCGTTCTAATATCTTGGACAGAGTTGGCAAGATGGAGATAGGCCGGTAGTTATTGACACAGTCCCTGTCACCCCCCTTGTGTATAGGTTTGATAACCGCTAATTTAAATGCTCTAGGGAAAACACCTGTGGCCAAAGCTAGTTTACATATGTGTGTGATAGGGGAGGTGAGAAGGTTAATGTACCTCTTTAGAATCTTGCCTGATATCAAATCAATTCCTACCGCACATTTGTCCTTTAAACTATTTATGAGGGAAAATACTTCATCTTCATCTGGGGGGAGCAAGATCAGGGAGTTGAGGGGAGGTTGAAACGACAATTCTTGTGGCAATGCTCTATTCGATGACTTAGTAATTTTCTCCGCTAGTTTCTTGCCGACGTTAGCAAAGAAACGATTGACGCCATTTAGATCCTCTTCACGATTTTGAGATGTAATAAGACAGGAAGAGAAATCCACTGATATATTGGAGCCATTTATTCTTTTAATTGTATCCCATAACTGCTTTTTATCATTCCTTGACTTTTCTATCTCTTTTTTCTCATAGCTTCGTTTGGCTTTTTTGATGATAGCGTTACAATAATTTCTGTAACGTTTATAGGTTAACTTAATTGTCTCATTATCGGGATCTCTCTTAAGTTTTTTGTGAAGATAATCTCTATTTCTCATGCATCGCAGTAACCCTTTCGTGATCCATGGTTTGCTGACCCGCTGTCTTTTGGGTATTTTTATCGTGCGAGAGTTACTTTTAATCACAGTGGATAGTAGTGTCACGAACAGGTCTGTTGCGATATTAGCATCAGAACACTCAACAATAGGTTGAAAGGAAATTTGCTTTATTGCTTCATCAAGAGATTCAAAGTTGAGTTTATTGACCGTTTTATTGGAGTAATCAGGGCTATTTGTTTCAATTGTTATAATTTTAATCTTGTCATACATAATAATATTTTCATGGCATGACACATCGACTTGTGTGTGCGACAGTCCGGAGTTCCCCCATAAACAAGGGTGCGAAGGGCAGCCCCTTTATTTTTAATTGAGTGACAGACAACAGGGACGTACTGCAACGTTGATTGGTATAATATTAATGCATTTAATACCTCAAATATTAATAGCAAGAAAGAGGAGCTCGTGGCTAATTAATTACAGCCGCACAGGCCGATCTTCCGGGTTCCGTGCTTGCCGAGGTTGGTCTGTGGATGGTTGACCATCTGTCATAGCGAGTTTCCTCCGTGCCTCGGAAACCATGTAAAGCCGCTGGTCCCGGCTGTCATTTGTAGATCTTTGACAGTCGTTACTATTAATCAGAAGTTCTAAAGTCTGATAACCAGTCTTACCATTTTTTTTTTTTTTTTTTTTTTTTCGTGGTAAAATCATCAAATGAGTCCTCCCACCCCGGGCAGGGCGGGAGGGACTGTCAGACTTGTACTGACTAAAATCCACGGTGTCCTTCAATAGCCCGTTATGTCCCGGGGTCACGGTAATGAGATAAGTCCCGCAACCCCGGCAGGCTTTGGCCCTCTAGAGGGGGGCCCCGTCATCATGCTGACACTCCTTGAGGCGCGCGTGGAACACAACGCGCCGTAACCAGTCTTACCATGGAGTATCGTATTACCCAGTTACTGGGTTGTGGAAGTCCGATAGTCAGTCGCTCCATGTAAAATATTGATATTCAGCTGCATCTGGTTCGACTGGAAAGAGACCCTCAATATAGTTCGGAAAAGGCATGCAGATGATTATGAGCATACGTAACAGACAAGTAGGTTTTCCCTTCCATCTTGTTTTCTTTATAAATATCTATAAGGGAATAGACTATTTCTCTTGTAAAATTATTCAGAAATATACGAAAAGGGTCTATGTGAGCATTTTGTTACCAAAAGATGGACTTATCATCTATATTCAATATTGTTCCCTTGTTTGTCGACCGATCGACAAACAAGGTTGATATGATAAATAGGGGCACAGTGAAATAGCGACTACTATTTCAATTTATATTGAGGTTCCACTTCTGTAGTAGGTGAAGAATTACATGTTTAAGTAATACATACTTACCTACTACGAAAATTAAAGCAATATATCACAGTCATTCCACAACTTTGTTTTAGGTTCATTTGAGAACCAGCGTCGGGCACCAGTTGTCCGACATTATGCTAGCAAGCGCAGCATAGGACGACCACAAACAAGCTGGACAGACAACCTTTTAAAGGTTGCCGGAAGACGCTGGATGCAGGTCGCTTCAAACCGGTATATGTGGAGATCTAAAGGGGCACGCAGAGAAATGTCTAGCTACCTATACGAGAACTTCTGACATTTCTAGTCATAAATACTAAGTCCTTGTTATCTCTAAGCTACTACTTACTTAGTATTTATTACTAGAAATGTTGTAAAGTCAACTAGTGAGTCTTGCTGTCACGGTTGCAACCAGAAGTTCTCGTATAGGAAGCCAGACATTTCTCTGCGTGGGAGGCTAATGTTTAGCAGTGGACGTCCTATGGCTGAGATGATGATGATGATGATGATGAAATGGGCCTAGCCTTTGGCGCAGCCGTGAGTCAGTATATTCCTACATTCTTGTTGGGCTTAGATACCTAATTTTACTTTAAAAAATGGTTCTTTTTTCTTTGTTTCTCTGTGATACTGTGTGCACTTTTGACGTGTGCCAACAACTACTTGTAGGTCATACATTAAATTATTTTTCATTACTCATACTCTGAAAGTAGGTCTTTACATGTCTGATTAGCCGTTTGAAAATTATCCATTGCCGCCCTAGGGAAAATCGCTTTCAACTGACAGCTGCCAAATTTAAGAAAAAAAACTAGTTCTATTTTGACATTTCTATGAACCATGTTCAAAATTTTTATACAGCCACGAAATTACAGAGCAATTTAAAATTAAAATAACATAAAGTTAAGTATTAAGAATACAAATAATGACTTTAAAATAATTTAGTTTCAACTATTTCTCTAAAATATCACAGATTTCGACAAAATCTTTGCCATTTTGTAAATAATGAACATGAAAAATCCTGGCTGTATAGCTGGACGACCACAGCACAAAAATTAAAAAAAAACACAAGCGGTAAAGTGACAATCCGATCTACACTAATTTTTTCTTTAGCTTAAATTTATGTTGTTATTTTTACTTTCTTTCCTCGTATTCGTAATGAAAAGCACAGTGTTTACCTCGGGTAAATTACTTATTTAATCCCTCGAACTATTAGCGCCCTCACTACGTTACGGGCGCCAAACCCAGTCTCGGGACGTAAATAAGTAATTTTCACGCCTTGGATAACAATGTACTATTTATTGGTGAGGGATTAGTTACCTAGTTATAAAATGTTTTAAATAATTTGAAGTTCGTCCCTGTACACCAGTTTTTTGACTCCATACAAAGTCGTTAAGCCAATTACACAGTCTTGCATGGTCTATCTAGGGGGCGCATAAACGCACACGAGGATTGATTTGTTAAATAATAATTAAACTGTAGTTTATAATACGAAGGGTGACGTTAAGACGACGAAGTGATTAAGTCAAGAGTGTGCGCTAATTATAATATGGTCTGCATTCGATGTGTCATTTAAGAACGGGATTTAAAACTCGAGTGTCAAACCTCGTAGGGGAACAGTGGACGGGGACACGAGGTATGATGGGAAATCACACACATAAGGCAAACTTAACACAAAACTAACGTAGCACAAGCGCCAACAGGACGCCATTTGCGTCTGGCCGCTTGCAAATGACGTCCTGATGGCGCTTGCTCTACGTTTGTGTTGTGTTAAGTATGCCTAAAGTGTATGTCCCCATTATACCTCGCGATTATTAACGTCCCCGTCTTATACACTGTTCCCCTATTCATGGTAAACATTTGTTTAGAAACATGATTGCATAAACATGTTGCTGAATTGCTGTCAACATATTGCGGGCAACACTTTATACGTAAAGCACGGTTTACACAAACGTCACAAACCTTGGTTTTGCGATGAACCATGGTCTAGGGTCGTGGGACTGTCTCATCAGGAAACCGTGACCCTGGAACGTAATGGGCTGTTGAAGGATCACCGTGGATTTTAGTCAGTACGAGTCTGACAGTCCAGAACATGACTCATTTGATGATTTCATATGATGATGGAGAGTGAACATTTTTAAAAATTGCCTAAAATGGCTAAAAACCACAGTTTTCTATATTCTACTTTTCTATATACAAAAGATTCGTAATAATACTTTAAAGTCCATTTCACTTTGATTAAAATAAAATAGCGGTAGATATGTCACTACACGATAGCGCATGGACCGCATAAATTAGGCTAAATTGGCCTAACAGTCCTCAGTCGCAATAAGAGTAGATTTCGGTGGAGACGTGTGTGCGTGTATATTTCAATTTTGAAGAGCGGGATAGAAACATACAATGCGATAATGTGCGACACGTTTGGCTAAAACAAGGCCGCGCCGCCCCGCCCGCCGCCGCTCGGCGTGGCGACTACTAACGAACTAATACGAATAGCGGTGATGCTCCGTCTTGGTCGTACGCCACCTTTGTGCATTATTTTTTATTTATTTATTTATTTATGTTCAGGCTACTTTGGCCCATAGATATATACCTTACAAACTAACATACATAACTTATAAAAACAACTTGCGTTAGTACATATAAACTTAAGCCTATGTTAGTAAAAACTTCACTTCACTGTGCACTACGTGATTGTGCGTTCTGGTGGCACTTGTCCGCGGAAGCGACGGAACACCACACCCTTCGGCCAAAAGTCCTCCTCCATGACGAGGTGCAGAAAACACGTTGGTACACGCACCACGAACGCCCTAAAGTTGACGTTGCGGTGCGATTCCAGTAGCTGCACTCTCGGCGTGTACTTGGTCTTCTGGCGCACGTACTCGACGATGTCCTCAGCCTTAGTGGTGTAGTGTAGGCGGGAGATATACACCGGAGTGTTCGGCATGGCAGCACGAATAGTATTGGGCTCCGCCGGAGCCTTGCCGCAGCGGTTCTTGTTAGCTCGCTGACGGCGCTTCCTCCTTTGCACCGTCACGAAACCATCATCATCAACTGCCCGTTTCGGTGCCTTTTCAAGCACGGGCTTATTAGGAGCGCTAGGAGCACTCGCGGCAACGCTAGCAAAATCCCTTCGAGGGGGATTCACCAGGACTGTAGACACTGGTAGCGGGACGGGGCCAGGGGTACGTGCGGCGCTGCTCGGAGGAGCCGCGGTGACGAGCGCGGGGCTGCGGGGCACGCAGGCGGGTCGCACTGCAAACTCAGCAATCGACGGATGCGCCGGCGACGAAACTACTGAAATTATTCTGTCTCTTTCTTTGTTGGCGTGTAGTAACAATGATTGTTTGTGCGAGTAAATGTGTCTGTGTACGTATAAGATTCACTGTTTGAATACTTAACGTAAGAACGTAACATATCTACCGCTATTTTATTTTAATCAAAGCCATTTCAACTTTATTACCATACCATAAAGTTTAAATGTTAGTGGAGGGGTTCCGGGAAGACAAAACAATTGAGTGACTCACGTTAGTTAGGTATAGGCGGTACGAAGTTTGCCGGGCCAGCTAGTTTACAATAAGAATATCGATTGTCAAATAGTAAATTAACGCGAGCGAAGGGGCGGGCGGCGAAAGCTAGAATAGAATAAAACACAAATCTCCTCAATAAATAGTATATTTTATCCACCATGCAGCGTAGAAATGAACATAATAGTATCTTTATTTTGTAGCTCATAGTCCAGTTCTCCGTATAATTCCCAATCTGAGTCGTTGATTAAAACTAAAATGCCTGGTCTGACTGATTCTCCCTGTAAAAAATGAAAACAAAATATTATCAGAAAAATTCTATATATCTATGGTGATTTCGAAAAATCACCATAGAAAATTATAAACTTGATTGGACAGTTTGTATGGAGAGGCCGATTTTTTTTCATTTCCTGAAAAAAAAAATGTGGAAGATTGTTCAGTTTCGTCTACTGAACAAGCCCTGAAAGTGTGCGGAGGGCTGTCCCTTACACCCAGTATAACTTCGAATAAAATAAAAATAATAAAGTTCAGTTGTGGAAAATCGGTTCACACACATTCAAAGCGTACAACAAGCATGATTTAGGTAACGCATTTCTTTTTATCGTGGTAAAATCTTCAAATGAGTCCTCCCGCCCACGGCGTGACGGTAAGGACTTTCAGACTCGTACTGACTAAAATCTACGGTGATCCTTCAATAGCCCTTTACGTTCCAGGTATATTGGGCAAATTGGGCATACGCATCGAAATAGCTATGTAAGCAATCAAATGTTCAATGCAAAAGAAAAGAAAGAGAACTAGTTGTTTTATTTTCTTGAAATTGTATATTCCCTATTATTATTATTTTAAATCATTCCCCGACACGGACAGGTTAGGTTCGAAGGGGATGGCGGGGTCTGAAAGACCCCGCCATCCCCTTCGTGTTAGGTTACTTTAAACCTTGCACGCAGAAATAGGAGCCCCGTGAAGCGGGGCTCCGTCGAGTTTCCTTGTTGGGTGGTAATCAGTAACAAAATAAACAAAATGTTGATACGATGATGACGACAACCCTAAAGTTTTTGTGGTACTTTATGAAAATTTCAATAATTTTAATTTAGGACTTATAAATTTTATGGAAATTGGTTTTATGTATTTTGTATATTATTGATTGTTATATTTATGACATAAAGTATTTAGGAATTTGTATGTGATATTATGTGAAATAAGTTCGGATAAGTAATCATTTTCGGACAAATGATGATTAGGACAAAAAAAATTATGGCACATTACATTATGTTGTTTGTTGAGTTGTATTGTTGAGCTGAATGGTGCTGATATATGTGTCATGTTCGTGAACGGGCGCTGTCAGTTGGGACTGGTCATCTCTTAGCTGCCACGGTCTATTTTAATTATTAATAACTTTATTTTTGAATTGTCTTTTTATTTTACTATGGACACTATTAACTTGCCACATCGTTCTCACATAATGTACCATCTGATGATGAATGATGTAACTAAAGTTCTGTAATAATTTTTGGCGATTGAAAAAGAGTGTCCATGGAGTTTCTTGCTCATTCTTCTCCATAGAGATCTACGCTTTGGAATGAGCACCTACAGTACTTTCACAGTTTTTATGTCTTGTGACTGGGACTGTAGCACCATAACTATTTTGTACTAGTTTTATTTTATGTCTTTTGACAATTCAAAAGTGCCTGTAATTGGCCTAGTTGAAATAAACGATTTGATTTGATTTGATATGGATAAAAAAGTTAGGTAACACAATAGAGAACCGTTTGTAATGAATAAACTCAAAAACTCCTGTGCTGACTTCGAATATTCTTTCACCAGTTGAAAGCGGCATTGGTCCTAAGTGACATAGGCAGTAATCGGGGGAGGGGGAGCAGGCAAAGCCGGTGGCAAAAGCTAGTTAATCAATATAAGAATTACCTGTAAAAATAGTTCTTCCCTCTCCCTCAATAAGTTCTCTTTCAGCCACACTAATAATTCTCTGATAGTCCATTTTTCATGCTGGCAATCAGGTTTATATTTTTTTAAAGCTGGCAACTCTATTTCTCGTTTCTTTATCTTGTCAAATAGTAGTTCTGCTCCACCACCAAATTGTAGGTTTAGAGATAGTGGCTCTCCCATTTTATACTGAAAAAACATAATCACAGCCTTTAAATATCGAAATTCTGTGTTTAATACAAATCATTACATTTTTAGTGTCAAAGCCCCTTTTTTTATAAATATGTGAGTGAGCGTCACGCACACATTTAAATAATTTCCTTGGAGATGTTCACTTGTTCTACGTAGGAATCAAACGACGGGAAGAGTTTTAGAGTTTTTGGCTTCAATTGTCAGTGGCCTACTAGGAATCGGGACATTCTATAATTTAACATGTTGACAGACAGTAAAGCTTGTTGACGTAAAGATAGCATAAAGTGATACGACAGTACGTCTGGCGAGCGACGTCCAAATTTCTACTAACATAAAAATCTGTACACTCTTAAACGTACAATTCTATAGAAGAGCATGTTGTACTGTCACCAAAGATTTAATTCTGACTTTCTACTGTCACAACACAATGTTCAGAAATGCATTTAAAAATGACCCTACATGCACAATTTATCGAAAAATGTACTGTCTCATCATCACACATAACTTATGAGTGAGTAGGTACTGTCCGTCAACATGTTAAGATCACAGTATAATTTAAAATAATGGGCTGTGTTTGTAATCTACAAGTAGTTGTTTTGGGTGTGGGTTTGTGTTTTTTGTGTTTTTTTTACGTGGTAAAATCATCCAATGAGTCCTCCCACCCAGGGCAGAAAGGGAAGGACTGTCAGACTTTTTTTTTTTTTTTTTTCCGTTAATGGCAATCTGCCGTAGGCAATTCGTGCCAGTGTCTTGTGGTGACCACAGGGCAAGCAACGAAGTGACCATACATGGGTATTTTATTTGATTTAAGTTTACAAAGAGAATAATGAACTTAAACTTTTTGTGGCAATTCTTTCAGCCCTGAAACAAACAAAACACCTAGGAGTTAGTAATAGTTAGTAACATAAAATATATACATCTAGACAATATATTATTAATTAGACTATGTCTGTTTATTATAGTTTAATATTGTTATTGGAAATAAATTTAATGAAAGCACGTATAATTTGGGGATTAGGGAAAAATGAGAGGAGGTGACGGACATTAGTGGGTTTTTGGATGTTCAATTTTGTAATAACCTGATCAAAAGAGGAAACATTATTCAAAGGGCAATTTAAAAATATGTGATCTAACGTACCATCATCCAGCCCACACTCACACAAAGAACTGTCCCGGACCCTAATTTTATGGAGGAAAACTGGGGTACAGCAGTGGCCAATACGGATTCTGCATATAACGGATGTGACGGTTTTGGATGTTTTTTTGTATTTATAAAACCAAGGCTTGGAAGGAATGGTTGGTTGAATAGATGCAAACAAGCTAGCCTTTGACTTGCTAGATTGAGACCAATGGTCTTGCCAGGATTTAAAAAGATCTACTTTGGCCTTGTGAATTAAGTCATAGACCTGAACAGCATAATGTTTTTTATCTGCCAGATTGCTGCTGATCGCATTCTTAGCTGCTTTGTCTACCACCTCATTGCCCGTAATACCCACATGACTAGGAATCCATACCAATATTATCTCAATGTTTTTTATAAAACAAGAATGTAAGACTGTTTTGATTTTAACAATGATTGGGCTACGTAGGTTATCTTTAAATGAATTTTTGACTATTGCCTGCAGAGCACTCATGGAATCAGAGAAGATGACTGCTTTAGTAATAGTTGAATGAGAGGAAATAAATAAACACGCCTCGAGAATTCCAATGCATTCCCCAGTAAAAACAGAAGACTCGGGAGGGCACTGGAATTGGAGGAATATCTGGGAGTCGGAATTATATACAGCAATGCCTGTTCTGCCGTCGGTGGTCAATTTAGAAGCGTCAGTATAAAATTTGTAGTGATCAGGCCAGTTGTTATTAACAGTCGAAAGAAAGTGGTCATTAGCATTGATGGTGTCCTTATTTATTCCAATAAAAGAGATTTTTGGAACAAAATTTAAAATTTCATATGGACATGAGTAGAATGGGAATTTATTACATTGAGGAATGGGAGAATTGATATCCACATTCCGGATTTTCCTAAATGAATTAAGGATCAAAGGGGGGTCTTTATGCTTCCAGTAATCGCTTTGTCTACATAGATTATCTAGTATGGAAAGCTTAGAAAGAACAACGTGATTACTAAGAAAATATACCTTGTACATAAATTTATCGGCTAGGTATTGTCTACGGAGAAGAAGGGGAGGGTCGCCACTCTCAACTTGCAGTGCGTTGGTAGGAGTGGATCTCATACATCCTAGTACGATGCGGAGGGATTTTGACTGAATGGTTTCCAGTTTGGCCAACGCAACTTTACTACAGGGTTCCAGGAGAAAAGACCCATAGTCCAGTAAGCTTCTTATTGTAGCATTGTATATGAGTTTAAGAGTAAAGGGATGAGCACCCCACCAAACTCCCGCTAAAGCACGTAGCATATTAAGCTTCCTGTCACATTTATTGACTATATAATTTAGATGAAAGACACCACATAATTTACGGTCTAAAATGACCCCAAGGAATTTCACCTTATCCTCAACCTTGATCGGGGCTCCTTCAATTTCAAGGTGAACATACGGAGTTAAGCGTTTCCGTGAGAAAACAACAACGAAGCTTTTAGGAGCTGACAAGCTAAGGCCATGAGAGATTAACCACTGGTTAAGGGAGTTAAGGGATATTTGCATGGATTCTGTAGCAAGTTCGACGGATGAGGTAGGAATATATAAGGCTAGGTCGTCTGCATATTGTAAAATCTGGCAGTTGCTATTCAGGGACTTGTGAAGATCAGAGGTGTAAATACTGTATAAAAGAGGACTTAGTACTGAACCCTGGGGTAACCCACGCCAAACAGTTCTGGGGTCATGTGATTCTCCTGGGACGTGGAGTTTAACACTACGACCAGCCAACAAGTTACAAATACAGTTAATAATCTTTACAGGGATACTCAGCTGGCGTAATTTACTTCTGAGAACCGAAAGAAGGACACTGTCGTAAGCTGCTGAAATGTCAAGAAAGACCGCCAGAACAGACTCATTTTTGCTGAAAGCAATCCGGATATCAGTCATCAAAACACCGACACTGTCCATTGTACTAGCCCCCTTTCGGAAGCCAAATTGAGATTTAGCTAGAAGACCTCGGCCTTCAACCAACCACTCCAATCTGTTTTTAATAAGGTGTTCCAATATTTTACCTATTACAGGTGATAGAGCAATAGGTCGAAAATTATCGGGGGAATCGGGAGGCTTCCCTGGTTTTAGAATAGGAATTATAAGCTGCGTTTTCCAGGAATCAGGGATATGTGAGAGAATAAAACATGTGTTGATTAATGATAAAAGGTATTGGCGACTGCGGGACCCCAATTTTTTAAAAAAAGAATATGGATGGCCATCTATGCCTGGGGCAGAGTCGTGTACGTGTTCGAGCACTGCATCCAGTTCGCTTAACAAGAAGGGGGCATCTAAGGTGTCATAGGAAATTTCGCCCCCCTCAGAAGTTGAGGGGCATTCTCCCAAAAGAGGAGCGAAAGGGGGAGCCAGTTTGTTCAGGAAAGATTCTGTAATGTCGCTATGCATAGATGAGGAGTTTCGGACCGAGCAACCACGTTTGAATTGTTTGAATTTTTGCCAAACAAGAGAGGAAGGGGTTGAAGGGGAAAGTGAAGAACAGAATTTCTTCCATCCTTCATATTTTTTTTTTTTAAATAGACGTTTGGATTTCGCAACAATCCGGTTGTACTCGATCAAATTTTCAGTGGACATATTTTGACAATACTTGAGTTCCGCTTCTTTTCGAGATTTAATCATGTTGGAACATTCCCGATCCCACCAGGGGGGAGATGATAGTTTTCCAGAGGCTGAATTTTTAAGTGGAATGCTGTTATCCGCGGCTGAAGAAATTGAATCGGAAAATTTTGATATACAGTCATCTATGTTGGCTGGGGAAACTTGGGGCAAAGTGGAAATTATATCCTCAAGAGTTTGAGAGTATAAGTCCCAGTCCGCACCTGTAAGCCTGTATTTTAAAAGTGGAGGGTTACCCCTGTGGGGTAAGGACCTATTGATCAGAGTAGTGCATATTGGGTAGTGGTCACTACCATACGTGAGGTTTAGTCGTTTCCACTCCAACTGGGCGGTCAAACTAGCTGAACACAGGGTAAGGTCTACACAGCTTCTACTCTGGCCAGGTCTAGGTAGGCGAGTGACGGAACCATCGTTAACAACACATAAACCCAAATCTTCCAACAGATCAACCAACTCCAAACCAGGGGTATCGGAATGGTCAGAGCCCCACAGAGAATGATGGCAGTTAAAATCACCCAAAATTATGACAGGATTCAATGAGGAACATATATTATGAATGTATTGCAAGCAGGAGGGATTAGGGGAGGGAATATAGACAGATATAAAATTAATGCCAAGGATATTAACACCTACAGCATTAATCTCATCTCCGTGGGGAGGAAAGGCTAGAGGGGAGAAAGAAAGAAGATTGTTCACCAGCATAGCAGCCCCGCCATAACCATCAGAGCGGTCATCCCGGAGAGTGCTATACTGAGGAATATTAAAATTGAGTCGTGGAGTTAGCCATGACTCTGAGATTGCAAAAATTGCAGGGTTATGCAAATTAATAAGGTGGCAGATTTCATGTTTTTTGGGGAGAGCACTCCTGGTGTTCCACTGCATGAGATGGAATGTTACGGTTTTTAATTTTATTGACTATGTTGTCGGCAACGTGGTCTGGTAATGAGTGATTTGAAAGTAGGGTGGAAAGCAAAGTAATAATAATGTTAATAGTCTCTTCATTCTCATTGCGAGTGGGAGGGTGGTCCATCAGAGCAGAACCATTAGGAGAAGGGGGGAAAGAATAACTGTTAATAATATCCTGGTGGGCTCTACGGTCATAACCAGGGTGGAGGGGTGTGTGGGGCTTTGGACGGGTAGTAACAAATTTTTTACTGGTGGAAGTAGAGGGTTGAGAATGGGAGGAATAATTAGAGATTGGGAGACGGGGAGGGCGGGGATCATGGTTAAAAGTCTGGTGGGTAGTCAGTGCAGGAGGGGCTGACGCCGTAACGTCTGCAAAAGATCGGTAGGAGGGGGCAAAACGTTTGGCTGCTTCAGAATAAGATATATTATCCTTGGCCATGGTGGACTTGATGTTCCGCTGACGCAGATGTTCCGGGCATTGCCGACTGTTCGCAGGGTGGGCACCCGAGCAATAAAAGCACTTGGGTTCTTCAATGGTACAACCATCTCCAAAATGGTCACTACCACAGCGGTAGCATCGTGGCTTTGACCGGCATTGAGTTCTGGTGTGTCCATATTTGCAGCATCCGAAACACTGGACAGTGGGAAAATTATAGATCTCTACTGGAAGGGAATTGAAACAACAGAAAACTCGATCTGGGAGGCTCTGACCATCAAATGTGATTACTACGCTTGATGTAGCAATCCAT
This sequence comes from Agrotis exclamationis, assembly GCA_950005045.1. Classification (NCBI taxonomy): domain Eukaryota; kingdom Metazoa; phylum Arthropoda; class Insecta; order Lepidoptera; family Noctuidae; genus Agrotis; species Agrotis exclamationis. Next base: position 1,175,254 of record OX465445.1, read on the forward strand.
TCCGATTTTCCATTATTGGAAACTCTGCGATTCAATCTCCTCACCTTCAACACCTTACCAAGTGGAGACTTCAGGGTATCCAAGACTTCAATGTCAGTCCAATCAATAGGGACACCCCTCACAACACCCATCCTGGTGATGTTGAAAGTGGGAATGATCAGTGTGAAACCTTTTTGCTTAATTGACTCATTGTCGATAAATGCATTGGCATCTTCCGGGCCCTTGAACTCTACTGATACCCTGTTTCTTCCTATTCTCTTTATACCCCCTTCTACAATATTCACAACATTCAGTTTCTGTAACATTTTACCAAATTTTATAGGATGGAGGGTAGTGCCAGAGGTTGGGTCGGATTCACAAAGAGATGCGTAGACTAAAAACGGTTGTTTGTCTAAATGCGAGTACTTGGTGCGTGAGATCAACGACGGAGCCGTGACCCGGTCGCGTTTAGTCATTGGAGCATTTTCGTCTGTACCATTCGTAGGGTCGTTGTGGAGATGGTTTTCTTCGAGTTTCCTCTTTTGAGAAGCTACTTCAACTTCCATTGTCTCAAATTGAGACAGTGGAGCCGTCAGAATAGGCGCATGAGAAAAAAGGTCTTGCGATTGTAGCTGAGCGGGATGGGGGGGATCTGGAGGGCGGCCAGGAGGCCGTTCGTCACCCGCCATTGTCACTCAGCATAGGCCAGTAGGAAGTTAAAAAGGAAGATTAAAAACTTACCAAATGTAAGATCACGTAGGTACACAACACAAATAAACACAGGACGAGCACAAACACGTAAAATACACCCAAAAACCACCAGAAAAAGCAGAGAAATAGCCGAAAATCGGTGCGAGAAACAAAACCACATGTACTCGCCACAAACAATCAGCCCAAAGTCGACTGTCAGACTTGTACTGACTAAAATCCTTCAATAGCCCTTCGCCTTCGGAGCCACGGTTAGCTGTTAGTCCCGCGACCCCGGCAGGCTTTGGCCTGTCATGTTGCTAACAGCTCTTTGAAGCGCACGTGAAGGTCCATGATCAGACAGCGAGTCGCCTATTACTCGCCGTCCGCATGCTCGCGCCTACGGTGGCTGGAAATCGCCCCTCTTAGGTTTTTATTTTTATTCCAACATTGATTCCAACCGGGGCCCTTGACAATTGGGGGGCCCGTATAATTGATACGGCGGTTGCTACGGCTCTGCTGATAAAAAGAGCTTTTATTGCGTAGTTTCACAGTACTATTCAAAAATATTGTGACTCACCAAATATCCTAAACAATCCCTACAACAAGAAAGAAAATAAAATGTTTTACGTGCAATAATTACATAATTATTGAACACAGTCCTGTATACGTACCTTATAATTAACTTTGTGCAGTTGAACGCTTATTTCGTAAGATATTTAATATTAAAACTTATTTTTATTCGAGTTTATTTACAATTGCAATCATCTAAATTTTTTGGTTATGTTTTGCTGTCACTGTCAAAACTATGTCATTTATGTTCAGTTCGTTCGTTGATTTAGCGAAACGTGCGTCGAGTAATTTATTCGAAATAACTGTTATTGGATGCGCAATAGAATAATCTAATTAATAATTAAGATCACTTGTATGATTAACTTAGTTATCTATTATAAAATTTTGAACAAATAACTCAATGCGTATAAGCGCATTCACGTTTCCAACTGAACACAAATGATACACCCATTTTATGGGCTATCATCACGCAGTGGCGTTGGCGTAGCGAGATCAAAATCTATGAGGCGGCAATAGGCGTGTGATCCCTTGTTTCAGCTTTGCGAAGCCTGTTGGACTCTTTCAGTTCTCAGTACCTAACAAATAAAACGTTACCAAGTTATTTTGCAACACGAGGCCTCGCGCGAGCAGTGGACGCGCTAGACCTAAACGTGATCCACGACGACATCAGCATTACCGAGGCCTTTTAGTGTCTAAACACACTATGCCGAAGTTACGCGACCGAAGTGATGCTATTTGAATTACTGACGACACACTATGCCGAAATTACGTCGCGTCATAGCGTACAGCGTAACTTCGGTCGGGCGTAAGTTCAGCGGCAGCTTATTCTGTGACCACACATTATACGCGACCGAAGTTCGGTTCGATTACCGACGAAGATCCGGGGGCGGGGAGCAGCAGGGAGCCGCCCGCGCCGAATTTCCGCCGTAAGTTCGTCACTTATGGTGTGTCATATCAGCCAATTACGTCGGAACGTGAAATCAGCCGCCGAACTTCGGTCGCGTAACTTCGGCATAGTGTGTTTAGACACTTAGATTCTTTCAGTTCCCACTCATCAGACACCACAAGTATAATAATTGTAGGTCATGTTAATTTCTTAATAGAAGGTAATCGCCGTTGTCAAGATTTTTTCTTTTACTTTCTCTGAGCTCGAGAGCCCTTCAGATGCGAGGCCGAGGGCTAGGGTCCGCTTTGCCCCCGCCTAGTTACGCCACTGCATCACATCAGTCCCTAGTGGTCGCAACGTGATGCATAACGCTCAGAAATCTTAAATAGATTTCAACTTTAGGCTCTAGGCTATAAAGGTGAAAATCTATTGGGGAGCACCGAGCGTTTGCATCACGTTGCGACCACTAGGGACTGATCAACTATTCAACTGGAGAACAGGTTAGTTAGTCCGGTCGGAAAGCAGGAAAGCAGGAAAGCAGATGGCGGCCATTGCATATGTGCAAGCGAGACACGTTAAATTATGTGGGAGTGATAGAGACAGGTAATAAATAGGTCAATGTACGATATTCCTCCTGCTTTTCGACCGGACTTTAGAATATATTATTTAAAATAAAACAATTTCATATCAAAGTGTAACATTTTATTATTTAGTTATTAAAAACTAAGACAATATTCGTCATAATGTGCACAGCACAGTTATTAAGACAGACAGAATTCATACTTTATTTAATTTATACGAATATTTTCAAAGTTATATTACCTCAGACAGATTCAATTCAAAATCAACTATGAGGGTAAGGGCTCATGTACACGATGCCACCGCCGCGCCGCCGCGCCGTGCCACCGCGCCGCTACCACCCACCCACGCCGCGCCGCCGCAAATCATTGTGCTCAAACACACTGCGAGCCTAGCGCGGTGGTGGCGGCGGGCGCGGAAATATTGAATGTATGAAATCGCCACTCGTGGCCACATTGAAGTGACTAAGGCGGGGGCCTAGCGCGATGGCTACAAGCGATTTTGCGAGCCTAGGCGTTGCTAGACAACAACAGATACAACGGGCGGGTGGCAGGTGTATCAAACATTTTCTGTCTTTTAGTAGCGCCATCTAGTTACCAGAACATGCACTAAAGTATTTCCGTTGGATGTTTTTGTACATATTTAAATTATTTTTACCGTACTTGAGTAGAAAAATGTAGAATGATTGATAATTTAGTCGTATACAATCTTAAATAACCTACAAAAAAAAATAGAAATGAATTTCTTTAAACAAGATTTATAGAAACTACTAGATACCACCGGTTTGCAACACCTGAAGTCGCCGCTACAAAAACAAACGCTTGATCGGCAGTGTGGATAATGATCGCGCCCGCCACCGCGCCCGCCGCCGCCACCGCGTTAGGCTTCCAGTGTGGACACACACATACACTAGCGAATGGCGGCGCATGGCGGTGCGGCGGCGGCGCATTGGCGGCGGCATCGTGTACATGAGCCCTAATATAACCTGGAAAAGATTAAACCAACTTATGTGGAATTAACCAAACATGATTACCTATATAATATTTATGTACAATGAGGGGAAAGATTGAAGTTTTTACAACCAATATAAAAGATATTTTGGAACAATAGGCATTTTGACAGCATCAAGAAATAGCAAATCTAATTAGTCCGTCAGAGTTTTGAACAAATAATACTCCAAATAAATGGCATTACAAAACAACATAAAATTGATATATTTGAACTTCCGGTCAAATTCAGTGTTTAATTGCATTCCTATCAATTTTTTAGTGCACTACAGAGCCATATTTCTTATTTTCATTCAGTAAATTTGAAACTTAGAAGTAACCATGAGCTGTGTCAACTTCAACTCCGTACAGATTCCGTACAATTGCAAAAAACACATGAAAATTTAAATTTCGCGGGCTACTACGGAGGAATCACGTTAAGTCACATAAAGGGACAAAACCGCATCCATAAGAGATAAGGGAAAACTTTCTAAGGAACCTTTAGCTCTAATTTGGGTTTCTCCCTTTTGGCCAATTTAAAAGAAAGACCTTGTATTTTACAAAGATATAACGCATCAAAACTCGTGACGTCAGAAGCAAGTAAAAATTGTTCTAACTTGTGACGTATTGCCAATTTTAAAAGCGTCAAACAAAAATACGTGTCAAATATTTTTTGATGATCTAAATGACGGACTTATTAGATTTTTTCAGTCAAATACCTATAGCTTATAAAAAATCCTACATTATGTAGGTTTTTATTCTAAAATCAATGATATTATAAGTAAAAAAGGTGTAGATACGTTATACGCGCTCAAAAACAGACGCGCTCAAATGTGGTTGATTCACAAACCTTGACCTCAGTCCGACGTTGCCAGCGACAACGGATGCACTTCACGCACTACAGAGTGAGTCAAAAGTAAAAGTGACTCAAAACCACCGAAAATGCCGTCGTGTGTGATGAGATATTGTACAAATTATACAAGCAAGACTTCTAAAAGTCAAAGAATCACTTATCATTCGTAAATATATTATTTATCTTAATATTTTCACAAATAAAACATTACGTTTCTATAATATGGCGTCGTAAAAGAAAGAGTGCGAGTGAGATAAAAGAGAGAGCGTCACCATCTAGCTGTCACTTTTTTTCATATTGGTTTTATCAAGCTATCCTTTTCACTTGTAGTGAAATGTAATGTGTGTGAATAAAAAGTGTGTATGTGTGCTGCCTCTCTGCGCGGTACGCTTTTTTCTGTTGTTTTGTACGTGTATAACATATCTATGACTTATAATATCATTGTCTAAAATAATAAGAAACTTATACTGATAGAATATAGTGTGATTGCAAAATATATTGATATTTTGTTGAAATTAAATGAAATAATTATGCTTGGTAAGTGCGAAATAGTAAAATTCCATACAGTATTTAGCCTGTAGAGAAATCTATTTGAACTTATAGTTTAAGCAAACTCGCCAACTCGTTTTTTGTACTATTCTAACATAGTTAATTAGTTATTAACAAAGTTAATGGCTCTCAAACCAAGTTAATGAGTAATTAATTGGAGTTATTAGGTCTCTAATCAAGTATTAAGACCCATTAACTCGTTGAAGACTAAGTTAATGGCTAAAATCGTTGTTAATGATCATTAACTAAATTTGATAACTTATTAACTCGGCTTAATCTTTCACAAACCAATTTAATGTCTCAAAAACATGATTAATGTACCATTAACTAAATTTAATGACTCATTAACTCGATTTAATTTTTCTCGAACTAACTTAACACCTCTCAAACTCGACTAACTTCACTAATTAACGGCACAGAACGGCAGCGAGAGGTAAAGCAGCCTTCTTACTGCTCGCAAAGAATCGTATCGTGTCTCTGAGGGCTGAAGGGAAGTAGTGAGCGTCGATCACTCTTGAGAGGGAATTGTAGCAGGGACCGAGGGACCAACGGATCTTGCGGGCTTTGTCTTCTGTCTGTAACAAAGGGAATGAAATAGGTTAAGTATGTCATTTTTGTTAATAACTAGCTGACCGGGCAAACTTCGTATCGCCTATAACTAACGTCACTCAACTTTTTTACGAATCTTTTGTATGTAATGGGAATATAGAAAAGTTGTTTTTAGGCATTTTTTTTAAGTTTTTCTCGCCTTATGAACCATTCTCGAACTTCAAGGAATATTCTAAAAAAGAATTATCCAATCGTTTTCAAGTTTTGCGCTTAGTAACACATTTAGCGATTCTTTTTTTTATATTATAGAAGATAATATAGGAGCAAGGGCCATTGTGTAAAGGGTTAATGAGATACTGGTTTAACATGATCAACATGTACATTATCTGAGGGTCCAAGTTGAACCTTCTTATCTATGATGTAAAGTAGGGTCAGGCCAGCACGGGCCATTGTGTATAGCCATTTAGGTCCAGTTTAGGCTATTGTGTAAAGTATTGTCAGGCCAGCATGGGTTCTAGCGTACAGCCATGTTGGGCCATTGTGTACAGGGCTGGTCGCGGGACTTATCTCATTACCGTGACCCCGGAACATAAAGGGCTATTAAAGGACACCGTGGATTTTAGTCAGTACGAGTCTGACAGTCCCTCTCGCCCTGCCCTGGGTGGGAGGACTCATTTGATGGTTTTACCACGAAAAAAAATAATTGTGTACAGGGCCAGCATGGGTCATTGTTTACAGAGCCAGCATGGGCCATTGTGTACTGGGCCAGCATGGGCCATTGAGTACAGCCATGTTGAGCCATCATGGGCCATAGTGTACAGCCATGTTGGGCCATCATGGGCCACTATGTACAAGGCCAGCATGGGCCAACTTTATTTTATTTTCTTACCTTGATAAGTCCGAGCGCCGCCAGCACAGTGTTGGCCAGTATCCACGCGGCGGCGTGCTGGTGTCCCGCCCGTGTGATCAGTATGGGATACATTTGTTCGGCTACCTCTCTTGCTAGCGGATGTTGTTCTGAGAGGCCGGCCACGCAGAATGTGGCCTCTACATATGCTTGGATTAGGGCAGTTGGGTCTTTTATTGACTGAAAAGAAGATAAAAACAAAGTTATAGGGGAACAGTGTATAAGACGGGGGCGTTAACAATCGCGAGGTATAATGGGGACATACACTTTAGGCATACTTAACACAACACTAACGTAGAGCAAGCGCCATCAGGACGTCATTTGCAAGCGGCCAGACGCAAATGGCGTCCTGTTGGCGCTTGTGCTACGTTAGTTTTGTGTTAAGTTTGCCTTAGGTGTGTGATTTCCCATCATACCTCGTGTCCCCGTCTACACTGTTCCCCTAATACGCATGATGGATGACAGAAAAAATAAATTGAAAATTTAATTGGTAGGTACAACAATTATGTGGCAACCCTACTTTGCGCTCAATAACAATGGTCCTGGGCCTGTCTTTGTCGCCAAAATAACCACTTTGTGGAGCCCTTACACAGCCAGGAGTCGTCGGCAGACCTCGTAGAAGATGGCGGGATGAGCTGGATAAAACCAACAATTAGTAGAGCCACGGATCCTGAAAACTGGAGGTCATGGGGAGAGGTCTTTGAACAGCAGCGGATGAACTAGGCTAATAGTACCGGTATCAGGTATCATCATCATCATCATCATCTCAGCCATAGGACGTCCACTGCTGAACATAGGCCTCCCCTTTAGATCTCCACATATACCGGTTGGAAGCGACCTGCATCCAGCGTCTTCCGGCGACCTTTACAGTATCAGTTTTTTTGTATCAGGTATGAATATTTACAAATATAAAAATCGGCAGCGAAGTCTTGTGACATATAGTATAATAGGCTAGTTGTCCTAAAATATGTAATTAGTCCGTCTTTTAGATTATTCAAAAATAAGCGACACGTATTTTTTTATTTGTAAATTACACTAAAAATGACAAAGATATAGCCTGTTAAAGTTACGTGTGACGTCACGCCGCGTGGCATTTTTTCGCGCGGGGTGACGTCACACGTAACTTTAATGGGCTATATCTTTGTTATTTTTTGTTTAATCGAAAAAAGAAAAAATACGTGTCCAATATTTTTTTATAATCTAAAATACGGACTAAATAGAATGTAATTATTTTGACCCTGGAAACTACCCTATAATATTTCCTAGCTTATCATAAACGTATGAAGTGATAATGTAATGGCTTACCTGTAAATGCACATCAATAACATCAGCAGCCTTCGGTCCTAGTTGTTCCAGGTTCTCTATCGTCGGCTGTGCCAGGAATCTGCCCACATCCGACTCTACTTCTTCGACTCCTGAAACCAATCAACGTACAAAACACGTTTTTATTATAACTTCTTCTTTTTTTTAGCTTGGTAATACCATCAAATGAGTCCTGCCACCCTGGGCAGGGCAGGAGGGACTGTCAGACTTGTACTGACTAAAATCCACGGTGTCCTTCAATAGCTCTCTACGTTCCGGAGTCACGGTAGCTGTTTAGTCCCGCGACACCGGCAGGCTTTGACCCTCAAGTCCCCGTCATATTGCTGACAGCTCTTTGAGGCGCGCGTGGAGCACGACCGACGGCATGGTCCATGATCGGACAGCAAGTCGCCCATTACTCGTCGTCCGCGCCTACGGAGATCGTCCTGCGACGTCCGTTGCCATGGGCGTGTCTCCCATTGCGGGTCGTGAGGAGGACGCTGTCCTCTCCCTGTGCCACTGACTGGGTTCATACCTGACGTGTCAAGTGTGATCTCCTTGGCGAAGTGTGCGACTGTGTCAAAGTGCTGTGCATCCTCAGTGGCGCTATCTTCTGAATTCTGTCCGTCGTCATCATCCTGATCGTCTTCTGAGTTCGAGTTATCTTCGTCTGAGTCTGTCACATCTGTGGAAAGAAGTATTTAGTTATTTTTTTACTAAAAACTGCTAGTGCAATATTCAGTAGAATTGTCGAGAACCTTGTGGAACCTTCGAGAAGCTTGTAGATTAGTCTCGCAACACGAATAGGTGCGTCCACACAGAGCAAGCAGCCTCGCGAGGCAATTTCCTCGCGCGGAAAATGCCTCGCGAGGCTGCTCGCTCTGTGTGGACGCACCTAGTTACAAATTATTTTTTATTTATAATTTTATCCATTATTTCAGGCAACTAAGGCCCATTTAAACACAATACGCCCATTATAGTCCCCATAAACTTAAAAAAACTTTTGCACACGAAGTAACGGCGTCGTGTCACGCTGCGAGGTGTCGCGTTTCGGTCAGAACGCCTTGAGGAAAGTCACCAAATACTGGGTTGGAACGTGCACCACAAACAACTTGTTTTTTTTTTATTTGATCTGTAAGATACAGCGGTTTCACATTACACCTGCCAAACTGCAGAGCAGTTTGTCGGCAGTAGGTTCTTGTGGATTTTGCACGAATTTTTGCATAAATAAACATTAGAATTTCTAAGTCACTTACAAGCTAATTCTAAGGTACCAAGGCCATGGTTCTGCGGGCAAAGACTCTACAGGGTGTAATTAAACACATCACAAAGCCGTTAACTACGCATACTGTACATCTAACTAAGTAGCTTTACGCTAAAATTATCGCTGGGAACCGACTTTTATTTTTAGGTATCAAAAAATTTAATAATTTTATTGCGCGCAATATAAAGCAAACAGGTTTCGTGTCGTTGTGTGCGTAGGCGGCGGCTTGACGCACACAACGCGCCTATGCTGGAACGCGCTGTGATAAGAACGTATCGACGTGCGTGCGTATTTTTTTTAGAAAAATCGAAAATTCAGGTAATGTTTGTTTGGAAAAAAAGTTTTGTAATAATACTTAGAATTCGATTTCGTAAAAACCTTCAATATCTCGAGAACCCGTGGAGTCCTAGGTATGGTCTAAAGGAAAAAAATGATCCAAATAATGGGTAGAATACGTGGCTTTCGGCTTCCTTAAATGTCTTCTTACATCCGGTATACATATGTACCTATCTGTATGTATGTATTGTATACGCCTCCGTATACGTATGCAGTGTAGTGTTATGGCGCGCCTCCAACTTCTCTACCCTCAAGATCCAGTTGGTCTTCATTTGCAGGTACTCCACAATGTCCTCAGTGTTTGTACCGTGGTTCATTCTGTTCCTTCGGTTGCCATTAACATTCTGATGCCACGGCAAGATTATTTGAACGTAATTTTGCTATTTTTAACGATTTAGATAAGTAAAGAATAGCTACTTACATTCGTCCTCGCTTCCCTCACCGTCACTCAGTTCTGCTGAAGCACCCAGTTTGTCCCTCATCGTCTTCTTATTACTGGCTCCACCGAGACTGTTTCCTGTCAAATACAAATTAAACATTGAAATATTTGTAGTTACGGCAATGTTTTATGAGACCTATTCTGCCGTGGTATAACTATAATGCCGTTAACTGCTAAAGTCACTTTTTTGGATAACACGAAAAAACCGCGGTAAAATTTTAAACTGATGTTATTTTTCGTTGACAACACCTATTAGAGATTTGAAGGTACCAAAACATAGATAAAATTGCATACTTTCGAAATACTTAACCTATCTTAACGTAAATATAATTAAATTTCATGAAAAAGCTTTTTTTGTGTTTTAGTTCATCAGAGATGTAACCAAAATCATAGTGGATCATCGACTAAAACGCCGCTACGTATAGCGTAACGGCGTTTTAGTGTATCTTTTACATAGCAAATTATTGTCTTTTAAAATGCAAAAATTTCATCTCTTCAATGATTAACTAAAATGCCGTTATTGCACATAACGACAATTTAGCTTACGATTATGTATTTTAGAACTGATTCATGTTAAGCTTAAATGCGTTTAATGGTACTTTACTGCTTTTAAGTCTGGTAACCTTGAGATGCGTACTAATTAAAAGGATAAACTTGAATCATTGTTAAGCTAAAACGTGGTTAAACTAAAAACCTTACAGTTTAACGACATTATAGCGTAATAATATCATAAAAATAGTGAACTATTTTCTTGCACAAAATGAATTTAATTTATTGAAATTAAAGATTTTTTTTAAATAATAGTCATAGTTTTATCAATCAATTAGTCTATACTGTCAATATTTCTTTTTGCTTTTCAAATAATATATAATTATGCTTAAACTTAATAACTTTCACTAAACTTTACCTAAAACTAGATTTTTAGGAACTTTCAGTTCTAAAGAATAACACTAAAATTACATCAGTTATTTATAAATATAATTATGTACCTACCTACTATAAAATAAGACAGCATAAAACAAAATTTACGTTATTATAAACTTCAGTCTCTCATTAAACCTGAGATATAACAAACAATCAAAACTAAGTCTAATCTTCTCCTTGAACTTAAAACTTTATACGTATTTCTAGTATCATTAAAAAAACAATCATTAACTGAAAAACAAAAACTAATTTTCCTTATTTAAATTTTAGTTCTAACTTTTTACCTACATTTATTAAAGCCTTCTTAAACACAGTATTCAAAATCGTATCCCAGTAACATTATATAAAATAATTCAAAGTTATTATGACTATGTCTGAAATTATTAATTAGTTAAAATCAGTCTCGATAAACTGACACTACTCTATATTATTATTCTAATCAGAACTTGTTCTGGAAAGTTTTTCCAAAATAACAATTTGTGAGGGGGAATTACCTATATGCGGTAGATTTTAAGTATATCTGTTTTTCCCTTAGGTTCGACACCTTTCGGTTCAGTTCTAAATACAAATACCATTGAACGTGGGTTTTCTAAATATCTATCATTCATTAAACGAAGAGTTTGTATATCTTTTTTCTTCATAGCATATGATATTGAATATACCTAACGACGTGTCCCAAAGAAGGATTCAAACATCCATCCAAGAGCTTATTTAAAAAATAATTTCGATGATGATAATTACAAATACTTCGTTTCATGAATGATAGATATTTAAAAAAACCACGTATTTGAATTTACAACTGAACCGAAATGTATCAAACCCAAGAGATAGATATACTTGAAAACCTTTCGAACATAATTCCCCCTCAAAAATTGTTATTTTGGAAAAACTTACCAAGAGAAAATGAACATTCCGGTACTAGTTCTGATTAGAATAACAATATAGAGTAGTGTCAGTTTATCGAGACTGATTTTAACTAATTAATAATTTCAGACATTGTCATAATAACCTTGATTTATTTTATGTAATAACAATGTAACTGTGATACGATTTTGAATACTGTGTTTTTAAGAATATATTTATAAATGTGATTATCTAGAAGGCTTTTAGGTAAAAAGAACTAAAAATTAAATAAGAAAAATTATTTTTTGTTTTTCAGTTGATGGTCGTTTTTTTAAATGATACTAGAAATGTAAAGTTTTGAGTTCAAGAAGAAGATTAGACTTAGTTTTGATTGTTTGTTATCTCAGGTTTAATGAAAGACAGAAGTTTGAAAGTAAATTTTGTTTTATGTTATATTATGAAGTACAAGTAGTACATAATTATATTGATAAATAACTGATGTGATTTTAGTGTTATTCTATAGATCCGAAAGTTCCTAAAAAATTTAGAATGAAGTAAAGTTTTGTGAAAGTTTTAAGCATAGGTAAGAATTAGGTAGGGTTATTCATGTAAGACTTATACTGATTTCATACAACGATAGAATGAAGTGGATATGCCCCAAATCACGGAATTAATTTTAAAGAGCAGAAAAATCCGGCGATTTATTAAATAAGAAGTTATTTACTGTTACACAATTAATTTGTCTAATTTATCTCTGATTTTTTTTTATTATTATTTATTTATAATATTGTTTTGAACACGAGATTGTCTATTAGAAATCCCGAGAAGATCCATATTAATATCAACATTTCGATGCAAGTACTAAAATAACTCTACCTAATTCCGACATATGGTTATAAGTTTAAGCATAATTATAATGATGGTTCGCCATTATCGCGATCGTTGCGAAATTGGCGGGAAAAACCCGCAGCGACACACGTCCTCACCCACAAGCTTCCTGGCTACTAGTTCCACCCCAGATCCCTCTGATTTCGGTACAGGATCGTTACGTAGCCGATGTCTCCCTGCCCCGCGCGAGATTAGTTAACGGCTTTGTTGTGTATTAGTGTGAGATAACGTCGTTTCAGTCTAATAATGACGGACTATACATTTTTGTTTAGTTTTGAAAATGCCGCTATGGGCTTGTAACATTCGTTAAGTCAAAATATAAGTATGTCAAATATGAGGCAATAATGCCGTTAAACATCGTTAGTCAAGTTTAAGTCTAACATTTTTAAGTAACGACGTTATAGTTTCAAATAGCGAACTCTTTTATTATTAAAAAGAATACCAATAAAACAGTTAAAGTACCTTAACCGCTTTGTAGTGCACAAAAGTTTGCTAACGGCAATCTAGACAAGTAACCATATGGATTTTTTGTGATAAAAATATGAGGTAATGAACCTTAGCGGCTTTATAGACTCACAAAGTTACTTAACGTTATTTTTGCTTATTTCACACGTGAGTAATAAGTACATAGCGGCATTTTTAAAATTGTTATTTTCAAAACTATTCAAGATATTGAAAATTCGCAAACACAGATCGATAGATCTTATTTTTCTCATTAATATAGCATCAATAGTTGAAAATCGACCAGATGTTGGTTAACGGCATTTTAGTTATACCACGGCAGTATTGGCACCGTCCACGACTTTAGCGCCACATAGCGTTCCCAACTTTGACGGCTCTGACCGTTCAAATTGAAATCAGATTTTTATACAAATCACTTTTTGGCTCAGGTCTACAGACTGACTGGACAGAGAGATTTTAATAACATACCAGCGAGCACCACTCTGCTGAGTCTGTCGTAGCTGTCAGGTAGCGCGGTGATAGCGTCCACCACCTCCATGCACGCCTCGCGACCTATCTCGTTGTGGCTCAGGTCTACAGACTGACTGGACAGAGAGATGTTAATAACATACCAGCGAGCACCACTCTGCTGAGTCTGTCGTAGCTGTCAGGTAGCGCGGTGATAGCGTCCACCACCTCCATGCACGCCTCGCGACCTATCTCGTTGTGGCTCAGGTCTACAGACTGACTGGACAGAGAGATGTTAATAACATACCAGCGAGCACCACTCTGCTGAGTCTGTCGTAGCTGTCAGGTAGCGCGGTGATAGCGTCCACCACCTCCATGCACGCCTCGCGACCTATCTCGTTGTGGCTCAGGTCTACAGACTGACTGGACAGAGAGATGTTAATAACATACCAGCGAGCACCACTCTGCTGAGTCTGTCGTAGCTGTCAGGTAGCGCGGTGATAGCGTCCACCACCTCCATGCACGCCTCGCGACCTATCTCGTTGTGGCTCAGGTCTACAGACTGACTGGACAGAGAGATGTTAATAACATACCAGCGAGCACCACTCTGCTGAGTCTGTCGTAGCTGTCAGGTAGCGCGGTGATAGCGTCCACCACCTCCATGCACGCCTCGCGACCTATCTCGTTGTGGCTCAGGTCTACAGACTGGAGAAACGGAGAGGAGGACATGTTAATATTTGTATTTTAATTACTCATGCTCTGAAAGTACGTCATTACATGCTCAATGAGCGGTTATCACTTTCAACTGACAGCTGCCAAATTTATAAAAATAAAACTAATTCTATTTTGACATTTCTATTGAACCTTATTCTAACTTTTTATACAGCCATTAAATTACAGCGAAATATCGTTTGATTTTTAATAAAATTCACTTTATCAAATTACGTTACTGTAATTCCTGCGACACAAAAATTTCTTGTCACGGTATTTGTATGTGCATTCCACTGAAATGGTTTTTTTTTTTTTATTTGTAGTTTTGTTACTTATAAGAATAGTTCAGTGTTTTTCACCATCAAAACCCACAAAAAAAGTATAACGGTCAGTGAAGTGGGTCAGCGACTAATTAATATAATGTGGAGTTTCCTCCGTACCTCGGAAAGCACATAAAGCCGTTGGTCCCGGCTGTCATTAGTAGATCTTTGACATTCGTTACTATTAGTCAGAAGCTCTAAAAGTCTGACAACCAGTCTTACCATGGGGTATCGTATTCGTATATGTTGTGGAGGTCCGATAGTCAGTCGCTCCATGTAAAATACTGATATTCAGCTGCATCTGGTTCGACTGGAAGCAGACCACAATATAGTTGGGAAAGACTGCAGATGATGGTGTTCCTTACCTCTAATAGTAGTGAGTTCTCTTTGAAAGCCTTCGCGAGTGCACTAGCACCCTTACTCTTGAGTAGACAGTCACCGAAGTTTATGGATTTCAGGTTTTTCAGGCTGAAACAAATTGAAAATATTATGTTTATGATTTTTTGTATTGAAAATCGACCATTTTTCATCTTCAGTCTATACTGTTCCCACTGCTGGGACAGAGGCCTCCTCTATAATCCACCATGCGGGCCCAGTGCGGGTTGATAGATGTCACATGTCTTCGAATGTTGGGTTCTAAGACATACCAGTTTCCTCACGATGTTTTCCTTCACCGTTTTGAGAGCAGTGGTGATGAAATAAATTACACAAAGTAATGCACCTGGCAAGATGAGTTTCTTTGATTGATTGAATGTGCAAATCTTAGGAACTACTGGTTCAAATTGAAAAAATACTTTTGTGTTGGATAGTCCCTTTATTGAGGAAGGCTATAGGCTATATAACATCATGCTATCACCAATAGGAGCAGAGCAGTGGGGTTTATTATAATTTTGAATTATCTTTTTTTAAATTTGTGGGACACTTTTTTCTTGCTACATCGTTCTCACCATAATGTACCATCTAAGATGAATGATGTAACAAAGATTCTGTAATAATTTTGGTGATCTAAAAAGAGTGTCCATGGAGTTTCTTGCCCGTTCTTCTCCATAGAAATCTACTTCTTGTAATGGACATCTACGGTACTTTCACAGTTTTTATGTCTTGTGACTGGGACTGTAGCACCATAATTATTTTTAATCTTTTGACAATTCAACAGTGCCTGTAATGGCTTTTTTGAAATACATGCTTTATTTTTGATTGATTTTGACTTACTTGGGCAACGCAGCGGCTATAGCCTGAGCTCCTTTAGCTCCAACGGTGTTATCATTCAGATTGAGTCTGGCAAGTTGAGTGTTATGTTTGAAAGCCTCAGATAATGCTGATATACCAATATGGTAGATTCCGTTCTGGGGCATCGCTAGCTCTTCTAGAGTGCCCATGTTCTGAAACAAATAAGAAAATAAGATTATTTCAAATAATAATTTTACTAATTCTGCTTCATCCCACTGCTGGGCAACGGCCTCTCCCCATAACCTCAAATTTTCACGATCCAGGACCACTGATCCACTTTATCCAACTCATCCCGCCTTCTTCGACGATGTCTGCTATGATGCCTTCTGGCTGTATCAGAGTTCCTGAAAGTGGTTATTGGGCATGCGGCAGACGTGGCCGGCCCAGGCCCATTTTAGTGCGGCCTTTTGACTAAAGATATTGTAAAACGTTCAAACGAGGAATAGAGAATTTCAGCTTGCAGGTGTGGGTTGCAATGGCGTAGGCTGACGTCTGGAGTACTTATCCAGAAGACGCGGATTCGAATCCTACTTGCAACTGAATTTTTCTTTCCTCAAAAATCATCTTAAAGAAATTGTTCAGACGCCAGCACATCAAGCTACCACAATCTGCCAAATTTCTTCAATAGATTTTCAACCTTATCAAAATAGTGGAAGGTTAATGTTCGATTGGTAAAATCTGACAGTTTAGTTTTAGTAGGTTGACCTGCTGGCGTCTGTACCTACTTTGTCAGAAAGGTGTGAGTTTAAAAGTAAGCTGGAATGACTGAAAACTTACTTGGAACACCTTAGCTAGTGCAGTAGCTCCATCATTCTCCAGCCTGTTTCTTCCCGCGATGAAGATCTTCAGCTTGCGTGGTCTCGCCGACAATGCTTTAGCTAGGAGACGTCCCCCTGTTATGCCGAGACCATTGTTGTTCAGGCGCAGTTCCTAGGGAAAAGATGGTGAGTTGGTGTCGTAATGGAAAGCTACTATTTTTTTTTCCACAGCATGTGGCCTCTTTTCACTTCGTTCATGACATAGTGTAGCATAAACAACAGAATTTTATCAGTAACAGCCAAAAGTCTGGATTTTTGGGAAAAAATGGGTGATACTGATTATAGAAACATTTCGCCTCACCCTTCAGGATTTATAGTTTTATTTTATTTATTTTGGCATCAAACAGTCATGTTAAAAACAATGTGATTCTGTAAATAATTAGTTCCTTACAATAGACCTAGGTATTGTGCCGACAATGTGTACAGTTGTTACTTAAAAACGCAAAAACGGATCCTTGCGGGCAACGCCACGGAATATAATCGGTTCAGTCAAACGTTAGATAGTCGAGGACAAACATACAATCGTCTTTGGAAACCTACAATCCAAGTAAGCAAAAACGGAACCATGTGGACAACGTCATGGGATATCCATTATTGTTATTCACTAAAACCTTCTCCAGAATGTAAAGAACTTTTTTGAAAACCGCATCAAAATTCGGTTTAGCCAAACGCGGGATAATCGCGGACAAACAAACATACAGGTCGAACTGAGAACCTACTTTTTTAATTCAGTTAAAAATACAGGAGTACATACCTCCAATTCACTGCACACGTCACTCTGCAACAGTTTGGCCAGACCCTCTACTCCGATGGGTCCAAATGCGTTGTCACTCAGGTCTAGAACACTCAGTCTTGCACCTGCTGTTATCATACCATCTCCTAAGGCCGCCTGGAAAAGAAGAATATTACATGAAAATTCCTATTTATTCTGATTTCATCACTATCATCCTCTAATTACCACCAAGAGAACATCTTCCGACAGGATCGAATCTTCCATGGTCCAACTGGAAATCCCTAAATCGCCTCCAGACACAGGTGGGAAGATGTAACTCCAACCTGATAAAGTGGGGCTATCGCATTGGAACAGCAGTGGAAAGCAGATGTGGAGCTGCGTCACAAACCATGCATCACCTCCTATCCTGCCCTCTTAGCCCAGAAACATGCAGCCAAATAAATCTCTTTGCTGCTATGGACAATACAGTTGAGATGGCGGAGTTTTGGTCCATAAAAATATAAATACCGTCGTGCCAGCGACACAAAGAAGAAGAATCCTCTAATATCCCACATGCTGGGACACAGGTTTCATCTCTGTGAGAGAGAATGGGCCATAATCCACCATGCGGACCCAGTGCGGGTTAGTATATGTCACATGTCTTCTAATGTTTGGTTCTAGGACATGCTGGTTTCCTCACAATGTTTTCTTTTACTAAAGAGGATTTTTGAGGAAAGAAAAATTCAGCTGATTAGGCTACCGCAACTCACACTCAGAAGCTGAATCTCGTATCCTCGTTTGAACGTTTTTACGGTAATGTGAGCGCCAACTCTTGGATTAGTTTCTAACTAAGGCGTCTGCAGTTCTTATCCAGAAGAGGCGGGTTTGAATCGCACTTTTTTTTTTCTCAGCCTGTACTGTCCCACTGCTGGGTTAAGGCCTACCCTTACATCCGTCGCCGTGGACGTCTACCACTGCGGCTGAGGGCGACGCTGTCCTCTCCCTCGCGCGGCCCGCCTCCTCCTTCGCGAGCATGACTGCTTCGCAGAAGGAGGCGACCGCTTCCCACTCCGTCTCGCCCCGCAGCATGGCCTTGACCAATGCCGGGCGCGAGAGGTCTCCGCCTATCGCCGTCGAGAGGAAACGGCGGTGCTCTGCCCAAGCGGGGCAGTCCTGCATCGTATGCTCCACCGTGTCCTCCGGGCGGTCCTCGCAGTGGTGACACCCGGGCGTTTCCTCCTCTTTATCAGACACAGGTACCTCCCGAAGCATCCATGTCCGGTGAGGACCTGCGTCATATGGTAGGTGAGGACGCCGTGGGACCTATCCAGCCACTCCTCAAAGAGTGGTCTTACAGCCGCGATTGCGGCGTGCCCGTACCTCGGTTGCGACAGTCGTTCTTTCCAAATTGCCCTAAGATCGCGCCGGAGCTCTTCCCGCCGCATTATATTCGTATTTAAGATCTAAATTGTTTCAGTTGGTTTCATATCATGCAAAAAAAATCATACTATACATTTCAAGAATCTTCCATTTTGAATATTTGCCATTTTGCAAATTAGGCCTTTCGAGAAATTGCCCTTATGAGAATTGGGCATTTAGAGAATTTGCCATTTTGAGAACTTGTCCTTTTGCAACTCGGTTGCCATTTTGAGAATTGGGCTTTTTGCGCCTAAACCTTTTGAGAGTGTAACCTGTATTCTAAATACTCCCATTTGTAAGACTGAATCACTCACCAAAGCCGGCGGTATCTCCGTCTTCATCCTCCCAGTGAACATATCAGAGAACCGTGCCACCTTCAGCTCAGGGTGGTGCTCCAGGGCTTTGGAGATGGCCTGTGCTGCGGACACACCCAGGGTGTTGCCTGTGAGCGTGAGGTATTGGAGGTCGGGGCAGCCATTGATGGCATCAACTATTGGTTGCGCTGAAAGGAATTATTTGGTTTGAGTTTTGATATTTTAAATAAGTTTGAAAAAGCACATGTTTGTCATGTAATTTATTCAATATCAACAAGAGTTGGCCTGAGACCTGTTTTTTTTGGTTTGTAAAACTTTTTCAAAAAAGTAACCGTCTTCAAAAACAACAACAAAACAAAAAAGGGTGAAATAACCTAATTAATAACTTCTTTCGGATGTCGGTGGCTTTATTTTTTATTTAATTGATTTTTAGCCACCAACTAACATAATTATATGAAAACTGGGCAGTTCTGATAATATTACATACATAAGGGTCGAATTGAACACCTCCTTTTTTTTTTGAAGTCGGTAAAAATAATCAACCTCTTGCCCTTGCTAAAAGGGACTGTTACCATCATACCAGAAAAGGTTAAACATCACTTGTCTAAAAGAAGTATAACTGCAAAACAATCCTTATAAGTCAACAGATGCTTAACTTTTATTAAGTATGACAATTTAAATCTTACTGACTAAAAACCATTTTATTCCGCTGAGGTTTCCTGCTGCTACTGCTACTGGGTTCAATTCCTACATGGTACAATTTTTTTTTTATGATCTACCAGTAGTTGTTACAGATACCTGCACGGTTCTTGAGCGCTCGGCGTAAGAGTGGGGATCGCTTTGCGCATCGTACACTTATCGACAAATGAAACGCACAATATAACAAATAAAACGCACAAAACAACGAATCCCGAGTGGCGGTTAAGACGCAATGCGCTACGGCACGCTACGCGGGCCAATTACTACACTTTCCCCGCAACCGTTCCTCACTTCATCTACCAAAGGGACCTAATAACTCACTTCTGCGCAGGTGAAGGTCAGCGCTCAAGATCCATGCCGGTATTTGTACAAGTCTGGGTATTTAAGTATGCAAGTTTATAATTAAATTAAAATAAGAAACGCACCCATGGTACAGGAGAAATTCCTAGTAATATTCCTCAACAATATACACACATCAAAAGTGTCTAGGGATCAACATATATTTTTGCAATAACTTTTCTCCTGATTGATATTAATTAAAATTTTCTTTAAGGATTCATCAAATAAAGTGTTTTCGTTTGTCACAGTAACGATAAACCAAGTCACCTTTGCATTAATAAAGAAATTTGCCATTTTCCTAATAAAGGGATTTTTGACATTTGAACCACTAACACAAAAGTACGAAAAAAAGACTGAAATAACAGTTTTCTTTAAAATTTTATTGGGTAACTTAAACAATTAATAATCCGTGTTTCTACCGCGAACACTAACAACACAAGAACATCGGTTTGGCATACTCAAAATGAGTTCATCCAAATCACGCTGTGGAATGGCCGCCCATGTTCGTTGCAACAACAAAAAAAAGGTCTTCTTGCGACTGGATACCCTCCATATTCGGCAGAGCTCTTCTCTGTAGCATATCCCATGCATGCTCAATCGGATTCAAGTCTGGCGACTGAGCAGGCCAGGGCAGGACATTGATGTTAGCTGCGGCGAGAGTCTGTCTTACAACTCTTGCGGTGTGCGGTCGTGCATTATCATGCATTAACTGAAATAAGGGACCGATTTGCACTTGTAGAGGAACGATGACGTCTGATACAATCGTCTCAGCATAAATTTGAGCGTTGAGGTTGCCTCTGATCCAAATCAACTCAGTTCTTCCGCCGATCCAAATACCCGCCCATACCATGATGGTTCCACCACTATAAGGATGGACTTCCTGGCAGGATTTTAATCGCTGTTGGCGTCCAGGGGTTCTCCAGTGTCGTATACGTCTTGTATCCGGTCTCATACCGAAACGAGACTCATCAGAAAAGCACACGAAACGCCATTGTTCTTCTGCCCAATTTCTGTGTTCAAGAGCCCATTGATATCGAATCCTACGATTGTGCATTGCTATAGGTGGTACCCGTAGCGGTCTTCGGGAATGAAGGTTCACTTCATGCAAGCGGTTTCTGACTGTTTGGTCGCTAATTAAGTTCCCTGAAGAGTGTTGAAGCCTCACGGCTAACATCATGGCGGTTATTGTTGGAGCTCTTCGAGTTAAGATTTGAATGTATCGGTCTTGTCTCCGTGTGGTGCAGCGATACCGTCCTCCATGGCGCTCAGCCACGGTACCAGTGCTTCGGTAACGTGTCCAAAGTCGACTGATAACACTCTGACTTGTATTCAGAGCTAAAGCCACAGTACATTGCCGGGAACCAGCTTCTATCAATCCCACGGCTCTGAGCATTTCTTCCCTGCTTAAATGACGTCGCCGCTCCATAATAACGTTGGTTTTAATCAGTAGTAGGGAAACAGTAGCACTAATAATGTCTTCAATGCGTTGTATGTTTTTATAGGGAAAATATTGACAGCTGATTTTCATCTTTTACTCGAATTTGATTCACAGTTCCTGATTCAAATTATGAAATGCACCAAAAAGGATCCATATAAATTTATAAAATCATAAATTTATTACAAAGCCACATCTCAATCTCAAGAAATCCGCATAAAAATGCTTGATCCCTAGACACTTTTGATGTGTGTAATTATCTGGTACTGCCGAGCTTATGACCCTAGTTTAAATATCTAAGCCCTAAGATTTTCTATCAACAATATCTCAGTACAAGACACTGAGTCCAGATTTAAGCCTGGTTTGCTGCTTTCCTTTAAAAATACATAGTTCAGCATAAAATAAATACTAATCTAATAGTACATACATTTTAAATTGGATTACTGTGTAGCATTATATTATTGACCCGACAGATGACACTCAAATTCAAAGCATTATTTCACTTGCTAGTCATTTAAAGTGGATAACTCCTGAATAAATGAATGGTTGCTATAACGACAAGTACAGGAAAAAAGCTTTATCAATAGAATGCATGAGTAATAAAATAAAACATGAAAGAATAGGTTATGTTTGGCTGGAACTGAAAATTAACAATAAACAGCTTGGAATTGACTACTAAAGTTATGTTTCCTGTTAAAATGCAAAATGTAAATGTTTGTTATGGAATAAATTCACAGAAATGAGAAATAAAGCACTTTTCTTACCATCGTTCGCGGTATCCAATTTTAAAGATTTTCCAGAAAAATCGACGCCACTGCTCGGCCTGCCGGAGTCAGATAGCGCTGAATTGATGGAATTTAGATCGAAAGTCGACATTTTGATGGTCACTTTACACGAATTAGTAAATAAAAACGCAATAGATTGTAAAAACAATGACAGTCAACGAACTTTTTTCAAGTTTTCGTCATGGAAACCAAGTTTGACAACTTTCTCTGAAAGCATCATACTTTGTCTCTTTTCATTGTATGGAGTTCAATGAGAGACAGTTATAAACAATGATCTTGTATGGACAAAACGCTCGGACTGGAACGCGATCCGTGCTTGGCTAGAAAAAAGCTGCATTCCAAGTTTTAAGTTAACCGTTAAAAAAAGTTTATCATAGACTGTCTCCAAAGGTTTACATATTTTTTTTGCAGCTTGTACAAGTCTTGTTAACAGTAACTTACTGCCATAATTAAGAGCGTTGATCGGATCGGAATGAAAAACTTCCACTTGAAAAACTACCAATCTACCAAAACAAAAATGGGGAAGGCAAGTGTCAAAGTGAAACTTGACATCTGTGTCCCAAAAGAACTGTCAAATCAAAGGAATTTTCTGAAAAAAAGCGTTTTTTTGATGTAAAATGACTAGATGTTGTGTAAAAGGCTGTAATAATGATGGAACATACAAATTTCCGACAATTCACACTATCAAGAAATAATGGGCAGCTGCTGAGACTGCTGTGAGAACAAAAATTGTATTATCACTAAGGAAAAGCTATACAATAAACAAAAATCTACCCTTGCGAAGCCGGGACAGGCCGTTAGTTGATTTTATTAATGAAATTCTATGATTATACCATAACCAAACAATCGAATACACCTTTGAATATAATATCTACTTTTCTATTGGAGGTTAAGTATTGCATCGCTCTTTATATCATGAAATGGTTCTTCTGGTGGAAGAATTATCACCGGGACCGAAATTTGTGATAGTTGTGGTGTTAAAATTCTTATCATATTGCTCCAATCTATAAAATAAATGTAAAATTAGATGAAGAAGACAAACACAAAACTTGATGACATTTTTCTCAATATAGAATGTCAGAAGCAGTACTATATTCTTTGTAGAGGCTAGCACATGTAATACCTACTTAAAAAATACAATTTTAAATCCTTACTACAAGTAAATGTGTGTTTAATGTAGTAGAATCAAATTTCTAGCCTCTCAACTAAATCACTTTTTTTCCTCTTGTAGATGCTCCGCGGCGCCTTAGTTCTAGTTTTAGTATAAGCTCTTGCATTGATGAATAATTTCCCATATTTGTTTTTTAGAATAAACTCAATTTTTATAACAAAATACGTGTTTGTTTTTTGTACAAGCTATACAGTAATCTGACATATGAGACAACGATCGCAGCGACATCTACGATTAGCTTTGAGTTGCCATCCCCATTGCCGCTGTTAGAAAAAATCTGATACTTGCCGGACGGAAGGCACTAGCTACTTATATTTTGTATTCAATGCCGCACGCTGTAAGAAAAGTTCAGACGGGTCGTCCACTTCTGATGCTCGTTGGAAGGCACATTTTGTATGAAAAAAATTGCCGGATCATAACGTCAAACATTTAGGTAACAATTCTTATCGAGAGAATGTTAGTTATATGTTTGCAAGAACAGTTTTCAGTGGATCAATATGAATCGGCATGTCTGCAGCACAGACATAAGACTAGGCTACGTACGATTCCACTGAGGCGGAGTGGAGAGCGACAACAATCACATGGTTTGAGTGGAGAAAAGATGTGGATTTCAAGCCATGTGATTGGTGAATCGCTCTCATCATAGAAAACGTTGTTTTAGTTTTATAAAGTACCTATTGGTAGATTTTTACATAATTCGCTGGTATCACACTTCTGACATTACGCAACCCGGCGACAACGGCAACATTTTTATGTCAGTGTCAAATTAATCAACCGAACGTGTGTTTCGTTGATTACGTTCGTGACGTTGATTTTGTATAATTTCTCATAAATTTTCCCTTTGCATTATCGGAATTCGGGAGTGTGCCTGTGCCTTCGATTAGAGCTCAAAAAGTTACAATCTAACATGGCGGGTAAGAGAAAAAATTAATTATTTTTTCTACTCGAAAAACTTTACCACAAATCCGTCTGTAACAATAATTACCCATTAAAACTAGAGATGGGTAACTAGCCGAAATTTCAATAGCTTAGCTAACCGGCTATTTGTGGTGTAATAGCCAGCTAGCTAGCCAGCTATTTGGCTACTTGGCTATTGTATAATAGCGTTTAGTAACTAGCGGCGCAACGAAGCGGCGCCGGTGTAGCTAGGTAGGACTTAACTATCGCAACATCAACTGCCCGATCTGAATTCGATCCCAAATCTAAAAGAAATGATTTCCTCTCTGAGGTCACAATAACCAAAATACTAACTATCAAATTTTTATTTATTTTAAACCTGACGGTAACTAACCAGCTTTCTAATCATCGTATTTCATAAGTTCGTTCATTAAACGAATGAAA